>CM055648.1:9634331-10871414 GCA_029378325.1 Elaeagnus macrophylla | reverse complement strand
CCTTTAAACCCCTAGGTTTCCCTAGCAGACAAGTTGTAGTCTCTTGAGAGTTTCCAATGATGAATTTCATAAACATACACTATGGAAATAAAAATTAAAAAGTCAAGTAGCAATACGATAAACAAAAAAACTAGAAACTTAAATCAACAAAATTTCTCATTCTTAAGTTATTTTCAATTTATAATCAAGGCTCATGCATAAATTTATTCAATTATCACAACACAACAAAGTTAATCATGCAAATCAGTTTTGCATCAAAAGTTCATACTCCATTACTAAAAACATGTCACATTTATTTCCCCAAACCAAGTGTAAGAATTTGAATTCGCTTCAACTCTAATCCTCACAAGATTCACTCTTAATATCACAATTATCCTATGGGTTCAATCACTCAACAAAGTATATGCAAATAGAAGTTATGTAAAGAAATTAGCCAATATGTTCGCATATGATTAAACAAGAAAAGCTCAAAAAATGCATAACATTGATCTCATGAAGGGAATCAAATGATAGAATTTTTTAAAAAATCGTAATACCATTTTCAAATATGTTCCTTAGAATAAATGAACTTCAAGGGAAATTATTTTCTATTTTCCTTTTGTAATAATCACTCACTACTTGAAGAACTTCTAAGATCATCAATTTTTTATAGACCCACATACATGCGTATTTTGTGAATGATAAATTTTTAGCTTCTTTTTTTTGTTTATGGATCCCAAAAATAAGTCAAACCTGAGTGAAATAGGAATACACTTTAAATTTTACTCAAATCATTTAATATAAGAGACAAAAATAAGTAAATGATTCTTCATCAAATGTTAAAAATCCTAATCGTTCAATGCAAAAACCTATAGAGATCATGTAATAATTTTAAATAATAAGAAAAGTGTTTAAAATAGTAGAAAGACAATTATCTCTCAAAATGAAATGCTATTAGCTCAATAATTATCTCACAAAGTAGTCTCCACTATTCGATTCCTATATATTAGATTTGGGTTCATCTCAATTTCAACATCAAAGCACAAAACATGAACTATAAAAAAAATTAACTTTTATAACAAACCTTAAAAATGTTCAAGGATTCAAATAAAACATGCATAAAGATTCAATTACTCACTTTAAAAGTAAAAAAAAAAAAAAAGGCATAATATTTTTGTATCAAAAAGATTTTTAAAGGACTTATCCCCCCCCCCCAATCCTAAACTAAATATTGTCCTCAATGTTTTCAACTAATCACATGTTCACAAAAGATTTAAAAGGAGCAAATAAAAAATTAACTAAATTAAAAGAAAAAAAATATTAACTAAAATAGCGGGTTGCCTCCCACTAAGTGCCTTCTTTAACGTCTTAGCAAGACATTAATAATCAATTTCTATCCATCTTCATCAAAGATTTTGAAGTGTGTGATTTCAAATTTACGAGCTAGTATGTCATTATACGTATCCTTCCATCTTGCTAATGAGCTTCGTTGAAGTACAGCACACACTTTCTTCTTGAAGTGTTATGGAAAAAGATTTGGGGATGCATAGGTCTCAAGTGCCTTATGCAGCATAGGAGGTAAAAATGATTCCTCTTTGTTCTCCTTGGAAGGTTGCAGAATTTTATTTTCCTTAACTTGACCTTCTTTGAGATTTGTTTGCTCTCCATCTGTATTTTCTACATCAAGTGGTAAATCATCAAAATTTTCAAGAAAATAAATTTCATTAAAAAATTTACCACTTTGAAGGATTGTGTTAGCCATTGCTTGTTCAATTTTATTAGGCAGCTCTTCTTGTTTTTGAATTTGTTCTGCTAGTTGCTTAACTAGCATTTCTATCCCTTCCATAGAAGCCTCTAAGGAATCCAACCTTTGATTGTTTTTTCTCTTAGTTTTCTATACTAACTTGAATAAAGTATTCAAGTTCTCCTCCATGGTTGGTCTCCTAGATTGATTGGGTGGGTAGTATGGAATAAAATTTAAGCCTTGCATTGGGTATGGTGCATAAGGTGGGTTAGTGTTTGCTTCCCATGAAAAATTATGGTGATTTCCCAACTCAGGAATATAGATACAAGGATGATTCCAAGTTTCAAAGTGACATCCCTCATTAAGATCGAAGTCCTGATTGATAGATGTAAGATAATCACCTGCAAAAGTGCAAACGTTAGTATCATGTCCATATAAATCACAAATGTCACATACCTCTATGTCTGTCAAGTTTCACGGCTTTTCAAAAGGTTTTTGTATTGGCTCTTAGATATCAACATCCAGCCTAATTAGGTTATCTTTTGAATATGTTAATGTAGTTTTTTAACAGTACTTTTTATAGACTACAAAACAACAAAGAAATCAAAGCACAAGACAATATATCCCAGAAAAAGAAAAGAAATAACAAAAAAAATAAAAAAAAAAATTATACAACTAAAAACAAATAATTCAAAGAAATAAAAATAGGTAAGAAACTAAAAATAACAAAACACAAATATTAACAAAATTAAAAAAAATAAAGAAATACAAAAACAAACTTGAGAGAAGTCTCAACTTAGTGAACAATCAAGTCTATGTGATGACTTGCCCATCTCGTACAAACAATAGAAAGCAAATAACAATTATCACAAAATTGCAGAATAAACAAATAAGGCAGATATTAGATAATAATGTAAAAGTAATAAATGATTTCCAATTTTTGTGTATACTATATATGTTGTCACATATACTGTGTATACTTAGATTGTGCTAACTCATGCAGTAAATCAAACAAACACAACGATATACGTGGCAAACCCACTTAGGCTTCAATTTTGAATGGTAACATCCACAAGTTGCTTAAGGCAACCACTCAGCAGCCAAACTCACTAAAAGTAATAAACAATTAATACAAACTTGATAAGGTAAGACTCCAAATACCTCTATCAGTTAGGGACCACCCATCCAAACTACTTAGGCTACTATCACCAATTGTCTCCACAACTACTTTGATCCTAACTAGATGCAACTCACCTCCAGAGCCACACCACAATGTAGTGTGATGCTAATACTTGCAATCAGTATGCGTGTACAACAATATATGCAATTTATAAAAAAATGATTTTAGGATAAAATACCTCATATCAACAATACGAAAAAATACTTGACGTATGTTGATACAGAAACTCCACCTCGTAATAACAATACATAAATACACTTCATGTATTGTTATTACGGAAACTCTGTTTGATAAATTATTTTTAACAAACTCCACCACCACCTTGTATCTCAATATAGAAACAACCTCAATGTATTGACCACACGGAATCTCCTTTTGAAATTAATTCAGAAAAATCTCCAAGTGAATAACCACCTCTGAATCACTAATACATAACAACACTTAACATATTAGTGATAAAAGAAAAATATATTTTTGATAAAAAATATTTTACGCAAAACAAGTTTTATGCAAAACCACAAATTAGCTCAAAGAGTATTAGAAAAGGGGATTAAAGAAGTGTGAAACGTATAGTAAATAAGAGAAAGGATGGGGTACTTATAGCTAATTTTTTAGCTTCCAAGACCCTATATGATCCCTCGTCGTGCGCCCCAATGAGGCTTCCCTGACCACCTCATCAAACCCCCCATGAGATGTCAACAAGGTCCAACAAGTCAAAGTTCTACCTTGTGAATGCTCACGAATCCTTCGCCAACCACCTCTACGAGAACTCAATGAGACCCAAACGAGCCAATCAAAATAGGTTTTTTCAACACAAAACTTCGCCAAATAAAATGCCACAAATACCCACAACCTCATGGAAACACATGCAAATAAAAACACAATTTACATGCAATAAATATGATTCCAACCATCCCGTGATGTGTGCATCATACAAACATGCATTAATGTGTGCGATACTGATCACAAGCAAAGCACCACATAAAGAGGTAGATAGAAACACTAAGTAAAATAAACAAATTCCATGTTTTACACACTGATGTGCAAATTATAATACTCACAAGTGTACAAATTATTCGTAGCAAGTGATAAACAACTTTGAGGTTGATCTCTCAAGGAATGGCGGTGGTTTTTAAAACATATCAATTATTTTCTAAAAATTATTTGCAAAAGTAAATCCTAAACACTCTAACAAAGTTTGTTTATGGAAAGAATTTTAAAATTGTAAAATATCTCACAAGAATTAAACAGACGAGCAAAAAGTTATTCAAATTGATATGATGGAAAAGCGTGGGAAAATAGCTAGCTAACCAATCGTAGATATAATATTTTACAAGAGTTTCACAATTAAGCATGAAAAGTTCAATTTATTGATTTTTCCTAATAAACCTTAAAAATTCCCAAATCAATAAAGATTTTCTCTTAATTCACTAATTAACCTCTTTGATTCGGAACATTAATTAATTAATTAGCATAAACTCTTAAGAAATCAAATTAGCCACCTAATCTAAGACAAATCAATGTACTTCAATCAGGATGTTATTCAAAAAATTTAAATTAAGTAAAGATGATATTTCTAATACTTAATTCTAATTTATTTTATAATGCTCATAAATCAATATGATCAATATTAATCATGAACAAATATATTAACAACATTGAACAAGACATAAATCACTTTAATCCAAATTAAATTATAAAAATATTCATCCACTCACGGAAGCATCACTAAATCTCACACAATAAGTTTAGCTACTCATAATAAAATCTAAATCAATATTTTTTATTACAAATAGTATTCTAAAAATCCCATAGAGAAAATAAATTACAAACAATGGAGCTATCCCTATTTTCACTCTTGCAATGCCCTTCTTGGAGTTGGATGGTCACTTCTTCCAATTTGGTTCTTGAAGGAGCTTTAATGGAGGTTTCTCTCTCTAGAAAATGGAGAAGAAGGGTTGTGAATGGTGGTTTTTGGCTACTATTCACGCATAAGATTTTGGATGGATTTTTGTGTTGTATTTATTGATTAGGTTAGGAGTGTGGAGGAGTGTGTAAAAATATGGGCATGTAAGTGTAAAACAGGCACCCGGATAGCGGAGCGCATTTTCTCTACCGCAGAGCGCATTGAAATTCTGGACAACTCGAGGCTCTTCTGCCGCGAAGTGCATTTAATCCTACCACATCGCACATTGATTTTTTGGTTTCCATAATTCAACCCAAGAGCTCCCAGCCATGGCACGCATTTTCTTCTGCCACGGCACAACCTGTTATACATGCTTTGTAAGGGTCCTTACACAGTTGCTGATTTCTAACTTAAGTCTTATGTTCTTTTGCTCTAGTTTATCCCCCTTTGCAGAGTAAATGGAATACAATGTAAGGGTTATATTTTTCAGCTCTTTTTAAACACTAACTTCGCTTTTCATCTCACATTGCTTGAACCTACAAAACATGAAAATACCTTCCAAATCAAAATAATACCGAAATAAATCATAAAATAAATACTTAAAAATTAACAAATATAGGTCCAAAATAATGTTTATCAAATACCCTGAAACCTACATTTTGCTAGTCCTCAAGCAAAACTAGAATCAAAAAGACAATTAACAAAATTAAAAAGTTAAATCAACAAAACTTGTCATGCTTCAGTTTCTTTTCAATTTATAATCAAGAGTTATGCACAAGTTTTTCCTACAATTTAACACATTAAGGTTCACCATGTAGATCAGTTTTACTTCATAAATCTAAATTCCATTACTAACAACATATCAACATTGGTTCCCCCAAACCTAGTGTTAAGAACCTGAATTCGCTTTAACTCTAATCCTCACAAGATTTACTCATTAAATTACACCGATCCTATGGGTTCAAATACTCAACAAAGCACATGCAAATAGAAGTTGTATAAAGAAATGAGCTAATGATTTTCATATAATTAAAACAAGAAAGGCTCAAAAAGTACTTAACATGGATATCATGAAAGGAATCAAATGATAGGATTTATGAAGAAATCACATCACTATTATCATGCATTAATTAAAATCATTAAGCAAAAACTTCAAGTGCATGCCCTAGAATGAATGAAAATGCATTGACTTTAAAGGAATGTATTTCCTATTTTCCTTTTTGTAATAACCATTTCACAATTTGAAAAACTTTAGGGTCATACTATTTTTTTTTTTTAAACAACCCATGCAAATGTGCATTTTGTGAATGGCAAATTTTGAATCTTTTTGTGTTGGCTTTAAGGATTCCCTTTTATCTTTTAAAGACAAGCATAAATGAAATAGGCATATACTTTAAATTATACTCAAATCATTTAATCTAAGCAATTCAATTAAATAAATGATTCTTCATTAAATGTTCAAAATCACAATGCAAAAACCTATAGAGATCATCTAACAATTTAGAATGATATGAAAAGTGTTTAAAGGAATAAAAAAATAATTATTTCTCAAAACGAAACGTTAAAGGCTCAATAATCATCTCACAAGGTAGTCTCTACTATTGGACTCCTAAAAAAAAGATTCGAATTTACCTCAATTTCAACATCAAAAATATGAAACAAAGATTGTAAATTAATACCGACCTTTAGAGCAAACCTTAAACATGTTTAAAAATCATATAAGCAATGCATAAAGACTCAATTATTCATCAAAAATTGACCAAAAGCATGATAATTTTGCTAGAAAAAGTTTTTTATTGGACCCAATTTGCACCCCAAACCTAAACTAAACATTGTCCTCAAGGTTTTCAACTACTCAATAGTTCAAAAAAGTATTTAGATAGGGCAAATAAAAAACTAACTAACCTAAAAGAAAAAATAAATATTACCTAAAATGGTGGGTTGCCTCCCACCAAGCGCCTAGTTTAATGTTTTAGCAAGACGATGTTTGGATTTAAGGTGCATGCACTTTAATGCTCTCCACATCCCCATTGTGAACAACTCCCTCCAAGTAAGGCGTAACACAATGTCCGTTTTATTTGAGTCTTTGGATTCAACAATTTTATGGCTCCTGATGTGAAAATTATAGTACTCTCAAGTGTACGAATTACTCGTAGAAAGTGACAAGCAAACCTCCGAGGTCGGCCTCTCAAGGAATTGCAATGGTTCTAAATAACCTTTTTCTTAATCTAATTAGAGTCCTAACTCAACTAAAACACTAATTAAATAGAGTTCTAGTAATACTAAAACTCTAAATAACTAGAATCTTAAACCTAATAAAACTGTAAACGGAGTGTGATTTGTAGCAAGATCAATGGTAACGAACAATTAACGAAAATAATTACGCAAATTCAGAATTAACTCAAATAGATTTTAAGTATCAATGAAAGATGTATGGACATTTAGTTTGGTTGCCATGCTTGCATCGAAAAGTTGTGGTAAATTAACATGAATGTTCTAATAAACAAATTTTACCGACTTTTCTTTTAATTACGAAAATTCCTACGATCGGGTAATTCTCTTTGTTCATTAACTAAACAATATCCTACGATCGGGTATATCAATTAGCAACCAAATTATGCAAAAGAAAAATATGCCAATCAAACTAATGCTATGACTAAGTCATTAATTTGAAGCTTCGATTAAGTTTTTCAAAATATAGTTAAGGTAACATTCCTAAAACTAAATTCTCAGATTTTTCAACCTAACTATGAATCTCAAATTGGCCCATGAAAATTCACAATTAAATATCTAAACATGCTCTTAATCAAAAGGTAAATTTATTTATTTCAAAACAATAAAACATTCACCACAACAATTCTAGCAAATATGGCAAAACAAACTAAACATCCATAATGAAATTAGCCACTCATGTTCATATTAAAATTCATAGACAAATACAATCTGAACATACACTCAAAGAAGTAAGAAGAAAAGTAAAATTCTATAACAAGAAGAAAATCCTAGATCTAAATACCTCTATTGGATTGGATGGCGTTCTTCTCCAAAAGCTTGATCTTCGATCGTCAATGGTTTCTTGGATTCTTAGAATTGATTCCCTTGCTTCGTTGAGTGTGAAAAAGCTCCCAAAATTTGTTTGAATCTCTTGTTTGTTCGCAAAATTGAAGTGTATAAAAGTTGTGTCTACAATGGACTCTAAAGGGGGTATTTATAGATGTAAAGGGTTGCACAATTCTTGATTGAAATAGGAATAGGCGCGTCGCGGCATACAATATTTCCCGCTGTGGCACAACACAAAATTTGGAAATAATGTCAAAACCCGAGAGGTGCCCGCCGAGGCACCTGAAATACACTAAAACATACCCGTGATTCCGAATTGATAGATTTATGAAAATAATCTAATAAATAATATATAACAAATCTATTTTTAAACAATTGAGCGCAATAAATCACGAAATGTTAGTGCTTTTCGAGCACTTATCCCAACCCCCAACCAGCTTCTTGCTAGTCTTTAGCAAGTGGAGCGATCTAAAAATTAAAATAAAAACAAAACTAACCTAAATCACTTCCGTAGATTGTCACGATTGCATTTAGCATATGCAACAAGCCTTTAAACCCCTAGGTGGCCCTAGTGGACAAGTTATAGTCTCGTGAGGGTTTCCAGTGATGACACCCACAAACATCGTACGACTCTTAAAACTAAGAAAAACTCTAAACATACTTGAATCAATCCATGCATATGTTTCAAAAATTATCAATAACGAATGGCATATGAATTAGTTAAAAATATCACTTAAGCTCAAACATAGTCCAAATATCAAACCCATCTTAGTAATTTGTTTTTGAACAACCAATCAAACCACAAGCCCGTTAATTACACTATCTGATCGTGTCATGCATGATATTCATAGATTACATTTTAGATCTCAAGATTGTGCAAGTAAAATATGAATAAAAATTGCACTTACAAACTACATAGGCTCAATTTTCAAATCCATCTCCACTAATATAGAAATCAAACTACCTAGAATCAATAGGACTTCATTAAGCTTGTAAGTTGTGTTTTGGTGTGTGGTTATTAAAGTACGAAAATGATATTCTCAATAGGATAAAAGTACTTTTTATTTCACAAACTCATTCAACTTTTTCTACACAAATGTTCTTTTTCATCCTCCTATTTTATAAATTCCACATGTCCCTTGGATTTTTGCTTGATTTTCTTTCTTTACTTTTCTTGCTCATTATTCAATAATTTTTTTTATTATTAACACAAAGCAAGACATATACAATATAATTGCTCATGAAAACCAAGTATTACATTGAGTACTCTTATCGCTATGGGTAGTACTATGTATATATCAATATTCAATTCACGGGTGTCACTATGTATAAAACAATACGGGGAGGCTTTAAAAGTCCAAACGATCCAAAGATGGCCTAAATCATTTTCTAAGTAGCATTTGATTCTATTATTTCACTTTAATGGATTTTCAAGGAAGTTCTAGAATTCATTGAGACTTAAAATATATCACAAACATGCACACACTACACAAACAAAAAATAGTCATACTAACCATACAAACAACCACAAATATACCACAAAATCCTCAAACTAAATGAATTTTACATTTATGTGCCTCTTTACTTAGGTGAAAATTTAATTTCTTTCTCATGTTACCGTTATTACAATCACATTAATATCATGGACTTTCGGATTGACTCAAGTGAACTCGACACTATCCTAACAAAATTCAAGTGACAAAAGTTAAAAATTAAAATTTGGTCTAAATTCATGCTCATGGAATATTTTTTTCCCACCCCTAACCTAATTTCTACATTGTCCTCAATGTTAAAAAGAAAAATAAAAGAAATTAAGTAAAGAAGTGAGAGAGGTTACCCCCCTTTCATATGAGATTGTGTACATTACACGTACACTCCGGTTCATTATTCCTTGCTTTTCTGATCATGTAGCATTTAGTGTGGAAGAAACATGCATGAAATCTCTAAATATGTACATCACAACTCAAATCCAAATTTAAATAATAACTAAACAAATGAAAGCCAAAAACATTAAACAAAATTAATTAGAATTCTTAAACAATCCGACATAAAATAAAATAAAAACAAAATGAAATAAAATAAAATAAAATAAATGAAAGAAAGAAAAAGAAAATTAAATTAGAAAATGAAAATAAACGAAAGAAAATACAATTGGGAGGCTCAATCCTCCATATCTTCAGGTTTTTCGTTGTCATCTTCGAGTTGGTCCGCCGGTTGTCTGAAAACAAAATCATGTCCCAGATACTGTGGAGTTGGGCCAAACTGGGTGAGGTCTACTCCACTCTGTGTCAACTGAAAGCTCATCATTCGGTAGAGTAGAGCTTGGTATTCGTGTTGGTACTTCATTTGATCACTGGACCAAGCTTGTTATTGAGTCAATACTCTTGTATTTTATTAACCTTTGCCTCTAAATTTACCAACCTATCTTTTATGGTAGCACTCTTGGAAGAGGTACCCTCACCCTTTCTACTACCTTGTCCCACTTTTGTACTGCTAGTAAGGTGTTGCATGTAGGCAAAGGTTAATGTTTCACCTGGTTGCAATAAAACCTCACCCGTGGCATATCAGACTCTGTGTTTGACACATAGGGCGGTAATCGGTTGGGGAAATAAATAACTGATGTTGTGATGCTCAGCTGAGTACACAACCCGTTGTTGAATTATCATTCCCACATGTATTGAGCACTCGATTTATATGGAAAATTGCAAAATTGCCCGCTCCCGATCGACAGTACTATAATGCCGAGTTGGCATTAACCTAGAACACACAAAGTATTGTCAAATACGGGAATGGGTCCTAAGGTGCTTGTCTTGGAAAATGTTTACCATATCTCTCTTATACTCCCACTCCGCGTAACCATCGGTGAGAGTATTTATGATCTCGTCGTAATCAACCTGTGTTAGGTAGGTTTCATACCTGCTATTTTGGATATCCCTCAACCCATAGTAGGAGTTTATGACTGTCCTATTAAAGGGGACCTCAATGCCCCTCACCCATATCATTCCATCTCTAGCTTTCGGGACATTCGCGTAGAATTCCCGGACCAACGAACTTACATCTGTGTCCGAGGGGTGCGCAAATTTTCTCCATCCTAGCGCCTCAATCTTATCGGATATTCCCATTACGCCCACTTGACCAAAATTCATACCTCTCTCATTCACAAATCCCTTATTTCTTTTGGCGGCACCTTCGTACCCTCTTGTGCCTCCCGACTAACAAACCGAAAGGCATCATAATTTTGCTCTTCGACTACTTTTCCCTTTCCCTTAGAACGACTACCCTCACCGACCTTTCTTTTTGGAGCCATATCAATTCTTATACTAAAGTAGTTCACACCCACCACCTAATTACAGAAAATGCAGAAAAATCCCACAAATTACTCCCCTCTTATCCAAGTTTTGACACTTAAATCCAAATTTCACACACAATTCACAGATTCCAAAAAAATATTACTAAATTGAGATAGAATTGTGAAGAAATTTACCTCTTGAGAGTGCAATCGAACCCTTGAAGAAAAACCCCCAAATTGCTTGAAACCTTAGGTTTTGAAAATGAAGAGGTTCTTGATTTTTAGAGCAAATCTGATGAAATTGATGGAGGAAAAGGTGATAGCAATACTAGAATGAAGAAATGATTGAGTAAAGTTTTAATTTTGGTGACGAATTGGGAAGAAATTGGAGAGAAAGTGGGAGGTTGTTTGAGAGAAAATGTGGGAAAGTGAGGTAAAATGTTTTTGAAATGGTTTTGAATCCACGAGTTGCCCATTTTCTGAAAAAATTTCAAGGCGTGCCGCGGCACAAGTTTTTCCCCTCCGCGGCATGGATAAAATTTTTAAAATTGTGCTTGAAATAGAACATTCCTCACCACGGCACAAATTTACCCCGCCGTGGCGCACACATTTTTTTGAAAAATTTTGATTTTTTTTGGAATTTTTGAAAATGGACAATGTATCCACCCTCAACCAAGATTTGGGAATGTTCTCATTGCCATGAAAAACTATTAAAAACAAAAATACAATAAAAAAAAAATAATAATAAAAGAAACGAAAGAAATACAATACCGAATGGGTGTCTCCCATTAAGGGCTTAGTTTTACGTCTTAGCAAGACATGGCCGCTCTCGTGTCTATAGATCGTGGAGACATATGGTTTCTATACTTTTCAATGTGGTGTCTCCTTCCAAGTATGGCTTGACACGATGCCCGTTCACTTTGAACGGTTCTTACGTTTTGGAATTGAGCAACTCGACTACTCTGTGTGGAAGTACATTGGCAATTGTATACGGTCCACTCCACCAAGAATGAAGTTTTCCTAGAAACAAATGCAAACGTGAATTAAATAACAGAACTTTCATTCTAGGAACTAAATACTTACTAATGAGCCCTTTGTCGTGATAGCGCTTAGTACGCTCCTTGTAGATCTTGGCATTTTCGTAAGCTTCGTCCCGAATTTTCACAAGTTCGCTCAGTTGGAGTAGTTGTTTTTCCCCAGCTTTTGCCATATCCATATTGAGCTCTTTAATAGCCCAATAAGCTCTATGCTCTAGCTCAACGGGTAAGTGACATGCTTTACCAAAAATTAACCGGTAGGGCTCATGCCAATGGGTGTTTTGTACACTATACGTTATGCCCACAAGGCATCATTCAACTTAACTAACCAATCCTTCCTTGAGGGGCACACTGTGCATTCCAATATTCCTTTGATTTGTTGGTTGCTTACTTCCACTTGCCCCGAAGTTTGGGGATGGTATGGGGTAGCCACTCTATGAGAAATGTTGTACTTTTTCAAAAGCCCATTAAAGAGCCTATTGCAAAAGTGGCTGCCTCCATCACTAATGATCGTTCTCGATGTTCCAAACCTGCTAAAAATGTTATCCTTCAAAAATTTAACAACAACGTTAGCGTCATTAGTCCTAGTGGGTCTCGCTTCTACCCATTTTGAAATATAGCCGACTGCGACTAGAATATAAGTGCAACCAAAAGATGGGAAAACGGACCCATGAAGTCAATTCCCCACACGTCAAACAATTCCACTACTAGATTCGATGTCAAAGGCATTTCATTACGTTTGCCTATATTACCGGTCCTTTAACATCTATCACATCTCATACAAAACATGTTAGCATCCTTAAATAAAGTAGGCCAATAAAATTCAGATTGTAATACCTTTAGGGCCGTTTTCTTACCACCAAAATGGCCCCCGCAGTGTAGCTAAAGGCAAAAAGCTAGGATGCTCTGATGTTCCTCTTCGGGCACACACCTTCGAATGACTTGATCTTGACATATCTTAAACAAATAGGGGTCATCCCAAAAGTATTGCCTGCAAACACTAAAAAACCTTTACTTTTCCTGAAAAGTGATGTTAGGTCTCAAAATGTCACTAGCAAGATAATTAACAATGTCAGCATACCATGGATTTGGACCTATTGTAAAAATTGTTCATCAGGGAAGGTTTATATGATTGTGTCCTTACTTTCACCCTCAACATTTTCATACTCAAAAATTAACTTAGACAGATGATCAGCTATTACATTTTTTGTACCCTTTTTGTCTTTGATCTCTAGGTCAAATTCTTGTAAAAGTAGGATCCACCTAATGAGTCTAGGCTTAGCATTCGGTTTAGTCAATAGATATCTCAAAGCAGCATGATTCGAATGAACAATAACTTTAGTTCCTACCAAGTAAGACCTAAATTTATCAAGTGAAAAAACAACAACCAATAACTCTTTCTCTGTGGTGGTATAGTTAATTTGCGCATCATTGAGTGTTTTGCTAGCATAATATATAACATGTAAACGTTTATCCACTCTTTGCCCCAAAACATCTCCTATAGCATAATCAGACGCATCACACATGATCTCAAATGGTAAAAACCAATCAGGAGCCACAATAATAGGTGCAGAAGTAAGTCTATCCTTTAAAGTGTTGAAGGCAACAAGGCAATCATCATTAAAATCAAACCGAATATCTTTGGAAAGTAGGTTACATAATGGATGACTTATTTTGGAAAAATCCTTAATAAACCGTTTATAAAAACCTGCATGTCCTAGGAAACTCCATATCCCCTTAACAAATGTAGGAGGAGGCAACTTTGTAATTAAATCTATCTTAGCCTTATCTACTTCAATTCTTTTGCTAGATATGACATGTCCTAACACTATGCCCTGTTGGACCATAAAATGACTTTTTTCCCAACTAAGTGTCAAATTACATTCAATGCATCGTTCTAACACTACAGTCAATTTATGCAAGCAATCATCAAAGGAATTACCGAAAACAGAAAAGTCATCCATAAATACCTCGATGAATTTTTCCACCATGTTTGAAAAGATCGACATCATACATCTCTGAAAGGTGGCGGGTGCATTGCATAGTCCGAATGGCATCCCCTGAAAGCGAAAGTTCCAAATGGGCATGTGAATGTTGTCTTCTCTTGATCCTCCAGAGCAATGGGTACCTAATAATAACCTGAAAAACCATCCAAAAAGCAGTAGAAATTGTGTCCAATTAATCTTTCTAACATTTGATCAATGAAGGGAAGGGGGAAGTGATCCTTCTTGGTGTACAAATTCAATTTCTGAAAATCGATACACATCCTCCAACCCGTAATTATCCTAGTGGGCACTAATTCATCTTTCTCATTCTTAACCACGGTTATTCCAGATTTCTTTGGTACCATATGAACTGGACTAACGCATTTACTATCAGCAATTAGATAAATTACTTCTACTGCTAGAAGTTTCAAAACTTCCTTTTTAACAACCTCTTGCATGATTGGGTTTAGTCTCCTTTGTGCTTCTTTAACAAGTTTGACATTGTTCTCCAAATTGATCTTATGCATACACATTGATGGACTAATGCCTCTAATATCCCCAATACTCCATCCTATTGCTTTTCTATACTTCCTAAGCTCTCCAACTAGTTTCTCCTCTTTTTTTGGGTAAGTGTAGATGAAATAATAACCGGATAAGTCTCATTCTTTCCCAAAAATACATACTTCAGATGCTTAGGTAGTTCTTTAAGTTCCAATTCAGGTGGAGCGATCTCATCATCATGTGGGACATCTAATAAGTCTAAGGGTGTACTAGATTCATCTAATGCTATGGCATTGTCTAAAAGATCACTGTACTCCCTAGCCTCATAGTCTAAAATATCATCTACCTCTCCAACTGTAAGTGCTACCTCTAACTTATCATCCAATCTATCCTGCACAAAAGTATCGTGAATAATGGGATCTAAACATTCAACAAATGAGCATTCAACAATAGCAGATATAGAAGGGTAAGGAGATGAATCAAAAACCTTAAAATGTACAGTCTCTCCCAAGACTGTCATTGTCAACTTCCCACTTTAGACGTCAATGATGGTTTGGGTAGTGGCCATAAATGGTCTACCCAAAAGAATTATATGCTCCTTGTCCAAAGTTGGGTTATCCTGCATATCTAAAACCACAAAATCAACAAGTATGATTAGTTTATCTACCTGTACAAGTAAGTCCTCAACCATCCCCTTTGAATATTTAACAGATCTATCAGCAAGTTGAAGGGACGTGGTTGTTAGTTTTAGCTCTCTCAAACCTAGCTGCAAGAAAATAGAATAAGGCATCAAATTTATACTAGCACCTAAATCAAGCATAGCCTAAAGTACTTTCCTATCCCCTATAGTGATATCAATGATAAAACTACCTGGATCTTTTAACTTAGGGGGTAAGTTTCGTTGAAGCACTGCACTAGCAATTTCAGACACTATGACTCTTTCATTAAGCTCAGGCCTTCTTTTCTTAGTGTTTAGTTCTTTGAAAAATTTCACATAAGAAGGCACATTTTTAATGACATCTAACAAAGGCAAATTGATATTAACTTTCGAAAGCATGTTAAATGAATCAGAAAACTACTTATCTTGCTTACTGTCCTTTAAACGATGTGGGAATGGCACTGGTGGTCGGTATGACTCTAATGACTTGTGTAATTTAGGTGAGCTAGATGACTCTCCAATTGTTGCCTTTGAAGGCTCTTCATGCTTGTCACCTCTTTCCCCTAATTCCTTAGAAACGGTGTTGTCATCTTTCATATTACCTGTACTATAAGATAAATCATTAGAAAGTTCAGGTAAATTTTTTGTAACGACCTTACCACTCCGAAGAACCGTGACAGCTTTCGCTTGTTCGGGTTGACTGAGCAGCTTTCTTGTCTCCTGTTTGTGTATTTGTTCAGCTAGCTACCCCACTTGTATTTCCACTCTTTTCATTGAAGCTTCCATAGAGTCCATCCTTCCACTACAGGATTGCATGAAAGTATTTAGGGTTTCCTCTATGTTCGGTTTATTTTGTGAAAATTGTAAATTAATGTTCTGACCTTGTGGTTGATTTTGGACAAATGGTGGGTTATTGTTTTGTTTCTAAGCAAAGTTGGGGTGATTTCTCCATCCAGGGTTGTAGGTGTTAGAGTAAGGGTCGTTCCTAGGTCTAGGTTGGTACCCTTGCATTAAATTTGCCTCTTCATTAGTACCTGTATAAGAATCACCTACAAAAGAACAAATGTTAGCCCCATGTCCATAAGAACCACAAACTCCACATACCTCGTGTTTTGGTATTTGATTCATGTTGGAGGTAGTGAGAAATTACTCTTGTTTGGTCAATTCAGCAAGGTGCATGGCCATTTCGCTGGTGGAGCTTAATTCATGGACTCCAGCTCTTTTTCCTCTAGCGCTCTTTTGTTGGGAATTGGCTCCCAACATCTTAAACAATTTGTAAGTTTCATCCGCTGTTTTCTGTTGCACGAAATCCGCAAGCGCACGGGTCGTGTACAAGTGATAAGTATTTTTAAGAACTGGGTTGTCGTACCCACGAGGAACTTATTAAAGCGTGTATTAAAATTAAGTACCGAAATATATACTCTCCCTTTCTATTTGAACTATCGAAAATTTAGTGATATATTAAAATAAATAAACTAAACTAATTTAATAAATAAAAATCTAGGAATTCAATTTCTCCCATTCTACTTCCATGATCGTTTTTATATCGCATTAATATTGAATTAAAATGCAAAAATTATTAATCAAACTCTACTCAATTAATTATCACCCACATGTCTATGGTCATGTAATTCTAATCCATATAAACCTAGCCCACATGTCTATGGTCATCTAAGCATACATGGGTCATTAAGTACCTAGAGTTTAAAAATGATCACATACAAAATAATGAAAATTTCTTCCTCATTACATATATGCCAATTTAATGCATGTTCATAATTTCATATCAATTTTTCAATTGCACACAAAATTAACATATCACCTAATTAAATGGCCAATTTAATTAAGAGCATTAAGCACATTAAATTAGATAATCCACACATTTTAATAATATCAAATAAATATTACACAATCATTTTCATAGAATGGGTTCCATAAAAATCCCTAGAACAAAATACTACTCCATAAATAAATAATTTAGAAACTAGAAATTCAAGAGTAAAAACATATCAAAACATAAAGAAATACAATTAAGAGAGAAATTTAGTAAACCCTTGAGAGAATTCCTCCAAAAATTGCTTCTTGATGCTCCAAAAATTGCTTCCACCTTGCTCCTAGCTCCCAAAATGGAGAGAGCTCCAAAAACTGTCCAAAACTGATCTAAAATTTGTGTTCCTCGGGTATGATATGTTTTAGGGTTAAAATTGGCTCAGAATAGATCTGGACCGTTCGATCAGGCTTGAAAATCAATGGTTGTGATAAAAAATGGCGCTGCCCAATGAGAACGCGACATTTGGCAAGGGAAGAGGCGGAGCCAACCGGAGCGCAACACGTGGCGCGCTGTGAGAGGCGGGACGCGGATCGCTGAGCTGGCGCGATGGGATTGGCAGGCGTGGCTTGCGTGGCGCGCTCTGACGCGTTCGGACCAACCAGGGAGAGCCATGTGGCACGCGGTTTCGCATTTCCGAAATGAACGCCGTGCTGACACGTGGCGATGACCGTTGGAGCGCAGATGACGCGTTGCGACACATGGCGAGTGTTGATTCCTTCATTCTGATTGCGTGGCGCTTTCGTGTCACTTGCGTGGCATGCTTGCGTGGCCTGGGCTCTCCTAAGTGCATCCCGGATTGTTCTAAGTACATCCACCTGCACGAAAATAATTCATAAAAATTCCAGAAAAATCCAGAAAAATTCCAAAAATTATATTTTCATCCCTTTTTATCAATTCAACCATAAAATAATTTTATTTTAATATTTTAACCCAAAAACATTAATTTATTAAATCAAACAAGTAATATTAAGCATAAAAATGATATAATAACTCTATTTTCATAGAGTTATCACACCCCCAAACTTAATATTTTGCTTGTCCCAAGCAAAACATTCACACGACATAAATAACTCAAAATTAAAATCTAAACATGGTATAAATAACAAATTTATAATTATAAGTGATATTAGTTTCAAGTATGCTCAATAAATTTAAGGATCCTCAAAAATCAACAAATACAATTAACTTAGAAATTTTTATGGTTATCAATCCATAATGCATTCATTCAAGTGTATGACCAAAAATTTTTAATGATATGCTCCATGTGTGTGTGTGTTATGCCAAATTAGTTTATATTATATGCCATCAAAATAAGTTCATATGAACCATGCAATTATAAGGATAGTCTACAATAGTACCAAACTTCATAAGTCCACATTTAGTCTCTCTCTCCACTAATATAAATGCAAGCTTAGATTGAAATCAATTGGTCTTTTAAGTTTGTAATGATAGGTTAAGATATGGGTAGGTGAGATAGAAAATATTTAGGCTCAAATACACCCTTAGCAAACCAAATACATACAATAAATCATTGAGCTCATGACCAATGTACACTCAAACTAAGCCTCTTTTTTTTTTTTTTTTTTTTTCAAATTTTTTTTTTTTTTTTTTTTTCAATTTTTTTTTTTAGCTAGATCGATCGAACATGGATCGACTTCGATCTACCTGCTCTCGGGTTGATCTCGATCGATCGAGATTTTTTTTTTTTTTTTTTTTTTTTTTTTTTTTTTTTAGCTAGATCGATCGAGCATGGATCGACTTCGATCTACCTGCTCTCGGGTTGATCTCGATCGATCGAGAAATCAGTCGATCGATCGAGAAATTTTTTTTTTTTTTTTTTTTTTTAACTAGGTTAATCACATTGGTAAAATGAAATGAAATGTCGACATAAAGGCTCAAAATGAGGTAACTAAGGACATAAATAATCATGGTGGCTAGAAAAGCTCAAACGGTCCAAAGAAGGCCTAAATCATTTCTCAATCTAAGTAGCACATGTAATTTCGCCTCAAGAGACACCAAAGTGGATTCTAAAGTTTATTATAGACACATAAATCATCAACGCATGAAATTCATATAAACTTATCAAAATAAGCATACATATTCACTAATTTATGACATGTGCATATAGAATGGAGCATTCTCAAATCAAAAACGTTTAGCCATACATACCTAAATGAATACACATGTTCATGACTACCACATTTCAATCCAAGTCTAATGCATGTCAATCCAAAAATCATCATCGGATTCCTATTAAATTTATTTCACAAACAATTCACCAACATAACTATAATCAAAATTAGTCATTCATACCACAAAACTATAATCTCACCAAAGAAACAAAAGTTTCTCACCCCCAAACTTAACATGCATATTGTCCCCAATATGCAATAAAGGAAATAAAGCAAATGAGGAATGAGAAAACTCCCTGAAAACTTGAAGCTTTAACAATTTGATTTGTGTCACCTCCAAGCTCCAAGGCTCCTTATTATTACCCTACAAAATTCAAACAAAATTATTTATTAGTACTTTAAAAACTTGGGTTGCCTCCCAAGAAGCGTCACGTTTTAGGTCCTTGACTAGACCTTCCTTGAACATATCAAGGTGGATGGTATAAAAAATATTCCATGAATAACCGCTTAACGGTTTTCATGTTGGTTGGATCAAGGTCATCAATGTTACTCTTAGGGTCCCATGCCCTCTTCCTCTTGTTCGAGGCACCTAGACCCATGAAGAAGTGGAAGTTTCCAACACCCAAGTCTTGCACAAAATCCAAATAAAAGGGGTTGGTTGGAACTTCCATTGTGAACTTGCACTCCTAAAGCTCATCTTCCTTAGGAGTCTCATTTTGCTTCTCTTGAGCTACTTCATGATTCTCTTTGTAATCCTTTAGATTTTCTTCCACTTCGTGACCGAATTCATTTTCAAGTTCTTGATTTCCACACACCTCTTCTTCATCCTTCCTAACAAAAATCTCATAGCCATGCTCGGCTATATAGTTCTTGATTAACTCCTTCATAGAAGGCTTCTTTTCTTGTGGGGGAGGTGATGGTGGTGGTTGGATATAAGTATTCATGGAATTCGAAGACCAAGTAGAATAATCATCCTCTTGATTATAGCTCCAAGAGTAACTAGGTTGACTCCCCCAATCCGGATATTGGTGGTAGGAGTGTGATGGCTCCGGATCGGTGTAAAAGTTATTGTAGGTGTGTCCCCTTTCATTCCATCCGTAAGTTTGCAACGGACTTTGTACGGCTCTAGTATCTATGAAAGACCTCCACAACGAAAGATTGTAATGTTCTTGTATTGTAAGATCCTTCAAGGTACTATTCCGATCAATATTAGCTGTGAGGTTTGTAGCCTCCTCAAATGTCATCCGTGCATCCTTGAGACTTTGATATTCAAATGGGTCCATCACCTAACAAACAAAACTCAAGAAAAAAAAACATAAAATGCAAAAAGTAAAAGAGAATATAAAAAAACCTAACTAAACAATAATCAATAAAAATTAAACAAGAAAAATCAACTAAAAAGCTAATAAAAATAAATAAGATAATAAAAACAAATCAAACAAAATAAACTAAATAAAATAACAAAAACAAAAACAAATAAAAATAGATATTTTTGAAATTTTTTTTTAAAATTTTTAATTTTTAATTTTTTTTAATTTTTTTTTTTCGATAAAAAAAAAAAAAAAAAAATTTGTTCAAATTAGAGGAGAAAGCCTTGTATCAATATTAATCCTAATACACTATCAAGTTCCCCGGCAACGGCGCCAAAAACTTGTTGCACGAAATCCGCAAGCGCACGGGTCGTGTACAAGTGATAAGTATTTTTAAGAACTGGGTTGTCGTACCCACGAGGAACTTATTAAAGCGTGTATTAAAATTAAGTACCGAAATATATACTCTCCCTTTCTATTTGAACTATCGAAAATTTAGTGATATATTAAAATAAATAAACTAAACTAATTTAATAAATAAAAATCTAGGAATTCAATTTCTCCCATTCTACTTCCATGATCGTTTTTATATCGCATTAATATTGAATTAAAATGCAAAAATTATTAATCAAACTCTACTCAATTAATTATCACCCACATGTCTATGGTCATGTAATTCTAATCCATATAAACCTAGCTCACATGTCTATGGTCATCTAAGCATACATGGGTCATTAAGTACCTAGAGTTTAAAAATGATCACATACAAAATAATGGAAATTTCTTCCTCATTACATATATGCCAATTTAATGCATGTTCATAATTTCATATCAATTTTTCAATTGCACACGAAATTAACATATCACCTAATTAAATGGCCAATTTAATTAAGAGCATTAAGCACATTAAATTAGATAATCCACACATTTTAATAATATCAAATAAATATTACACAATCATTTTCATAGAATGGGTTCCATAAAAATCCCTAGAACAAAATACTACCCCATAAATAAATAATTTAGAAACTAGAAATTCAAGAGTAAAAACATATCAAAACATAAAGAAATACAATTAAGAGAGAAATTTAGTAAACCCTTGAGAGAATTCCTCCAAAAATTGCTTCTTGATGCTCCAAAAATTGCTTCCACCTTGCTCCTAGCTCCCAAAATGGAGAGAGCTCCAAAAACTGTCCAAAACTGATCTAAAATTTGTGTTCCTCGGGTATGATATGTTTTAGGGTTAAAATTGGCTCAGAATAGATCTGGACCGTTCGATCAGGCTTGAAAATCAATGGTTGTGATAAAAAATGGCGCTGCCCAATGAGAACGCGACATTTGGCAAGGGAAGAGGCGGAGCCAACCGGAGCGCAACACGTGGCGCGCTGTGAGAGGCGGGACGCGGATCGCTGAGCTGGCGCGATGGGATTGGCAGGCGTGGCTTGCGTGGCGCGCTCTGACGCGTTCGGACCAACCAGGGAGAGCCATGTGGCACGCGGTTTCGCATTTCCGAAATGAACGCCGTGCTGACACGTGGCGATGACCGTTGGAGCGCAGATGACGCGTTGCGACACATGGCGAGTGTTGATTCCTTCATTCTGATTGCGTGGCTGATGAGTGCTCGAAAAGCACTAATATTTCGTGATTAATTGTGCGTAATTGATTGATATATAGATTTATTATGATTATTATTTCGATTATTTTCATAAATCTATCCATTCGGAGTCACGGGTATATTTTAGTGCATTTCAGGTGTTTTTAGCGTCAAATGAGTCAAATGATGAAATCACGCAAAGACGGGACACCTACGGCGCTCGGATCACAAGTTACGGGCTAATCAAGACAAAATATGTAAGCCTTACATATAGTGCCATCACATATGTAAGGGGGGACGTGAAAAGAAGGAAATCATCGCGCGCCGCGGCGGAAGAATTGCATGCCGCGGCGTGAGGCTCTCGGGTTGAATTCTGGAAAACAATGAAGCATCGCGCGCCGCGGCGGGAGAATTGCATGCCGCGGCGGGGAGCTCTCGGGTTTTTGCATATTTTTCAGAAATTGTGTTGCGCCGCGGCGGGGAAAATGCATGCCGCGGCGCGCCTATTCCTATGGCACATAGGATTCGTGTAAACCCTTACATCTATAAAAACCCCCTTAGAGTCCCCCTTACATAGAACTCGAACTCACTTGACCAATTCATACACAACTCTTCCTCTTCCCAATTTTGCGACCCAAACACGACATTCAATCAGCTTTGAGAGCGTTGCCACACTATAACGAAGCGAGAGATACCATTCTAAGGATTCAAGGAAGCCAACGACGATCGAAGATAAAGCTTACGGAGGAGTACGTCAACCGATCCATAAGCGGTATTTAGATTTAGGTTTTCCTTGTTGTTATAGAATTAATTTATCTTCTCCATTTGTTAAAGTGTATGATCATATTTTATTTGTCTATGAATAACAATATGAACATGAGCGGCTAGTTTCATTATGGATGTTTAGTTTGTGTTGCCATGTTTGCTAGGATTGTGTATGGTGTATTTAATTGATTTATGAATGAATTACTTTTTGATTAAGAGCATGTTTAAATGTTTGATTATGAATAATCATGGGCCAATTTGGTGTTCGTAGTTAGACTGAAAAATCTGAGATTTTAGTTAGAGGAACGTCACCTTAACTCTTTTCCGAAACACTTAATCAAAGCTTCAAGTTAGTGACTTAGTCATAGCATTAATTTGATTGGCATGTTTTCCTTGCGCATAATTTGATTGCTATTTAATTTACCCCCGCCAAAGGCAGTTAATTAGTTAATCAACAAAGAGACCTACCCCCGCCAAAAGGAGTTTCGTAATTAAAAGGAAAGCCGGTAGTTTTATTCATATAGGACGTTCATGCATATCACCATACCTTTTCGATGCAAACATGGTTAACCAAGCTAAACGTCCATACATCCTCTATTTATATTTGATTTGATTGAATTCATTGTTTGATTGCAATTTCGTGTGATTTTCGTATAATTGTTCCCGTTACCAAAACCAAACAAACTCTTTTTACAGTTTTATTAGCATTAGGATTCTAGTTACTTAGAGTTTTAGTTTCACTAGAACTCTATTTAATTAGTGTTTTATTTTCATTAGAACTCCATTTAGATTAAAAAGCTAGTTATTTAAGACCACTGCAATTCCTTGAGAGACCGACCTTGGAAGTTGCTTATCACTTTACTACGAGTGATTCGTACACTTGCGAGTACACATTTTAACACATCAAGTTTTTGGCGCCGTTGCCGGGGAATTGGCGTTTTAAATAATTTTCTTTTTAACTTTTTAGAGTTTCTGATTTATTTTTATTTATTTATTTCTTTTATTTATTTCTTTATTTTATTTATTTATTTTTATTCGAAAAATCCAAAAAAAAATCAAAAAATCAAAAAATCAAAAAAATAGTGCTTAATTTCCAATTTCACTGCTACCTTGATCTTTGTTTGCTTTTTATTTGTGCATGCAGGGTAGGAGATCACTTAACAAGGAACTCTCTCCTTACATTGACAACATTCATAGAGTCAAACACCGATCAAAGAAACTGGACAATCAATTTCAAGAGGAAGAAGTCCAACAACAGTTACAAGCAGCAATGGGTGAAAACGTAGCTAGGCAAATGATGAACAAAGAGTTTGCAAGACCGATCATTGGGACCGCTACATCGTGCATTCGACTTACAGAGGCGGCTAGGAATTATGAATTGAAAAATATTCATTATTCCATGCTTCCCTCCTTTTACGGTATCCCTAATGAAGATCCTTTAAATTTTATGCGTGAACTATATGCTACTGTGCAAACTTTTCCATTGCAGGGACTTAGTGAAGATCAACTACGCATGAGGTGTTTTCCATACACTCTCAAGGATAGAGCTAAGTCTTGGCTAATGACGTTGGCACCCGGCTCTTTGGTCACATGGGACGATGTTTACAATAAATTCATGGGTAAGTTCTATTCCCATCAAAAGACATCTGATCTAAGAACAAAAATTGCTACTTTTTCGCAGATGGACGGAGAACCCTTCCACGAGGCTTGGGACAGATTCAAATTGCTGTTGATACAATGTCCACATCACCACTTCCCGTTGCAGCTACAGAATCAATTTTTCTACGACGGATTGACACTTCAATGTCAATTCACAGTTGACAACGCTGCAGGAGGAGCTATGGGTGAGAAAACAGCAGATGAAACATACGAACTATTCGAGATGTTGGGAGCCAATTCCCAACAAAAGAGCGCTAGAGGAAGAAGAGCTGGAGTCCACGAGTTAAGCTCTAACAATGAAATGGCCATGCAACTTGCTGAATTGACGAAACAAGTGCAACTTCTCACAACCTCCAATATTAATCAAATGCCAAAACACGAGGTATGTGGAGTTTGTGGTTCATATGGACATGGTGCTAATGTTTGTTCTTTTGCAGGTGATCCTTACACAGGTACTACTGAAGAGGCGAATTTAATGCAAGGGTACCAACCTAGACCTAGGAACGACCCTTATTCAAATACCTACAACCCTGGATGGAGGAATCACCCTAATTTTGGATGGAAACAAAACAATAGCCAACCATTTGTCCAAAATCAAACACAAGGCCAAAACGTAAACCGACAATTTCCACCAAATAAACCAACCGTAGAGGAAACCCTAAACAATTTTATACAATCTTGTAGTGGTAGGATGGACTCTATGGAAGCATCAATCAAAAGAGTGGAAATGCAAGTGGGGCAGCTAGCGGAACAAATGTACAAACAAGAGACGGGAAAGCTGCCTAGTCAACCTGAACAAGCAAAGGCGATCACAGTCTTTCAAAATGATGAGGAGGTACTTAATAATTTACCTGAGAATTCTAATGTTTTGTTGTCTAGTACAGGTAACTTTGAAGGTGAGGATTCAACTCTCAAAGAAGATGATGAGCTTAATACCAATCCAAATGAACTTCCCAAGAAAGAAACATCCACCATTTATCAACTACACAAGTCAGCGGATCCATATAGACCACCAATACCACCTATAAACCAGTTTGAGGAGAAAAATCAGGATGAGCAATACTCTGACACTCTTGCTTTATTTTCTGGGATTAATTGTAATTTACCTCTTTTGGATATTATAAAGAACAGTTCGACTTATGATCCAATTTGCAGGAACTTTATCATCAAAAAGAATAGAAGCAAAGAGAATGAAATGTTAGAAATTGGTAGTCAAATAATTCAACCGCACTTGCCTCTCAAAATGAAAGATCCAGGTAGTTTCAACATTAACATCACTATGGGAGACAAAAGGGTATTCGAGGCTATGCTAGACTTAGGAGCAGGTATAAACCTAATGCCATATTCAGTGTACTTGCAACTAGGATTAGGAAAGTTAAAAGAAACAAGGATGACCCTTCAACTTGCAAACGGGTCTATTCAATACCCAAAAGGAATAGTGGAAAATTTGTTGGTACAGGTGGACAAGTTTATTGTACCAGTGGATTTTGTGGTGCTTGAAATGGACAAAAATTTTCTTAAGGACAAGGAACATACAATTATTCTTGGTAGACCATTCATGGCCACTACCAAGACAACTATTGAGGTCCATAATAGGAAGTTATCAATGACGGTTTGTGGAGAGACTGTACAGTTTGGAATTTTTCAACCCTCCCCTATTTCTTCTAACACTGAATTGCAGAATAGCATATGCAACAAAATTGAGGTTCGAAACGTTGAATGGAGAGGGAAGGACAAACTGATAAATTTAAGTCGGGATGATGCCTACAAAGAACGCATTAAGCATTCTAATTACAAAAACTCGACTTGGAGGACGAAAGCTCATTTCAAGAAAGATAAGGGAGGAGATAAACAGTACAATTACATATTTAACCCCCCTTGACACGAGATCAGTCACGTCTTGCTAAGACGTTAAACTAAGCCCTTAATGGGAGGCACCCATTCGGTATCGTATCTCTTTCGTTGTCTTTATTTCTTTTATTTCTTTTTCATTTATTTTCTTTCATTTTTCATTTTATTTTTGATTTTTTAACTTAGTTTGATGTTTTTGTGTTTTCATTTGACTTAGTTATAATTAAAAATTAGGTTTGAATGTGAATTGTGTGCATACACTTTGAGGTTCCATATATATGTTCATACATTCTTCATGAGAGAAGCGAGGAACAGTGAACCGGAGCATAACGAGTAACGACACAATTTCATACGAAAGGGGGGTAACTTCTCACACTTTTTCTTATTTCTTTTGTTCTTCTTTTTCAACATTGAGGACAATGCAGAAATTAGGTTGGGGGTGGGAAGAATATTCCATGAGCATGAAATATGACCAATTTTAAATTTTTAACTTTGTCACTTGAATTGTTTTTAGTTAGTGTCGTGTCTACTTGATTCAATCCGGAAATCTATGATATTAACATGATTGTAATGACGATGACATGTGAGAGATGTTAGATTTTTACCTAAGCAACGAAGCACACAAATGTTGGATTCATCTAATTTGAGAATTTTGTGGTATATGTGGTATGTATGCATGGTTAGTTTAACTATTCTGATTTGTGGAATGTATGCATGTTCATGATATGTTTTAAGTCTCAACAATCTCTAGAACTCATTTGAAAACACGTTGAAGCGAAATAATAGAAACAAACACCACTTAGAAAATGATTTAGGCCATCTTTGGACCGTTTGGACTTTTCATGCCTCCCGCAATATTTTATCAATAGCACACCCTTGAACTCAACATTGACATACATTGAACTACCCTTAGTGATAAGAGTACTTAATGTAATATTTGATTTTCATGAGCAATTATGTTGTGTTTATCTTGCTTCATCATAAAAAAAAAAAAAAAAAAAAAAAAAAAAAAAAATGATGATGATTGAAACAGTAAGCAAGAATAAAAAAAAAAAAGAGAAGAAAATCAAGCAAAAGATCCAAAGGACATTTGAATTGAAGGGAGGATGGAAAAGAACACTTGGTAAAAAAAAAAAAAAGGGTTGAAAATATGTTTGTGAAATAAAAGGTACTCTTATCATATGAAAACATCATTTTTGTACTTTCATGATCACACACCTAGCCACAACTTTACAAGCTTAATGAAGTCCTATTGATTCTAGGTAGTTTAGTTTTCTATATTAGTGGAGATGAGTTTGAAAAATGAGCATATGGAGTTTGTAAGTGCAAAAATTAACATTCATATTTTACTTGCACATTTATGAGATATTGAAATTTAATCTATGAATATCATGCATGACACGGTCAGATAGTGTAACTAACGGGTTTGTGGTGTGATTGGTTGTTCAAAATTCGATTACCATGATGAGTTTGATGTTTGGACTGTTTTTGAGCTTAGGTGATGTTTAACTATTTCATGTATCATTCGTTGTTAACAATTTTTGAGACGTATGCATGGATTGATTCAAGTATTGTTAGAGTCTTTATTAGTTTTGAGTCTTTAGTTGTGTCAGTTACGATGTTTGCGGGTATCATCACTGGAAATCCTCACGAGACTATAACTCGTCCACTAGGGCCACCTAGGGGTTTAAAGGCTTGTTGCATACGCTAAATGCAACCGTGACAATCTACGGAAGTGATTTAGTTTAGGTTAGTTTATTTTCTTTGTTTTGATTTTAGTTTTTAGATCGCTTCACTTGCTAGAGACTAGCAAGAAGCTGGTTGGGGGTTGTGATGAGTGCTCGAAAAGCACTAATATTTCGTGATTAATTGTGCGTAATTGATTGATATATAGATTTATTATGATTATTATTTCGATTATTTTCATAAATCTATCCATTCGGAGTCACGGGTATATTTTAGTGCATTTCAGGTGTTTTTAGCGTCAAATGAGTCAAATGATGAAATCACGCAAAGACGGGACACCTACGGCGCTCGGATCACAAGTTACGGGCTAATCAAGACAAAATATGTAAGCCTTACATATAGTGCCATCACATATGTAAGGGGGGACGTGAAAAGAAGGAAATCATCGCGCGCCGCGGCGGAAGAATTGCATGCCGCGGCGTGAGGCTCTCGGGTTGAATTCTGGAAAACAATGAAGCATCGCGCGCCGCGGCGGGAGAATTGCATGCCGCGGCGGGGAGCTCTCGGGTTTTTGCATATTTTTCAGAAATTGTGTTGCGCCGCGGCGGGGAAAATGCATGCCGCGGCGCGCCTATTCCTATGGCACATAGGATTCGTGTAAACCCTTACATCTATAAAAACCCCCTTAGAGTCCCCCTTACATAGAACTCGAACTCACTTGACCAATTCATACACAACTCTTCCTCTTCCCAATTTTGCGACCCAAACACGACATTCAATCAGCTTTGAGAGCGTTGCCACACTATAACGAAGCGAGAGATACCATTCTAAGGATTCAAGGAAGCCAACGACGATCGAAGATAAAGCTTACGGAGGAGTACGTCAACCGATCCATAAGCGGTATTTAGATTTAGGTTTTCCTTGTTGTTATAGAATTAATTTATCTTCTCCATTTGTTAAAGTGTATGATCATATTTTATTTGTCTATGAATAACAATATGAACATGAGCGGCTAGTTTCATTATGGATGTTTAGTTTGTGTTGCCATGTTTGCTAGGATTGTGTATGGTGTATTTAATTGATTTATGAATGAATTACTTTTTGATTAAGAGCATGTTTAAATGTTTGATTATGAATAATCATGGGCCAATTTGGTGTTCGTAGTTAGACTGAAAAATCTGAGATTTTAGTTAGAGGAACGTCACCTTAACTCTTTTTCGAAACACTTAATCAAAGCTTCAAGTTAGTGACTTAGTCATAGCATTAATTTGATTGGCATGTTTTCCTTGCGCATAATTTGATTGCTATTTAATTTACCCCCACCAAAGGCAGTTAATTAGTTAATCAACAAAGAGACCTACCCCCGCCAAAAGGAGTTTCGTAATTAAAAGGAAAGCCGGTAGTTTTATTCATATAGGACGTTCATGCATATCACCATACCTTTTCGATGCAAACATGGTTAACCAAGCTAAACGTCCATACATCCTCTATTTATATTTGATTTGATTGAATTCATTGTTTGATTGCAATTTCGTGTGATTTTCGTATAATTGTTCCCGTTACCAAAACCAAACAAACTCTTTTTACAGTTTTATTAGCATTAGGATTCTAGTTACTTAGAGTTTTAGTTTCACTAGAACTCTATTTAATTAGTGTTTTATTTTCATTAGAACTCCATTTAGATTAAAAAGCTAGTTATTTAAGACCACTGCAATTCCTTGAGAGACCGACCTTGGAAGTTGCTTATCACTTTACTACGAGTGATTCGTACACTTGCGAGTACACATTTTAACACATCAAGTTTTTGCGAGCAATACTCTGACACTCTTGCTTTATTTTCTGGGATTAATTGTAATTTACCTCTTTTGGATATTATAAAGAACAGTTCGACTTATGATCCAATTTGCAGGAACTTTATCATCAAAAAGAATAGAAGCAAAGAGAATGAAATGTTAGAAATTGGTAGTCAAATAATTCAACCGCACTTGCCTCTCAAAATGAAAGATCCAGGTAGTTTCAACATTAACATCACTATGGGAGACAAAAGGGTATTCGAGGCTATGCTAGACTTAGGAGCAGGTATAAACCTAATGCCATATTCAGTGTACTTGCAACTAGGATTAGGAAAGTTAAAAGAAACAAGGATGACCCTTCAACTTGCAAACGGGTCTATTCAATACCCAAAAGGAATAGTGGAAAATTTGTTGGTACAGGTGGACAAGTTTATTGTACCAGTGGATTTTGTGGTGCTTGAAATGGACAAAAAATTTTCTTAAGGACAAGGAACATACAATTATTCTTGGTAGACCATTCATGGCCACTACCAAGACAACTATTGAGGTCCATAATAGGAAGTTATCAATGACGGTTTGTGGAGAGACTGTACAGTTTGGAATTTTTCAACCCTCCCCTATTTCTTCTAACACTGAATTGCAGAATAGCATATGCAACAAAATTGAGGTTCGAAACGTTGAATGGAGAGGGAAGGACAAACTGATAAATTTAAGTCGGGATGATGCCTACAAAGAACGCATTAAGCATTCTAATTACAAAAACTCGACTTGGAGGACGAAAGCTCATTTCAAGAAAGATAAGGGAGGAGATAAACAGTACAATTACATATTTAACCCCCCTTGACACGAGATCAGTCACGTCTTGCTAAGACGTTAAACTAAGCCCTTAATGGGAGGCACCCATTCGGTATCGTATCTCTTTCGTTGTCTTTATTTCTTTTATTTCTTTTTCATTTATTTTCTTTCATTTTTCATTTTATTTTTGATTTTTTAACTTAGTTTGATGTTTTTGTGTTTTCATTTGACTTAGTTATAATTAAAAATTAGGTTTGAATGTGAATTGTGTGCATACACTTTGAGGTTCCATATATATGTTCATACATTCTTCATGAGAGAAGCGAGGAACAGTGAACCGGAGCATAACGAGTAACGACACAATTTCATACGAAAGGGGGGTAACTTCTCACACTTTTTCTTATTTCTTTTGTTCTTCTTTTTCAACATTGAGGACAATGCAGAAATTAGGTTGGGGGTGGGAAGAATATTCCATGAGCATGAAATATGACCAATTTTAAATTTTTAACTTTGTCACTTGAATTGTTTTTAGTTAGTGTCGTGTCTACTTGATTCAATCCGGAAATCTATGATATTAACATGATTGTAATGACGATGACATGTGAGAGATGTTAGATTTTTACCTAAGCAACGAAGCACACAAATGTTGGATTCATCTAATTTGAGAATTTTGTGGTATATGTGGTATGTATGCATGGTTAGTTTAACTATTCTGATTTGTGGAATGTATGCATGTTCATGATATGTTTTAAGTCTCAACAATCTCTAGAACTCATTTGAAAACACGTTGAAGCGAAATAATAGAAACAAACACCACTTAGAAAATGATTTAGGCCATCTTTGGACCGTTTGGACTTTTCATGCCTCCCGCAATATTTTATCAATAGCACACCCTTGAACTCAACATTGACATACATTGAACTACCCTTAGTGATAAGAGTACTTAATGTAATATTTGATTTTCATGAGCAATTATGTTGTGTTTATCTTGCTTCATCATAAAAAAAAAAAAAAAAAAAAAAAAAAAAAAAAAAATGATGATGATTGAAACAGTAAGCAAGAATAAAAAAAAAAAGAGAAGAAAATCAAGCAAAAGATCCAAAGGACATTTGAATTGAAGGGAGGATGGAAAAGAACACTTGGTAAAAAAAAAAAAAAAGGGTTGAAAATATGTTTGTGAAATAAAAGGTACTCTTATCATATGAAAACATCATTTTTGTACTTTCATGATCACACACCTAGCCACAACTTTACAAGCTTAATGAAGTCCTATTGATTCTAGGTAGTTTAGTTTCTATATTAGTGGAGATGAGTTTGAAAAATGAGCATATGGAGTTTGTAAGTGCAAAAATTAACATTCATATTTTACTTGCACATTTATGAGATATTGAAATTTAATCTATGAATATCATGCATGACACGGTCAGATAGTGTAACTAACGGGTTTGTGGTGTGATTGGTTGTTCAAAATTCGATTACCATGATGAGTTTGATGTTTGGACTGTTTTTGAGCTTAGGTGATGTTTAACTATTTCATGTATCATTCGTTGTTAACAATTTTTGAGACATATGCATGGATTGATTCAAGTATTGTTAGAGTCTTTATTAGTTTTGAGTCTTTAGTTGTGTCAGTTACGATGTTTGCGGGTATCATCACTGGAAACCCTCACGAGACTATAACTCGTCCACTAGGGCCACCTAGGGGTTTAAAGGCTTGTTGCATACGCTAAATGCAACCGTGACAATCTACGGAAGTGATTTAGTTTAGGTTAGTTTATTTTCTTTGTTTTGATTTTAGTTTTTAGATCGCTTCACTTGCTAGAGACTAGCAAGAAGCTGGTTGGGGGTTGTGATGAGTGCTCGAAAAGCACTAATATTTCGTGATTAATTGTGCGTAATTGATTGATATATAGATTTATTATGATTATTATTTCGATTATTTTCATAAATCTATCCATTCGGAGTCACGGGTATATTTTAGTGCATTTCAGGTGTTTTTAGCGTCAAATGAGTCAAATGATGAAATCACGCAAAGACGGGACACCTACGGCGCTCGGATCACAAGTTACGGGCTAATCAAGACAAAATATGTAAGCCTTACATATAGTGCCATCACATATGTAAGGGGGGACGTGAAAAGAAGGAAATCATCGCGCGCCGCGGCGGAAGAATTGCATGCCGCGGCGTGAGGCTCTCGGGTTGAATTCTGGAAAACAATGAAGCATCGCGCGCCGCGGCGGGAGAATTGCATGCCGCGGCGGGGAGCTCTCGGGTTTTTGCATATTTTTCAGAAATTGTGTTGCGCCGCGGCGGGGAAAATGCATGCCGCGGCGCGCCTATTCCTATGGCACATAGGATTCGTGTAAACCCTTACATCTATAAAAACCCCCTTAGAGTCCCCCTTACATAGAACTCGAACTCACTTGACCAATTCATACACAACTCTTCCTCTTCCCAATTTTGCGACCCAAACACGACATTCAATCAGCTTTGAGAGCGTTGCCACACTATAACGAAGCGAGAGATACCATTCTAAGGATTCAAGGAAGCCAACGACGATCGAAGATAAAGCTTACGGAGGAGTACGTCAACCGATCCATAAGCGGTATTTAGATTTAGGTTTTCCTTGTTGTTATAGAATTAATTTATCTTCTCCATTTGTTAAAGTGTATGATCATATTTTATTTGTCTATGAATAACAATATGAACATGAGCGGCTAGTTTCATTATGGATGTTTAGTTTGTGTTGCCATGTTTGCTAGGATTGTGTATGGTGTATTTAATTGATTTATGAATGAATTACTTTTTGATTAAGAGCATGTTTAAATGTTTGATTATGAATAATCATGGGCCAATTTGGTGTTCATAGTTAGACTGAAAAATCTGAGATTTTAGTTAGAGGAACGTCACCTTAACTCTTTTCCGAAACACTTAATCAAAGCTTCAAGTTAGTGACTTAGTCATAGCATTAATTTGATTGGCATGTTTTCCTTGCGCATAATTTGATTGCTATTTAATTTACCCCCGCCAAAGGCAGTTAATTAGTTAATCAACAAAGAGACCTACCCCCGCCAAAAGGAGTTTCGTAATTAAAAGGAAAGCCGGTAGTTTTATTCATATAGGACGTTCATGCATATCACCATACCTTTTCGATGCAAACATGGTTAACCAAGCTAAACGTCCATACATCCTCTATTTATATTTGATTTGATTGAATTCATTGTTTGATTGCAATTTCGTGTGATTTTCGTATAATTGTTCCCGTTACCAAAACCAAACAAACTCTTTTTACAGTTTTATTAGCATTAGGATTCTAGTTACTTAGAGTTTTAGTTTCACTAGAACTCTATTTAATTAGTGTTTTATTTTCATTAGAACTCCATTTAGATTAAAAAGCTAGTTATTTAAGACCACTGCAATTCCTTGAGAGACCGACCTTGGAAGTTGCTTATCACTTTACTACGAGTGATTCGTACACTTGCGAGTACACATTTTAACACATCAGTGGCGCTTTCGTGTCACTTGCGTGGCATGCTTGCGTGGCCTGGGCTCTCCTAAGTGCATCCCGGATTGTTCTAAGTACATCCACCTGCACGAAAATAATTCATAAAAATTCCAGAAAAATTCCAAAAATTATATTTTCATCCCTTTTTATCAATTCAACCATAAAATAATTTTATTTTAATATTTTAACCCAAAAACATTAATTTATTAAATCAAACAAGTAATATTAAGCATAAAAATGATATAATAACTCTATTTTCATAGAGTTATCATTTTCTCACCCATAGCTCCTCCTGCAGCATTGTCAACTGTGAATACTGTAGTGTCAATCCGTCATAGAAAAACTGATTTTGTAACTGCAACGGGAAGTGGTGATGTGGACACTGTATCAAGAGTAATTTGAACCGATCCCAAGCCTCGTGAAAGGGTTCTCCTTCCATCTGCGAAAAAGTAGCAATTTTTGTTCTTAAGTCAGACGTTTTTTGATGGGAATAGAACTTACCCATAAACTTGTTATAAATTGCATCAAAAATGGCCAAAGAACCAGGTGCCAATGTCATGAGCCAACACTTAGCTCTATCTTTGAGAGTGTATGGAAAACACCTCATCCGTAGTTGATCTTCACTAGGTCCCTGCAGTGGAAAGGTTTGCAAAGTTGCATATAATTCACACATAAACTTTAAAGGATCTTCATTAGGGATACCGTAAAAGGAGGGAAGCATGGAATAATAAATATTTTTCAATTCATAATTCCCACCTGCCTCTGGGAGTTGAATGCACGATGTGGCAGTCCCAATGATAGGTCTTGCAAACTCTTTGTTCATCATCTGTCTACCCACGTTGTCACCCATTACTGCTTGCAATTGTTATTGGTCTTCTTCCTCTTGAATTGGGTTATCCAGTTTCTTTGATCGGTGTTTGATTCTATGAATGTTTTCAATCAAGGGAGTGAGTTCCTTGTTAAGTGACCTCCTACCCTGATGCACAAATAAAAGGCAAACATAGATCAATAAAAAATAAAGTAAATAAATAAATCTAATTCAGAAACTCTAAAAAGTTAAAAAGAAAATTATTTAAAATGCCAATTCCTCGACCACGGCGTCAAAAACTTGATGTGCAAATTATAGTACTCACAAGTGTACGAATCACTTGTAGAAAGTGACAAGCAAACCTCCGAGGTCGATCTCTCAAGGAATTGCAATGGTTCTAAACAATCTTTTTCTTAATCTAATTAGAGTCCTAACTCAACTAAAACACTAATTAAATAGAGTTATAGTAACACTAAAACTCTAAATAACTAGAATCCTAAACCTAGTAAAACTGTAAACGGAGTGTGATTTGTAGCAAGATCAATGGTAACGAACAATTAACGAAAACAATTATGCAAATTCAGAATTAACTCAAATAGATTTTAAGTATCAATGGAGAATGTATGGACGTTTAGTTTGGTTGCCATGCTTGCATCGAAAAGTTGTGGTGAATTAACATGAACGTTCTAATAACCAATTTTTACCGGCTTTCCTTTTAATTACGAAAATTCCTACGATCGGGTAATTCTCTTTGTTGATTAACTAAACAATATCCTACGATCGGGTATATAAATTAGCAACCAAATTATGCAAAAGGAAAATATGCCAATCAAACTAATGCTCTGACTAAGTCATTAATTTGAAGCTTCGATTAAGTTTTTCAAAATATAGTTAAGGTGACGTTCCTAAAGCTAAATTCTCAGATTTTTCAACCTAACTATGAATCTCAAATTGGCCCATGAAAATTCACAATTAAATATCTAAACATGCTCTTAATCAAAAGGTAAATTTATTTATTTCAAAATAATAAAACATTCACCACAACATTTCTAGCAAACATGTCAACACAAACTAAACATCCATAATGAAATTATCCACTCATGTTCATATTAAAATTCATAGACAAATATAATTTGAGCATACACTCAAAGAAGTAAGAAGAAAAGTAAAATTCTATAACAAGAAGAAAACCCTAGATCTAAATACCGCTATTTGATTGGATGGAGTTCTTCTCCAAAAGCTTAATCTTCGATCGTCAATGGTTTCTTGGATTCTTAGAATTGATTCCCTTGCTTCGTTGAGTGTGAAAAAGCTCCCAAAATCTGGTTGAATCTCTTGTTTGTTCGCAAAATTGAAGTGTATAAAAGTTGTGTTTACAATGGACTCTAAAGGTGGTATTTATAGATGTAAAGGGTTACATAATTCCTGATTGAAATAGGAATAGGCGAGCCACGGTATACAATATTCCCCACCACGGCGCAACACAAAATTTAGAAATAATGTCAAAACTTGAGAGGTGCCCGCCGCGGCATACAATTTCCTCGTCGCGGCACGCGTTGTCTTCAATTTCTTCACATGTACCCCCTTACATATGTGCTTGCTCATTATGTACGGCTTACATAATTTGACTTGTGTTGCCCGTAAACTGTGACCCAAGCGCCGTAAGTGTTCCGTCTTTGTGTGTTTGCATTATTCAACTCATTTGACGCTAAAAACACCTAAAATACACTAAAATATACCTGTGATTCCGAATTGATAGATTTATGAAAATAATCAAATAACAAATATATAACAAATCTATTTTTAAACAATTAAGCACAATAAATCACGAAATGTTAGTGCTTTTCGAGCACTTATCAGCTCTATCAGGGAAGACCTCAACAATTTGGTATGGCCCACTCCATCTTGATCAAAGCTTTCCTGAAAAAAGTTTAAAAAAAGAGTTAAATAAAAGAACTTTCATTCTAGGATACAGAGACTTACTAATGAGCCCTTTGTCATGGTAATGCTTAGTGCATTCTTTGTAAATCTTGGCATTGTCATAAGCCTCATTTCGAATCTCCTCAAGCTCATCAAGTTGAAGTAAACGTTTCTCTCTCGCTTGTTGATAGTCCATGTTCAATTGCTTAATTGCCCAAGAGCCCTTGTGCTCAAGCTCAACGGGCAAATGACATGCTTTTCCATAAATCAACCGATATGGGCTCATCCCAATAGGTGTCTTGTATGCCTTACGGTAAACACACAATGCGTCATTGAGCTTTAAAGCCCAATCCTTTCTCGAAGGTCGCATCGTACGTTCCAAAATACCCTTAATTTGTTGATTACTCACTTCAACTTGTCAGGATGTTTGTGCAAGATATGGAGTAGCCACTTTATGAGTGATGTTATACTTGCTCAACAATCCATCAAAAAGCTTATTACAGAAGTGGTTCCCTCCATCAATGATTATCGCCCTCGGTGTCACGTCCCAAATTTTGACCATGTGAATTTTTAAGAAAATAGATAAAATTTGAAAGAAAATTTTTAATTTTATAATCATTAATTATGAAATATTAATTTAAAATGAAACTAAATAATTGAATAGAATTTGGGTACCCTTAAAATAATTTATTATTTATAAAACTACAATAAAACCTTCAAAAAAACTTATAATCCAAATAATTACAATTATTTGATTTTATATCGAATCAGATTAATCTCAGCCTATCTACTCAATATACAAAATAACTAATTAAAGTAATGAGGATAAAGGAAAAACCTTTTCATTGAACTCCTTAGAAGAACGCACCTCCCGTTCAAGTCACAACAACTACGAAGAAAAAATGTATCTAATCTGAAAAGAGAAAGAGGAAAAAGGGGTGAGCTACAACTACCTCAGTAAGGATATACTCCATGCACAGTCCTCGATGAAAATCAATGATGCATGCTACATTTAAAATATTTCATGCATGTCCAGTATTAAATCATCAGTATATCAGTAATGGGGATATTTCATTTTTAAACTCGGGTATACCTGTACTTCCTCACTTCCGAAACTGGGTGGAGTGTACATTCCAGGTACTCCATGCATGCTCATACAATCATAATGAAATATGCAATTTTTAATATAAAATACTCATGTATGCTATGCCAAATCCATATGTATTGGTCAACTCCGAGATACATGGGCACATGCGCGGTCAACCTCCGAGACGCACGTGGGTCCACCTCCGACCCCATGTATGGTCAAACTCCGAAATACATATGGCACATGTATTGGTCAACTCCAACGTACATGGGTCCTCGCCTTAAAGGTCCTCGTCATATGGGCGGTCCAACTCCGAGACCCACAGACGGAAACAAATACCAAGACCCAAGACGGACAACTCCAAAACACAATGGAAGGCCCAACTCCGAGGCCCATGTGTGGTCTAATACCAAGACCCATGTATGGACAACTCCGAGATACATGTGAAATGAAATGTGTACCTGTAGTCCATCAAAAAATAGTCTGCTGCAACCAGTAGCCCCGAGGTACCATATCTCCGCAAGACATTATACAGGTAATACTCCCCATAAAATAATTTCATGATGCATGCATAAAACTCAGATGCCATATAAAATATTTTGATACCCGTATTTCATAATCTCATATATACATATAAAATGTTTTCAAACGGGTATGTTAATTATAACATAATTATCAACACTTTTATAAAAATATTTATAAACATGGCATCAATTTTAGTCATTCAATTATCCACAATGATGCATGATATTTTCATAAAAATAATGCATGATATTTTCGTAATAACCTCTACCTTAACAAGTTTCGTTGGCACACTTATCCCCACTCTATAAATCCTAATAGAGATAACGCCTCAAATCCTCGTTGATAGGACTGCTGCTCTACGTATCAACTCACCCATCTGACGCTTCTATAGTGACTTAAGTCTGTCAAAAATATGATCACTCAATAAGACCTCGTTCAGATAGAAGTAAGTAACGATTCTCACTTAATTTATTGTTAACTAAAAAACATAACATGTTTCTAAGTAGAACTCTATTAATTAAATATAAAGTCAAAATCATCTAACATTCTTGTAAGAGTTGGAAGGTTTGGCTCAAAACCTTAAAAAAAGAATATAAGGTTTAGTAATAGAACTATCTGGAATTGAAAATATTCATTCAATTAAACCCATTAATTTACTTAAATAAAGTTTCAGATCACTGAAAGTAATATAATTGATTGAAACTATAAGCTTACTTATGAAGAAAATCTAAACAACTTGTTGCCCAATTAGAAGACCCAAGTAACTTCGCAGAACTAACACTTAAGAGGCAAAGAGAAACTCAACATTGCTCGTCCCAATAAGCTAAACTATAAATCAAAACTGACCAACATGTATATAATTGCCTATTTGATCATGACTCTTTAATATTTATAATACTCATCTCTTGATAAACTATTAATATCGAAATTTAGGAGAAAACCACAGATTAAACCAATATTCACTGAAAATATTATGTGGCCCAACAAAATGCCCAAACTTTGGTCAGAAAACAAAGACCCAGAAAGCAAAATTAAATTGAGTCAGATTTGAGATACCTCAAGAAACCGAGAATTCTCAAATCATAATCAGGAATATATGTAAGATAAATAACAGCGTTCACATCGCACTCAGAAAATCAAAATTGAAATACAATACCACATAATACATATACATACATCTTCCACTATATTACCTGAATTTCACAATTTTGGCCAACGGTGGAGGGTGGTGCTCAACGGCAAAGACGAACGGTAATGGAGTAAGGACTTACTTTGGTGCACTCACGTTGAAGGAAAGGAAGTCAGTGATGGTGGAACGACGGTCAGATGGTGCACCACAAACAGCTACTGGGCTGTTTAACGATGGCTTCTCGGTGTTTGGGCGTTGAGTTCATTGATGGAAATAAGGTCACAGCGAGGAGGACGACGGCAATGAAGCATGGCGTCGGATGAGCTCGTGTTGGAGAAAAGGGAGCTGACGGCTGCTAGGGTAACAAACGGAGTTAGCCCAGTTTCCAAGCTTGGTTGACTATCGAGCGAGGTGCTCCGTTGGGGGAGAGACCGGCCGTTGAGGACGACGGCGTTGGTGACGGCATCAATGAGGGCAATGCCTCCCTCTCTCTCGCGCACCGTCAAGAGTCTTAAGAAACTGGTTTCGCATGGAAGAGAAAGGGGAGATATTGGGTATGGGTGGTAAATGACCAAATTGCCCCTACCCTTTGGAAAACTTTTAAGGGCATTTCGGTAATTTCACATAAATTTTCTCAAATTTCTAAAAACATGTAAAATTTAAAGAAATTATTTAAACTATTATATATTATTTACAAATCAAATTTGTAACTTCAAAATATTAATTTTTTGCTTGTTAAAGAAAAGCAAAATTAAATATTTTAACATTTTAAGATAGAACTAAATTTAATAAATAAACTTTTAATTATTTCCTTAAAATATTAAATATTAAATTCAATTCAGGGTCTCACACTCGGTGTCCCAAACCTACTAAATATTATATCCTTCAAAAACCTCACAACATAGTTAGTGATGTGCAAATTATAGTACTCGCAAGTGTACGAATCACTCGTAGAAAGTGACAAGCAAACCTCTGAGGTCAGTCTCTCAAGGAATTGTATTGCTTCTAAACAACCTTTTTTCTTAATCTAACTAGAGTCCTAAAGCAACTAAAACACCAATTAAATAGAGTTCTAGTAAAACTAAAACTCTAAATAACTAAAGTCCTAAACCTAGTAAAACTGTAAACAAAGTGTGGTTTATAGCGAGATCAATGGTAACGAACAATTAACGAAAATAATTACGCAAATTCACAATTAATTCAAGTAGATTTCAAATATCAACGGAGAATGTATGGACGTTTAGTTTGGTTGGCCATGCTTGCATCGAAAAGTAATGGTGAAATAACATGAACGTTCTAATAAATAATTTTTACTGGCTTTCCTTTTAATTACAAAAATTCCTACGATCGGGTAATTCTCTTTGTTGATTAACTAATTAACATCCTACGATCTGGTATATCAAATAGCAATCAAATTATGCGCAAGAAAATATATGCCAATCAAACTAATACTATGACTAAGTCACTAATTTGAAGCTTTGATTAAGTATTTCAAAATATAGTTAAGGTGATGTTCCTAAAACTAAATTCTCATATTTTTTCAACCTAACTATGAATCTCAAATTGGTCCATGAAAGTTCATAATTAAATATCTAAACATGCTCTTAATCAAAAGGTAAATTCATTTATTTCAAAGCAATAAAACATTCACCAAAACAGTTCTAGCAAACATGGCAACACAAACTAAACATCCATAATAAAACTAGCCGCTCATGTTCATATTAAAATTCATAAACAAATTCAATGTGAACATACACTCAAAGAAGTAAGAAGAAAAATAGAATTCTATAACAAGAAGAAAATCCTAAATCTAAATACCGCTAGTGGATTGGATGGCGTTCTTCTCCAAAAGCTTGATCTTCGATCGTCAATGGTTTTCTTGGATTCTTAGAATGGATTCTCTCGAGTCGTTGAGTGTGAAAAAGCTCCCAAAACTGGTTGAATCTCTTGTTTGTTCGCAAAATTGAAATGTATAAAAGTTGTATGTAAAGAGGATTCTAAAGGGGATGTTTATAGATGTAAGGGTTTACACAAATCCTGATTACAATAGGAATAAGCGCGCCGCGGTATACAATTTTCCCGCCGTAGTGCAAGACAAAAGTTGGAAATATTGGTCACAACTCGAGAGGTCCCCACCGCGGCATACAATTTCCTCGCCGCGGTGCGCGTTGCCTTTCCTTTCTTCACATATACCCCCATACATATGTGCTGGCTCGTTATGTACAGCTTACATATTTTGACTCGTTTTGCCCGTACTCGTGATTCGAGCGCCGTAAGTGTCCCATCTTTGCATGTTTGCACCATTCAACTCATTTGACGCTAAAAACACCTGAAATACACTAAAACATACTCGTGATTCCAAATTGATAGATTTTTGAAATTAATCAAATAAACAATCATAACAAATCTATTTTTTAAACAATTAAGCACAATAAATCACGAAATATTAGTGCTTTTCGAGCACTTATCAGTTAGCATCATTAATTTTAATGGGTATAAATTCTACCCACTTGGACACATAATCAACTGCAACCAAAATGTACTCAAATCTAGAAGAAGGGGGAAAAGGACCCTTGAAGTTAATCCCACATATATCAAATAACTCAACAACTAAATTATATGTCAGAGGCATTTCATTACGTCTACCTACGTTACCAGTCCTCTAATATCTATCACAACTCACGTAAAAATTATAAGCATCTTTAAACAAGGTAGGCCAATAAAAACCAGATTGGAGTACCTTAATGGCAGTTTTCTTACCGCCAAAATTTCCTCCATAGTGAAGCGTATGACAAAAGGCCAAAATGCTTGCATGCTCTTCTTCCGGCACACACCTCTGGATGACTTGGTCTTGGCAAAGTTTGAACAAATACGGGTCATCCCAAAAGTATTGCCTGCAAACATGAAGAAATCTTTTCTTTTCCTAAAAAGAAATGTTAGGCCTAAACAAACCACTAGCGAGATAATTCACTATGTCAGCATACCAAGGGTTTGGACCTACAGAAAACAATTGTTCATCAGGAAAAATCTCAACATTATCAATTTCTTTGTCACTCTCAGTAGTGTCAAAGTCAGAAATTAACCTTAATAGATGATCAACTATATCATTTTTAGTTCCTTTTTTATCCTTGATCTCTAAGTCAAATTCTTGTAAAAGCAAAATGCACCAAATTAATCTTGGCTTAGCATTCGATTTACTCAATAAATACCACAAAGCCTCGTGGTCCGAATGCATAATAACTTTAGATCCTACAAATAAGATCTAAATTTATCTAAAGAAAACACAACAGCTAAGAATTCTTTTTCGGTGGTCGAGTAATTAAGTTGTACGTCATTAAGAGTTTTACTAGCATAGTAAATGACATGCATATGCTTATCTACTCTTTGTCCTAAAACAGCCCCAATAGCAAAATTTGAAGCATCACACATAATCTCAAAGGGTAATGATCAATCAGGTGCCATGATAATAGGTGCAGAAGTCAATTTCTCTTTTAAAGCATTAAAAGCAGTAAGGCGATCATCATTGAAGACAAAAGAAACATCCTTAGCTAATAGATTACATAAAGGATGACTTATTTTACAAAAATCCTTAATAAATCTCCTATAAAAACCCGCATGGCCTAGGAAACTCCTAATTTCCTATAGGTGGCAATTTAGCTATTAAATTAGTTTTTTTTTATCTACCTCAATGCCCCTACTAGAAATGACATGTCCTAATACAATAGCTTATTTGATCATAAAATGACTCTTTTTCCAACTAAGGGTCAAATTACTTTCAATGCAACGTTCAAGTACGAGAATCAAATTATTCAAACAATCATCAAATGAATTTCCAAAAATTGAAAAATCATCCATAAATACCTCAATACATTTCTCTACCATATCCGAGAATATCGACATCATGCATCATTAGAATGTGACGGGGGCATTGCATAGAATGAATGGCATCCTCTTGAAAGCAAATGTGCCGAATGGGCATGTGAATGTGGTCTTCTCCTGATCTTTCGGAGCAATGGGTACTTGGTAATAACCTAAAAGACCATCCAAAAAATAGTAAAAATCATGCCCTGCTAAACGTTCCAACATTTGATCAATAAAAGGAAGAGGAAAATGATCTTTCTTTGTGTACAAATTGAGTTTACAAAAATCAATGCACATCCTCCAACCCGTAATCATCCTAGTGGGCACTAACTCATTCTTATCATTTTTAACCACTATGATCCCAGATTTCTTAGGTACCACATGTGCCGGACTAACCCATTTGCTATCTGATATAGGATAAATAACCCCTACTTCCAAGAGTTTCAAAATTTTAATTTTCACCACTTACATAATAGGGTTAAGTCTCCTCAAGACACATTTCTAATCACATCTAGCAAAAGCAAATTAATTTGAACTTTTGAAAGCATATTAAAGAGATCAAAAAATTGCTTTTCGTGTTTATCATCCTTGAGACGGTGTGAAAATGATATAAGTGGTCGGTAAGGCTCCAATGTTTTGTGCAATTGAAGGAAAGTAGATGACTCTCCAATTGCTTTCTTGGAAAATTCATCATTCTTGGAATTGGACTCATCACCTCCCTTAGACATCACATGCTCTCCTTCCATGTTTCCTGCACTAAGTGGTAAATCATTAGAAATTTTAGGTAAATTTTTGTTGACTACCTTACCACTTCAAAGGACTGTAACCGCCTTTACTTGCTCGAGTTGATTAGGCAATTTTCCTTTCTCTTGCCTTTGGAGATGCTTCGCTAATTGGCCAACTTGGCCTTCAACCCTTTTCATAGATGCCTCCAATGAGTCCAACCTTTGATTGTTCTTCATGTGGTTGTCCCGACTCACTTGAATAAAGGAGTTCAAGTTATCCTCCAAACTTGGCTTGTTTGGTAGAATGAGTTGCAAGTTGTTGTTGGGAGGATTGTTCTGAAAAATGATTATAAACATAAGTGGGATTGTTGTTTACCTTCCAAGAAAAATTCAGATGGTTTCTCCAACCTGGATTGTAAGTGTTAGCATAAGGATCATTCCTTGATTGCGGTTGGTATCCTTCCATAGTATTAACTTGTACCCACATAAGAATCACAAAAAATGGATAAGTGTTAGCACCTTGCCCATAAGTACTACAAATACATCATACCTCTTGAGTTGGTGTGCTCTTAGAAGTGAGGAGCACAATTTTCTTGGTTAGCTCTGCAATTTGTATTGCCATCTCAATTCTCAGAGCTACCTCATTAATTCCAACTCTCCTTCCTCTAAAACTCTTTTGTTGGGAATTTGCACCCAATATCTCATACAAGTCGTATGTCTCTATTGCAGTCTTTTCTCCCATAGCCCCCTACGACATTGTCCATAGTAAATTGACATTGTTGTGTCAATCCGTCATAGAAAAATTAGTTTTGGAGTTGCAATGGAAAATTATGGTATGGGCACTGAATTAAAAGCAACTTGAAACGATCCCCCGCCTCATGAAATGGTTCTCCATCCATTTGTGAAAATGTTACAATTTGTGTCCTCAAGTCAGCAGTCTTTTAGTAGAAATAGAATTTTCCCATGAATTTGTTATACACTACTTCCAAGTTGAGAGAGAACCCAGTGGAAGAGTCATAAGCCATGACTTGGCTTTGTCTTTGAGTGTGTATGGGAAGCATCTCATCCTCAATTGATTTTCATTAAGCTCCTGTAGTGGAAAAGTCTGCACAATAGCATAAAAATCACAAATAAATGTTAGTAGATCTTCATTAAGAATCCCATAAAAAGAAGGTAACATATAATAGTGAATATTTTAAGCTCATAATTTCTAGTCGCTTCTCCCAATTGGATGCAAGAAGTTGCAGCGCCAATGATTGGCCTTGCATACTCCTTCATCGCCATTTCTCTAAGTGGAGGTAGAGGATCTCACATAATTGGTGGTTGTTCTTCCTCCAAAATGTTGGTGTCAAATTGTTTCAAATGTGCACACCTCCTGTTAACGTTGTCTATGAACGGTACTAGTGAATTTCCAAGGAATCTCCTACCTTGCATATACAATCAAAACTAATAACAAAATCAAAGCACCAGACACTATATGACTCTAAACAAGTAACAAAAACACAAAAACGAATAAAATAACAAAAACTAACAATTTAAGAAAGTAAACTAAAAAGAAAACAAATAAATAATTTTAAAAATGTCAATTCCCCCACAACGGTGCCAAAAACTTGATGTGCAAATTATAATACTCGCAAGTGTACGAATCACTCGTAACAAGTGATAAGCAACTCCGAGATCAATCTCTCAAAGAATTACGGTAGTTTTTAAAACGTGTCAATTATTTCCTAAAAAATATTGGGAAAATAACAAAACTAACACCCCCTAAAAATTATAATAACAAAACTAGCACCCCTGTGTTCAATTAAAATTGAACGACGATAATTTAGACTCGTTCAATATTGAACGTTCAATATTATCCGTTCAATTAGAATTGAATGACGACAATTAGACCTATTTAATATTGAACGTTCAATATTTTACGTTCAAATTGAATATTGAACGTTCAATATTAAACGTTCAATTTTAATTGAACACAAGGGTGCTAGTTTTGTTATTATAATTTTTAGGGGATGCTATTTTTGATAATTTCCCAAAAATATTTGCAAAAGTAAATCTTAAATACTCTAAAAAGGTTTGTTGATGAAACGAATATTAAAATTATAAAATTTCTCACAAGAATTAAACAGACGAGTGAAAAGTTAGCCGAATTCATATAATGGAAAAGCATGAAAAAATAACGGGAAAATAACAAAACTAACACCCCCTAAAAATTATAATAACAAAACTAGCACCCCTGTGTTCAATTAAAATTGAACGACGATAATTTAGACTCGTTCAATATTGAACGTTCAATATTATCCGTTCAATTAGAATTGAATGACGACAATTAGACCTATTTAATATTGAACGTTCAATATTTTACGTTCAAATTGAATATTGAACGTTCAATATTAAACGTTCAATTCTAATTGAACACAAGGGGGTGCTAGTTTTGTTATTACAATTTTGGGGGGTGCTATTTTTGGTAATTTCCCAAAAATAACTAGCTAACCAATCGTAGATAGAATATTTTACGAGAGTTTCACAAATAAGCACGAAAAGTTAGATTTATTGACTTTTCCTAATAAATCCTAGAAATTCTCAAATCAATGGAGAATTCCTCTTAATTCATTAATTAACCTCTTTGATCCGAAACGTTAATTAATAAATTAGCATAAACCCTTAGGAAATCAAATTAGCCACCTAATCTAATACAAATCAATGTACTTTGATTAGGTTCTTATTCAAGATTTTTAAACTAAGTAAAGATGATATTTCTAATACTTAATTCTAATTTATTCTCTAATGCTCATAAATCAACATGATCAAGATTAATCATGAACAAAGATATTAACAATATTGAACAAGACATAAGTCACTTTAATCCAAATTAAATCATAAAAATATTCATCCATTCATGGAAGCATCACAAAATCTCACACAATAAGTTTAGCTACTCATAATAAAATCTAAATCAATATTTTCTATTACAACTAGCTTTCTTAAAATCGAAGAGAGAAAAGAAATTACCAACAATGGAGATACCCCTATTTTCACTCTTGCAATGCCCTTCTTGGAGTTGGATCGTCACCTCTTCTAATTTGGTTCTTGAAGGAGCTTCAATGGAGCATCAATAAAGGTTTCTCTCTCTAGAAAATGGAGAAGAAGGGTTGTGGATGGTGGTTTTTGACTACTATTCATGCATAGGGTTTTGGATGGGTTTTTGTGTTGTATTATAGGTTAGGTTAGGAGTGTGGAGGAGTGTGTAAAAATTTGGGCGTGTAAGTGTAAAACAGGTGCGCTGGCTGCGGCGCACGTTGATGTGTTAAAATGTGTACTCGCAAGTGTACGAATCACTCGTAATAAAGTGACAAGCAACTTCCAAGGTCGGTCTCTCAAGGAATTGTAGTGGTTTTAAATAACTAACTTTTAACTTAAACAGAGTTCTAATGAAAACAAAACACTAATTAAATAGAGTTCTAGTGAAACTAAAACTCTAAGTAACTAGAATCCTAACGCTAATAAAACTGTAAAAAGGTTGTTTGTTTTTGGTAACGAGAACAATCATACGACACTCAAACGAAAACAAAATCGCAATCAAACAATCAATTCAATTAAATCAAATATCAATAGAGGATGTATGGACGTTTAGCTTGGTTGACCATGCTTGCATCGAAAAGGTATGGTGAGATAACATGAACGTCCTATATAAACAAAACTACCGGCTTTCCTTTTAATTACGAAACTCCTTTTGGTGGGGGTAGGTCTCTTTGTTGATTAACTAATTAACTGCCTTTGGCGGGGGTAAATTAAATAGCAATCAAATTATGCGCAAGAAAAACATGTCAATCAAATTAATGCTATGACTAAGTCACTAACTTGAAGCTTTGATTAAGTGTTTCGGAATAAAGTTAAGGTGACGTTCCTATAACTAAATTCTCAGATTTTTCAACCTAACTAAGAACATCAAATGGGCCCATGATTATTCATAATTAAATATCTAAACATGCTCTTAATCAAAAGGTAATTCGTTTATTCCAAATCAATAAAATACACCATACACAGTTCTAGCTAACATGGCAACACAAACTAAACATCCATAATAAAACTAGCCAAACATGTTCATATTAATATTCATAGACAAATAAAATATGATCATACACTTTAACAAAAAGAGAAGAGGAATTAATTCTATAACAACAAGAAAATCCTAGATCTAAATACCGCTTATGGATGGGATAGCGTTCTTCTCCGTAAGCTTTATCTTCGATCGTCGTTGGCTTCCTTGAATCCTTAGAATATTGTCTCTCTCTTCGTTAGAGTGTGGCAACGCTCTCAAAACTGATTGAATGTAGTGTTTGGGTCGCAAAATTGAGAAGAATAAGAGTTGTGTACGAATTGGTCGAGTTGTATGTAAGGGGGACTCTAAGGGGATATTTATAGATGTAAGGGTTTACACGAATCCTATGTGCCATAGGAATAGGCGCGCCGCGGCATGCATTTTCCCCGCCGCGGCGCAACACAATTTCTGAAAAATATGCAAAAACCCGAGAGCTCCCCGCCGCGGCATACAATTATCCCGCCGCGGCGCGCAATGTTTCTATGTTTTCCAGGATTCAACCCGAGAGCCTCTCGCCGCGGCATGTATTTCCCTCGCCGCGGCGCGCAATGTCTTCCTTCTTTTCATGTCCCCCCTTACATATGTGATGGCATTTTATGTAAGGCTTACATATTTGTCTTGTTTAGCCCGTAACTCGTGATCCGAGTGCCGTAGGTGTCCCGTCTTTGCGTGTTTTCATCATTTGACTCATTTGACGCTAAAAACACCTGAAATGCACTAAAATATACCCGTGACTCCGAATGGATAGATTTATGAAAGTAATCGAAATAATAATCATAATAAATCTATATATCAATCAATTAAGCACAATTAATCACGAAATATTAGTGCTTTTTGAGCACTCATCACAACCCCCAACTAGCTTCTTGCTAGTCTCTAGCAAGTGAAGCGACCTAAAATAAAATTAAAAACAAACAAATAAACTAACCTAACCTAAATCACTTCCGTAGATTGTCACGGTTGCATTTAGCATATGCAACAAGCCTTTAAACCCCTAGGTGGCCCTAGTGGACGAGTTATAGTCTCGTGAGGGTTTCCAGTGATGATACCCGCAAACATCGTAACTGACACAAATAAAGACTCAAAACTAATAAAGACTCTAACAATACTTGAATCAATCCATGCATACGTCTCAAAAATTGTTAACAACGAATGATACATGAAATAGTTAAACATCACCTAAGCTCAAAAACAGTCCAAACATCAAACTTATCATGGTAATCGGATTTTGAACAACCAATCAAACCACAAACCCGTTAGTTATACTATCTGACTGTGTCATGCATGATATTCATAGATTACATTTCAATGTCTCATAAATGTGCAAGTAAAATATGAATGTGAATTTTTGCACTTATAAACTCCATATGCTCATTTTTCAAACTCATCTCCACTAATATAGAAACTAAACTACCTAGAATCAATAGGACTTCATTAAGCTTGTAAAGTTGTGGCTAGGTGTGTGATTATGAAAGTACGAAAATGATGTTTTCAATAAGACAAGAGTACTTTTTATGTCACAAACTTATTTTTAACTTTTTCCACCAAGTGTTCTTTTTCATCCTCCTATAAATTTCATATGTCCCTTGGGATCTTTTTGCTTGATTCTCTTTCTTTATTTTTCTTGCTTATTATTTTTTTTAATCATCATCATCATCATTTTTTTTTTTTTTTTTTTTTTTTTGATGATGAAGCAAGATAAATTCAACATAATTGCTCATGAAAATCAAATATTATATTGAGTACTCTTATCACTAAGGGTAGTTCAATGTATGTCAATGTTGAGTTCAAGGGTGTGCTATTGATAAAATATTGCGGGGAAGCATGAAAAGTTCAAACGGTCCAAAGATGGCCTAAATCATTTTCTAAGTGGTGTTTGTTTCTATTATTTCGCTTCAACGTGTTTTCAAATGAGTTCTAGAGATTGTTGAGACTTAAAACATATCATGAACATGCATACATTCCACAAATCAAAATAGTTATACTAACCATGCAAACTACCACATGTACCACAAAATCCTCAAATTAGATAAATCCAACATTTATGTGCTTCGTTGCTTAGGTAAAAATCTAACATCTCTCATATGTCACCGTCATTACAATCATGTTAATATCATAGATTTCCGGATTGACTCAAGTAAACACGACACTAAACTAAAACACTTCAAGTGACAAAAGTTAAAAATTTAAAATTGGTCATATTTCATGCTCATGGAATATCCTTCCCACCCCCAACCTAATTTCTGCATTGTCCTCAATGTTGAAAAAGAAGAACAAAAGAAATAAGAAAAAGTGTGAGAAAGTACCCCCCTTTCGTATGAGATTGTGTCATTACTCGTTATGCTCCGGTTCACTGTTCCTCGCTTTTCTCATGAAGGATTTATGTGTATGAACATATATTGAACCTCAAAGTGTATGCAATACAATTCAAACTCAAACCCAATTTTAGATTATAACTAAGTCAGATGAAAACAGAAAAAAAAAAAAAAAAAAAAAAAAAAAAACATTAAACTAAGTTAAACAATCCAAAATAAATAAAATAAAAATAAAAATAAAGGAAAATAAAAGAAATAAAAACAACGAAAGAGATATGATACCGAATGGGTGCCTCCCATTAAGGGCTTAGTTTAACGTCTTAGCAAGACGTGACTGATCTCGTGTCAAGGGGGGTTAAATGTGTAATTGTACTGTTTATCTCCTCCCTTATCTTTCTCAAAATGAGCTTTCGTCCTCCAAGTCGAGGTTTTGTAATTAGAATGCTTAATGCGTTCTTTGTAGGCATCATCCCGACTTAAATTTATCAGTTTGTCCTTCCCTCTCCATTCAACGTTTCGAACCTCAATTTTGTTACTTATGCTATCCTGCAATTCAGTGTTAGAAGAAATAGGGGAGGGTTGAAAAATTCCAAACTGTACAGTCTCTCCACAAACCGTCATTGATAACTTCCTATTATGGACCTCAATAGTTGTCTTGGTAGTGGCCATGAATGGTCTACCAAGAATAATTGTATGTTCCTTGTCTTGAAGAAAATTTCTGTCCATCTTAAGCACCACAAAGTCCACTGGTACAATAAACTTGTCCACCTGTACTAACAAATTTTCCACTATTCCTTTTGGGTATTGAATAGAACCGTTTGCAAGTTGAAGGGTCATCCTTGTTTCTTTAAACTTTCCTAATCCTAGTTGCAAGTACACTGAATATGGCATTAGGTTTATACCTGCTCCTAAATCTAGCATAGCTTTGAATACCCTCTTATCTCCCATAGTGATGTTAATGTGGAAACTACCTGGATCTTTCATTTTGAGAGGTAAGTGCGGTTGGATTATTGGACTACCAATTTTTGACATTTCATTCTCTTTGCTTCTATTCTTCTTGATGATAAAGTTCCTGCAAATTGGATCATAAGTTGAACTGTTCTTTATAATATCCAAAAGAGGTAAATTACAATTAATTCCAGAAAATAAAGCAAGAGTGTCAGAGTATTGCTCATCCTGATTTTTCTCCTCAAACTGGTTTATTGGTGGTATTGGTGGTCGGTATGGGTCCATTGACTTGTGCAATCGAAAAATGTTGGATGTTTCTCCAATTTCTTTCTTGGGAAGTTCATTAGGAGTGGTATTAGACTCATCATCTCCCTTGAGAGTTGAATTCTCACCTTCCAAGTTACCTGTACTAGACAACAAAACATTAGAATTATCAGGTAAATTTTTAGGTACCTCCTCATCACTTTGAAGGACTGTGATCGCCTTTGCTTGTTCAGGTTGACTAGGCAGCTTTCCTGTTTCTTGTTTGTACATTTGTTCCGCTAGCTGCCCAACCTGTATTTCCACTCTCTTCACTGAAGCTTCTATAGAGTCCATCCTTCCATTACAAGAGTGCATGAAATTGTTTAGGGTTTCCTCTACGGTCGGCTTATTTTGTGGAAATTGTCGGTTTATGTTTTGGCCTTGTGTTTGGTTTTGGACAAATGGTTGGCTATTGTTTTGTTTCCATCCAAAATTAGGGTGATTCCTCCATCCAGGGTTGTAGGTATTTGAATAAGGGTCGTTCCTAGGTCTAGGTTGGTACCCTTGCATTAAATTCGCCTCTTCAGTAGTACTTGTGTAAGGATCACCTGCAAAAGAACAAACGTTAGCACCATGTCCATATGAACCACAAACTCCACATACCTCGTGTTTTGGCATTTGATTAACATTGGAGGTTGTGAGAAGTTGCACTTGTTTCGTCAATTCAGCAAGTTGCATGGCCATTTCATTGTTGGAGCCTAATTCGTGGACTCCAGCTCGTCTTCCTCTAGCGCTCTTTTGTTGGGAATTGGCTCCCAACATCTCAAATAGTTCGTAGGTTTCATCCGCTGTTTTCTCACCCATAGCTCCTCCTGCAGCGTTGTCAACTGTGAATTGACATTGTAGTGTCAATCCGTCGTAGAAAAACTGATTCTGTAACTGCAATGGGAAGTGGTGGTGTGGACATTGTATCAACAGCAATTTGAATCTGTCCCAAGCCTCGTGGAAGGGTTCTCCGTCCATTTGCGAAAAAGTAGCAATTTTTGTTCTTAGATCAGATGTCTTTTGATGGGAATAGAACTTACCCATAAATTTATTGTAAACATCGTCCCATGTGACCAAAGAACCTGGTGCCAATGTCATTAGCCAAGACTTAGCTCTATCCTTGAGAGTGTATGGAAAACACCTCATGCGTAGTTGATCTTCACTAAGTCCCTGCAGTGGAAAGGTTTGCACAGTAGCATATAGTTCACGCATAAAATTTAAAGGGTCTTCATTAGGGATACCGTAAAAGGAGGGAAGCATGGAATAATGAATATTTTTCAATTCATAATTCCTAGCCGCCTCTGTAAGTCGAATGCACGATGTAGCGGTCCCAATGATAGGTCTTGCAAACTCTTTGTTCATCATTTGCCTAGCTACGTTGTCACCCATTGTTGCTTGCAATTGTTGTTGGACTTCTTCCTCTTGATATTGATTATCCAGTTTCCTTGATCGGTGTTTGACTCTGTGTATGTTGTCAATGAAAGGAGAGAGTTCCTTGTTAAGTGATCTCCTACCCTGCATACACAAATAAAAAGCAAACAAAGATCAAGGCAGCAGTGAAATTTGAAAATTAAGCACTATTTTTTGATTTTTTTTTTTATTTTCTGATTTTTTTGTATTTTTGAATTTTTTTTGAAAAAAATAAAATAAATAAAATAAAAATAAAAATAAAATAAATAAACAAATAAAAGATAACAAATAAAAATAAAATAAATAAACAAATAAAAATAATTAAGAAACTCTAAAAAGTTAAAAAGAAAATTATTTAAAACGCCAATTCCCCGGCAACGGCGCCAAAAACTTGATGTGTTAAAATGTGTACTCGCAAGTGTACGAATCACTCGTAATAAAGTGACAAGCAACTTCCAAGGTCGGTCTCTCAAGGAATTGCAGTGGTTTTAAATAACTAACTTTTAACTTAAACAGAGTTCTAATGAAAATAAAACACTAATTAAATAGAGTTCTAGTGAAACTAAAACTCTAAGTAACTAGAATCCTAACGCTAATAAAACTGTAAAAAGGTTGTTTGTTTTTGGTAACGAGAACAATCATACGACACTCAAACGAAAACAAAATCGCAATCAAACAATCAATTCAATTAAATCAAATATCAATAGAGGATGTATGGACGTTTAGCTTGGTTGACCATGCTTGCATCGAAAAGGTATGGTGAGATAACATGAACGTCCTATATAAACAAAACTACCGGCTTTCCTTTTAATTACGAAACTCCTTTTGGCGGGGGTAGGTCTCTTTGTTGATTAACTAATTAATTGCCTTTGGCGGGGGTAAATTAAATAGCAATCAAATTATGCGCAAGGAAAACATGCCAATCAAATTAATGCTATGACTAAGTCACTAACTTGAAGCTTTGATTAAGTGTTTCGGAATAAAGTTAAGGTGACGTTCCTATAACTAAATTCTCAGATTTTTCAACCTAACTACGAACATCAAATGGGCCCATGATTATTCATAATTAAATATCTAAACATGCTCTTAATCAAAAGGTAATTCGTTTATTCCAAATCAATAAAATACACCATACACAGTTCTAGCTAACATGGCAACACAAACTAAACATCCATAATAAAACTAGCCAAACATGTTCATATTAATATTCATAGACAAATAAAATATGATCATACACTTTAACAAAAAGAGAAGAGGAATTAATTCTATAACAACAAGAAAATCCTAGATCTAAATACCGCTTATGGATGGGATAGCGTTCTTCTCCGTAAGCTTTATCTTCGATCGTCGTTGGCTTCCTTGAATCCTTAGAATATTGTCTCTCTCTTCGTTAGAGTGTGGCAACGCTCTCAAAACTGATTGAATGTAGTGTTTGGGTCGCAAAATTGAGAAGAATAAGAGTTGTGTACGAATTGGTCGAGTTGTATGTAAGGGGGACTCTAAGGGGATATTTATAGATGTAAGGGTTTACACGAATCCTATGTGCCATAGGAATAGGCGCGCCGCGGCATGCATTTTCCCCGCCGCGGCGCAACACAATTTCTGAAAAATATGCAAAAACCCGAGAGCTCCCCGCCGCGGCATACAATTATCCCGCCGCGGCGTGCAATGTTTCTATGTTTTCCAGGATTCAACCCGAGAGCCTCTCGCCGCGGCATGTATTTCCCTCGCCGCGGCGCGCAATGTCTTCCTTCTTTTCATGTCCCCCCTTACATATGTGATGGCATTTTATGTAAGGCTTACATATTTGTCTTGTTTAGCCCGTAACTCGTGATCCGAGTGCCGTAGGTGTCCCGTCTTTGCGTGTTTTCATCATTTGACTCATTTGACGCTAAAAACACCTGAAATGCACTAAAATATACCCGTGACTCCGAATGGATAGATTTATGAAAGTAATCGAAATAATAATCATAATAAATCTATATATCAATCAATTAAGCACAATTAATCATGAAATATTAGTGCTTTTTGAGCACTCATCACACGTTTTCTTTGTTGTGGCACGCATTAAAATTCTAGAAAACTCGAGGCTCTTCTACCACAGCACGCATTTAATCCTGCCACAGCACGCGTTGATTTTCTAGTTTCCATAATTCCACCCGAGAGCTCGCCGCTGCGACATGTATTTTCTTCTGCCGCGGCACTACCTGTTATACATGCTTTGTAAGGGTCCTTACACAGTTGCTGATTTATAACGTAAGCCTTACGTTCTTTTGCTCTAATTTATCCCCCCTTACATGGTAAATGGAATACAATGTAAGGGTTAGATTTTTTAGCTCTTTTTGAACACTTAACTCCACTTTTCATCTCACATTGCTTGAACCTATAAAACATGAAAATACCCTCCAAATCAAAGTAATACCGAAATAAATCATGAAATAAATACTTAAAAACTAATAAATAATAGGTCCAAAATAGTATTTATCACACACGTGAACACCAACAAAGACAAAAAATGACTTACAAAACTAAACAGAAAACAAATAAACACTTTAAAACTTCAATTCCCCATCAACAGTGCCAAAAACTTGAGGTACAAATTTTAATTACTCGCAAGTGCAGGAGTCACCTATAGCAAGTGACAAGTTACCCCGATGTCGATCTCTTAAGGAATTGACAGGTGTTTTAAAAGGTTACTTATTTTCTTATTTAGTTCAATAAATAATCCTAAACATTCTAACAATTATCGGCAGGCAAAAAAATTATAAATTCAAATTACCTAAACAAATAAAATAATTGCAAGTAGATGAGATCGCAGCCAAGGTGAGGATGATAGATGTATATGGAAATTTTAGTTTGTTATCCCTTCATAGAAAGAACAAATTAAGTGATTCAATTAAAAGTCAAATTTATTGATTTTTTTACTAGACCTAGAAAATCTCAAATCAATGGAAGTTTTCACCTGCAATTAATTAATTAACTTCTTTGATCTAGACCATTAATTAATTAATTTGAAATAACTTAAGGAAATATTATAACTACCTAATTCAACAAAAGTCAATGCAATCAAATTAGACTCTTGTTCATAATGCACAACTAAGCAAAGAAGGAGTTTCTAATGCCTAATTCTAACATATTTTCTTTAACTACAAATCAAGACTTGGCCCATCATTAATTTATAATCAAAGATACTACGAACATGAACAAGAATTAAATCAAAAGCTTATATTTAATTAAATTAAAAAATTGTTCTTCCAATCATTGGAAGCAATACTAATATCCCATATGCATAAATTAGACAACCAAAACCAAATTGGTGTCAATCAATTTAGTTTTGAGAGGCATACTCAAAATCTAAGAGAAGAAAGAAATATGACAATAAAATACCACTATTGCTCTCCTAGCCCAAATCCTTGAAGTTGATTAGTCCCCTTTTTCAATTCCTTGGAGTAGCTTCATCATTAATTTATAATCAAAGATACTACGAACATGAACAAGAATTAAATCAAAAGTTTATATTTAATTAAATTAAAAAATTGTTCTTCCAATCATTGGAAGCAATACTAATATCCCATATGCATAAATTAGACAACCAAAACCAAATTGGTGTCAATCAATTTAGTTTTGAGAGGCATACTCAAAATCTAAGAGAAGAAAGAAATATGACAATAAAATACCACTATTGCTCTCCTAGCCCAAATCCTTGAAGTTGATTAGTCCCCTTTTTCAATTCCTTGGAGTAGCTTCAACAGTAAAGAATCTTCTCTAAATTTTGGAGAAATTTGGGTGGAAACCTCTACTACTACAGCAGCAAGGGTTGGAGGTGTTCTTGGCTTCTCAAAACTTGTGTTTGTAATAATATAATTGGGTATTTATAAGGGTTGATCAAATTATGGGTGTGTCTAGGTTTTCTAGGCAATTTTTGGTATGTAGAACATGGCATACAAAATTACTCGCCAATGCGCAAGGCTGAAAAGAGACCCCATAGTAAAACCCGAGAGCTCCCTACTGCCGCACACAATACTTCTTGCTGTGGCGCACATTGAATTTTCATCCCCAATATAAAAACCCAACAGTGTTCTATCGAGGCACACAAATATCCTCAACGTGACATGCCTTGTTGTACTTGCCTTGTACGTATCCCTTACATAATGGCTGGTTTTCAATGTAAGACTTACATGCCTTAGCCCTTTTTGCTCCATTTTCACTCCTTTTATTCATTTTAGACAAATATTCTTCCAAACACCCAATAGTCTAAAAACCACAAAAATATCCTCCAAAATAAGATAATAATAAAATAAACATAAAATAAATGTTTAAAAACATAACAAAATATTCGTCAAAATAGTATTCATCAAACGTGCCCTCATAGGCAACCTCTAGAGTGTCCCAAGCAGCCTTAGCAATTTTAACATTATAAATACGTCGAAATTCATCCGGCGACACAGCACTAAAGATGGCATTAATGCTCTTTTGAATCCAACCACTACTAATTTTCTCACCAATAGTCCATTCATTCCTATGTTTAAGTGTGACTACATTATCTTTGGTAACAGTAGGTGGATCCCAAGCATAAAGCATAGAATTCCATACACTTTCATCCATGGCACGTAAAAAGGCTCTCATACGAGCTTTTCAATATAGGTAGTTAAACCAATCAAAGTAAGGTGGACGGGTTGTAGAAGAACCCTCTTTCAAATGATTGATAACAAGGTCCTAGGCAACGCTAAGTTTATCTAGTGACCGACTCTGATACTGATGCACAAAAACTTGATAACCAAATTTTGTAATTTATAAAAGCTCGCAAGTGCACGAGTCACTTGTAGTAAGCGACAAGTATACTCCCAAGATTGTCTCTCAAAGGAATTGCGGTGGTTTTCGAAAGAGTTAATTGCAATCTAAAACGTGACAATAAAATAAATCCTAAACACTCTATCAAAGGTTGGTTCTGAAAATAGTCTCTAAAATAATAAAAATACTAAAACAATAAAAGTAAATGCGAGAAAGTTTTGTTGAAACGATGAGATGAATGAGTGTAGGAAATTGGTTTGTAGACTAATCATGGATGAGTTGATTTATGTGGTTTTGACAATTTAGCACGAAAAAGTAGAATTTAATGATTATTTTCTCTAACCCTAGAAAATCCCAAATCAATGGTGATTTTCCCTTAATTAACTAATTAACTTCTTTGATCCGGACCGTTAATTAGTTAATCAGCCTTAAACCTAAGAAAATAGTTTAATCACCTAATTCAAGACAAATCAATGCACTTAAATTAGGCTCATGCTCAAGAGCGCTCAATTGAATTCAGATGGCGTTTCTAAAACTCAACCCTAAAATGTTTCATACATTCACAAATCAAATTGGCCAGAAATAATTTATGAACATACGTATTAAGAACAATGACATGAATTAAATTACTTAATCATAAAAATATCCACATAATCAATCATCCAATTATAGTTACATCACCAAAATCCCACACATAAAGAGCTTAGCTACTCATAATGAAATCCAAATCAATATTTTTCATTACAAATAACATTCTATGAATTCTTAAAGAGAAAAGAGATTACAAACAATAAATTACCCCCCTTCCACTCTTGAAACAAGATCTTGATGTTGGATGGTCACCTTCTTCAAGATTGTTGATGGAGCTTCAATGGAGGAGCATTAATGGAGTAATTTTCTCCCTCAAGAATGTGGAGGCTGGAGATGTTGTATGGAGGCTGGAGATGATTAAAATCTGATCAATGGAGGCTGATAATAAAATCTGGTTGATGGAGGCTGGGGAGAGAGTTGTATGCTTGCTAGGTTGCTTTTTGGTCTCTTTTATATGTAAGGGTTTCCATAAAAGAATTCGTGCGTGTGTGGCTGAGGAGGTTGTGATCTGCGCGCGCGCGCCGCGGCGCACATTTTCCATGCCGCGGCGCACAATGTTTTTACAATTTATGAGCCGAAACAGAAACTTCCTCGCCGCGGCGCACATTTTCCATGCCGCGGCGCGCGATGTTTTCATGATTTCCAATTGCAACCCGAGAGCCTCTCGCCGCGGCACACAATTCCTTCGCCGCGGCGCGCCTTGCATGTAACAATGTACATGGTATGTACACTTATGTACATACGTTGTACATACTCTGTTGGTTATCGATGTAAGGCTTACAGAATGAATGGCACCTAATGTAAGGCTTACATATTTAGACATTTTTACTTCATTTTTGCTCTCTTTTCTACATTTCTTTCCAAACCCACTTTGACCTGCAAAACAATATAATACCCTCCAAAACAAGATTATAACGAGATTAATTGCAAAATAAACACTCAAAAATATAACAAATAGTAGATCAAAATAGTGTTCATCAGATACCAATTGAAAGTTTTTAGTTACAGATCTAATGAACCCAAAGGGGGTGAATAGGTTATTTTTCAATTTTTACCAAATTTCAATTATGTAACTTAAACACAATGGCCAGACATGCAATTGCGTTTAAAAATAAAATGAAAAATTAAAGAATAACACATGATATTTTTAGGTGGAAACAACCTAGACTACAACAACAACCTAAGAGGAAAACCAATGATCCATCGGATCACCTAACTATCCACTATGAAAATCAATGTTCGATTACAAGGCCAAGTCTTAGACTACCCTTCACAGATAATGCGCTCTATGTAATTTACTTACAAGTCGTCGCTCCTTTCATAATCTCCACAAGCTATGTGTGTGAATCCATACCAATGTTTCGATCTTCTTAAGTCCGACAAAATCAATCCAACCTATCAACTTCGAAAATTTTAAGTCACATGAAATATCGAATGTGTCACATTTTGTACGTAAAAAGTTAACACAAATAAAACAAGTGAAAAGTGTATCCTAGATTATAATCAATAATGAAAAATCTTACCCAGCAGATTCAACAACATATAATATAAAAACCAAACTAGCTAGCAAACTCTAGAACGTTCATGTAATGCTCAATAACATGAAATATGTTTAGGCATACAAATAATTCAAACATGACCACACAATATACTTGAATGATTAAATCAAGAAGATGTATAAGATTAATAGATAAAGAGAAAAAGATTTTTCTTTAAAAGCTCAAACAAATGCAGAATATTTTATATTTAGTGTGGTGTATTTTTCTCCAATAAAAGCTGTTTATTGGAGTCCAATTTGACCTAAAAAAGAATTAATAGTAAAGGGAAATTATGCCATTACAAAGATTTAACTTTCACAATTAAATAGGATCAAATTGGTAAAAACATGTGGACCAAATTAAAAATGAGTTGTAAAACTAAAAAACTAGCTCGATTGATTTAGTCAAAACTCTATCTATCTGGCCACCTATGCTCGATTGATCTATCAATGATGAGAGACCCTCGATCGATCTAACCATGCATTTTTCAAACCTGAGAGCAGCTAGATTGAAGTCGATTAATTCTCAATCGATCAAAACCTAAACTTGATCTATCTGGTCAAAGCTTGATCGATCGAGAACTTATGCTAGATTGATCTACTAACGATGACAGAACCTCGATCGATCTAATCATGCATTTTTCAAACTCAAGAGCAACTAGATTGAAGTTGATTGATTCTCGATCGATCTAACCTCGATCTATCTAACTATGTGCCCAAAAATTCTTCTAAGTGTATGTGCATTATCGTGTGATGGTGTATGTATTAAACAAATATTTTTTCCTGGCACGTACATATTGAGAGCTCGGTTGTTTCTTCAACTTTGATCATTTGACTTGAAAACGAACCTAGATTCTATATTCTAATCAAATATTTTACCCACGAAAATTGCTAACACTTATAAACCTTACATAATTAAATAAAAATAACAAAAAGTTTGTTAGTGAAATAAACAAGTTAATAACATGAGACACAAAATTAAAAACTTTAAAAATTTATGTTAGTAAAAAGAAAAGGTGAATAAAATAATACAAAAGAAAATAAATAAAAGTAGTAGCAAATAAAAAATAATCAATTATGGTAAGTATACCTAAATTAGTGGTAGAAAAAGTTAGACAAAAGAAAATAAATAAATAAAAGCAAATAAGGAAAAAATCTTTTTGTATTTTTGTATTTTTGAATTTTATTCCTAAATTAGTTTTGGTAACCCTAATAACAATATCAAATCACAAACTAATGTCAATTTCCTGCAACTGTGCCAAAAACTTAACAAAAATTTGCAAGTGCACTGGTCAATATACAAGTGATAAGTATTTAAAAATAGAGTTGTCGTACTCACGAGGATTAGATTAATAAATATTTAAAGATAGAGTTGTCGTACCTAAGAAGATTAGATTAATAAATATTTAAAAATAGAGTTGTCGCACCTAAGAGGATTAGATTAATAATTATTTGAGTACCAATAGCAAATAGTGCAAATAATTAAAATAACAAAAATATAATATATACAATATTTGATCCAACATTTTTCAAACTAACTAATTAAGCACAAAAAAATCCAATGAATCCAATCTCCCTCAATTTCCCACACATGAATTCATTTATCATCCCAAACAATTTAGGATATGAGACTTCATCCTACGCTAGACACTAGTATGTATTCTTCTCTCAAGTAAACTACATACATTGTAATAATTAATCTAATCATCGTTGTCACCTGTCACGTTAATTAGATTGCATATTACTCATTAAGAACGCATTTATGGACCACATACATATGAATCGCACATCTCTGTCTAGAAATTATGCATGTTATTTAATCAAGACAAGCAATTAAATACTTCTCTTAAAGCCACCTAATTGCCTTTGTGCTATAATTGTTAGCTAGATAATTAATGGCATACAAATCAAATTAAATATCCCATCTTAATTAATCATAACTAATTATTAAATAGTCTCTCGACATTCATCACTTAATTATCTCGCTAGATTGAAAGTAGTAAGAACAGATTATTAAAATATCATAAATCACAAAGGATGAAAAAACAAATCAATTCACTGTATAAAGAAATTGAATACAAGAGGATCCTAACAATAAGTTTAGCTATTCATACTCATATAACAATAAATCTCAAAATTGAGAAAACATACAAGAGAGAAAAATAAAATATAAAGGTTGAGAAATGATACACCCAATTTCTTCGCAAATATCAACCCAAAACCTTGAATCTTCCATCCTTCACTTGGATTGCTTCTCTCAAACATACTGCATCTTTTTCTAAATATTTAGGCTAGCGATGATATATGTTGAATACATTTCTTTGGTTACTAAGTGCCTTATTTATAGGCTTGAGTATTTTAGGGTACAAACAATTGTAGTCCAAATAGGAAACTAAAAATCTGGTATGATTTGAGTACATAAAAAATGACTTGTGTCACGCTGCAAATTTTTTCTGTAGCATTTCTATAGCAATTGTGTACTAACTGTATAGCTTGTGTCATTTGACTTATTTTTTCTCCTTTTGCTAGCAATTTAGCTTAATTGTGACAATTAAGCATAAATTAAGCCATTTTAACCACAATAAGTCCAAAATAAAATAAATAATTAGCTTAAAAGTGGCTAAATAACTCTATAAAAATAGAGTTATCACTTGCAATCTTGTCTTCTACCCATTTTTTAGTGTCCCCATCTCTGCTGCAACTGTCCTTCTTTTTACAAACCAATCTTGGGTCATATATCATACTTCTCCAAATGAGTATGTTACAGGAGTGTCTCTAGCATGCCTCAACACTGAATTTATGTGTTCAACATTGTTTGATGTCATAAAATCATATCTTGTGACTAGAACTAGACCTTTCCTTAAGTATTTTATTGCTCCTTTGGATTCCTCGTTTATAATGTTGCATTCTTGTTGAATTTGTTTTCCTTGTTGCAAGTCCTGTAAGTCCATTTGTGTCTTTTGTTAGTGATCTCATGTATAAAATATGGAGTCTGTTTTATTTTACTTAGTATTTTTTCTACCTTTTTGTATAGTACTTTGCTTGTGATCAGTATCTTACATCGCGTAGGTTTTGACATTTTGTATGTTTGTATATTACACACACCATGGGGTGATTGGGAGAATGTAGTTAGTAGGTGTTTGTAGATTTTCAAATGGATAAGTTTTTGGTGGTTCATTGGGGACCCTATGGAGGTCTCATAGATGGCTCGTTGAGGTGGTCAATAAGGAGTCTGCGAGGGTGCAAGGGTGATCTGTGACTCATTGGACCTTGCTAATATCTCACGGGGAGTTCACTGGGGTAGTCCTCGAGGCCTCGCTGTGGTGTGCAACCAGGTGTCTATGAGGGGTCAGCGAGGGCATCGAAAGTTGAAAATCAACTATAAATACACCCTTTCTCTCTATTAAACACACATTCTCTCACACTTCTTTCTACATATTTTTCTAAGTAGATTTTCGTGTTGCATATTTTTTGATCATGTGAAAGATAATTTTTAGAGTTTGAAATATCATTTTTTCTTTTCCTATATCACTAATATTTTTAGTGTGTTTTTGTATTAGTGATTTGGAGGAAATAATATCATTTGGATTTGTTTGTAAAATCTTTTCAAAAGAAGATTTTGTATCCTCAATACATTGAGTGTTTTTTTATTGAGATACGAGATGGTGGTTGAGTTTGATAAATTATTTTATTAAACTAAGGTGTTGTAATAACTAGGGGCCTGTTTCAAACCATAGAGTGCTTTGTTGAGTTTATAAACATGATGTGGGAATTTGGGATCAACAAAACCTTTCAGTTGTTCGACATATACTTCTTCATTTAGAAAACCATTTAAAAATGTGAACTTAACATCCATTTGATAGAGTTTGAATTTCAAGAAACAAGCAATTGCAAACAAAATCCTAATTGACTCTAATCTAGCTATAGGTGCAAATGTTTCATCAAAGTCAACTCCTTCTACTTGAGTGTAACCTTGAGCTACCAATCTTGCCTTATTTCTAATAACAATGTCATGCTCATAAGATTTGTTTTTAAACACCCATTTACTTCCTATAATATTTTTATCTTTAGGCTTCGATACTAATTCCCACACATTATTTCTAACAAATTGAGCTAGTTCATCTTGCATGACATTTATCCAATGTTCATCCTTAAGGGCCTCATTTACATTTTTTGGTTCAAATTACGAGATATAGTATAGGTGAGTTACCTCACTTATTTGTCATCTCCTCGTTATCATGCTTGCCTCAGGATCTCCAATTATGTTCTCAAGAGGATAATTTTTTTATATGCGTGTTTGTTTTCTTTCTTCTCCACTCTTTCTTTAAGTTTCTCATCCTTTGTTTCATCAATGTCACTCAAAAACGTAGATTAAGAGTCTCTAACATTTCCTTCATCAGCATTTCATCAACTGTAACTTGTTTACCTACATCATCTACAATATTTATGGATTCCATTATAATGTTAGTTCTATAGTTATAAACTCTGAACACTCTACTAATTAAGGAATACCCTACAAAAATACCTTCATCACTTCTGGAATCAAACTTACCTAATTACTCTCAATCTCTGAGCATGTAGCACTTACTACCAAAGACATGTATGTATTTTAAGTTTGGTTTCTTACCTCTCCATATTTCATAGGATGTTTGGTTCGTACTTGGACGGAGATAAACATAGTTTATAATGTGACATGCAGTACTTACAACCTCAGCCCAAAATCTTTTAGGAACTCCTCTTGCTTGTAACATTACTCTAGCCATCTCTTGAAGTATCTTGTTCTTTCTTTCTACAACTCCATTCTGCTATGGTGTGATAGGTGCAGAGAACTCATGAGAAATGCCATGTTCCTTGCAAAAATCGGCATACTTGGAGTTTTCAAATTATTTTCCATGATCTAATCTTAGTCTTTTGATGGTTACGATTTTACTACCTGCTTCAACCAGCACTCTTGCACAAAAATAGATGAAAGACTTAAAAGCATCTAATTTTTCTCTAAGAAAATCTACCTAAGTATAACGAGAGAAATCATCTACTATAACTACAATATATTTCTTACCTCCAATGCTCTCGGTTCTCATAGAACCCATCAGGTCAATATGTAACAATTCAAGTGCTCTACTTGTATTGATGATATTAATCTTCTTATGAGTGATCCGAGTTTTCTTACCCATTTGAAATGGCCCGTATATAGTAGTTTCAACTTTGGAGAGAATGGGTAAACCACGAACAATCTTACTCTTACTTATTTTAGTGAGATCTTTAAAGTTCATGTGTCCTAATTTTTCGTACCACAAGGTGATTAAATCATTTCTAGATAAGTTACATGTTATTGTGGATGATGTGTCTATGCAGTAGCAATTGTCATTTGATCTAGTTCCCTTAAACATGCATTTTCCCATTTTATCAATCATTATGCAGCAATTGTTAGTAAATTGTACGTAAAAATCATTGTTACATATTTGACTTATACTAGTTAAATTGGCTTTAAGTCCTTCTACATATAATACCTCATTAAGTTTAGGAACTCTATCTATTTGAACTAAACCTTTTCTAACAATTTTTGAATTTTTACCATCTCCAAATGTGACTGTTTTTTCATTGTATTCTTCAAAGGTTTAAAAAAGAGAGCAGTCCTCAGTCATGTGTCTAGAACATCCACTATCAAAATACCAGGCGGTATTTGATTTAGTCTTAAATGTAGTGTAATTCAGACTTCTTGACCCATCCCCTTTTAGTTTTGAAATATCAGTTGGAATGAATTTGGAAGTTGGAACTACAAATTTTTCATATTCTTTCATTTGTTTGTTTCTAGAGAAAATAAAATTATTTCTTTGACATGTATTAGAAACATGTGCATTCATGATAGATTGATGGTTATGGAGAAATCTACACCTAGGTCTAATGTGTCCTTTCCTACGACAATTATGACAAATTGGAATAAACAGATTCTTTTCATAGTAGACAGATGCATAATTTACCTTTCTCGCTTGAGGGACAACGGGTTTAACAAATAGAGATTTGGAAGATGAAGGTGTAGAGTGTTCATCTACATATCCAAGGCCTCGTTTATCTCTATATGGCTTACCATAGTCTAGGACTTTGTTCAATTTTTCAACACCTATGGTTAAGTTTTTCGTAGCTTCTTTAGCAGTACTAAGTTCTTACTTAAGCTTGTCGTTCTCCTATTTTGTTCCTATAAGACTCAGATTTAAAGAATTAATATGCTATAATAGTTCCTTCTTCTCTTTCTCTAAGCTAGAGGAGTATTCTTTATGAGAATTTATTGTATCATTGAGCTTAGTTACTTCAATAAGTAATTTATCTTTTTCCTTTTTAGCACCTAAACAGTCCATAAATAATTCATCAAAACTTGAAACATTAAATTTAGATAGTAAAGAAGCAGAATCCACTCCCTCATTATCTTCATCTGAGCTAGAGTCTGAATCAGTGTTTTTTGCTTTAGTAGTCGCAGTAAAGGCTCGATAGTTGGTGTCACCATCTTCTGAGTCACTTGGATTATCCTCCTCACTCTCTGTGTCATTGAGTGTAGCATTGAAGACTCTTCTAACTTTTTTTTGTTGTTTGCACAATCTATAGAAATATGTCCAAAACCACTGAAGTATAACATTCAGGAGTAGTAGGTTTAGATTTCTTACCTTCGGTGCTGAGAGCTTTGGATTCTTTGGTTTTCGGTCTCTAAAAGAACTTGATTGTCCCTTCCTAGATTGATTGTCTTGTTTACTCTTTTTCTTTAGGAATTTATTGAACTTTTGTGCTAACATGACTAGTGACTCATCATTCATGTCATCATCATTATCAAAGAATTCCTTTTTTTCTACTTTTGAAGGCTATGCTCTTAATCCTCCTTGGTGGTTCAAAGGACAGTTCATAAGTTTTTATTGACCTAACTAACTCATCCAGTTTTAATATATCAACATTTTTACTCTTTTCTATTGCTGTTACCTTTATCCTGAATTGTTCTGTCAAAGAGCTAAGAAGTTTCTTGACTAGCTTTTCCTGTTCAATTTGTTCTCCAAGATTCGAACAAGCATTAGAAATATCACAGAATTTAGCATAGAATTGATTAAAGGTCTCACTTTCTCCAATTTTGAGAGATTCAAATTGAGTGGTGAGCATTCTAAGTTTCATTTGTTTCACCTAGGAGGTACCCTCGTGTGCTAACGCGAGAACATCTCAAGCACTCTTTGAAGATTCACAATCTAAGATGCGATGGAATTCATCCATCGATACTGCAGCAAAAATTGAGTTTAGACCTTTCTTATTTGATCCACTAAGGATGCTTTCTTCAGGGGTCCACTCCTTTCTTTTCTTTATGATTATTACACCATCTTCGGTTACCGAAGGTAGTTCCCAACCGTCAAGAACAGAGTCCCAGACTTTTTCATCTTATTTGAGAAAAGCATGCATGTGAGCTTTCCAGTAAGGGTAATATACCCTTCAAAGAGTGGGGGTCTAACAGATGACCCATCTTCCTTCATTTGGTCCATATGTGTATTTCTATTAATCGAATCACTAAGTGTGTCTAGTGTATGCTCTAAAATCAATTGAAAGTTCTACGTTATGAACCTAATAAGCCTAGATGGGGGTGAATAGCTTATTATAATAATTATAATTAATTTTAGGTGAAAATAACCTAGGTCAACACGACCTAAAAGGAAAACCACTAGTCCACCGAGACCACTTAACTTGTCCACTATGAATAAATAAACGTTCAAGTACAAGAGGTCTTAGACTACCCTTATAGTGATAAAGCCCTTATGTACTCTACTTACGAGCCGTTGTTTTTTTCTTCAAAGTCTCCTTAAGGTAGGTAAATGGATCTGGACCAATGTTCTGAACAACTCTTCTCAAGCTCTCAAACACGTTCAAGGAACAACCTAAACGGTTAGCACAAATAACACAAGTGTAATACGTGTTCTAGAGGGACTAATGCAATGAACGGTCCTATTAAATGCTTTAGTCAAATAATCATATGTAAGTAGAAGCAAATTAAAAATCTAAGATAAATATAGTTTAAGCACAGATCCGTATTTAATGATCCACGATATATGATAAACTTGCAATTACTTGCATATCAATAACCCTATCAATGTAGTATTGGACAAATAAGGGATCGTTAGGGACCGGGGACTGAAGGGACACCTACAATAAGTGTTAGTATAATAAATATTCAAAAATATACAATGTGTACAAGAATTAATGGGGGTTTGGAATTAGTTTTTAACTAAAAGCAAAACAAAAATTATATATAAGTGATCATTTCCATTCACACAACCATGATAACCAAGCATTCAATCAAATTGTCATGACAAATAGTAAAGAATTCACTCCCAAAAGCATGCATAAAACATATTCTTCTGAAGTCTCTAAGATATAGAAAATGTCCATCACCTAGATATTTTACCTGACTTAAACATAGCAAAAACCGTCTAACCTTGTAAAAATCAAAGTAGATCATTAAGCTTTCATGAATATATTTCGAATACAAGCTAAGACTATAGGTGTCAAACCATAAATAATAACCTTGCAATCCTCACACACAATTTTACAAGTTATCACCTCTTGATTAGAACCTCATAAGGATCGCCCTATGAGAATCCTAATACTTTTCACCACCACATAGAAAACGTTCATATATAGTACTACTAACTACCAATGATATATAAATCACATATGTTTCAAACAATATAAGACTACATATGTAAATCAAAGCGAAAATTCTTATATATAATTATAGTTCATGAATTCATAACTACATATTATTAACAATCTAATTTCATGCTTTAATCAAATATGAAAATAAACAAGACTTATAGCAAATAAATCATATTTTCAATAAAAGAATCCAAAACAAATAATTTCAATGCAATAACAAGAATAATTAAAAACAATAAACATAAAGATTACACTTTTGAAGCTTGAGAAGTCTTAGTGATGATCTTTTACTCTAAGGTTAATGCAAATGAAGAGATAATTTTGAGAGGTGAAGCCTTGCTCCTTATATAGGAGAATTGGTTAGCTATCTTCTCTTCTTTTGTCAATGTGGGACTCATTACACCTCCTTTATAGGATAATTTTCTGCTAATCTTTGCTCTAATTTTGATGTAGGACTTGGTGTGCTCCTTTGCGTTGAATTCAAAATCTAAGTTTTTGGACAGACTGACCCTCCATCACTAAAACGGGCATATCTTAATCGTTAAAATAGATATGATCAAGTTCTTGGAGTTTCTAGAAACTAGACACATAGGCTTTCCAATGACACCTCATTCATAATTTTTGGACTTTTGAGCTGTCCGGTAGAGCCCTACGAAGTTGGACTACGAAATCTGACAAAATTCCAAATTCCTTCTGTTTTGAGTTTTAGTTTGATGGTCTCTTAGCCTCCACTCCTTCCTTTTTAAGTGTAGCACACCCTAAACTCTCCAATTCGATGATGATAATGCAAATTTTCTATGAAAGAATTAAGTATTAATAAGCAAAGGAAAGTTTTTATTCTCAAAATAGAAAAGTTACTATAAATAGGAAAAGCTCAAAAACTACATTTTTACTCATTTTTGTACATCAATGCTATCTAGAGACTCATATCAACAAACTAAGCTAAAAGTAGCACAATTAATATCAAAGAGTAATCAAATGTGGAAGAAAATACATTAAAAATCTCACACAAAGTGTTCCTATCAATATAATGAATAGGCTCAAATCTATCCTAACATAAGCATGCAAATATAATAGATCAAGGATTAATGAATAAAGCAGGCATGAATTAGAATAGATGTAAAATATGGAAAGATGAATCTAAGCCTGGCCACATGAATCATAAAATCAGCAAGTTAAGAAGAGTCAAAAGCGTAGGCGTCAATTTATTTGCCAACAGTGATGTATCATATTGTTTTTTGAAAACCTAATAAAAATACGTCACTTGCTATTGTGTCAAAATATGATAGGCAATTGGAGGCTAACTAGGATTAAAAATTGCATGTGAAAACCTAGTTACAGATGGTGGGATCGATCCATCCTGGAAGGGATTGATCCACCAATAAAAAAGTTACGCCAGCTGGACTTGGGATCGATCCAACATATAAGGGGATCGATCTGTCTATGGTGGGATCGATCCATCTCTCCAAACCTCCAAAATAAAATTGGTCAGATTGAACACGATTGGCTAATGATCGAAATGGGATCAATCCAAAAATAGGGGGATCAATCCAGATTAAAAAAGATTGGGCGTTCAATTGGATGCAGCGAGGGGAGGATTTGTATGGGTTCATTTTTGAATCGATCTGTACTTGGATCGATCCGTCTCAAGGAGAGATTGATCCGTTTATTTAAAAAGGCTTATAAAAGTCATTCAAAATATCATAAATTAGTCAAACAATATGAGATACACTTAGATATGTAAGTAAGATACTTGAATATTACTCGTTGAAGTGTTGTGACCACTATGAAGCCATGATATCTCGATACTTGTTGGGAGAAGTCCTAATGACTAAAACATTCTAACAGGAAAATTATGTCTACAAATTGCCAACACTCGTGAACTTCACAGAGTTAAATGTGGATTTCATCAGTATCCAGTAATGTTGTCAATGGATTGTCCAATCCAAAATTTAAAAACTATCATTATCCATCAAAATATCAAGATTCATATTTACAAAAATTTTGCAAAAATTATCTTAGTTAAAAAAAAGTTTGAAAGGAGTTATGAACAATTACAGACTAGAAATTTTTATTTTGTTCATAAACCTTAAAAAATATCGACATAATCAATTATATATTTTTAAACCACTTTCTTATTTAATATATAGTTATGCATATAATAACATTTTGACCAATATATTAAAAAAAATTATAGAATATGTAATTAATATATCTAAAATAATTGTTTAAAAAGCACATAATTATGTAGATATTTTTAGTATGGTAAATTTTATTGATAAATAACTTTTTTTTTGAAAGTAACTAAACATTTAATGGTGAATTATATTTAATATATAGATAAAGTTAATTATTAAAGGATATTTTATTTATAATGTCACAACTATATCAATATTATTGATTAATATTGGACATATTTCCTCAAAATTGAAACTTTGTCAACAATATTACTAATAATGTGTGACCTATAAAATATGAGTAATGTTATATGTATAAAGTTGTATTATGCATTAAATAACATATTAATTATTAATCGGATATAAATTTAAATATGTGAGATGAAGAAGTGATTGTGGGATCGTTACTAACAGTAGACCAATTAGATTGTGTCACGTAGATTGTAATATACATTAAATTATGATAAAAAAAAATGTTATTCATAAAATATAAATATTGTCTAAAAATGGTTAATAACAACGAAAAAATTTTCATTTTTCTGCGATCGACGCGAGATAAATTTCTCCTCTTATATGTGTGTGTGTGTATATACTTTCATTTGTGTGTGTGTGTATATATACTTATTTTTTAATTTTTGTTGGACTATTTATATATTTTTTTATTATTACATACTAGTTAAAAATGCTTGCATTGTACGTGAATTGTTTTAATTTTTTTTGTTAATTTCTACGATATATTTGAAATAATATTGAAATTAATTTTTTTATGCTTTTAATTAATTGTAAAAGTAAAATAATTTTTAAGTCCTTATTAGATATGGTAATTATCATATAATTAAAATTCTTATTGGATATGATATTTATTTCATTATCATATATTAGAGTTCTTATTTAATATAATAATAAATCAAAAATAGTAAATAATGTCAATTGCTGAAAATATAGGAATAATTTTATCTAACAAAATATTAAGCGTTATTCAGACTTGTATATATAAGCATTATATATATATATATATATATGAGAGTTTGTAGTTTTATATATATATATAAATGAGAGTTTGTAGTTTTATATTTATTTATTAAATTTTGTTTGACAATTTAAATTTTTTTATTCATTTGTTATATTTTTTTTGGATAATTTATATTTTTTTTAGTAAATAATTGATATAAGTATATTTATTTCATTACTTTGTTTGATAATTAATAATTTTATATTTATTTTAAGATGAATAATATTTTTTATTTTTTATACTATTCATTATATATATATATATATATAAATTGGAGTTTCTCTCATATTATTTATTTGACTTTTATTTTATTTGATAAAACTTTTTGTTCACATATTTTAGTTAAAGTGTATTTCTTTTATTAAGGTAGCTATTATTTATTTAACAATTTTTTTGGTTTAAAAAAAATAAAAAAATATAGAATTATCTTCATAAATTTTACTATTTTTATATCTTTATTTTTACTAAAAGTCTATTTATATCTATACACTTTTCTTTTAATATATATATATATATATATATATGTAAAGAAGAGTTAATGATTATGTATTTATTCGATAATTTTTATTTTTATTCATGTGATGTAACTTACTGTATAATTTTATATTTTATTTAATAGATAATTAGTGTAAGTACATTTTCTTTATACTTTTAATTTTTTTGACAATTTCATATTTATTTTAAGATAAATAATATATTTTTTTATACTTTTTTTATAAAATTTATTTTATTTTTCAATTTATATTTTTTTTAGATTTATTTCTCTATATATAAATGAAATTTGCTCTAATAATTTTTTTTATAATTATAAAAGAGAGAATTTTTTTTATTATTATTATTTTGAAGAATGGACAATAAATGTATTAGACATTATCTAAAATGAAGTTAAAAAAGCTTAAATTATAGAACAGGTCTTACCTTAGTTTGTTTTGTACTTTTAAGTATTTTGACCCTTATTATAAGTGTGAAAAAAATATTTCCTATTTTTTTGTCTATCGACTTTTATTTTTCACTTTTATTTTCGTGAAATAATTGTTTGTGATTGGTTTAGTGTTTAAAAGATATTTTTTCAAAAAAAATTATTTCAATGGATTATTGAGTAAATCATATCACTTTATCATTACTCATTTAGTTTTCTTTTTTTCTTGTTAATCTTATTTTATGGTACCATTTATTTAACATAACTTTTTTACTAAGTTTTATTTATGGGTATATGACATAAAATATTGTTACTCAAATGTCAATGTTATTTCATATAAGTATTCTTCTTTTTAAACTCAGGAGATATCACACAATAAATTCAAATATAAATATATAATTATTTTTTTAGTATTGAAATTAAACTTGACTAGTTCTAAGATATGAGTTCTAAATTATTATGCTACATTAAAGAATTTTAGTGAATAATATATATATATAATTTAGAGGTGGTAATTTCTGACACGATCCGATAATACGAAACGAACATGACACAACACGAAATTATTTTTAGTAAGAATTGATCAATAATTTTTTATGTTCTTAAAGGTTTTGTTATTTCTTACTATTATAAATTTTTCATGTGTCAACTAACATAAATAACACGACACAGACACGACTAACACGACACTATTGTCACCCCTAATATATATATTATTTTGTAGTTGACTCGTGTTCAAGTTTTTATTTGAGTTTAAAGCTTTGGTTTTGATAGGATATTTATTTTTCTATTTTTTAGATTATACAATAAGATTCTATTTCGTAGATCCTTAAAAGTTGTTTAAAAATATAATAATTATTATAGGTGAGTTATAAAACAATGATACTAAATCTCATTCTAAATTATATAATATAATTTTTTAAAAATATATTATTATAAAAACATAAAAAAAAAAAAGTATTATTTTTTGTGATGATAATTGAGATACAATTATATGCAACTAAAACTAGTATATTTGTTACTATATATAAAAAGGGAGAGTTTGTCCTATAATATTTATTTGATTTTTATTTGTTTGATAAATCTATTATCTATACTATATAATAAAAAGGAGAGTTGGTTTTTGTTTTGTTTAAGTTATTTATTTGACATTTAATTTATTTGACCACTTTTTTAATTTTACAAAATAAAAATAAAATATGATAAAATAAATGAGAGTAAAACAAGAAGGACTTTGATGCGAACCAAGAAAGCTCGAATCTTACGAAAGAAACGATTTTCAGATTTCACACAATCTAAGCATACAAATCCCTAGAGGAAGACAGATTTTGGGCTGCAAGAACTCACCTTTTTACCTGGATATTACACACCACGCAACAAGACGAGAGAAAACGCCACAAAGGATTGCAAAACCTTTGATAAGTTTGATTGGGTAAGAAGCATGAGCTTTGGAGCTCTCAAATTTGATTTCAAAATCAAAATTGTATTTAATGAACAAAGTTACAAAATAGCTGCCACAAATTGTCTTTAAATAGGGTACAACAAAACCTAAAAGAAAGATTACATCTCAGCCATTGATTCTAATCCAATGGTGAGAATTTTAAAGAAATGTCGACCCATGCCGCGGCGGGTGTTTTCTTGTGCCGCGGCGCGCCTTTTTTGTGGACTGCTCGGAGGAAAACAGAAACTCCCGGGCCGCGGCGGACAATTCTCATGCCGCGGCGCGCCTAGTGAAGCACGTCTGCGCGCACATCTGCCAGGACCCGCGCGCGCGCCTGTCGCCCCCCTTCCAACCAAAACAGAACGATCCTTGCCGCGGCGCGCCAAATCTATGCCGCGGCGCGCTTCCTCGTCCAGATCTTCTCCCAAAACAGAAAGTCTCTCGCCGCGGCGGCTATATTTCCATGCCGCGGCGCAGGTCTTCCTTCTCAAAATCTGCCCTTATCACCATGCTAGGCCTCTCACAAGCTTCACCTCTTTTTCCCATCACCTCTTGACCTTGTTCCAAGTCTTGAATGAGCCCATTCAAGGCTTCTTGAATTCTTTTGGCCTTCAATCTTGTGATTGGTCCATTGGGGATTCGTAGGGGCTGAAGTGGCGCATTATTCGTATCATTCCCCCTCTCTTGACAAGGATTCGACCTCGAATCTTCATCTGTATTATCAAAAAGAGAAAGGTCAGAAACATTGAAAGACGCGCTAACACTATACTCACCTGGAAGGTCGAGCTTGTAGGCATTGTCGTTGATGCGCTCGAGTACTTGGAATGGCCCATCCCCCGAGGTTGTAGTTTGGACTTTCGCTTTTCGGGAAACCGTTCCTTTCGCATATGTACCCAAACCCAATCACCGGGTTCGAAAATGACCCTACGTCGCCCTTTGTTGGCCTTGAACGCAAACTCTTTATTCTTTTTCTCAATGCGCTCGTGAATGCTTTCATGTAGTTTCTTTACCATTTCAGCTTTCTTGGCACCTGTCAAATCTATCCTAACTGAAACAGGTAAAGGCAATAAATCCATAGGAGTGAGTGGGTTAAAACCATAAACAATTTCAAAAGGCGTATGGTTAGTAGTGGAATGCACACTCCTATTATAAGCAAATTCAATAAAAGGCAAACAATCCTCCCAATTTTTCAAATTTTTCTGAATGACCGTTCGTAACAGAATAGATAAAGTTCGATTTACTACCTCTGTTTGGCCATCAGTTTGGGGATGACAAGTAGTAGAAAACAAAAGTTTCGTCCCCAACTTGGCCCATAGAGTTTTCCAAAAATAACTTAGGAATTTAACATCCCTATCGGAAATTATACTTTTTGGAACCCCATGCAACCGTACAATCTCTCTAAAAAAAAGATTAGCAATGTTAGTTGCATCATCGGTTTTGTGACACGCGATAAAATGTGCCATTTTTGAAAACCTGTCAACAACTACAAAAATGGAATCTCTTCCACCCCTAGATCTAGGCAAACCCAAGATAAAGTCCATGGAAATATCCACCCATGGTGAACTAGGCACCGGTAGGGGTGTATACAGTCCTTGAGGTAGGACTCTGGACTTCGCTTGCCTACAAGTGAGGCACCTAGAGCATATGCGCTCTACATCCCGCCTCATCTTAGGCCAGAAGAAATGTTCGTGTAGAACATCTAGGGTCTTTTTAACACCGAAGTGTCCCATAAGACCTCCTCCATGGGCCTCTCTCACTAACAACTCTCGCATTGAACAGTTGGGTACGCACAAAAGATTTTCTTTAAACAAATACCCATCTAACTTGTAAAACTTTCCAAAAGCAGTTTTGAAACATGCATTAAAAATGACAGAAAAATCATCATCAGCAGCATACATCTCTTTTATGTGCTCAAATCCTAACAACCTAGCATTCAAAGCAGAAAGTAGTGTATACCTTCGAGATAATGCATCAGCAACAACATTTTCTTTACCTCGCTTATATTGAATAACATAAGGGAAGGTCTCGATGTATTCCATCCATTTTGCATGTCGTCTATTCAATTTTCTCTGGCTCTTCAGATGCTTCAAGGACTCGTGATCGGTGTGGATGACGAATTCCTTTGGCCAAAGATAATGCTGCCACGTCTCTAGAGTTCTCACCAATGCGTAGAGCTCTTTGTCGTATGTTGGGTAATTCAGGGTTGCTCCTCCAAGCTTCTCGCTGAAAAAGGCAACTGGTCGTTTCTCCTGCATTAAAACTGCACCTATGCCAACACCTGAAGCATCGCATTCAACTTCAAATATTTTAGTAAAATCAGGCAAAGATAATACAGGAGCAGAAATTAACTTATCCTTTAACAGTTTGAATGCTTTCTCTTGCTCAGCACCCCATTTGAATCCGACAGTTTTCTTGATGACCTCGGTCAGAGGAGCAGCTAGTGTACTAAAATCCTTCACAAACCTGCGGTAAAAACTAGCTAAACCATGAAAACTGCGAACATCAGTAACAGATTTAGGCGAGGGCCAATCCCTAATCGCCTTGACTTTTTCAGAGTCAACTTCTATACCCTTAGAGCTAACAACAAATCCAAGAAAGACTAACTTTTCCATGCAAAAACAACACTTTTTCAGATTAGCATAAAGTTTTTCTTTTCTTAGCAGTTCAAGCACAAACCGTAAATGTAATACATGCTCTTCTAAGTCTTTACTATAAATGAGTATGTCATCAAAGTAAACAACTACGAATTTTCCAATGTAAGCACGTAAGACATGGTTCATAAGCCTCATAAAGGTACTAGGGGCGTTAGATAGCCCAAATGGCATGACTAACCATTCATACAGTCCATATTTAGTTTTGAAAGCGGTTTTCCATTCGTCACCTTCCTTCATTCTAATTTGGTGGTAACCACTTTTCAAATCTATCTTAGAAAATATGCATGCACCATATAGTTCATCAAGCATGTCATCTAACCTAGGAATGGGATGTCGATACTTTACCGTGATATTGTTGATCGCTCGACAATCAACGCACATCCGGGTGGTTCCATCCTTCTTAGGCACGACTAACACGGGTACCGCACATGGACTTAGGCTTTCCCTCACTTGTCCTTTGGACAAGAACTCTTCAACCTGCCGTTGAATTTCCTTGGTGTCCTCGGGGTTGGCTCTGTAGGCGGGCCTGTTTGGAAGTGACGCACCAGGCACAAAGTCTATTTGGTGCTCGATTCCCCGGATTGGTGGTAATCCATCTGGAATCTCATCTGGAAACACGTCTTCAAATTCCTGTAACAAGGAAACAGTCACACTTGGCAAAGTTTTGTCAAGGTCGTTAGAAAAATGAACTTCCTTGTACAAAAGTACAAGTACAAGTTGTTTTGCCAGAATGGCTCTTTTTAAATCGTGCTCCCTTGCATAAAAACTTGATTTAACTTCCTCCACTTCCGTTTTTCCATCCTTGCCCTTATCCTTACTCATCCGCACTTGCTCCTCAAAAACCTGTTTTGGAGTCAAAGGTACGAGAGTAATCTTTTTCCCCTCCTTCTCAAATGAGTACTTGTTCTTAAATCCATCATGAATGACTCTCCTATCATATTGCCAAGGCCTCCCTAGCAATATATGTCCAGCTTGCATCGGAACAACGTCACACATAACTTCATCCTTGTACTTCCCAATGGAGAAGGACACCAAAACTTGTTGATCAACCTTTACTACCCCAGATTCATTCAACCATTGCAATTTATAGGGCTTCGGGTGTTTGATGGTGGCTAACCCTAGTTTTCCAACTAAGGTAGTGCTAGCTACATTTGTACAACTTCCTCCATCAATGATCATATTGCACACCTTTCCACTCACATGACACTTGGTGTGAAAGATGTTCTCTCTTTGTTGATCAATACCCTCATCCTTTAGTTGAGCACTCAAAGTTCTCCTAATCATAAGAGCCTCCCCCTCTACGGGTCCTACCTCCTCATCACTAGCTTCCTCTAGTGGTGGCATCTCCTCATCCTCACTCTCATCATCCGTTCCAACCTCTCCATTTGCTTGAACAATCATGACTCTCTTGTTTGGACAATTGGATGCATAGTGGCCCCTACCAAGACAACGAAAACATTTAATGTCACGATTACGAGTAGGGTTCTCGAGGATACCTTTATCCTTACTAAGCTCAACTTCTTTGCCTTTGTTGGAATCGAACCTTGGCTTAGAGCTAGTGCCCTCTTCTTTCTTCCAACTTGCTTTCCAAGGTGTAGTGGGATTCGGTTTTTGTGCTGAAGTACTTGTCTTGGGTGGAAATGACCGAACACCCCTTTTTCTTAGTTGCCTCTCCACCTTTATAGCCATGTGTACCATATCCTCTAACTCCACATAGTGATGAAGTTCAACAACGTTGGCTATTTCCGGATTTAAACCGCTCACAAAGCGAGCCATGGTGGCCTCTCTATCCTCCTCGACATTGGCCCTAACCATAGTCACCTCCATCTCCTTATAATAGTCATCAACCGATTTATATCCTTGGTTGAGTCTTTGCAACCTTTGATAGAGTTCCCTATAGTAGTGACTAGGGATGAAACGCTTCCTCATGAGAGCCTTCATTTCCTCCCAACTGTCAATCGGCCTTTCTCCGTTTCTTCTCCGTCCTACCACTAATTGATCCCACCAGTTTAAAGCATAATCGGTGAATTCAATTACGGCCAGTTTTACCTTCTTCTCTTCGGAGTAGTTGTGGCACTCAAAGATGTGCTCCACTTTCTTCTCCCATTCCAAGTAGAGTTCTGGGTCGTTCTTTCCCTGAAAAGACGGCATCTTCATTTTGATGTTACCCAAACTCCGGTCTACTCCATCATTAGGCCTTTGCGGGGGTCTCCAATTTCCACCTCTTCCATTCCTTCCTCCCCTATGCCCATATCTACCTCCTATGGGTATCCTTACTTCATCTTCTTCAAATTCTCCTTCATTACTATTCTCTCCCAACTCCTCCTCATCTTCAACTCGCCTATGAGCACCTCCGACATTAGGGGCGACTCTTGGGGCCTCTCGCCTCAAATCGGCGATAATTGCTTCTTGTCGATCCATACGCTCGTTCATATTAGCCATGACGGCGTTCATCCTTTCTATTGACTGTTGGAGTGCCCTCATCATAAATGCGGCGTCGGGCCTTTCTTCGGGACTACCCCTGTTAGACATGTTTTAACAAAAAAAAGGAAACTACACAAGCAAACAATTAGCGATTAGCAAGAAAATAGAAATTTCACTCGTTACCTCTCGTGTTTAACTCTCGGATTTGATCGCCCAAGCGCTCGTAGCTCTTAGCAAACCAAACCGTTCGGGTTTTCCAAACAATTGTAGAATTTTGCACTCACCGAGGGTAGTTTGCAATATCCAAATGTAAGGGACTAAAGAAACTAACTCAAAGTGTTTTAGAAGTGCTAACTCTATGATTTTTGGAAACAAGTTCAATTTTGCAAATTCAACCCGTAAAAGCAATCACACAAGAAAACGATCCGTTAAAGCGTAAACGACGCTAAAACGAGAAAATTCCGCAAATTCTCGGGAAATCAAGAATTCACTCTCTTTTTCTCTTTTCTCTTTTTTTTTTTTTTTTTATAAGCACGAAATATCCTTTCTCCTTTTTTTTTTTTTTTATAAAATATCTAGCGAGATATTTTCGGGAGATATTTCACGAGATATTTTCGTGAGATATTTTCACGAGATATTTTCGTGAGATATTTTTTTTTTTTTTTTTTTTTTAAATCAGAGAAAAAGTTTGGCTCTCACTTTTCAAGAAGAAAAAATCACATGTGAGATTACCAAAATACCCTTCTTGAAAAAAACGAAAATTGGGGTTAATTTTCAACATGAAATATGCTCCAATTTCAATCAAGATAAGAGGGAAAACAACAACACCACTCAGGTTAATCAGGAAATGCAATAAACACTTAGAATCATCAAGAACAAACAGGAATTGAAAAACAAAGCAGGAAACAATGAAGAACACAGATTTTCTTCCAGAATTTTTTTTTTTTTTTTTTTTTTAAATTCGAAAAAAGGAAATTAAAGATAGGAAATCTGATAATCACAACCAAGAGCTCTGATACCAAATGATGCGAACCAAGAAAGCTCGAATCTTACGAAAGAAACGATTTTCAGATTTCACACAATCTAAGCATACAAATCCCTAGAGGAAGACAGATTTTGGGCTGCAAGAACTCACCTTTTTACCTGGATATTACACACCACGCAACAAGACGAGAGAAAACGCCACAAAGGATTGCAAAACCTTTGATAAGTTTGATTGGGGAAGAAGCATGAGCTTTGGAGCTCTCAAATTTGATTTCAAAATCAAAATTGTATTTAATGAACAAAGTTACAAAATAGCTGCCACAAATTGTCTTTAAATAGGGTACAACAAAACCTAAAAGAAAGATTACATCTCAGCCATTGATTCTAATCCAATGGTGAGAATTTTAAAGAAATGTCGACCCATGCCGCGGCGGGTGTTTTCTTGTGCCGCGGCGCGCCTTTTTTGTGGACTGCTCAGAGGAAAACAGAAACTCCCGGGCCGCGGCGGACAATTCTCATGCCGCGGCGCGCTTTTTTTGTGGACTGCTCGGAGGAAAACAGAAACTCCCGGGCCGCGGCGGACAATTCTCATGCCGCGGCGCGCCTAGTGAAGCACATCTGCGCGCACATCTGCCAGGACCCGCGCGCGCGCCTGTCGCCCCCCTTCCAACCAAAACAGAACGATCCTTGCCGCGGCGCGCCAAATCTATGCCGCGGCGCGCTTCCTCGTCCAGATCTTCTCCCAAAACAGAAAGTCTCTCGCCGCGGCGGCTATATTTCCATGCCGCGGCGCAGGTCTTCCTTCTCAAAATCTGCCCTTATCACCATGCTAGGCCTCTCACAAGCTTCACCTCTTTTTCCCATCACCTCTTGACCTTGTTCCAAGTCTTGAATGAGCCCATTCAAGGCTTCTTGAATTCTTTTGGCCTTCAATCTTGTGATTGGTCCATTGGGGATTCGTAGGGGCTGAAGTGGCGCATTATTCGTATCAGACTTTTAGTTATTATATTAAAACTTTAATTTTTTTAATATTTTTTAGAGAACAATATTTATTTAATACAATGAAAAATGCTAATATATATATATATATATCAATTTTTATTTTTTTGATAGCAATTAGGTAAACAAAAATTTGTTTTTCTTATTAAATTGATGTACACATTCAACAAAGAAAAAAAAAAAGAACAGAAAAAATATAAGATGATCATGACATAAAAGAATTAAAAAATATATTAACAATTATCATCTTTTTAGGTATAAGTTAACAATTACTATTTTAAAGTTAATATTGTCTTCAAGAGAATAAATAGATCATAAAAAATTGTTATTATAAGAAAATAAGAAAAATTCATCAAATAAAAGAGAGTTTACCTCCTTATATTTGTTTGTGTTTAATATTAAAAAAAATATTTAAAACATAAAATAAAAAAACAAAAAAAGACCCACTAACTCCTTAAAAGACATGAAGGAGGGGTAAGGTGATGAGACAGATAAGAGGTAGAGCAAAAAAAGTATAAAAATATTTGTTATCTTAATTTGATGCATACAACAATTTATTTGGTACAATTTAATTAATCAATATTAGCAAGGAATTTTACAATTATTTTTTTTATCCCAAATCTTCAATTTTACATCTAATTAATAACTGATAGATTAGTTAATATATAACATAACTTAATACATAAACTACTCAAAAAAGTAAGCAACCACACATGCTCAGATCCAAAAACATTTAAAATTTTAGTAATTATTGGTTACTTTTTACTGTTAAAAACTATTAATTATAAATAATGTTATATGTATCAAATTGTGGTATGTATCAAAAGATGTGTTAATTAAGAGTTAATTTTTCATTGGATATAAAGTTGGGAATGTATGATAAAGAAATGATTGTAAGACCACTTACTAACAAGAAGCCAATTAAATTGTGCCATGTGAATTATAATATATATCAAGTTGTGATAAATAGTTATTCATAAAATATATGTGCACTAATATGTGAAACTCAATAAGTTTTTATTAGTTTTAATTGTTACTAAGTGTAATTGCTTTCAAATTTATGATATTCTCACACAATAGATCTAAATAAAAATATGTCTATTTTATTAGTGTTGAAATTAAACTTGAATAGAAAAATTCAGCTAAATTTTAGAAAATCTCAAAAAGTTATGCCAAACCTATTGTAACCACTGTTGCAAGGTTACAGGCAAAAAAAGTTAAAATGGAATTTTTTTTCTCTCTCTTGCGACAAACTAGGGTTTTTCTTGCAATGTCCCTTTGGTGGCAGCCGATAGGCCTCCCCAGCAACTAGCTCCTTTTACTATCTCTTGTCCTATTTTTTCTCTTTTAGTCTGTTGTTTTTTCCAGTTTTCCTTTTCTTTTTTCTGACTGTGCTCACTTTTTTTGGTGGTGTCTCACGGTGGTCTGTGGTGGCGGGACTTGCTGCTCGGTGTCCCTTGTCCTAAGTATCTCCTTTTTCTTCCTCGCTTAGAGTTTCCTTGCTGCTCCAGTTTGCATCCCACGGCTGGCATTTGTTTTGCCGGCAATGGTTTCTTCCCAGCACTGTTCCGGTGGAGAGGAGGGTTATTTTGAATATTTTGGTTATTTTAATGAGTATGTTCTGTGTGTTCTGCTATTTTTGGTGTATTTTAAAATATGCAGGTATATTTTATTGTCATTTTGTTGAAAAGGGTTGCGATTACTTTCTTTTTACATTTTCTGATTTTGGGATATATTCACTTTTTTATATCATCAAGTCAGGTATTCGTGTGAGTCGTAATAAAGTGCTACTAAAGAGAGCTGATATCTATTCACTCACAGAATTGGATTTCTCACTATTAGCCAGTTTTGACATTGAGATACTAGATTTGTGTTGTATTTCTTAGAACGGTTGTGTCTTAAGTTTGTAATTCGGATATTTATTCAATGAAAGTTATGACTTGTTATAAAAAAAAGAAAAAAATTAAACCTGAATAGTTCTAAACATTATTTCTAAACTATTATGCAACATTTAAGGATTTTGGTTAATAGAAGTACTATACATAATTTGTAATTGGCCCCACTTCATGTTTTTATTTTAGTTTGAAGTTTTTGTTTTGATTTAATACTATTTTTTTGTCTTTTAAATTACATAATCCTTATAGGTTGCTTCAAATATAAATTTATTCCGTGTAAGTTATAGAGCAATAATACTTTTCGATCTAAATTATATAATATTACTTTAAAAATATATATTATTATATAAAAAAATATTTATTATTTTAATTTGAAATTAACTCCTTTAATTTGTTATCATTATTGAGACATAATCACGTGCAATACGTGACCAAAACTAGTCTATATAATAGAGAGAGAGTTGCTCTCTTATACCAAACAATATTTATTTGATTTTTATTTTGTTTGATATTTTTTTAATTAGACAAAATTACTTTAAAATTAATATCTATTTTCTATTTTATTTTATTATATTTTATCTATATATCTATTATTATATATAAAAATGGGAGTTTGTCCTTATAGTATTTATTTGATATTTATTTTGTTTGAAGAATTATTTTTATTTATTCATTTTATCTATTACTATTACATAAAGAGGGTATTTTTGATTAGGTGACTATCATTTATTTAATAAATTTTTTTAAAACAAATTTAAAAATAAAAATTGAAATAGTAGAGAGAGTTAATTATTTAGTAACTGTTAATATATACAAAAATGACAGTTTCTCTCATACTAATTATATGACTTCTATTTTGTTTTATAAATTTTTTTATTAACATATTTTATTTAAAATATATTACTTTTAGTTAGATAGCTATTATTTATTTAACAATTTTTTTGGATTAAAAATGAAAAAGTAGATAATTGTCTTTATAAATTTTACTACTTTTATATCATTATTTTTTTTACTAAAAGTCTATTTATATATACACTTCTTTTTTTAATATATATATATATATATATATATATATATATAAGAGTTGACGATTATGTATTTATTTGATAATTTTTATTTTTATTCATGTGATATAATTTATTATGTACTTTTATATTTTATTTAGTAGATAATTAGTGTAAGTACACTTGCTTTATACTTTTAATTTATTTGATAATTTCATATTTATTTTAAGATTAATAATTTTTTTTATTTTTATACTTTCTATTTATAGAATTTATTTTATTTTTTAATTTATATTTTTTAGATCTATTACTCTATATATAAATGAAATTTGCTCCAATAATTTTTTTTTTACAATTATAAAAGGGAAATTTTATTATTATTATTATTATTTTTAAGAAGGGACAATAAATGTATTAGAAATGACCTAAAATAGAATTGAGAGAGTTTAAATTATAGAACAAGCCTTACTTATTGTGTTTTGTACTTTTAGGTATTTTAACCTTTATTATAAATGTGAAAAAATATTTTTTATTATTTTTATCTATCATTTGTTGAGTTTTATTTTTCACTTTTATTTTCTTAAAACAATTGTTTCTGATTGATTTAATGTTTAAAAAATATTTATTTAAATAGATTATTGAGTAAATCATATCAATTTATTACTACTCATTCAGTTTTCTTTCATTATTGTTAATCTTATTTTATTGTTCAATTTATTTGACATAACTTTTTTTATATTTGATAATTTTTATTTTTTAGTAAATAATTGATATAAGTATATTTGTTTCATATTTTTATTTTGTTTGGTAATTAATAATTTTATATTTATTTTAAAATAAACAATATTTTATTATTTATTATTTATTATTTTTGTAATAATATTTTTATAATTATATTTTTTTATTTAAATATTGTAGATATAGATATAGTAATAGATCTATTAAAAAATGTAAATCATTAAAAAATATATTAAATAAATAAAAAGTATGAAAAATAAAAAAAATATTATTCATCTTAAAATAAATATAAAATTATAAATTATCAAATAAAATAAATAAATAAATATATATATATATATATATATATATATATATATATATAATAGTTTTATTTGATAACCACAAAAAAGAAATTATTTTATTTTTATTATTATTTTTAAAAAGAGGCAAAAAAGAAATTAGGCATGAATAAAATTAAAGTTGAGAAAGCTTAAATTATGAAATAAAATAATTTGATATATTTTATAATTTTGACTCTTACTATAAATGTGAAATAAAAATTATTTCCTATTTATTTGTCTTTTCTATTACTTTATTTATTTTTTTCTTTTATTTATTGAGTTTTATTTATGACTTGTATTTTCTTAAACAATTATTTTTAATTTATTTAATGTTTAAAATATTTTTTTTTTCAAAAAAAAGTTGTTTGAAATAGATCATAGAGAAAATTATATCAATTTATCTCAACTCAGTGCTATTTTTTCCTTGTTAATCTTACTTTACAACTTCTTTTATTTGACATAATTATTTTTACTAATTTTTATTTATAAGTATATAATATAAAATATTATCACTCATATGTTAGTGATAATTTGTATTAATATACTAGCTTTTTAACTTAAAGGTTCTCATAAAATAAATATGTATATAAATATTAGTATTTTTTTTAGTATTAGAATTATTTGAATGGTTCTAAATATAAGTTGTAAATTATTATGCAATATTAAAATTTTTGATATACAACTACAATTTATATAATATAGTATAATATATATTATTTGCAGTGACCTCTTTTAAAAATTTATTTGAGTTTAATAATTTTGATAGATGATTTATTTTTTGTGTTTTAATTATAGAATAAAAATTTTATTTTATAAATTTTTAAAATTTATTTAAAAATATAATTTTTAAATAATTTTGTTATTATTTTTGTAGTATAATAACATAATATCTTATTTTAAATCGTGAAGTATTATTTAAAAAAATATTATTATTAAATTTTTTTTTTTTTTAATTTGTGATTGTTACTTAAATAGACGGTAACCTAATATTTTTAAAACAACACATGACATCATATATGGTATATAGATATATATCTCTATTAAGATACCCAACCGCTTTATTTCCTATCCTTTCTCTTTCTAAGAGACCTCCTTGTCTCTCTCTGTAACTTTTTTTCCTTGACAGGCACCAATCTTGCCTATTCATTGACTTTAAGGTAAAGTTTTTGCGTTCTTTTTTAATTACATCCTTTCTGAAAATTAAGCTTTAGAGATAATATTGAAGATCTGTTTTATCGTTTGGATGGGTGGTAACTCTGTTTCTTTTCCTACTTGTAGAGATAATTCTTGCTATATACAGAGTCTGATCATAGTTTAATTGATCAGTGCTTTGTTTGTCGTCTTTGATGGTATGATGAATGATAGGATTCTATTTGCTTTGCTTATTTCCTACTATTATTGAAAGAATATCGAGAATGAATTTTTTGTGTGATTTTGGGAAGTTTATACTATGCTCTGTCTTTATCTTTTTCCCCAACTATATTTGTGGGAAAATCTGGTTAATGCCTCATGTGATGTTGATAGAGTTCATGATAGTGAATTGGTTAGAAGTTATAGCATTAGTCATCATTTATGATGATTTTGGCTGATATTCTAATATTCTAGGGTTTTGAAGCTGGCATTTTCTTCCATTGATGTGCTCATGTGTCTTAATTAGCGTAAATACCTATGGATAGGTGTGCAGGAAAGGGTAAAGATAAGGCTATTATAGTATTGAATAATGAAATTCGTTACTGTGATTACGAAACCTTGTATACTTTCAAGTTTTCCGTGATTCTATTCCATGTGATGTGCCTTCTTATGGGTGGTCTTGCGCTAAATCATTCTGTACTTCCCACTTTTGAATATCTAATTACCAAATGGGTACTAAACATTCAACTCTAAATTGGTATCACATGATTTGGTATAGAGCTCCTCTAGTTACACCTTAATCATCGTAATCATTTCATTCACTCAGAATTAGATTAATGTTCACTTGATTTTTAGTGGGAAAAAGGTTATTTATCAGATTGAACATGCACTAGCAAGTTTCAAGGGAGTCAGTTGACTTGTATAAAAAGAGTTGGGGCTGCAACTGTGTCCTTACGAGCTGGTTTTCTGCATTCTAATTGCTGTCCTGTTGGAACGGTTGCTCAAAATCAGGCTTTGAACAAATCTTCTGTACCTAATTTTTATGGAGGATTTTTTTTTTCCATTGCATATTTGTAACAAATTTATCTTGAATTTGCTGTATGTGCTTGTTATATGTTTTCTTTAATATTTTTTATCAAAGCCTGAGAGCTTTTTTTTAGTGTCGGCATGTTTGTCATTTTATTAAGATATCTTAGGGCCTGTTTGACCGGTTAACTCATAAATTGTTTTCAAAAATTGTTTTTAAATCATAACTTAAAAATAGTTTTCTATAATAATTTTTAAAAACATTATGGGGTGTGACGGTATTTTAAAAAAAATATTTTTTAACACAAAAAACAAAAAAACATGATTGTGTTATAGTTTGGTCAAATTGTTTTAAAAACTTGTAACTATGAAAATGACATTACTTATGTCTAGTTCTTATTTTAACTATAAAGAAAAAATTTAGCCCAAAATATTTCACATTTAATATCGTTCAGTTAAACACTATTTATATTGAATTACTATCAATTAAATTATTTTAATATTGAAGTGTGGCCAATTAGATATTGTTTAATATTATTGAGATGTTATTTTTGTTGTGTTAAGTTTTATGTGTGTTATTTTTAGTAATTTAAAAAAATTAATGAATTTTTAAATTAAACAAATCATTGAGTAATAATTTTTTTTTATGAAAATTGAATAAATATTCCTTGTAAAAAACAAAAGGGAGGTGGGTTTTGTACTTTCGCCAATTGTGCTATCTTATGCCAACTGTGATAAAGTAGCTAGAGGAATTTTAAAAGAAAAAATTTGAGAAGGCTACTGCCAGGTCGAACATTGTATCTTAAAGAGATGAAAGGCTCCGAACTTTACTTCTCCGTGTTTTCAACTATTTTTTAAAAATACTGAAAACAGGTCAAAGTTCTCTAAATTTGTTTTTTAAAGCACTTTATTTTTAAAAAAATGACCAAACACATTTATGTAATTTTAAGAACAATTTTCTGTTCTAAAAAACAGAAAACTGTTTTTGAGTCTCATGGCCAAATAGGCCCTTATCTTTTCATATTATGTAACTTTTGTGTTTGACATTGCTTTGCTTCATTTTTTCTGTGAATTATGACCTTCGTGGGAAGATGAAAATAAAACATATTTCAATTGTCTACGCTTCGTAATCAAATGATGTGTATCTCATTGCGTAATATAGTTGGTGTTTGACTTCTAATTTGAAAACAAAGGAAAACTCTAAATGATTGTTTGCCGCAGAAGAGCAATGTAGAGATTATGGGTTTAGATATTTTAATTTCCCTTTTTATGGGATTGACAATCTATTGTATTTCCTTGTATCACATGCATATTTTATGTCAATTATATAGTTGTAGAGAGAAAAAAAGGTAAAGTTGAATTAAGAATGAATGAAAATGATTTGTTGCAATTGACTGAAAGGCTTCTCCTTGCTTATAAGGATTATTTTATTCTTCTTTCCAAGTGCAGGCTTGCTTAATTTTTTAGCAGATTCTGACCAGCTCACAATTTATTTTTACACCTGAGGTGTCAAGATAATGGGTCACCATCATCGATTCAGGATATCTGAAATGTTCGAGAATGATCATGATGAGAACTGGAATCATATGCTTGCAGAACAAACCTATGGGCACTTGGGTATTGTTACTACATATCGCTGGATTTTTATTTTCTTATGGTTTACAACTAGTGCTACAAGTACATGTGTGATACGATTGTAAAAGTGTTCCATTTCCTTGCAAAGGGCATACTATTGCTCAGGAAGTCTTCCTTTGCTGGACTGTTTTCCTTTATTACGTATTGGCTCTGGTGTTTCCTAATTTCTACTTAATTCTGCAGCTAGGGCCAGCTCAGACAGTGGTTCTATTCCCCATCCTGTGGAAAATATGTTTGGAGATGGAGTGCATTCTTCTCCTCATTGGAACCCTATAACAAGTTGCACTGTTGAAGTGCCACATTATCAGCCAGATGCTCCAGGTCCATCTTATGATCCCTTTCAGCATTCATTAAGCGGCAGGACCTTGGGTAACTTCCCAGAAAATTTTGCTCATTCGGCATCTTCTTCCAGCAATAACAGACAGGCATTTCATGGTTCTGACGATGGTCATGATGACCCTACATTAGGAAATGGAAGAGCTCCTTACAAGCGTAAAAGCCCTGGAGTCCCTTCAGGCTATGAGAGAGGCAGTACGAGCAGGTATTATAGTACTGGGAGTTCCTCTGTGCTTCCTATACCTTCAGAATTGCTCCATGACAAAGCAATTTTAGAAGTGCATCAAGTGCCTTGGAACCATACTACTACATCCTCTAGTTATAGAGGAAATGGTCTCTCAATAAGAGGAGAAGAACCTATGCACAACGTTAGAAGTTGGCCTGCACATGACTTAGAGTCAAACCTGGATGGGACGCATTTATCAAGCAATCCTGTACACCATTTATACCCTACTAATCCCCCCATTAGGCATTCTGGCTCTGCTGATCTTTCTAGTTTGGGTGGATCAACGTGGGAGTGGAGCCATATTGGTGTTTCTCCTTCTCATGGAAGGAGTCTAGTTTCAGGTTAGTGTCAAATTTGCCTTTCGATTTTTCTTCATTTATATAGCTCCCTGTTTCTGTAGGGAGTGCTGGCAGTTTCAATCATGAATCACCTCCATTTCTTGTGGGAAGCAGTACCAGTAGTGAGGGGCATCACAATAATTTTATTTCCAGAGTTTCCAGCAGCTCCAGGAGTGAAGGATATCACAATAATTTTATTGCCAACAGAAACTCTGCAGTGCCTCAAAGTGATCCTGGTACTTCAACCCAATCTGTACGAGGAGTTCGAAGTTACCCTTCTCAAAGATCTAGTCCAAGTTTCGGGGTTTCTGCAAGGGAACTGTATTCAGGACAGGCGGGTCCTTCACATGAGGAATCGCAGGTATCTGAAAGTTATGGAAGACATCCTCGATCATTATCCAACCATGGTTGGCATAACAATGATCGAAGTAGCAGATCAAGGATATTGAGTAAAAGATACAGGACCATCTTCAATGAGGTAGACCTTAGAGATCCTTTTTCATCCGAGGTACATACTTCAATTAATGAACTCATGTTTTCAACTTTCGAATGATCTTTCATGTGTCATGCTTTTACTAATGTGTTGATCCTGCTTGGTCAAACCCATAGAAACTTTGTGTTAGTATACGTGGGGTGTAAAATATAAGCATATCTTTATTGCATGTACACAAGTGATTTGTAGAAAATGTTGAGGGTAGTCTAAACAAATAATGAATTAGGCCGAGAAACACTGTTGTCGGATCTTTACTACAAACTCAGATGAAACTGGGCTAGAGTTGTAAGATATGATAAAGCTGAAATTCTTTTTTTCTATTATTCCTAATGTACATAGAAATTATCTTCTGCCAGGGCTATATGGTTGTGGATGGCTCGGGCTTCTATGGGCCTAGAAATATGTTTGATCAGCATAGAAACATGAGGCTTGACACGGACAACATGAGTTATGAGGTACTGTTAGTTTTCTTGTCTATTTGTTTTTCTTTACCCTCTTGTTATTTTGAGTCTCAGCCTAGCCGGAAATGTTGGGTCAATCAGGAACTTCTTGCACTTGGGGAAAGGATTGGGAGTGTCAATACTGGATTATCTGAAGATTTGGTGTCGAAGTGTTTGACAGAAACAATATATTGTTCATCAGATCAAATCCAAGAAGATGAAATATGCGTAATATGCCTGGTGAGAATTTCATCCAGCTTGAAATAGAGTTCAACTATTCTTAAATTTAACCATGAATTATAGATATAACTAGTGGTGGCAAATGAGCATTTCAACTCAGCTAATTTAAGGTTGATAAGCTAAGAAGCCTTGATCACCTAGCTCATAAGTAACTCACGAGCTCATTTAATAAGATGTATGTCAAAATAATTACCATAATGTTTATGGAAGAACATGCTTACAAGAATTAATATTTATCTATTTTCCTTGTTTTACAAAATATGATTAAAATATAATATTTATACTAATATTTTTAAACTTAAAATTATATTTATCCTTATTTCTTGTTTTACAAAATATGATTAAAATATAATATTAGATAAACCAACAAATATACCACTGGAATATTGCGAAAGTTGCGAACATATTATCTAACTTTATTGAATGACAAATATAGCACTTAATTATAATTAGTGGTATAAATTTTCCACTATTGTGACATCTACCACTAAATTTCTTACAATTGGTACAAATGTACCACCAAGCTTCTTATTAGTGGTATAAATCTATTACAAAATTTTTTATTAATTGTACAAATCTACCACTAAATTTTTTATTAGTTGTATAAATTTACCACCAAAAATAATGAAAACATAACATAGTGGTATATTTGTAGCACTAATTATAGTTGAGTGCCATTTTTATGACTCATAAAGTTAGATGATATGTTTTTAATTTTTGTGATAGTTCGGTGGTATATTTGTTAGTTTATCATATAACATTTATATTAACATTTTTGTCCTTAAACAAAATTATATATATAGATAAATATATAATCTTTTTTACTTTCCAAAAATGTAAATAAGCTAGTATGTAGTTATGCTCAACCTATTTGAAAGTAATTTGAGCTAAACTCAGCTCACAATAAATTTAGATGAATTGATTTAAGCTACAACTCATCTAAGCGAGTTGAACACAAGTGAGTTTTACTTGAGCGAGCTCATTAGACACCTCTAGGTATAACTCCTTCAAAAATTTTGGTTACTATAAAATGTAAACAAAGATTCATCATCAATGATTACGAGTATTTCTGTATATTAAATCCGGTTTTTACTAATCTTGTAATAGTAATTGCTCATTTGCTCTGCTTGTGGAGCAACCCTTATCTTTTGATAATTGTCACCCTAGCCATTTATCTTTAAGAAATTAAACGCTGCTATTAAGAAGTTTATATTGATAGGAGGAGTACAAGGACATGGATAATGTTGGCGAATTGAAGAGTTGTGGCCATGATTATCACATGAACTGCATCAAGAAATGGTTGTCAATGAAAAATTCATGCCCGGTATGCAAAGCTTCTGCCTTATCTGATAGCATGAAGGAAATATGACAAAGTGATTGTTGCACTTTCATTCAGCAATATTATTTCTCTCAGTATTGTACATAATTTTAGTATTATTAAATCGCAAGTGGAGGAAGATGACTTTTATTTCCTGAATTTGTTTAAAGAATGATAGGCATTCCTAATTCATTTGTTTCAGGCTTTGGTTCAAGTTTTTAAAAATTCTACTCGACTTTGCACAAAGGTTTTGAAATTAGAGAATAAAGAGTTTCTAGTGCTGCTGCATTATGTCCTATCTTAACACCACGATAACCTAGGTCAGGGTCGCTTATGGCGACATTATTTTGGGGCATTTTTTTTTTATTTTATTAAAAAATTATTATTATTCAAAGACCCCCCTATGGTTTGGCTAAATATTATACTCATATGCCACGTATCAAAATGTCTCAAAGGGGCGAATTTGTACACAGTGGATGAGGGATACGTGCTCCAGTTCAATTTTCGACCAATAAAATTTTAGGTATAATATTTATGAAATTATAGATAATTATGTATACAAAATATTACCGTGCTCTATTTAAATTTTAAATTTTAGATTTAATATTCAATAATTCAATACAAATTTAATAATTTGTACATATTTTTATTAAAATAAGATACATATAATATATATTTTTAATTAAAAATAATTAATTATTGAAAGTATCAAATATTATTTTTTATTGTATATGTAGTGTCTCTCTTAAATATAAATTTTAAATCCTGGTTTCAAACGACACTTTTTTCAAATTACGTCAAAGATTTGTCAGAAATACCCAACACCCAAAAAAAAAATATATATATATATTTAGATCAACAATAAAACAAACTTTATAAATGTTTATGAAAACATTATTGCATGTGTTAACGTGGCAAAAAACAAAAACAAGATAGGCCTCGGGTAAAAATGGAAAGAAAAGTCGAGTTGTGTTGGACTCGAGCTTTTTTATCATGATGTTTAAAGGTGAGGCAAACATATCAAGTTGAGCTTTCTTTCTCTCTCTTTCTATTTATTTTTATTTTTAAATTTTCCATTTTTGCTAAGGAATAAGACCACCTATCAGGACCATGACTATAATCATTGCCCAGATAATAGGTTACATTATAAGGATATTCCATGTCAAAACTTTAGATATCAGTTCTCTTATTCATTCTCCCGTGATCTCTTTTTCAGTGTCAATTCAAGCATTTAATCCTGCTAGCAATGGCAAGTGATATTTATCATTTATTTTTATTTATATATTGATTGATTAAATTATTAGATCAATTTGCTCTATAATTTATATCTTTTTATCTTATATTAATTTGCTTTATAATTTATATATATATTTCTTATATTATTTTACCTATAATAATATTTTTTTCTATTTTTCTCATATTTAACTTGTATATGAGTTGTTTGTCATTCATGTAATATCAAGTTTTTAGAACTATTTGGACATGTATTTACCCCATATTGGGCCAAGGCCCTTCTAAATGATTATGACCCAAGCCCATAAATGTATATGCTCGAATTTCTTCCTATATATATGAATCATCTCTTAAATCATGGTGGACCAATTCAAGAGTTTTCAATGTTTCCTTTCAAACATCACGACCACAAGGTTAAGAGCTTTGGGCGCTGATTTTTTTTTTTACCAACCTAGACACTCATTTCAATTATCATCACCAAATCGGAGGGACTTGTTCCAAGGAAAGTGATTGTGACTCCGGCTTGCACTGTGAAACATGCCTTGCCAATGGAAATTCCTGACTAGATGTACTCGAATTCAACCTATCAACCTAACTTCCAAGGTTAGAAGTTTGGTGTTTAATCAATATTCATGGTTGACAGCCCAAAATTCGTACGCTAGAATGGGAGCAAAATTACGAGCCGGCTTTGGGCTTTGTCATCTTATAGTTCTTATTTTATTTCACCTTCATATTTCTTTATTGTTTCTAATTGGTCGCGTGAGGAGATTGGGATAACAATTTGCCAAATTGGAAATGTCATTAAAGAAGCAAGCCGACTTGCAGTGGTTTTAGGAAATCAGTCCAATAGTGTTGACAATTTCAGGAAACCTGCTCGACATCTGGCGGTAAACCTTTTTTGGGAATTAAAAACAAAATTTCTATTCATTTTGGCCGAGCCCAATTGTTCCTCGCTCAATCAGCCCATTCCTTGGATGAGCTGAATTCTTCGTGTAATTATTTGGCATTTCCTAATCAAGTTTTGCAACTAGTGTGCCAAGTAACATTGTTGAGATGAAGAAGAATCACGGTTCTTCTGCTTAATCTCAACATTGGTCAATTTCACCTCTTCTTGTGGAGGAAGTGGTGGCAAAATAACAGTTCCCAAAGAGGTCTTTGCGAAAGTGGCTGTGGTGCCATTGTGGACTCAGGGACATCTTTACTTGCTGGTCCAACTGCCATTGTGGCTCAAATTAACCATGTCATAGGAGCTGAAGGACTTGTGAGCTTGGAATGTAAAAGTGTGGTTTCTAATTATGGAAACTCGATATGGGAATATGTTAGGAAATTTATGGGTTAAAGCTAATACACAATCAAAGTAAAATTGAGAGAATGAAGATAAAATGGACACAAGTATTTACGTGATTTACCCAAAATAATTACGGGCAAAGGCCGAAAGGAATTCACTATATCGAAAGATTTACAACTTCTCTCTAAATACAAGGAGAGAACAATATACCTCTCTCTCTTATAATAAGAGAATACAAATAACCTCTCTCTCACAATGAGGAAAGAACTCTTTCTAAGTAGGAAAGCTTTGAATGCTTAAAATATATGAGATTTTGGAATGGGATGATGGTAATGAGCAAATGATCTCTCTATTTATAGAGAGGAAAATATTACTATTTGGAGAGATGACATAAGCGCTTACATATGTCTCTTCTTACTATTTGAAGAGATGACATAAGTGCTTACATATGTCTCTTCTCCCATTTTCAATGGTAGGTGAGCAACCATTGAATTGCAATAATATTTCATCAATTAAGCCATCTCTTTTGACATTGTGAAAGTGACTTTACACTTGTCTTTTAATCTCCCACTTGAAGTCATCTTTCACGATTAGTTCTTCCAATTGTCTTTGCTCAAGTCTTGTTGCTTACGTCTCTGCTAGCCATATGAGGATCGACACCATACAAACTTGTTAGGATTGATTTGTTTTGTCATTACATCTGCTAGGTTCTCATCGGTGTGAATCTTTTGCATATCCACACTTCCTTCCTCTACTACTTCTCGAACGAAGTGGTATTGAACCATTACGTGCTTTGTCCGGGAATGAAAGGCTGGATTTCTTGAGATGTGCAAGGCACTCTGATTGTCACAAAACAAAACAATCTTCTCTTGCTTGTGCTCGAGTTCCTCTAATAACCTTTGAATCCAGATTGCTTCCTTGCAAGCTTGTGTAGCTGCTATGTATTCTGCTTCCGTTGTAGATAAAGCAACAACAGTTTGCAATTTAGAAATTCAGCTTACAGCTCCTCCTGCAAGTGTAAACACATAGCCCATAGTGGATTTACTTTTGTCAAGATCTCCTGCAAAATCTGAATCCACATAACCTTTGATAGTTAATTCAGATCCTCCAAAACATAATGCAACACTTAAGGTTCCTTTGATGTATCTAAGGATCCTTTTTACTGTGTTCCAATGCTCTCCACCAGGATTTGCCATAAATCAACTGACCACTCCCACTGCTTGTGCAATGTCTGTTCTTGTACATATCATAGCAAGCATCAAACTTTCCACTGCTGATGCATACGGTACTTGAGACATTTCCATCCTCTCTGCTTCATTGCTAGGAGACATACTTGAGGATAACTTGAAATTAACAGGAAGTGGCGTAGATATTGGGTTACAATCTTGCATGTTGAAGCGTCGCAAGATCTTATTGAAGTAGTTTTTCTGAGAAAGCCAAATCTTCCTGTTATTTCTGTCTCGGTAAATCTGCATCCCTAGAATCTTGTTTGCTGGTCCCAAATCCTTCGTATCAAACTCCCTAGCCAATTGAGCATTTAATTCTTGGATTTGATCTTTGTTGGCTCCTGCTACCAACATGTCGTCCACATACAACAATAAGATAATAAAGCCATTATCCCTATCAAACCTTTTGTAGTATGTACAATGGTTTGAACTGAGTCTGTTGTATCCAAGGCTAATAATGAAGGAATCAAATCTCTTGTACCAACACCTCGGCGCCTGTTTGAGACCGTATAGAGATTTGTTCAACTTGCAAACCAAGTCCTCCTTGCCTATTTTAGCAAAACCTTTTGGTTGAAGCATATAGATTTCTTCTTCAAGTTCTCCATGAAGAAATGCAGTTTTTACATCCAACTGCTCTAGATGTAAATTGAACGTAGCACACATAGCCAAGACGATTCTGATTGTTGTAAGTCGTACTACTGGGGAAAATATTTCATTGAAATCAATACCTTCTTTCTGAGCATATCCCTTCACCACCAATCTTGCACGATATCGTTCTACTATATCATTGCTATCTCGCTTGATCTTGTAGACCCATTTGTTACCAATGGCTTTTCTTCCACGTGGTAATGGTACTAGTTTCCAAGTCATGTTCTTATGTAGAGCTTCAATTTCTTCCTGCATTACTGTCATCCATAGAGGTGCATCTGAACTACTTGTAGCTTCATGGAAAGTTGATGGCTCTCCATCATCCGTTAAAAGACAGTATGCAACATTACTCTCAGTAACATACTCTGAGTGCCAAGTTGGCGGCTTTCTTTCACGAGTTAACCGACATACTTCTAGAGCCTCAGATTCAACTGGTTCCTGTACCTCGTGTTGTGGTGCTGCTTCAGTAGAATCTAGAATTTCTTGTACTTGATTATTTTCCACTTGAACTGTTGTAGTCTCTGAATTCTCATTCGATGTGCTATCATCTTCATCTTTTCTTTGTAGTTGATCTTCCACAAAGATCACATCCCTGCTGATTATAAGCTTGTGGGTGGTGGGTTCCCATAAGCGATACCCCTTAACACCATCAGCATACCCCAAGAACATACACCTTATGGATTTTGGATCCAACTTTGATCTTTCTTGGGCATTGTACATCACATACACAAGACATCCAAATCAATGTAAAGTAGAGTAATCTGCTAGCTTACCAGTCCACATCTCCATCGGTGTCTTTAACTCAATTGTCGTTGATGGCGACCGATTTACCACATAACATGCACTTTTGGCTGCTTCTGCCCAAAAAGAGTTGGATTGACCTGCAGACCTCAACATAGCTCTTATCTTTTCTGCAAGAGTTCTGTTCATCCGCTCTGCCACTCCATTTTGTTGAGGCGTGTATGTGACTGTGAACTGTCTTTTAATACTTTCTTGTTTACAAAGTGCAAGAAACTCGCCGTCTATATACTCTCTTCCATTATCTGTCCTTAAACACTTAATCTGCTTCCCAGATTCAAGTTCTACCTGCGCTTTAAAGTCTTTGAATACTTAAAAGACATCTGACTTCTTCTTGATCGGATATACCCAACACCTTTTAGAGTAATCATCAATGAATGACACTAGGTACTGATAGACCTGCAATTACTTGCATATCAATAACCCTATCAATGTAGTAATGGACAAATAAGGGATCGTTAGGGACCGGGGACTGAAGGGACACCTACAATAAGTGTTAGTACAATAAATATTCTCAAATATACAATGTGTACAAGAATTCATGGGATTTGTAATTGGTTTCTAATTAACTAAAAACAAAACAAAAATTATATACAAGTGATCATCTTCATTCACACAACCATAGATAATCAAACATTCAATTAGATTGTCATGACAAATAGCAACAAATTCACTCCCACAAGCATGCATAAGAATCGAACCCTTGAGTATAAGGGCAACGACCTCAAATACCCAACATATTCTTCTAATGTCTCTAAGATTTAGGAAACGTCCATCACCTAGATATTTTACCCGGCTTAAACATAGCAGAAACGTCTAACCATGTAAAAATCAAAGTAAATCATTATGCTTTCATGAATATAGTTCAAATACAAGCTAAGACTATGGATGTCAAACCATAAATAATAACCTTGCAATCTTCAAACACACTTTTACAAGTTTTACCTCTTGATTAGAACCTCATAAGGATCGCCCTATAAGAATCCTAATAAGCAATATGATACTTTTCGCCACCACATAGAAAACGTTCATATGTAGTACTACTAACTAACAATGATATATAAACCTTATATGTTTTGAACCATATAAGATTACATATTTAAATTAGAGTGAAAATTCTTACACATAATCATAATTTATGAATTCATAACTACATATCATTAACAATCCAATTTCATGCTTTAATCAAATATAAAAATAAACAAGACTTATAGAAAATAGATCATATTTCCAATAAAAGAATCCAAAACAAATAACTTTAATACAATAACAAAAATAATTAAAAACAATAAACATAAATATTACACTTTTGAAGCTTGAGAAGTCTTGATGATAATCCTTTGCTCCAAGGTTAATGAAAATGAAGAGATGATTTTGAGAGGTGAAGCCTTGCTCCTTATATAGGAGCATTGGTTGCCTATCTTCTCTTCATTTTTCAATGTGGGACTAAAACCTCTTATATAGGATAATTATTTTGCTAATTTTTGCTTCAATTTCGATGTGGGACTTGATGTGCTCCTTTGAATTGAATTCAAGTTTACGGCCAGACTGACCTTCGATCACTAAAACAGGAATATCTCAGCCATCAAAATAGATATGATCAAGTTCTTGGATGTTCTGGAAACTAGACACATAGGGCTTTCCAATGACACCTCATTTATGATTTTTGGACTTCTGAGCTGTCTGGTAGAGCCCCGCGAATTTGGACTACGAAATCTGGCAGAATTCTAGTTTCCTTCCAATTTGAGTTTTATTCTAATTTTGATTGTTTATTGGCCTCCACTCCTTCCTTTTAGGTGTAGCACGTCCTAAACTCTCAATTTTAAATGATGATAATGCAAATTTCCTACAAAAGAATTAAGAATTTATAAGCAAATGAAAGTTCCATTCTTATAAGAGGAAAGTTACTATAAACAAGGAAAGCTCAAAAACTTCATTTATGTTCATTTTTGCACACCAATGTCATCTAGGGACTTATTTCAACAAACTAAGCCAAAACTAGCACAATTAAGATTAAAGCATAACCAAATGAGTAAGGAAATACACTAAAAATGTCACACAAAGTGTTCCTATCAGGTACTTTGCACCTCCTAGTGACATTTCTGGTGATTCCCATACATTAGAATGAATCAAGTCTAAAATACCTTTACTTCTTGCATCAGATCTGCTAAACTTCAATCTATGCTGCTTACTTGTAACACAATGCTCACAGAAAGGTAGATTTATCGATTTGAGCCCTGGAAGCAACTTTCTGTCGGAGAGAATCTTCAAACCTCATTCTGACATGTGACCCAATTTGAGATGCCAAATCATTGTTGATTCTTCTCCTTTACTGGTTGACGCAACACACGCATCAGCTTCCTGTAGCATTTCCCCCTTACGCATGAATAGATTTGCTGCAATCTTTTCTGCCTTCAAAACCACAAGCACACCTTTGATAATTTTCATGATCCCATTTTCGACATGGGTCCTGCATCCAAGACTGTCTATTTGTCCCAAAGATAGTAGATTCTTCCTCAAGTCCTTCACATGTCGTACTTCCTGAATAGTGCGAACTGTACCATTAAACATTTTTATTTTGATAGTACCAATACCAACGATTTTCAAAGCATGATCATTTCCCATGTGTACATAACCTCCTGAGATTGGTTCATATTTGTGGAACCATTCTTTTTGAGATGTCATGTGCCATGTTGCTCCTGAGTCTATTAACCAGATGTCAGAAAACTGCTTTCTACCTTCAACTGCTGCTGTAGCCTCGCTGTATAAGACTTCACCATTATCAGGGATACTTGCTACATTCCCTTGAGCATTTAATGGCTCAGGGTCTCCATTCTTTCTTTTATTCCAACAATCCTTTTTGACGTGCCCTTTCTTGCCACAATTATAACACTTGAAATTCTTCTTACTTCTTTATTTTGATCTACCATAATTTTGACTCCCACTAGAGCCACGTTCTGTTGATCTTCCTCTCATCATCGTCAAAGCTTCTGCTTGTTGCGAACTTACTTGTTTGTCTTCTTTGTTTTTACGCCGAGTTTCTTCTTCCAAAACAGCAGCTGTAATTTCATCAAAAATTAGATAGTTCGAAAGGACGTTGTTCATCAGGTTGATGATGAGTTGATCATACAAGTCAGGTAGACTTTGAAGTAGAAGCTCCGCACGTTCAGCTGTCTCTATTTTGTAACCCATTGATGTAAGTTGCGAAAATAGAGTATTCAAGGTGTTGATATGGTCAGTTATCGATATGGATTCTGCCATTCGAAAAGTGTAAAGTCTTCTCTTTAAGAAGATCTTATTGTGAAGTGACTTGGCCTCGTACAGTCTTGTTAGAATATCCCAAATATCCTTTGCCGTCTTCTTTTCTGCCACACTAGATAACACTCCATCAGCTAGTGCTAAGTGTAGATCAGCAATTGTGTTGCCATCCATTTCGTTCCATTTGCTATCATCGATTATTTCAACGGGCCTATCTCTAATCGCTTCCAAACAATTATCCTTTCTCAAAATTGTCTTAATCTTCATTTTCCACAATGAGAAATTGTTTTCGTTGAACTTCTCAACATCAAACTTTGTTGTTGTCGTCATTTTGATATACTTCTCACTTGAACCGGCTTCTACTATTAGACGTGAATAATAATAGTATATGTGAATAGTAATCATATATGTGAATAGTATCCGTGAACAGTACTCACAACCAAAGCTCTGATACCACTGTTAGGAAATTTATGGGTCGAAGCTAATACACAATCACAGTAAAATTGAGAGAATGAAGATAAAATGGACACAAGTATTTACGTGGTTCACCCAAAATGATTACGGTCTACTCCACGGGCAAAGGTAGAGAGGAATTCACTATATCGAAAGATTTACAACTTCTCTCTAAATACAAGGAGAGAACAATATACCTCTCTCTCTTATAATAGGAGAATATAAATAACATTTCTCTCACAATGAGGAAAGAACTCTTTCTAAGTGGGCTTTGAATGCTTAGAATATATGAGATTTTGGAATGGGATGATGGTAATGAGCAAATGATCTCTCTATTTATAGAGAGGAAAATATTACTATTTGGAGAGATGACATAAGCGCTTACATATGTCTCTTCTTACTATTTGAAGAGATGACATAAGCGCTTACATATGTCTCTTCTCCCATTTTCAATGATAGGTGAGCAACCATTGAATTGCGATAATATTCCATCAATTAAGCCATCTCTTTTGACATTGTGAAAGTGGCTTCACACTTGTCTTTCAGAATATTTAATATCAGGGTTGCAACCTGAGATAATTTGTGTTGATATTGGACTTAGTTCATACAATGGTTCTCAATATGTCAGCTATAACATTAAAACAGTAGTTTAAAATGAAACTCAAATGGGATCACTGTGAGATGATTGTCCTATGGCTTCAAGTACAAGTTAAACAACAAAAAGAGGGCTAAAGTATTTCAATTTGCAAATAAGATGTGTGACAGGCTCCCAAATCCCTTCAAAAAATAATTTGTTAGCTGCAATAAAGTCCCGACCATGCCAAATGTTTGTTTATGATTGGAAACGAACAATTCCCGCTCACTCCAAAACAGTATGTAGTTAGGATTGAAGGAAGTTGTTCTACATTATGCCTAAGTGGGTTTGTTGGTTTGGAGGTGCCTCCTTCACAAGGTCCACTTTGGTAAGTTATATATGAATCCCTCTATCTCAAAACAAGTGACTTAATTCAGATTGCTTAATATGTGCTTGATATAATTGTTCTATTTAGATTGTTTATTTTGGGATGGCAAAAAGAAAAGAAAAGATGATGTCATGCCCCAAAGTTTTTTGGGAACGTAAATTATTAAGATAAATAAAATTTGAAAGAAAATTATTAATTTTAGAACCATTAATTATGAAATATTAATTTACAATGAAATAAATCAACTATTAATAATTTGGATACCCTTAAAATAATTTAATATTTATAGCAACACAATAAAACCTTCAAAAAATTTATAATCCAAATGGTTACAAATATTTAAAATTATAAATTAGAGTGGTCCCAGTCTGTCTATTTAATAAACAGAATAACTAATAAAAGAAATAAGGGTAAAGGGAAAACCTTTTAATTGAACTCCTTAGAAGTACATGCCCCACGATCAAGTCACAACAACTACGAAGAAGCAGTATCTAATCTGAAAAGAGAAAAAGGAAACGGATGAGCTACAACTAGCTCAATAGGAGTATACTCCATGCACAGTCTTCAATGAAATCAATGATGCATGCTACATTTAAAATATTTCATGCATGTTCAGTAATAAATCATCAATATATCAGTAGTGGGGAGATTTCATTTTTAAACTCAAGCATACCTGTACTTCCTCAATTATGAAGCCAGGTGGAGTGTACATTCCAGGTACCCCATGCATGCTCATACAATCATAATGAAATATGCAATGTCCAACATAAAATACACATGTATGCTATGCCAAATCCATATGTATTGGTCAACTCTGAAAAACATGGGCACTTGCGCGGTCAACCTCCGAGATGCACGTGGGTCCACCTCCTATCCCATGTATGGTCATACTCCGAAATACATATGGCACATGTATAGGTCAACTCCAAAGTACATGGGTCCTCGTCATATTGGCGGTCCAACTCCGAGACCCATAAACGGAACAGATACCAAGACCTAAGACGGACAACTCCGAAACACAATGGGGGGTCCAACTCCGAGGCCCATGTGCGGTCTAATACCAAGATCCATGCATGGAAAACTCCGAGATACATGTAAAATGTAATGTGTACCTATAGTCCATCGAAAAATAGTCTACTGATCCAGTAGCCTTGGGGTACCATATCTCCGCAAGACATCTATACAGGTAATACTCCCCACAAAAATAATTTCATGATGCATGCACAAAAACTTAGATGCCATGTAAAATATTTTAATACCCGTATATAATAATCTCATATATACATATAAAATGTTTCCAAACGGGTATCTTAATTATAGCATCATTATCATCACTTTTGTAAAACCATTTATAAACATGACATCAGTTTTAGTCATTCAAATATCTATGATGATGCATGATTTTTTCATAAAAATAATGCATGAAGAAAAAGTGGAGTAACTACCTTAAAAAGTTTTGTTGGCACACTTATCTCACGGTGTGCTTTCCTAAATGGGATAACCTCTCGAATTCTCATTGATAGGACAATTATTCTAAGTATCCTATCAACTCGATTTTCCAACACTTCTTCTATATGGACTAAAATCTGTTACTGCATTACTCAAGAGTGTCAAACATCGTAATACTATGATCGTTCAATAAGACTTCGATTAAAAGAATGTGACTAACGATTATTACTCGATTGATTAATAACCTTAAACATAACATGTTCTAAGTAAAACTCTAAGATTTATATGGAGTCAAAACTATCTAAGTAATATTCTTATAACAACGTATTTGGGAATTATTTGATAGTAAACAGAGGCACATTTGAAGGATATTAAAATTGATTATCGCACATACGGAGATACTAGAAAAACATATAAGAAATTACCACCTCATGTAAAATATTATTCATAAAATGGAACAACTTCGTCCTCTCCTTTTAAAGATTATGCAAAAATAGTTCAACATAACATCTAAATTTTATGAACATTATAAGAACTTAAAGGCATCTAAATTTTATGAACATTATAAGAACTTAAAGGGATGTTCCATATCATTTCCTAATCATTCCATGATATAAAGTTTTGGTTTATGATGCACAAATTTTGTAATTTATAAAAGCTCGCAAGTGCACGAGTCACTTGTAGTAAGCGACAAGTATACTCCCAAGATCGTCTCTCATAGGAATTGTTGTGGTTTTTAAAATAGATAAATGAAATCTAAAACGTAACAATAAAATAAATGCCAAACACTCTAATCAAAGTTTAGGTTGTAAATTGTTTCTAAAATCATAAAAATACTAAAACAATAAAAGTAAGTACGTGAAAGTTTTGTTGAAACGATGAGATGAATGAGTGTGGGAAATTGGTTAGTAGACTAATCATGGATGATTTGATTTATGTGGTTTTGACAATTAAGCACGAAAAAGTAGAATTTAACGATTATTTTCTCTAACTCTAGAAAATCCCAAATCAATGGTGATTCTCCCTTAGTTAACTAATTAGCTTCTTTGATCCAATCCGTTAATTAGTTAATTAGCCTTAAATCCAGGAAAATAGTTTAATCACCTAATTCAAAACAAATCAATGTATTTAAATTAGGTTCATGCTCAAGAGTGCATAATTGAATTCAGATGGCGTTTCTAAAACTCAACCCTAAAATGTTTCATACATTCACGAATCAGATTGATCAGAAATAATTGATGAACATATTTATTAAGAACAATGAACATGAATCAAAATACTTAATCATAAAATTATCCACACAATCAATCATACAATCATAGTTACATTACCAAAATCCCACACATAAAGAGTTTAGCTACTCATAATGAAATCCAAATCAATATTTTTCATTACAAATAACATTCTATGAATTCTTAAAGAGAAAAGAGATTACAAATAATAAATTACCCCACTTCCACTCTTCAAACAAGCCCTTGATGTTGGATGACCACCTTCTTCAAGATTGTCAATGGAGCTTCAATGGAGGAGCATTAATTGAATGATTTTCTCTCTAAAGGGTGTGGAGAAGAAGAAGAAAAATAATGTTTAAGAGTTGATGGAGGCTCAAAGTTGTGTATTTGTTTGGAGGCTGAATGATGTTTATATAGAGGATGGGAAGATTATTTGTCTCCTTTTAGGTTTTCCTTTTTTGTAAGGGTTTCCATAAAGAATTTGTGCAATCTGCGCGCGCGCGCCGCGGCGCGCCTTTTTCCATGCCGCGGCGCAGATGTGAAATTGATTTACGAATAAAAACAGAAACCTTCTCGCCGCGGCGCACAATACTCATGCCGCGGCGCGCAATGTTCTTCAGAATTGTGAACCAAAACAGAAAGTCCCTCGCCGCGGCGCACCTTATTCATGCCGCGGCGCACCTTGTTTTCTTGATTTCCTAGGATGCAACCCGAGAGCCTCTCGCCGCGGCATATGTTTTCTTCGCCGCGGCGCGCAATATTGTTGGTGCCATGTAAATGTCCTTACATAATTTGCTGATTCTCGATGTAAGGGCTTACGTTCTTACATTCTTGTTGGTCCCCCTTACATAGTAAATTGCACCCTCTGTAAGGCTTACAGTTTTTAACACATTTTACTTCATTTTTGCTCTCTTTGACCACATTTCTTCCCAAACCCACTTTGACCTACAAAACAATAAAATACCCTCCATGGCAAGATTATATTGAGATTAAATGTAAAATAGATGCTTAAAAATATAGCAAATAGTAGGTAAAAATAGTGTTCATCAAATACCCCCAAACCTACATTTTGCTAGTCCTCAAGCAAAACTAAAATTAAAAAGCCAAATAACAAAACTAAAATTGAAGTTAACAAAACTTAAATTGAAGTTAACAAAACTTGTCATGCTTTAGTTTCTTTCCAATTCATAACCAAACATTTATGTACCAATTTGTCCAACATTTTAACACATCAAGATTCACCATTTAGATCAATTTTGCTTCACAAGTCTAAAACCCAATACTAAAAGTGTATCAACATTGATTCCCCCAAACTTAGTGTCAAGAATGTGAATTCGTTTCAACTCTAATCCTCACGAGAATTACTCTCTAAATCACACCGATCCTATGGGTTCAAGCACTCATCAAAATATATGCGAATAGAAGTTATGTAAAGAAACGAGCTAATAGGTTCGCATATGATTAAACAAGAAAGGCTCAAAAGTGCATAACATTGATCTCATGAAAGGAATCAAATGATAGGATTTACGAAGAAATCACATTGCTAATCTCATGCATCAATTAAAATCCTCAAGCAAAAATTTCAAGTGTGCCATAAAATGAAAATGCTTTGACTTTAAGGGAACTTATTTCCTATTTCTCTCTTTTTTTTTTTTTTGTTAACCATTCATACTTGAAGAACTTAAGGTCATAATAAACTTATTATCTCTTTTTTTCCTTTTTTTTTTTTTTTTTTTTTTTTTTTTTGTTTTTTGACCCATATACATATGTTATTTGTGAATGGTTACTTATTATCTCCTTTTTGTTTTTTTTTTTTTTTTTTTTTTTTTTGTATTTGATATAGGAATTCCCTTTTATTTGTTTTTAAAGTCAAGCACGAATGAACTAGGCAAATACTTCAAACTTTACTTAAGTCATTTAATCTAAGCAATTCAATTAAGCACATGATCCCTCATTAAATGTTTAAAATCCTAACATTCAATGCAAAAGTCTATAGAGATCATCTAATAATTTGAAATGATATGAAAGGTGTTTAAAAGAGTAGAAGAATATTTATCTCTCCGAATAAAACGTTAAGGGCTCAACAATATTCTCACAAGGGTAGTCTCTACTATTCAATTCCTATACACAAGATTTGGGTTCATCTTAGTTTCAACATCAAAAGCATGAAAAACAGATTGCAAATTAAAACCGATCCTTACAACAAACCTCAAACATTTTAAAAATCAGATAAACAATGCATAAAGACTAGTTATTCATCAAAAATTGACCAAAGCATGAAAGTGTTGTTACCAATCAAAAATGCAAAATGCACCCCCAAACCTAAACTAAACATTGTCCTCAAGGTTTTCAACTACACACATGTTCAGAAAAGAATTTAGAAGGGCAAACAGAAAATTAAATTAAACTGAACGAAGGTAAAAGAAAAGATAGATAGTACCTAAAACGGTGGGTTGCCTCCCACCAAGCGCCTAGTTTAACGTCTTAGCAAGACGATGCTCATAGCTAAGGTGCATGCAGTTCAATGCATTCCACATCTCTACGGAGAACGACTCCTTCCAAGTAAGGCTTTACACGATGTCCGTTCACCTTGAAAGTTGCTTGTGTGTTGGGATTGATTAGCTCAACAGCTCCATGTGGAAAGATTTCCACAATCTTGTATGGTCCACTCCATCTTGATCGAAGCTTTCCTGGAAAAAGTTTAAGACGAGAGTTAAATAAAAGTACTTGCATTCCAGGATAGGGAGTCTTACCAACGAGCCCTTTGTCATGGTAACGTTTGGTGCGTTCTTTGTAAATCTTAGCATTCTCATAAGCTTCGTTCCGGATCTCTTCAAGCTCATCAAGTTGAAGTAATCGTTTCTCGCCCGCTTGTTGACAATCCATGTTTAACTGCTTGATTGCCCAATAGGCCTTGTGCTCAAGCTCAACGGGCAAATGGCATGCCTTGCCATAAATTAACCGATATGGGCTCATCCCAATAGGTGTCTTGTACGCTGTACGATAAGCCCATAATGCGTCATTGAGCTTTGAAGCCCAATCCTTCCTCGAAGGTCGCACCGTACGTTCCAAGATACTCTTTATTTGCCGGTTACTTACTTCAACTTGTCCCGACGTCTGTGGGTGATATGGAGTGGCCACTTTATGTGTGATGTTGTACTTTTTCAACAATCCATCAAAAAGTTTGTTGCAGAAATGGCTTCCTCCATCACTGATTATTGCCCTTGGTGTGCCAAACCTCTTAAATATTGTTTCCTTCAAAAACTTCACAACACAGTTAGCATCATTAGACTTAGTGGGTATAGCTTCTACCCACTTGGACACATAATCAACCGCAACCAGAATATACTCAAAACCAGAAGAAGGAGGAAAAGGACCCATGAAGTCAATCCCCCACACATCAAACAACTCAACAACACGATTATATGTCAGAGGCATTTCATTACGTCTACCTATGTTACCAGTTCTCTGACATTTATCACAGTGTATGCAAAAATCATAGGCATCTTTATACAGAGTAGGCCAATAAAAACTAGATTGAAGTACCTTAATAGCGGTTTTCTTACCGCCAAAATGTCCTCCACAGTGAAGTTCATGACAGAAAGTTAAGATGCTTGCATGCTCCTCCTCCGGCACACACCTCCGAATGACTTGGTCTTGACAGATCTTGAATAGATATGGATCATCCCAGAAGTATTGCCTGCACACATGAAAAAATCTTTTCTTTTCCTGAAAAGAAATGTTAGGTCTCAACAAACCACTAGCAAGGAAGTTTACAATATCAGCGTACCAAGGGTTTGTGAAGATGACTAGAAGTAAGATAAAGAAGGCTTCCAATCATACTTTTATATAATTTTTGTTCAATCTCTTTATTAGAGGGATCTTGGTGAAGTGTAATAGAGGTACTCATAGGAGTACGAGCCAGTTTGGCAAAATCCAAGCCAAAATTTTTGACTAGTTCTTTAGCATACTTAGCTTGACACAAAAAGATACCAACTTAGGATTGTTTAACTTGAAATCCTAAAAAGAACTTTAATTCACCAATCAGACTCATCTCAAATTCACTTTCCATAATGAGAGCAAACTCTTAAGCCAAATCATCTTTGTTGAGCCAAAGATGATGTCATCAATATAGATCTAGCATCCAACACATTACCATTGTCATGTTGTACAAACAATGTTTTCTCACCACTACCTCTCTAAAAGCATTTACTAAGGAGAAAAGAAGCAATTCTTTCATACCAAGCATGAGGGGCTTGCTTTAATCCATAAAGAGTCATTTTAAGTCTCATGACATGGTTTGAAAAGTGAGGGTCTTCAAATCCTTTAGGTTGCTCAGCATAAACTTTCCCCTTGATTATGCCTTTCAAAAAGGCACTCTTAACATCCATTTGGTAAAGCTTAAATCTAAAGTAACAAGCCAACCCAATTAATAATATAATAGATTCAAGACGAGCAACATGAACAAAATTTTCTTCAAAGTCATTGCCTTTAATATGATATAGCCTTGAGCAACAAGTCTTGATTTATTTATAGAAATAAGTCCATTTTTAACTTCTTCATTCATGTACAACCATCTTGTGCCAATGACATGTTTATCTTCAGGTATGGGAACTAGATACCACACATGATTTTTGTAAAATTGGAGTAATTCTTCTTGTATGGAGTTAACTCAGTGTACGTCCTGCAAGGCTTCTTGAAGGTATCTTCGAGTTTTGAAACCTCCTTCAACATTTCCAATAATGTTATCAGAAGAATGAGCACCTTTTTCACATTTAGGTAAAATTTCATTTTCTTCATTAGAAACTCTAGAGGAACTAGTAGTATTAGAAGAAGGTTTAAAGATTGAGGGAGGAGCAGAACAATCAACTGAAGGCAATTCCTCATTAACCGGAGGCATCTCGACTTAACCCCAATTATCAAATAAGTTACAATCATCAGATTCAACCATTTCAATAGAACCTAGATCATCAATCACCACATTAATCGATTCCATAGCCACATAAGTTCTAACATTGAAGACTCTGTAAGCACGACTATTACCAGAATAGCATAAGAAAATGCCGAAGTCATTCTTTGCCTTAAACTTATACAAATTTTCTCTGTTCCTAAGAATGTAACAAGTACTTCCAAATACTCTAAGATGTTTAATATTGAGTCTCTTGTTATTGAACAATTCATAAGAGGATTTTCTGGTGCTAGGTCTTAAAAATAACGGTTTAAAGTATCTCAGCCAGTATTAGCAGTTGTTCAGGCATCAACCTAGTGGTCGTACCTTACCTTTGACGTACTGACCTGAAGCCCGTTCGGTTTAACCTCAGCAAAACCCTTTAGTCTGATTTTTATTGCGCGACTAAACTGGAGAGAAGGCCTATCAAATCTCAAAAACCAGTCTTATCATTGTAACATTTAGTGTTAAATATGTTTTCCAGTATAGATTACAAATGTACCCCCATCAAAATGTAATACCTATAAATATCTAACATAAGGCCATTGAGCTACATGCATTAATCACATCACTTATTACTTTCTCTATTCTCTCTCTACTCCCTCTCTTAAACTTGATCTATCTCCCAATATTTTGGTGCCCACTGTGTGGCTCAAGACAAAAATACACACCAATTTTATTTGATCCCCTCCAACACTAAGATCAGATCAGGTTCTCATAATAATTTCACAGGGATAACAAATACGATCGAATCCTAAAATTTTGATCAACAAAATGGTTGGAACTAGAGCTATAGATTGTAGTCGACTTGATGCTTGTGACGAGCATATTGAGCCAGCTGTACCTGAGGGAATGGCTGAGGTAGAAGTTCAAACTTTCAATAACCCCACAAGAGCAGTTGTTGCAACAACTCTTAGACATGCAGAAGTTGATGTTGGAAATGAAGGATAAGATGAGAAAAGAAAATCTTGAGCTAAGAAGGCAGGTAGAAGCACTGTCTGGTGGATTTCCAAAACCCCAGGACGTCGAGACTCTACGAAATATGGGAGCTGGCGTCGATGAAGGAGATGACGAGGTTGAACAAATCATTGTAGAACTTGAAAGAGAATCCTGCAACCAAATGGCCCACAACTGCAATATATTAGATCCTAAGAACACTTCTAAAGACAACGAGTTCATGACCCAGAAAGAGCAAGTTAGTCTAGCCCTCAAAGAAAAACTGATATGGAAGAATAAAGTAACAGTGCTAGAAGAGGAGGTTAAAAAGAAAAGCGCGAGAAGAGCTCAATCAGATTTGGATAAGATCTACAAGCAATTAATTGAGTCACCCTTTTCAAAAGAAATTGAGTTGAGTGAACCTCCTGAGAAATTTACTCCTCCCAAATGCTCGAGCTACAAAGGAACCAACGACCCTATCGCACATGTGCTCCTCTTCAAGACAACCATGGCTCCTATTAGCATACCTCGTGATAAAAAGGAGGCGATGTTGTGTAAATCATTCGTAGCCATGTTACATGATGCTGCGTAAAAATGGTTCAGTGACCTACAACCCAAAAGCATTCAGTAATTTACTAATTTGGTTAAATTGTTCGTCACCAACTATGCCAGCAACAAACCCTTGAAGAAATAGCCACATCATTTGTTCTTGCTCAGCCAGGGAATAGAGGAGTCAGTTGAAGCGTACATGAAATGATGCGAACCAAAGAACACAATTTCTACAACCCACAAATGACAATGGTTTAAGAACCACAAGAAAATTCGGTCTAAGACCCAACACAAAATTAGCAAGCAATTTCTAAGCACAAGTTCAGACTTTTGGTTGAAAATACTCACCTTAACGCATGGATATTACACACCATACAATAAGACGAGAAGAAATGCCACAAAGATTTGCAAATCCTTTGATAAGTTTGGTTGGACAATGAACCTAGAGCTTTTGAGCTCTCAAATTTGATTGAAAAATCAAAATATCATTTATGAAAAAACTTTACATTTCAATTGCCACACTTTGACCTTTTATAGCATACAAACAAAAACCTAAAGTGGGAAGAGATCCTAGCTATTGATTTTGATCCAATGGTCCAAAATTATAAATATCTAATCGTGCCACGGTGGGTAAATTAATTGTGCTGTAGCGAGAAAGGCTCGAATTAAACTTAAAAGTAGGCGGGCCGCGGCAGATGAAAATTCCTACTACGGCAGAGAATCAACACATCCAACCGAGAGGCTTGTGCCACGGCACTCCAAAACCATGCCGCGGCAAGCACGTTCGTCCACAATTGAGAGCAAGTTTGCCCACACTAGTGCGCATGTCTGTCCAGCACTTGATAAACCTGTAATTACTTGCATATCAATAACCCTATCAATGTAGTAATGGACAAATAAGGGATCGTTAGGGACCGAGGACTGAAGAGACACCTACAATAAGTGTTAGTATAATAAATATTCACAAATATACAATGTGTACAAGAACTTATGGGGTTTTGAAATCGATTTTTAACTAAAAGCAAAACAAAAATTATATACAAGTGATCATCTCAATTCACACAACCATAAATAACCAAGCATTCAATCAGATTGTCATGACAAATAACAACGAATTCAATCCCACAAGCATGCATAAGAATCGAACCCTTTAGTATAAGGGCAACGACCTTAAATACCAACATATTCTTCTAAAGTCTCTAAGATATAGGAAACGTCCATCTCCTAGATATTCCACCCGACTTAAACATAGCAGATCTAACCATGTAAAAATCAAAGTAGATCATTAAGCTTTCATGAATTTAGTTCGAATACATGCTAAGACTATGGGTGTCAAACCATAAATAATAACCTTGCAATCCTCACAAACTTTTACAAGTTTCACCTCTTGATTAGAACCTCATAAGGATCGCCCTATGAGAATCCTAATAGGCAATATGATACTTTTCATCACCACATAGAAAATGTTCATATGTAGTACTACTAACTACCAATGATATATCAACCTTATATGTTTTGAACCATATAAGACTACATATCTAAATCAGAGTGAAAATTCCTACACATAATCATAGTTCATGAATTCATAACCATATATCATTAACAATCCAATTTCATGCTTTAATCAAATATGAAAATAAACAAGACTTATAGCAAATAAATCATATTTTCAATAAAAGAATCCAAAACAAATAACTTCAATACAATAACAAAAAAAAAAAAAAACAATAAACACAAATATTACACTTTTGAAGCTTGAGAAGTCTTGATAATAATCCTTTACTCTAAGGTTAATGCAAATGAAGAGATCATTTTGAGACGTGAAGCCTTGCTCCTTATATAGTTTTTCAATGTGGGACTAAAACTTATTGTATACGATAATTTTTTTGCTAATTTTGCTTTAATTTCGATGTGGGACTTGGTGTATGCCTTTGAGTTGAATTCAAAGTCAAGGATTTCGGCCATACTGAACCTTCCTCACTAAAACGGGTATAACTTAGGTTTGAAAATAGATATGATCGAGGTCTTGGATTTTCTGAAAACTAGACACGTAGAGCTTTCCAATGATACCTCATTCATTATTTTTGGACTTCTGAGTTGTCCAGTAGAGCCCTATTAAGTTGGAGTACGAAATCTGGCAAAATTTTGATTTCTTTCCATTTTGAGTTTTATTTTGATATTGATTGTCTCTTGGCCTCAACTCCTTCCTTTTCAAGTGTAACACGCCCTAAACTCTCCAATTTGTTGATAATAATGCAGATTCCCTACAAAAGAATTAAGAATTTATAAGAAAAGGATTCTTAGAATAGGAAAGTTACAATAAACAAGAAAAGCTCAAAAACTTCATTTATGCTCATTTTTACACACCAATCCTATCTAGGGACTCTTTCAACAAACTAAGTTAAAAGTAACACAATTAAGATCAAAGTGTAACCAAATAAGTAAGGAAATACATTAAAAATGTCACACAAAGTGTTCCTATAAGCACTCCAAGCCAAACAAAAAGTCTTGTGCCGCGACACCCATAATACATGCCGCGGCGCCTATACCTGGCAAAAGCCCCAGCAAAAATAGAACTTTGCTTGCAGCAGAAACTATAAATCCATGCCGCAGCCCAGAGTTCCTTATGAGAATTCTGCCTTCAATTCAATGATTGGCTTATCCCAAGCTTTATGAACACTTTTCTCCATCCATTGGTTTTGTATCAACTCTTGAATAAGCCCATTCAAAGCTTCCTTGAGTTGTTTAGCTTTCAATCGTGATTGGCCCGTTTGGGATTCGTAAAGGTTGTAGCGGTAAATTATTTGTATCATTCGCCCCTTCTCCAAAAGGATTCCACCTCCAATCGTCACCTGAACATTCAAAAGGAGAAAGATTAGAAACATTAAAAGATACGCTAATATTATACTCACCTGGAAGGTCTAGTTTGTAGGCATTGTCGTTGATTCGTTCAAGCACTTGGTTGTAGCTTGGACCTTCGCTTTTCAGTTAATATTTATTTCCTCATGTGTAGCCAAACCCAATCACCGGGTTCAAAAATGACCCTATGTCGCCCTTTGTTAGCCTTGAATGCAAATTCTTCGTTCTTTTTCTCAATACGTTCATGAATGCTTTCATGCATTTTCTTTACTATCTCAGCCTTCTTGGCACCATCTAAATTAGTTCTTACTGAAACAGGTAAAGGCAATAAAACCATAGGAGTAAGTGGGTTAAAACCATAAACAATTTCAAAAGGTGTATGTTTAGTGGTCGAATGCACACTCCTATTATAAGCAAATTCCACAAAAGGCAAACAATCCTCCCAGTTTTCCAAATTCTTTTGGATGACCGTTCGTAACAAAGTAGACAAAGTCCTATTGACTACTTCAGTTTGGCCATCTGTTTGGGGATGACAAGTAGTAGAAAACAAAAGTTCAGCCCCCAACTTAGCCCATAAAGTTTTCCAAAAGTAACTTAGGAATTTTATATCCTTATCAGAAATGATACTTTTTGAAACTCCATGAAGCAGTACAATTTCTTTGAAAAAAAAATCTACTACATTTGTTGCATCATCAGTTTTATGACACACAATGCAGTGCACCATTTTTGAAAACCTATCCACAACCACAAAAATTGAGTCCCTACCCTTCTTCGACCTAGGCAATTCTAAGATAAAATCCATGGAATTGTCCAACCAAGGTGAATTAGGTACTGGTAGCGGGGTATACAGTCCTTGTGGCAGAACTTTAGACTTGGCCTGTTTACAAGTGATGCATCTCAAACAAATTCATTCTACATCCCGCCTAAGTTTTGGCCAGTAAAAATGTTAATGCAAAGTGTCTAAAGTCTTTTTAATTCCAAAATGTCCCATTAATCCTCCCCCATGAGCTTCCTTAACTAACAACTCACATATAGAACAGTTGGGTATACACAATTGATTTTCTTTAAATAAATACCCATCCATTTTGTAAAACTTACCAAAAGTAGTTTTATTGCATGCATTATAAAGCAAAGAAAAATCATCATCATTAGCATATATTTCCTTAATGTATTCAAATCCTAGTAACCTAGCATTCAAAGCAGAAAGTAGAGTGTACCTTTGCGATAAAGCATTAGCTTCTATATTTTCCTTACCTCTCTTACATTGAATAATATAAGGAAATGATTCAATAAATTCCATCCATTTTGCATGCCTTTGATTCAACTTACCCTATCCCCTCAAGTGTTTTAAGGATTCATGATCTGTGTGAAAAGTGAATTCCTTAGGCCATTGGTAGTCTTGCATCTCCTCTTCGTCACTATCTTTATCCGTCTCAATCTCATCATTAGCTTGAGCGATCATTGTCTTCTTATTTGGGCATTGGGATGCAATGTGACCCCTTCCAAGAGATAGAAAACATTTGATGTCATGGTATCGGGTTGGGTTCTCAACCTTACCCTTACCCTTACTAGCCTCCGTTTCTTTTCCTTTGTTAGGTTCAAACTTGGCTTAGAGCTAGTCTCCTCATCTTTCTTCCAACTTGTTTTCCATGGTGTAGTAGTATTCGGTTTTGGTGTAAGAAGGCTTGTCTTTGGTGGTATCATTCAATTACTCCTTTTTCTCAATTGTCTCTCTACCTTGATTGCCATATGAGCCATATCTTCCAACTCTACATAATGATTTAGCTCTACAACATTGACAATATCTTGGTTCAAGCCACTCAAAAAACCTAGCCATTGTGGCTTTTCTATCATCCTCTTCATTAGCCCTTACCATGGCCACCTCCATCTCTTTATAGTACTCATCCTCTAATCTAAACCGTTGGTTGAGTCTTTGTATCTTCTGATGGAGTTCCTTATAGTAATAGCTTGGAACAAATCTCTTCCTCATGATAGCCTTCATATCCACCCAACTATCAATCGGCCTCTCTCCATTTCTCCTTCGTCCAACCACTAATTGATCCCACCAATTCAATGCATAATCCTTAAACTCAATTACTGCTAATTTCACCTTTTTATCATCGAAATAATTATGGCATTTGAAGATGTTCTCAACCTTCTTTTCCCACTCCAAAGATAACTTCAGATCATTCTTTCCTTGGAATGCTGGCATTTTCATCTTAATGCTCCCCAAATTTCTATCAACCCTATCATAGGGCCGTGGTAGTGGTCTCCTCATTCCTCCCCTACCATGTCGTCCTCTAGGCCCATGCCTTCCACCTAAGGGCATCCTTCTGCCATCCTCCTCATAGTCCTCCTTAAGACTATCTTCTCCTAATTTTGCCTCAACAAAGGTTCTCCTATTACGCCTTCTATCATTCAGAGCGTCTTGTGGTGCCCCTTGTTACGAGTTGACGATAGTGGCCTCTTGTCTCTCCATCCTCTCATTCATATTCACCATGACAGCATTCATCTGTTCCATGGATTGTTGTAAAGCCCTCATCATAAAAGCAGTGTCTGGCCTTTCCTCAGAACTATTCTTGTGAGACATTCTTAAAAACGACTAACACGAACAAACAGTCAGTAATTAACAAGATTTGTAATTTCACTCATTTACCTCACATGTTTAACGCTCAAATTTGATTGTCCAAGAGCTCGTAGCTTTTTAGCAAACTAAACCATCCAAGTTTTTCCAAACAATTGTAGAAGTTTTGTTATCACCAATTCGTAGTTTCCAATGTTAAGCACAAGGAAAACTAACTTGAAGTGTTTTAAAACTCTAACCCTATGAATTTTGGAAACAAGTTCAAATAAAGCAATTTCAAACTTGTGACATGCAAGCGAACAAAGAAATGATCCGTTAAAAGTGTGAACGACACTTTAACAAAAAAAATTTGTAAAATTCTTGGGAGTTAAAAATTCACTCTTTTATATATATATATATATCTATATAATTCTCAAAAATATCTTTTTTTTTAAAATAAATACCTTGTGAGATATTTTCACGAGATAATTTTTTTTTATAATTCAAGAGAATTAGTTTTGTTCTGAAATTACGATGCGAACAAAACACGAGAGATTACTAAAATACCCTCTACTTTTACAAGTACAAATTTTAAAAAAAAATTGATACAAAAACCTTTCCAAATCAAATCAAAAAATGAAGGAAACAACAATACCAATCAGATTAATTCAGGAATAACAATAAACAAGCAGAAAATTGAAAGAAACAAGTAGGAACAATGAAGAACAACAATTATTTTTACGATTTTCTTCATTTTATGGAATAGAAAATGATAAAAAAAAGATAAGAATATGAAATCACAACCTAGAGCTTTGATACCGAATGATGCAAACTAAAGAACATGATTCCTATGACCTACAATCGACAATGGTTTGAGAACCATAAGAAAATTCGGTCAAAGACCTAACACAAAATTAACATGCAATTTCTAAGCACAAGTTCAGATTTTTGGTAACAAATACTCACCTTAACACATGGATATTACACACGATGCAATAAGACCAGAAGAAACGCTACAAAGGTTTGCAAATCCTTTGATAAGTTTGGTTGGACAATGAACATAGAGCTTTTGAGCTCTCAAATTTGATTGGAAAATCAAAATATCATTTATGAAAAAAAGTTACATTTCAGCTACCACACTTTGTCCTTTTATAGCATACAAACAAAAACCTAAAGTGGGAAGAGATCCTAGCCATTGATTTTGATCCAATGGTCCAAAATTACAAATATCTAACTATGCCGCAGTGGGTAAATTAATTGTGAAGGCTCGAATTAAACTTAAAAGTAGGCGGGCTAAGGCAGATGAAAATCCCTACTGCAGCAGAGAATCAACACATCCAACCCAAGAGGCTTGTGCTGCGGCGCACATGTCCGTCCACATTTGCATGCAAGTCTGCCCACATTGGCATGCATGTCTGTCCAGCACTCCCAACCCATAATACATGCCGTGGCACACATGTCTGGCAGAATCCCCAGCAAAAATAGAACGTTGATAGCCGCGGCACAGAGCTCCTTTTGAGAATTCTACCTTCAATTCAATGATTGTCTTCTCCCAAGCTTTATGAACACTTTTCTCCATCCCTAGTAATTGTATCAACTCTTGAATAAGGCCATTCAAAGCTTTCTTTAGTTGTTTAGCTTTCGATCTCTTGATTGCCCCGTTCGGGATTCGAAAAGGTTGTAGAGAAAAATTATTCATATCATGAAAAGATTCTAAAAAGAAAAAATAGAAATCTTTGATTGTCTCGACTCAATAGCCGTGCAAGCTTTTCGATGAGGTGTTCAGAGAAATTTCAGGTTATTTATTGAACTCACTAAAACAACACCACGGACCTTGGAGGAAGCTTATGAAGAAGCAAGGAAATTCATCAATGTTGAAAAGGAGTTTAAGGTCAAATAGAGGTGAGAGCTTGACTTTCAGTCACACTTTCAAATGGAAAGGGAAACGCAAACTCAGCCTTGATTAGGACAGGATGGGCAGCGGTTCTTTGCAAAAAAGAGCAGTGGGCCCGTCATTTAGGAAGAAAAATAGCTGGATAAGAAGTATTGAACCTTGGGGAAGGTCTTTGTCACCCTTCAGAGGATTGCCTCTACGAGTAAGCTTGGCCGAGGCTGTTTTGGAAATGGAGTGTGAGCAGAATGCAAGGTGGCCATAACAAATGAGGACATTAAGAAGGTATACTGCTAAATGGTGTGCATTCCACAAAGACATCGATCATGAAGCACATGACTGTAGACATCTGAAAAAGGAATTGGAAGATTTACTTTCGAAGGGGTATCTAAGACATTTGGTCAACGAAAATGGTAAAGGTGTCGGTCCTCTCCAACAAGGAAGCAAGCCTATTTTTCCAACATCTCAACCGGGCGACAAAAATGCTCACACAAACAGACCACATGACGCCAACAACATAAGAATAATATACTTTATACATGGAGGAACAGGGTATTATTCAAACAATGATCGAAAAAGATATGCCCGAGCTGTTGTTAATCATGAAGGGCCCAAAATCTGTTGCAAAAAAGGAGGATTGAAATCAAAAACAATCATGTTTAACCTGGAAGATGAAGTTTCTAGCCCATATGAAGGCCCTCTGGTCATCACTTTGAAAGTAAGCTCATGCATTGTTTAACAAATACTTGTTGATACCGGTAGGTCAATTGACCTGCTCTTTCTGTCCACTCTACACGCCTTAGGGTTGGGAATTGAATACATGATTAACAAAGAAATTCCATTGATAGGGTTCAATAATATCACCTCATATGCACTAGGAACTATCAAGCTACTTGTTGATGCGCTAGGATCAATGGTAGTGTCCAACTTTGTGGTCGTCGATTGTCCTGCACACTACAACATAATCCTGGGATGACCTTGGATCCACAAAATGAGAGAAGTTCCCTCAACATATCACCAAGTCGTAAATACCCCACTAATAATGGTAACCTCGAAGTTCGAGGAGATCGAGGTAAAGCTTAGAGTTGTTACAATGCGACCATGAAAGGATTTAGACCAAATAGCTATTACAGAATAGTCCAATTAATAGGTCTCAGAAACATGGTAATCGAGTGGGGGTCATCAACTCTAACAAAGTTGAATTAATACCTCTAGAGGAAGGGAGTGATCAAATATTAAGGGTGAGTGCCGATCTACCTGAAGAATACAAATACGACCTCGTCTCTTTCTTAAGAAGTAATATTGACATCATTGCTTGGAAACCGAAAGATATACTTTGAATAGACCGAGGATTCATCACCCATCGATTAAGTGTTGATCCTAAAAGGAAACTCGTCCAACAAAAGAAGAGAAAGTTTCCCAGAGAGAAAAATGAGGTCATTAAAGCATAAGTGGATACTTTAATTGGAAAGAACGTCATAAGAGAGGTGTGCTACCCCACCTAGCTCTTAAATGTTGTCCTCATCAAAAATTCGAATGGAGAGCCAAGAATGTGTGTTTGCATTCACTGACCTGAATGATGCTTGTTCGAAGGATTGCTATCCGTTGCCAATTATAGATCAATTGGTTGATGCTACCTTGGGCTATAGTTTGATGAGCTTCTTATAGGAATACTCGAGCTACCATCAAATTCATATGGACAAAAAGGATGAAGAAAAATGTCCTTCATCAACGAGGTAGGTACTTTTTGCTATAACAGAATGCCTTTTGGTCCAAAAAATGCAGGTAAGATGTACAAACGGATGGCAAATGATATGTTCAAGCCCATGCTTGGAAAGAACATTGAAGTATATGTTGATGATATGGTGGTCAAAACAACGAATAAGAACGAACACATAAAAGACCTACGAGAGGTATTCAGTAACATGAGGTAGTATGGGAAGAAGTTGAACTCGAGAAAATGTACTTTCGGGGTCAACGATGAAAGGTTCTTAGGATATTAGGTATGAGCCCGGGGAATTGAAGCCAATCCTGACAAAATAAATGCATTGCTCGACATGAAACCACCCACAAATCTGAAAGGGATCTAACAACGTAACGGGAGGATTACAGCCCTTAATCGTTTCATCTAAAGATGTACAGAAAAATGCATGCCATTTTGCAAAATGTTGAGAAAAAAAACCTCATTTTGGAACGAAGAATGTGATTTGGCATTCACAAGATCAAAGATTATCTTGGGTGCTTACCAGTCCTCATGAGTCCGTCAGAAAATGAAATTTTGTACCTCTACCTAGCAGTCACAACACAAAATGTTAGCACTGTTCTGCTGGTCGAACGTGAAAATATACAACACCCCATGTATTATGTGAGATAAATTCTGACCGAAGCACAAAGAAAGTATCCAATGTTAGAGAAATTGGTTTTTATTCTCAAAGTAGCAACAAAGAAGCTATGACACTACGTCAGAGCCCACAATGTCATTGTCCTTGCCTCCAGTTTGTTAAAAAGTTTGCTCTCTAGGCCCGATGCAGCTGGTGGATTGGCAAACATATCTATCAAATTAGGAGAATTCGACATTAAGTTTCGACCCTGAATGTCCATGAAAGCTCAAGCAGTCGCAAAATTTGTAACTGAGTTTACCGAGTGCCCAGAAAAATCACAGGGGTCAAAGATCAATGAGAATCGCCGAGTATGCTCTGTAAATGGCGAGCCTGTGTTGATGGGACAAATAACTTTAAAAGAGTAGGCATCAGAGTTGTCATTACTGATCTAGAGGGAAATGTTTATGAATACTCCATCATAATAGCATTTCAAGTTACCAATAATGTGGCCGAGTATGAGGCCACAGTTTTTGGTGTTAAAACTGTTAAAAAGCTCAGTGCTAGAAAATTGGACCTACTTAGTGACTCAAGACTCATTGTTAATCAATTCTCGAGCTCGTTCGAAGATGAAGAGGTACCTAGAAAGACTAAAATTGGAATGTCGTGATCTTGAAGAAATACAAGTCAAGCAATTATCCAGAAGTAGCAACAGTCATGCCGACGCATTAGCAACTCTGCCTTCCTTACACAATGCGTGTGAAAGCAGAGTCATCAAATAGTTGGTATGTGAGGTATAAGTACGAATAAAAATATATAAATAAATAATAATAGATAAATTTAAAATATAATTTTCTTAAAAAAAAATAATTTTGGGATATCCCTTTTTAAAAGAACATTAAATAATTCAACAAAATATTTTAACTAAGAAAACTTCAACATAATATAACAAATAAACTTAAATCCTAAGGTATAGGATACAAATGAAAAAAATTAAACTGAACATAAACCTTGAATTAACTGTCTTCCTTCACAACTGAACCACAATTGCTCAATACAAAACCTAATCTGAAAATTATGGGGAAACGAGGTGAGCTACAACTAGCTTAGTAGAAGTATACTCCATGCATAGTTCTTAAATAATCAATGATGCATGCTACATTACAAATATTCCATGTATAACCATTAATAAATTATCAAAAATACATCTTTAGTGGGGAGATTTTATTTTAAAACTCAGGCATACTTGTACTTCCTTACTTCCAAAATTGGGTGGAGTGTACATTCCAAGTATCCCATGCATGCTCATATAATCATAATGAAATATACACTGTCCAATAAAAATTTCACATTTATGCTATGCCAAATTCATAGTATTGGTCAACTCTGAAATACATGGGAGTGTGCGTGGTCAACCTCTGACCCCATGTATTGTCATACTCTGAAATACATATGGCACATGTATTGGTTAACTCCATATGGGCGGTCCAACTCTGAGACCCATAGACGGAACAGATACCAAGACCCAAGATGGAACACTCCAAAACACAATAGGGGGTCCAACTACGAGGCCCATGTGTGGTCTAATACTAAGACCCATTTATGGACAATCTCTGAGATACATGCGAAATATAATGCGTACCTTTAGTCCATCAAAAATAGTCTGCTGCATCTTGTAGCCCCAGGGTACCATATCTCTGCAAGACGTCTATACTGGTAATACTCCCCACAAAATAATTTCATGATGCATGCATAAAACTTAGATGCCAATGTAAAATATCTTAATACCCGTAAGATATCAAAATATCAAGTATGCATATAAAATATTTCCCACGGGTAGTTTAATTGTAAAATCATTCGTGTAGAATCATGGCATTGATTTTCATCTCTTAAATATATGATGCATGACATTTTCATAAATATAATGCATGAAGAAAAAGTGGAGTAATAACCCCTACCTGAAGAGGAATTTGCTCACACACGCTTATTGTCAAACTGGTGGAAAGGTCTTTGACCTTCAAAACAAAACATTTAATTAAGCTGCAATCCTTTCAATAGTTTGAGAAACGAAATCAAGATCGTAAAGGGATAATTTAAAACGTCGTTGATATGAAGCTTAGTCTCTATCTAATTGATAATCTATGTTAATCTCTTAAACTTACACGTATTCTCGAAAAAGTCACATTCGAACCAAACTCTACCCTATAACCAAATTGGTGATTAAGTAAATGAGGCCCAAAAAATTAATTAAAAGTTACTTCAAAACAACGAGATGAAATCTTGTTCATTTTAGAAATGAAACATTATGATAAAACAATTCTTAACTTTCAAAACTTAGTTTGATACCACAAACATAACTTTATCCAATCTATCCCAGAAAATTGAGTATAACTTTTAGTAAACTTAACCAATTTAAATTCCGTAAAGAGGTTCTTAAACTAGACACTCCAATCTTTGAAAAAAATATTGTACACACAATCTACACTAGAAAAACCTGCTCTAAACGTAGTGATAAATGTCTAAAATTGCATTACTTGCATATATTTTCATAGACATTTATACATATTATTTTGTTAATTAAGCTATCTTATGCACCAATTAAGAAGTCTCATCACATTATTTTAATTAAACATATCTATATGAATAAATGTTGATTTAATATGATATGAGAGACTTATATTTATTATGAATGAATTTAGGTGCATTCAACTTGATGTGTATTGACCATTCAAGCAACTTGCATGAAAAATGCGTTTTCAGCCTCTACTGCACATAGTTCAGTAAAATACTCATATCTTGAGTTATAGATGTTGGAATAATCTGATTCAAGTTGCGTTGTAACAATAACTTAATTATCTACAATATTCATGTTGACCATGTTGACCAAATCGGCGTGTAGAAAAGCAGACAATGGCCGACATTAAGATGCTTAAATTGAATCATTACAACTCCACCACTGCACATGGTTCAGTAAAATAATCATATCTTGAGCTGTAGATGTTGGAATGATATGATTCAAGTTGCGTTGTAAAGCTAACTTAATGCTCTACAACGTTCATGTTGACCATATTGTCCAATTCGGAGTTTAGAAAAGCAGACAATGGCCGACATTGAGATGCTTAAATTGAATTATTACAACTCCACCACTGCACATGGTTCAGTAAAATAATCATATCTTGAGCTGTAGATGTTGGAATGATATGATTCAAGTTGCGTTGTAAAGCTAACTTAATGCTCTACAACGTTTATGTTGACCATATTGTCCAATTTGGAGCGTAAAGAGCAGAAAATGGCCGACATGGAGATGCTTAATTGAATCATGAGCCCACAATGACAACTCACATTCACACTAGCATATGCTCGTTTTATTGCCTATAAAAGGAGGGCATTTACACAACAAATGAAGGGAGGGAAGCTAGAATTTGAGAGTTTCATATTGTCTTGTTCATTTTTAGTTTTATTGTGTGTAATTTATAATATGTCTTGCTAGAACCTTAGCTAGAGCTAAGGGTGATACTTTGATAAATTTGTAATGTTGTTCTTCATTTCTTCTTTTGTTCTTCAATGAAATCCTTCAATTAATTAAATCATATGTACTAAAATTGTATTTGGTTTGTTTGAGACTTTGATTCATTGTTAACATTGTGCATGGTACATTGAATGCTTAGACTATCTCAACATTTCAAGTTCATAGGTTTTATTACATATTATAGTTAAGAATGGGTTATCTTTTAAATATAGTCATGCAATAATATCTCCATCTTCCAATTAAGATCACTTCCTAGATGATTCTTAATTGAGTTATATTGTGAATGGAGAACATTAATTACAAGTTTGTCAAAGAGGATCCTAGAAGCTCTAGTCCTTTCGTTTATTGAAACTTTGTTTATTGTCAAATAATTAACATTGCATATTTCTATTGATCTAATACAGTTCCTTCCAATTCCTTGAGGATCGACACTCGGACTCCCGAGTTTTATTACTTGAGACAACCTACACTTGGGTATTGCAATCTTTTAGTTGTAGCAAGTTTTTGGCGCCGTTGCCGGGGAGTTGCGTCAAGGAAAGTATATAGATTTTTTTTTACTATTATTATAATTTATGTTTTGCTAATATATGATAGTTTGGTGCAGGGACAAAAATTCTGGTCGTTTAATTAAAGTTAATACTGAAAACTTGTTTGACAATCTTTTTGATTTACCTCAACACTCACACACAATTAACACCATGGCTGAAAATGAAAGTGTGCATGATGAAAATGAACCTATAAGAACCATGCGTGATTATTTACAACCTCCAAGAAATTCTTCTCCTTCTTGCTTTATTTTTCCTCTTAATGCTAATAATTTTAAATTTAAGCCTGGTATGATTCCACTACTTCCAAATTTTCATGGTTTAGAATCTGAAAGTCCATATTTGCATCTTAAGGATTTTGAGGAAGTGTGTTCTACTTTCAATGACCAAACATGTAGTGATGAAATTGTAAGGCTAAAATTGTTTCCTTTTTCTTTAAAAGATAAAGCAAAAACATGGTTGAATTCTTTAAAACCAAGATCCATTGGCACATGGCAAGAAATGCAAACTGAATTTCTAAAAAAATTCTTTCCAAGCCATAGGACTAATGCTTTGAAAAGACAAATTCAAAATTTTTCCCAAAAATTAAATGAACAATTTTTTCAATGTTGGGAACGTTTTAAGGATTTGTTAAATTCTTGTCCACATCATGGTTTTGAAAAATGGAGGACTATAAGCTTTTTCTATGAAGGTTTAGCACCTGAAACAAAACAATTTGTTGAAACAATGTGCAATGGTGAATTTCTTGATAAAGAACCTGAAGAAGCTTTTGAATTTTTAGATCATTTGGCAGAAAATTCTCAATCTTGGCAAACAACTACTACTTTTGAAAATTCTATAAGATCCAATATTTCTAGTTCTAATGGAGGAAAATATCACCTTAATCAAGAAGATGATTTGAATGCTAGGATTGCAAATTTAACTAGAAAAGTTGAAGCCATGGAATTAAGAAAAGTTAAAGAAGTCAAATCTTTGCAAAATGATGAAATTTGTAGCATTTGTGAAGTCATGGGACATTCCACAACAAATTGTCCAAATATTCCAGTTTTCAAAGAAGTGTTACATGACCAAGCAAATGCTATGAATGTTTTCAAAAAGCCATTTTCTTCTCCTTATTCTAACACTTATAATCCTGAATGGAGAAATCATCCCAATTTTAGTTGGAAAAATGATAATAATGCTCATGTTGTGCCTTCTCAAGGGAATTCAAATTTTTCTCCATATCATACACAATCAAAGTCAAAAAATCTTGAGGAAACATTGCAAACATTCATGCAAGGACAAACAAGCATAAACAATCAAACTTCACAAGCCTTAAATGAGATCAAAAATACACTCTCAACATTGACCTCTGCTTTGCGCATTCAAGAAAAAGGTAAATTTCCAGCTCAACCTCAACCAAATCCTTCAGGTCAATTTCATGTAAGTGATTCTAGTTCTTGTGATACACCACCTGAAAATGCCAATTCTATTTCTACTCTTCGTAGTGGCAAAGTTATTGACAAAACCATTTTTTCAAAGAAGCAAGAATCAAATGAAACACCAAAGTTAAAAAACCTTGATGAAGATGATAAGTCTAAGTCTTGTGATGTTGAAAAATGCCCCATTCCTGCACCATTCCCTCAAAGATTGCAGCCACTTCAAAAGTTGAATCAAAATTCTGAAATTTTTGAACTTTTTAAGCAAGTCAAAATCAACATCCCTTTGTTGGATGCAATTAAGCAAATTCCATCATATGCAAAATTTTTGAAAGACTTGTGCACTGTCAAGAGAAAACTTAATGTACAAAAGAAAGCATTTTTGACTGAAAATGTGAGTGCAATCATTCAACAAAATACCCCAATTAAATACAAAGATCCTGGTTGTCCAACAATCACATGTGTTATTGGAAATACTAAAATAGAACGTGCTTTACTTGATTTAGGTGCAAGTGTTAATTTGTTGCCATATAATGTGTATGACCAACTAGGGTTAGGCGAACTTATGCCAACAACAACAACACTTCAACTTGCTGATCGTTCTATTAAAATTCCAAGGGGTATTGTAAAAGATGTGTTAGTTCAAATTGACAAATTTTATTATCCTGTTGACTTCATTGTTTTGGATACACATCCTGTGTTGAATACTGATTTTCAAATTCCTGTCATTTTAGGAAGACCGTTTCTTGCAACTTCTAATGCCTTAATAAATTGTAGAAATGGTGTTTTAAAACTTTCTTTTGGAAACATGACATTGGAATTAAATGTGTTTAATATTTGTAAACAACCTCAAGATAATGACAATGTGCATGAAATAGATTTGATTGAGGAAATTGTGTATGATCATTTTACTTCTCTTGATATTTTGGAAGATAGTTTAGCTAGCTGTAATGATACTAAGCTTGAAATTCCTAACATGTCTTCTTTGTTGAATTTTTCTGAGGAACCAAAAAAAGGTGTCTGGAGGCAAAAATTTGAAGATTTACCACAAAGAAAAGATGCTCCTGTACCATCAAGTGTTCAACATCCAAATTTAGAACTAAAGACACTACCTTCAGATCTTAAATATTCCTTCTTGGGTGAAAACAACACATTTCCGGTAATAATTTCTTCTAAACTAAATGAATCTCAAGAAAGTAAGTTACTGGAAATTTTGTTATTGCACAAAAATTCAATAGGATGGACCATAGCTGACATAAAAGGAATTAGCCCCTTGATTTGCACACATAATATATATCTAGAGGAAAATTCTAAGCCCTCTAGAGAAATGCAACGAAGGCTCAATCCTAAGATGAAAGAGGTGGTAAGAAATGAAATTCTTAAACTTTTAGATGCTGGAATTATTTATCCTATTTCTGATAGTAAGTGGGTTAGCCCTACACAAGTTGTTCCAAAGAAATCTGGTGTTACTGTAGTCAAAAATGAAAATAATGAGTTGATTCCAACTAGAACCATCTCTGGTTGGCGCATGTGCATTGACTATAGGAAACTTAACTCAATGACTAGGAAAGATCATTTTCCTTTACCTTTTTTGGATCAAATTCTAGAAAGAGTGGCTGGACATGAATTTTATTGTTTCCTTGATGGGTATTCTGGATATAACCAAATTGTAATTGCATTTGAAGATCAAGAAAAGACAACTTTCACATGTCCTTTTGGTACATTTGCTTACCGTAGGATGCCATTTGGATTATGTAATGCACCAGCTACATTTCAAAGATGCATGCTTAGTATTTTTAGTGATATGATTGAACATTATCTTGAAGTTTTCATGGATGATTTTTCTGTTTTTGGTGATTCATTTGATGATTGTTTATCAAATTTGGAGAAAGTTTTAATTAGATGTGAAGAAAATAATCTTGTGCTCAATTGGGAGAAATGTCATTTTATGGTGAATCATGGTATTGTTCTGGGTCATATAGTTTCTTCTAAAGGAATTGAAGTTGATAAATCTAAGATTGAATTAATTGCAAACCTTCCCACTCCTAAGTGTGTTAAAGATGTGAGATCATTTTTAGGACATGCTGGATTTTACAGGAGATTTATCAAAAACTTTAGTGTTATATCTAGACCATTGTGTAATCTCTTAGTAAAAGAAACTTCTTTTGAGTGGACTGATAAGTGCCAAGAAGCATTTGTGACTTTTAAATCCATGCTAACTTCTTCTCCAATTATGCAACCTCCTGATTGGTCTTTACCTTTTGAGATTATGTGTGATGCAAGTGATTTTGCAGTTGGAGCTGTGTTAGGTCAAAGAAAGGATAAGAAGCCTTTTGTAATTTCATATGCAAGTAGAACCTTGAATAGTGCACAAATGAATTATTCCACTACTGAGAAGGAACTACTTGCAGTGGTATTTGCATTAGATAAATTTAGATCTTATCTTGTTGGCTCACCAATTGTTATCTTTAGTGATCATGCAGCTTTGAAATATCTTTTGTCAAAGAAAGATGCCAAACCTAGACTCATTAGGTGGATTCTCTTACTCCAAGAATTTGATCTCACCATTCAAGACAAGAAAGGAGTAGATAATGTGGTGGCAGATCACTTATCAAGACTTGTGTTTGATGAATCAGTTGTGGCTACACCAATCAAGGACACTTTTCCAGATGAACAACTTTTTAATATCTCTAAATTACCTTGGTTTGCTGATATTGCTAATTTTCTTGTCACAGGAAAAATTCCATCATATTGGAGTACACCAGACAAGAAGAAATTCTTATGTGAGGTAAAAAAATTCTATTGGGATGACCCTTATCTCTTCAAATATTGTTCTGATCAAATTATAAGAAGATGTGTGCCTGATGAGGAATTTCATAATGTCCTTTTGTCATTCTCAAGCATGTGGTGGCCATTTTTCATCGAAAAAAACCTCTGCAAAAATCTTGCAGTGTGGATTTTATTGGCCAACTCTTTTTAAAGATACATATGAATTTTGCAAATCTTGTGATCGTTGTCAAAAGTTGGGAGGAATAACTCGTAGAAACATGATGCCATTGCACCCTATTTTAACCATTGAAATTTTTGATTGCTGGGGCATTGACTTCATGGGTCCATTTCCCTCTTCTTTCAGTTATGTATATATCTTAGTGGCAGTTGATTATGTTTCCAAATGGATTGAGGCAATTCCCTGTAGAACTAATGACCATAAAATTGTTTTGAAATTTTTAAAAGAAAATATTTTATCAAGATTTGGAATACCTCGAGCCATTATCAGTGATGGGGGTTTACATTTTTGTAATAGACCTTTTGAGGCTTTGATGAAAAAATATGGAATTACACACAAAGTGTCAACCCCTTATCACCCACAAACAAGTGGACAAGCTGAACTTGCAAACAGAGAAATAAAACATATTTTGGAAAAAACAGTAAATCCAAATCGTAAAGATTGGTCTCTAAGACTAACTGATGCACTTTGGGCTTACAGAACAGCTTTTAAGTCACCACTTGGCATGTCTCCTTATAGACTTGTTTTTGGAAAAGCTTGTCACTTGCCTGTTGAATTGGAACATAAAGCTTTTTGGGCTGTTAAAATGTTTAATTTCAATTTAGATAAGGCAGGCTCACTAAGAAAACTTCAATTGAATGAACTTGAGGAAATACGAAATGAAGCTTATGAGAATTCTCGAATTTACAAAGAACGAACAAAGGAATTTCATGATAAACACATTCTTAGAAGATCTTTTCAACCTTTACAAAAAGTTCTCTTGTATAATTCAAGGTTACATTTATTTCCTGGAAAGTTACGTTCAAAATGGACTGGACCCTTCATTGTTAAACAAGTTTATCCACATGGGGCTATAGAAATTGAAAATCCAAAGAATGGTAATGTCTTTAAGGTTAATGGGCAACGATTGAAACCATTTTTTGAGAATTTTTCAAAAGAGAATGAGTCCATTGTTTTGGAGAACCCTACATATAAGGATTAAGATCATTTTTCTTGTTGTGTAGGAATTTTCTTTCATGTTTTGTGTGTAATTTTCTTTCACATGTTCTCTTTGATATTCTGTTAGTGTGTTTAATGCAGTGTTCAATAAAAGCTTCTACATCCATCAAGGTGATATCTAAACTCTCTTTACTTTAGCCTATCTTGTATTCTCTTATTTTGCCTTCTTTTAACATTGAGGACAATGTCTCATTTAAGTTGGGGGGTAAAGAAGTTTAAGTTTAATTTATTTTTGGCAAAACATTTGTTGAAAAAAAAAAATCTTCCACCATCAAGTAGTTAAAATTATCTTGGCTTAGACAAATAACATATACTTTTTCTTATGATAGCATGTCATAGTTGTTGATGAATATGAAGGTACAAGTTTGAAAAGCAAAAATGAAATATATTATTTGATAAATTTCATGTCAAGTTGAATAAATTTTCAAGTGAGTGTTTGAGCCTTTCAATTTTTCTTAGAGTGAATATTTATTTCCCTACCATTCTTAGAACTCATGTACTTCTGTTATATATGTGATGATAATCTATGATCTTAAGTAACCAATACCTCAAAAAAAAAAATAAATAAATAAATAAAAAAAAAAAAAAAAAAAGAGAAGTGTTTATTGAAACTCTAACTGCTAGTAGATATGAATAACTATTCAAGTTCTCTAGAAAATAATTGGGAAACAATTCTTGAACCATTTGAGCTTTGCTAGCCAACATTCAAATTATTTCCTTTTTGGAAAGACAATTGAACGAGAGCTTTGTTATAAAAAAAAAAAAAAGAATAGAAAAAGAAAAAGAAAAAAAAAAAAAAAAAAAAAAAAAAAAAGAAGAAAGAAGAAAGAAGAAGAAGCCTCTATTTATATTGATTGTTATTTTGTTAGCTATGGTTACATCCCAATTAAAGCTTCTTTTTGAATCTAAGAGAACTATAGTTTGAAATAAATACTAGTATTGTTTTATGTTTCATAACACATATAAAAAAAATAGTAAAAAATATATATATATAAAAAAAAAAAAAAAAAAAAGTAAAGAAAATAAAGAGGTACAAGTTTTACAATTTCATATCACATCACATTCTTTCAAATCACTCTTCCATTTTTCTTGTGTGTAAACAAATCCTGCTATCATTTCATTCTTATTCCAGTTTATTATTTTAGTATGGTAAGAGACATTATCTCATTTATTCTTCTATAACCATTTTCTAATGTCAAAATTACCAATCCTATTTGAAAAACCTATAGACATGTTATTTCTAAGCAATGATAAATTTTATTTAGCTTTGATAACAAGTATTTTTTGTATAAATTAATAACATTGAATGTGCTCTCCTAGTTAATATGCATATGTTATTTTTCTAATTCTTTGCTAGTTTTAATAACTTGATTTGGAAGAAATTTTTCACTCAACTAAGTTTATGCCAAAGATTAAGTTGAATTTAAAACTCTTTATTGACCATCACAAAGATTGCTAGGGACTAGCAAAATGTTAGTTGGGGGGTGTGATAAATGTCTAAAATTGCATTACTTGCATATATTTTCATAGACATTTATACATATTATTTTGTTAATTAAGCTATCTTATGCACCAATTAAGAAGTCTCATCACATTATTTTAATTAAACATATCTATATGAATAAATGTTGATTTAATATGATATGAGAGACTTATATTTATTATGAATGAATTTAGGTGCATTCAACTTGATGTGTATTGACCATTCAAGCAACTTGCATGAAAAATGCGTTTTCAGCCTCTACTGCACATAGTTCAGTAAAATACTCATATCTTGAGTTATAGATGTTGGAATAATCTGATTCAAGTTGCGTTGTAACAATAACTTAATTATCTACAATATTCATGTTGACCATGTTGACCAAATCGGCGTGTAGAAAAGCAGACAATGGCCGACATTAAGATGCTTAAATTGAATCATTACAACTCCACCACTGCACATGGTTCAGTAAAATAATCATATCTTGAGCTGTAGATGTTGGAATGATATGATTCAAGTTGCGTTGTAAAGCTAACTTAATGCTCTACAACGTTCATGTTGACCATATTGTCCAATTCGGAGTTTAGAAAAGCAGACAATGGCCGACATTGAGATGCTTAAATTGAATTATTACAACTCCACCACTGCACATGGTTCAGTAAAATAATCATATCTTGAGCTGTAGATGTTGGAATGATATGATTCAAGTTGCGTTGTAAAGCTAACTTAATGCTCTACAACGTTTATGTTGACCATATTGTCCAATTTGGAGCGTAAAGAGCAGAAAATGGCCGACATGGAGATGCTTAATTGAATCATGAGCCCACAATGACAACTCACATTCACACTAGCATATGCTCGTTTTATTGCCTATAAAAGGAGGGCATTTACACAACAAATGAAGGGAGGGAAGCTAGAATTTGAGAGTTTCATATTGTCTTGTTCATTTTTAGTTTTATTGTGTGTAATTTATAATATGTCTTGCTAGAACCTTAGCTAGAGCTAAGGGTGATACTTTGATAAATTTGTAATGTTGTTCTTCATTTCTTCTTTTGTTCTTCAATGAAATCCTTCAATTAATTAAATCATATGTACTAAAATTGTATTTGGTTTGTTTGAGACTTTGATTCATTGTTAACATTGTGCATGGTACATTGAATGCTTAGACTATCTCAACATTTCAAGTTCATAGGTTTTATTACATATTATAGTTAAGAATGGGTTATCTTTTAAATATAGTCATGCAATAATATCTCCATCTTCCAATTAAGATCACTTCCTAGATGATTCTTAATTGAGTTATATTGTGAATGGAGAACATTAATTACAAGTTTGTCAAAGAGGATCCTAGAAGCTCTAGTCCTTTCGTTTATTGAAACTTTGTTTATTGTCAAATAATTAACATTGCATATTTCTATTGATCTAATACAGTTCCTTCCAATTCCTTGAGGATCGACACTCGGACTCCCGAGTTTTATTACTTGAGACAACCTACACTTGGGTATTGCAATCTTTTAGTTGTAGCACGTAGAAATACCGAGCAATTTAAAAATAGTTTTCAAGTTAAATTTCCATCAGAAGATATAATGGTAAAACATGTATAACTTTTTGTAGAAATTTCCAAATTCAATTTTGTAAAAACCCACATAAACTAGACATTCCCTGCTTAAAAAATAAATTGTTACCCACTCACTGAAATTTCAAGAAACAGTCTAGCAAAATTAAAAAACAGATCAGATTTTTACAAGAAAACTGCAGTCTAAAAATTTCAAACATATTCCAGAAAATTGTCTATAACTTTCTGTAGAAAGACCCAAATCACATTCTGTGAAAAGCCTCAAAAACTAGACATCCATACCATTTTAGAAGATATGGAATGAACCCTAACTCAAATAGAACACACACAGTTTTTGTTCAAAAGTTTCTGAAAATAGTTTTTCAAAAGTGAAAGAGATAGTTTTTGAATCAACTTTAACTTGAATTTTTCCAACAGAATTTCTACAGAATTTTAGTCCAAAATAGCTAAAATCAAAGAATTTTTTAGGGCTTACCTAAGCAAAGAACATGAAAGAGGAGGAGGAGATCAACCACCACCCAAGAGAAGAAGAACGAAAGAAAAAGAAGGGCTGCATGAAAGAAAGAAGAGAATAAGAAAATGAGTATATAGGGTTTGGCTTGAAAAAATGACTAAAATGCCCTTCTCACATTTAAAGAACTTTCTTAAGAAATAGGGGCAATTTGATAATTTTCACCCAAATAGCCCAAATTTTCCCACTAATTGAATAAAATCAAAAAGTTTATTTTAAGAAGTTATAATTATTTACAAACAAATTTTAATATTCAGAATATTTACTTTCGTTACTTAAGAAAGAACTAAATTTAATAGCTTTATAAAGTGAAATAAAATTCATTGAAATAAATAATAATATTTATTTTATATATATACATATTTTTTTTCCTAAAATATTAATTTAAAATTTTGGGTCTCACAGTTACCGTACTGTCCGAAGGTAGCCCAGTTGAAGCTGTCAAAGTTGTTAGTCAAGTCGAGTAAGACAACGAAACTTGGTTCACTCCCCTCTTGAAGTATCTGACCGATGAATTCTCCCGGATGAGAAAAAGAAAAGTCAGGCAATTGTTGTTAAAAGTTTCAATTATTTTATACGAAATGGGTTGCTGTACAAAAAAACTCCCACTGGTCTTGGATTAATATGTGTCAACGAACTATCTACAAAACAAATCCTCAAAGAAGCACATGAAGGAGAATGCATCGGGGGTTGTAAGTTGTCTCAAAGGATAATGCGACAAGGATACTACTGTACGAAGTTTTCTCAATGTTGTGACAAATGTCAGCATTTCGGCCTGCTCATTCATACTGCGGTGACCCATATGACTGGAGTCATAAGTTCGTGGTGTTTCTACAAATGGGGATTGGATATTGTAGGACCCTTACCATAAGCAATCGGACAGAAAAGGTTTCTATTGGTTACCATAGACTATTTTGCTAAGTGGATTGAGGTGGAGGCTTTAAGTCGAATTCGTGAAACTGAGATCATCAACTTCCTTTGGAAGTCCATAATTTTTCGGTTCAGTCTTCCTAGAGAACTGGTTACTGATAACGAGAAACAATTTGTTGGGCAAAAGGTAAAAGATTTCACTCTGAAATATGGAATAAAGCTCAACCATTCATCACCCTATTACCCATAAGGCAATGGTCAGGTCAAGGCCTCGAATAAGTTAATACTCACTCTCTTGAAGAAAAAGCTTGTGTCGGCGAAAGGAAAATGGATCGAAGAATTTCCTAGAGTATTATGGTCAATTTGAACTAGCCCTCAGAAGCAACAAATGAATCACCTTTTGCTTTGGTCTATGGAACAAAAGCGGTAATACCCACAGAAGTTATCTTCCCCACACTTTGGTCCGGTATCAATGAAGAACATAATAGTTCGAAACGAATGCTACATTTGGTTTTTTCTGAGGAGCGTTGAGGTAAAGCTATGTTACTAATGGAAGATAATAAATGAAAAGTTGCCACCTTTTACGACAACGTAGTCCAATTCAAAATGTTTGCAATAAAAGACTGGGTCATACGGAGAGTCCTCCCTAGTCACAAGGAATGGAAAGTTGGTAAATTAGGGGTAAACTGGGAAGGACCGTACGAAATCGAAGACATCACACCTGGAGGTGCTTTTATTCTTAAACGTCCTACATTCAAAATGGAATCTCAAAGTTGGAATGCTAAGCATCTGAAGAAGTATTATTTCTAGTTTTCATTTGATGTAATTTTAAAGCACGATTTGTAGCAAGCATTTTGTAATGAACGATAGGTTTCTATTATGCAACTAATAAACGTACATTTGTATGAAAAAAACGTGTTATCTTCCTTTGATTTACAAGATTCACGATTAGGCTGCACGAGTTGATCATTTGTGCTAAATAATAGCAAGGCAGAGCGCTCGGGCCCACCCTTCGCGCCATGAGAGGCTGGCATTGTCCAGCTCCAGGCTAATGAGGATTCAAAATTAGGTCACGCTAGTTGATTGCCTATGCTAAATGACAGCATGGTAGAGTGCTCGGGTCCACCCTTAGCACCACGAGAGGTTGGCATTGCCTAGAATTGGGTTGATGAGGATTTAAGTTTAGGACGAACAAGCTAATTGCATGTGCTAGTGAACAGCCAGGCGGAGAGCTCAGGTCTCCATACGTTGCTTGTTTGTGGTTAATAAAAATAGTTTACTTTTTTATTATTAGATTCTTAATATAGCAATACAAATGGAAGAGTGACTTCACCACTTAAACAACATTACACACCATCTTTTACCCCCTACTTAATTACTTTAACAATCGATTTAAGTTCTTATCCATCGGCTTTGGTCGAACTAATGGGTACAATTTGGCTTGCACGACATTCACAAAGTCTAGCAAGGAACGACAGGCTGCCTCACCCACTGTTACATCATCTTCTAATGATCTTTCCAACTCTAGGGTCGACTGCATAATGTCGAGGAACACATCTTCTCCTCGTTTCAAGTATGCATCTGCCCACAATGATTCCTCTTTAATTATGTTGGCCATTTCCTTCAAAGTTAGTTCATGATGCTTCACGCAGCTAAATTATTCTCGAACAATTGATTATTCTCTCATTTTAGTTAGCGAACTTCTACGTTTAGTGTCGAGTTTTCCTTTTTTCAAGCCTGGACCTTTATCCTTAAAGCTTGATCAGACGACATCATTCTTAATCACCCGTTATGTACTCACCTTGGGTGTTTAATTATAATGCTCCTCCCCTCCCTTTTATAACCCATATTTACGCACTATTTCCTTACACGTGTACCACTCAAGATACTACGCACATGCTATCATATTAAGACTAAATCATACCATAAATAATTAAATATTTTGATTTCTATTTAGATAAGTTACAACTTAAATGCTACAAAAATACTTTGATTTCTATTACAAATGTCTGAAATATCCCTATACTGTCGGCGTGTTTATAATTGGTTGGGGTCCTATTCTACCTCGTCCTCTTCCCTCACCTCCTCTACCCTGTCTTACATACGTCTCTAGCCTGAGGGCTCTATAGTCGATGCAATCTCAAGGATACTATTGTATTCTTCTAGTTTGCCTTTCTCTATGGCCTTCTCCTTGAAAGCCTCAATGGCTTTGTTATATTCCACCTGGGAAAACTTCATCTTCTTCGACTTTGCCAACTCTAAGTCCTCTTGGACCTTGGCATGAACAACCTTTTCCTTGGCGAGCCCATCTTTGACAAATCGAAGCTCGATCTTAAGTGCCTCAAACGTTCTACTTGTGCTTGTTCCTTCTTTTCAAGCTCCACATTCCTTGCGTACAGGGACGTGATGTTAGAAAATGCCACATGGTGGCCTAATTTTTTGGCCTTTAATTCATCTCTTATCTTCTCCACTTTCGAACCTTGAAAATCGGATCAGCACCATTGACTGCACGTGCACACAGATTAATCCAAAAACAAAAACAAAAATACAAATAAAAAAAACACTGAGCTATCATACCTCGACAAGTTTCCAGTTCGCGAGCGTTAGAGCATCGACCTCTTTACAAAGGTTGTCCAACACATCTTTGTCTGGTCTAGTTGGTAACATCCATACAAATTCATCAATGGTTGTTGGATTCCGAATTACATGCTCAACCACACTAGAGCCATGGTCAATGACTTGCATGGATTTTCCCTTGTCTAGTCTGGAGGGCTCATGGGCTAAAAATAGAGGCAATATAGGAGAACCTGGGCTGTCATCCTCGATCATGACTAGGGAAGGAGGAAGGACCTCTTATGGCCTTCCTCGGTGCAATCCTCCTTTTCTTAAGACCCTGTGATTATGAGGTCTCTTGCATGGACGTCCGAAAACCACTGAATAATACGCTAGCATCAATCTTATTTGGGTCCATCTCTGTGAACACAACAACAACAAAAGAGGATGAGCAAATATCAAATCATTCCAGATAAGCACAATACAATAAATACTAATATTTTGGATGTGCATCAAGCACCTTCGCCCACCAACTCAAAGTTCATTCGAACTCAGTGACCAATCTCTGTCTCTTACGAGACTGCTCGGATCCTTTTATTCTAGTGATAGGTGGCTTGGCACTAGTCCTTAATAAACTCGCCACTATTAATTGCGAGGTCAACAAACACCCTTTTACCACGAGGTTGGTTTTCACAGACACCCTAGAGTTGAGTGAAACGAGCTTTGCCTCGCTCATTTAGCGTGACCAGGTGAAAACACACGAGTTTTAGTACATTCTTCATATTCATCCATGCGAAGGGAATTACATTTCATTCCTCCTTAGACTCCCATCGACTAGAAACATAAAAAAAAGAACTACTTCTAATCTCGTTCATTGTCTGATAACATGACATTTATGCCCTGGTCCTAATTAGCAAATATATATACAAGCCGGTCGTCTGACGAGCTCTACTTTATTACGTATGCTTCATTGAAATTGGCCATTCCTATCTGGATCCCAACCTCCCTAGACAACAATTTTATGCACATCGAGTATTGCCAGTCGTTGGGAAGAATCTGGCCAGGAGATATCTGTGTTCGTCTTAAGAAATCCCTAACAAAATCTGGTAGCAAAAACCTCAGCCCGACCATGCTTTAGAACATATGATTCATTGAAGTTGGCCATTCCGATCTGGATCCCAACCTCCCTACACAACAATTTTATGCACATCAAGTATTGCCAGTCGTTGGGAAGAATCTGGCCAGGAGATATCTATGTTCGTCTTAAGAAATCCCTAACAAAATCTGGTAGCAAAAACCTCAGCCCGACCATGCTTTAGAACATATGATTCATTGAAGTTGGCCATTCCGATCTGGATCCCAACCTCCCTACACAACAATTTTATGCACATCAAGTATTGCCAGTTGTTGGGAAGAATCTGGCCAGGAGATATCTATGTTCGTCTTAAGAAATCCCTAACAAAATCTGGTAGTAAAAACCTCAGCAGTTTCTGATGAAAATCTGGTCCAGTTGGTAGCATCCATACAAACTCATCCATGGTTGTCGGATTCCAAATTACAGGCTCAGCCACACTAGAGCCATGGTCAACGACTTGCAGGGATTTTCCCATGTCTAGTCTGGAGGGCTCAGGGGCTAAAAATAGAGGTAATATAGGAGAACCTGGGCTGTCATCCTCGATCATGACTAGGAGGAAGGAGCTCTTATGGCTTTCCTCGGTGCAATCCTCCTTTTCTTAAGACCCTGTGATTACGAGGTCTCCTGCATGGATGCCCAAAAACCACTGAATAATACGCTAGCATCAATCTCGTTTGGGTCCATCTCTGTGAACCCAACAACAACAAAAGAGGATGAGCAAATAGCAAATCATTCCAAATAAGCACAATACTTTAAATACTAATATTTTGGATGTGCATCAAGCACCTTCACGCACGAACTCGAAGTTCAGTCGAACTAGAGACCAATCTCTATCTCTTACGAGACTACTCGGATTGTTTTATTCTAGTGATAGGCGGCATGGGGCTAGCCCTTAATAAACTCGCCACTATTAATTGCGAGGTCAACAAACACCCTTTTACCACGAGGTTGGTTTTCACAGACACCCTGGAGTTGAGTCAAACGACCTTTGCCTCTCTCATTTAGCGTGACTAGGTGGAAACACACGAGTTTTAGTACATTCTTGATATTCATCCATGTGAAGGGAATTACATTTCACTCCTCCTTAGAATCCCATCGACTGGAAGCATAAAAAAAAGAACTACTTCTAATCTTGTTCATTGTCTAATAACATGACATTTATGCCCTGGTCCTATTTAGCAAATATATATACATGCCGGTTGTCTGACGGGCTCTACTTTAGTACGTATGCTTCATTGAAGTTGGCCATCCCTATTAGGATACCAACCTTCATCACAAAAATCTTATGCACATCAAGTATTGCCTATCGTTGGGAAGAGTCTGGCCAGGAGATATCTGTGTTCGTCTTAAGAAATGCCTAACAAAATCTGGTAGCAAAAACCTCAGCAGTTTCTCATGAAAATCTAGTCCAGTTGGTAACATCCATACAAACTCATCCATGGTTGTCAGATTCCCAATTACAGGCTCAGCCACACTAGAGCCATGGTTAACGACTTGCATGGATTTTCCCTTGTCTAGTCTGGAGGGCTCAGGGGCTAAAAATAGAGGCAATATAGGAGAACCTGGGCTGTCATCCTCGATCATGACTAGGGAAGGAGGAAGGAGCTCTTATGGACTTCATCGGTGTAATCCTCCTTTTCTTAAAACCCTGTGATTACGAGGTCTCCGGCATGGACGCCCGAAAACCACTGAATAATACGCTAGCATCAATCTTGTTTGGGTCTATCTCTGTGAACACAACAACAACAAAAGAGGATGAGCAAATAGCAAATCATTCCAAATAAGCACAATACTATAAATACTAATACTTTGGATGTGCATCAAGCACCTTCGCCCACCAACTCGAAGTTCAGTAGAACTCCGTGACCAATCTTCTCTCGTACGAGACTGCTCTGATCATTTTATTCTAGTGATAGGCGGCTTGGCACTAGCCCTTAATAAACTCGCCACTATTAATTATGAGGTCAACAAAAACCCTTTTACCACGAGGTTGGTTTGCACAGACAACCTAGAGTTGAGTCAAACGAGCTTTGCGTCGCTCATTTAGCGTGACTAGGTGGAAACACACGAGTTTTAGTACATTCTTGATATTCATCCATGTGAAGGGAATTACATTTCACTCCTCCTTAGACTCCCATCAACTAGAAACATAAAAAAAAGAACTACTTCTAATCTTGTTCATTGTCAGATAACATGACATTTATGCCGAGGTCCAATTTAGTAAATATATATACAAGCCGGTCGTCTAACGGGCTCTGCTTTATTACGTATGCTTCATTGAAGTTGGCCATTCCTATGTGGATCCCAACCTCCCTAGACAACAATTTTATGCACATCAAGTATTGCCAGTCGTTGGGAAGAATCTGGCCAGGAGATATCTGTGTTCGTCTTAAGAAATCCCTAACAAAATCTGGTAGCAAAAATCTCAGCCCGACCATGCTTTAGTACGTATGCTTCATTGAAGTTGGCCATTCCTATCTGGATCCCAACCTCCCTACACAATAATTTTATGCACATCAAGTATTTCCAGTCGTTGGGAAGAATTTGGCCAGGAGATATCTGTGTTCCTCTTAAGAAATCCCTAACAAAATCTGGTAGCAAAAACCTCAGCAGTTTCTCATGAAAATCTAGTCCAGTTGGTAACATCCATACAAACTCATCCATGGTTGTCAGATTCCCAATTACAGGCTCAGCCACACTAGAGCCATGGTCAACGACTTGCATGGATTTTCCCTTGTCTAGTCTAGAGGGCTCAGGGGCTAAAAATAGAGGCAATATAGGAGAACCTGGGCTGTCATCCTCGATCATGACTAGGGAAGGAGGAAGGAGCTCTTATGGCCTTCATCGGTGCAATCCTCCTTTTCTTAAAACCCTGTGATTACGAGGTCTCCGGCATGGACGCCCGAAATCCACTGAATAATACGCTAGCATCAATCTCGTTTGGGTCCATCTCTGTGAACACAACAACAACAAAAGAGGATTAGCAAATAGCAAATCATTCCAAATAAGCACAATACTATAAATACTAATACTTTGGATATGCATCAAGCACCTTCGCCCACCAACTCGAAGTTCAGTCGAACTCCGTGACCAATCTTCTCTCGTACGAGATTGCTCTGATCATTTTATTCTAGTGATAGGCGGCTTGGCACTAGCCCTTAATAAACTCGCCACTATTAATTATGAGGTCAACAAAAACCCTTTTACCACGAGGTTGGTTTGCACAGACAACCTAGAGTTGAGTCAAACGAGCTTTGCGTCGCTCATTTAGCGTGACTAGGTGGAAACACACGAGTTTTAGTACATTCTTGATATTCATCCATGTGAAGGGAATTACATTTCACTCCTCCTTAGACTCCCATCGACTGGAAACATAAAAAAAAGAACTACTTCTAATCTTGTTCATTGTTTGATAACATGACATTTATGCCCAGGTCCAATTTAGCAAATATATATACAAGCCGGTCGTCTGACGGGATCTGCTTTAGTACGTATGCTTCATTGAAGTTGGCCATTCCTATGTGGATCCCAACCTCCATAGACAACAATTTTATGCACCTCAAGTATTGCCAGTCGTTGGGAAGAATCTGGCCAGGAGATATCTGTGTTCGTCTTAAGAAATCCCTAACAAAATCTGGTAGCAAAAATCTCAGCTCGACCATGGTTTAGTACATATGCTTCATTGAAGTTGGCCATTCCTATCTGGACCCCAACCTCCCTACATAATAATTTTATGCACATCAAGTATTTCCAGTCGTTGGGAAGAATCTGGCCAGGAGATATCTGTGTTCCTCTTAAGAAATCCCTAACAAAATCTGGTGGCAAAAACCTCAGCAGTTTCTCATGAAAATCTAGTCCAGTTTGTAACACCATGCAAACTCATCCATGGTTCTTGGATTCCCAATTACAGGCTTAGCCACACTAGAGCCATGGTCAACGACTTGCATGGATTTTCCCTTGTCTAGTCTGGGGGGCTCTGGGGCTAAAAATAGAGGCAATATAGGAGAACCTGGGCTGTCATCCTCGATCATGACTAGGGAAGGAGGAAGGAGCTCTTATGACCTTCCTCGATGCAATCCTCCTTTTCTTAAGACCCTGTGATTATGAGGTCTCTTGCATGGGTGCCCGAAAACCACTGAATAATACGCTAGCATCAATCTCGTTTGGGTCCATCTCTATGAACACAACAACAACAAAAGAGGATGAGCAAATAGCAAATCATTCCAAATAAACACAATACTATAAATACTAATATTTTGGATGTGCATCAAGCACCTTCGCCCACCAACTCAAAGTTCAGTCGAACTCAGTGACCAATCTCTGTCTCTTACGAGACTGCTCGGATCATTTTATTCTAGTGATAGGCGGCTTGGCACAAGCCCTTAATAAACTCGCCACTATTACTTGCGAGGTTAACAAACACCCTTTTACCACGAGGTTGGTTTGCACAGACACCCTGGAGTTGAGTCAAACGAGCTTTGCCTCGCTCATTTAGCTTGACTAGCTGGAAACACACGAGTTTTAGTACATTCTTGATATTCATCCATGTGAAGGGAATTACATTTCATTCCTCCTTAGACTCCCATCGACTGGAAACATAAAAAAGAGAACTACTTCAAATCTCGTTCATTGTCTGATAACATGACAATTATGCCCTGGTCCTATTTAGCAAATATATATACAAGCCGGTCGTCTGACGTGCTCTGCTTTAGTACGTATGCTTCATTGAAGTTGGCCATTCCTATCTGGATCCCAACCTCCCTAGACAACAATTTTATGCACATCAAGTATTGCCTGTCGTTGGGAAGAATCTGGCCAAGAGATATCTGTGTTCGTCTTAGCAAATCCCTAACAAGATCTGGTAGCAAAAACCTCAGCAGTTTCTCATGAAAATCTAGTCCAGTTGGTAACATCCATACAAACTCATCCATGGTTGTCAGATTCCCAATTACGGGCTCAGCCACTCTAGATTTCCAACAATGAGTCCAAATGTGAATTTAGATCATCATTAGCTAACCCTCCAAATTGAATAGCTTCCACCATTTGAATGACGCACGGTTTAAGCTCAAAGTTGTTAGCATTGATACCTGGTCTAGGTATAGAAGATTGTGTTTCATTAACTTTGGGGACTGCATAATCACATAGAAATTTGGGAGTAACCAAAATTTTTTGGTCCCCATGTTCCACTATATTCCTAGCTTGTTGTGTTAACTGTTCCCTTCTCAGTCGACATACAGTTCTTTCAATTTCAAGATCTAAAGGGAGCAAGTTTTCACCTGTCAATCTGGGCATAAACAAAAACACTAAAACTAAAAATTAAAAGTCCAAATTAGTAACACTAATATAATATTTGATATTCGTTACCAATTTAAAAGCAAAAAACTTGACCACGCAAAATTACAAGTGTATGGGACGTGTACCAGTAATAAGTACTTAAAGATAGATTACCAAAACCACAGGAAAAAAAGTATAATTGATAGCAAAGTACCAATTCAAATATTATTACTACTATTTGGACATTAAGATAAAACACTAAAATTATGAAATTAAATGCAGTAAAGAAACTATCTATGAGGGAGATAACCTAGGTAGTCATTAATCTCTCAATCTCCTAAGCTAGTGAATCCCTAAAGTCCTTCCCAAATAAATAATAAGAAATTATATGATTAATTGACTCCAAACTATGCATGCATTCTTCTCTCATGTAAACTTGATACGAATTAAATGGCGCTGCCATGAAAGCTCAACTCATGTCAAGAAGTGTGCTATGAAAAGGTTGAATTACCAGCTCGAATAAGCAACAACACAAGAATATGTGCACGAATAGGAGGCATGAATGTATTTCCTTCAAATGTCAAAATTCAGATTTTCAAGGAGCGCTGCGGCATGACATTTGGGCGCCGTGGCACAGGACATTCTGTTTTGGGTTGAAGAAACATGTGGGCCGTGGCATAAATTTTCCAGGTGCCATGGCATGAATAGACATACGTGCCACAACATGAATTTTCCAGGCGCTGCGGCATGAGCAGACATGCACCCGCTGACATGCCCAGCCTGCGCGCTGACACAGACAAGCGCCTAACACACACACCAGACCTTCGCGCGCTGACACCAGACGTGCGCGCTGACCCCCAATGTGCGAGCTGTAGCATGAAGTTTTGTCCGCCGTGGCCCGACTACGAGTGTGGAAAACAGAGCACCGCGTGCTGCGGCATGTATATTTCCCCGCTGCGACATAGTTTTAAAATGTTGTAATTTTTGGACCATTGATCACCATTCAATGGCTAGGATTTATTTCCCATTTTTATGTTTCAAATGTAACTATAAATACATTGTAGTAGCTGCCATAAAGGATACACATCTTTTGATCAATTGAAAACATTTTGAATGGAATTTCAAAATTGAGAGCCCAAGAGCTTCTCTTGTTCTTCTATGAAACTTGTCAAAGGAATTTGCAACCCTTTGTGGCGTTTCCCCTCGTCTTGATTCGTGGTGCGTAATATTCATGCGTGAAGGTGAGTTCTCGCAACCAAAATCTAGGTTTTTCGTAGAATTTGCATGCTAATATTGTTGTCAGGTCTTGGGGCCGTATTTCTTGTGGTTTTCAAGTCTTGTTGCTTGTGGGTCATAGGAGTCGTGCCGTTCGGTTCGCATCAAAACTACATACAATATAATAAATTAACCTAATCATACTCTCCTGCTAATTAGATTAAATCATTACTCTTAAAGAACGTCAAGTACGAATCACCTATATACAAATCTTACCTCTCAACCTAAAAACTATGTATGTTATTTGATCAAGACAAACATATAAATACTTTTCTCAAAGCAACCTATATGCCTCTATGTTTTAATTGATGATTGAGCAATTAATTAACAATTCAAACAAGATTAAATAATAAAATTGAATATTCCAATTAAAAGAGGGGAGGTAACATAGTTCGTCACATGTTAGAAAATTAGGCTTATAAGGCCCCTAGATTAATAGAAATTTAGTTATACATTAATTCCAAATTTATAATTGAAGAAAACATTGAAATTACTAGAAGAAAGAAGAAAAGAAATAACAAACTCAATCTCTTGATGAATATTACCTAATCTTCTACTCTTGATCTGGTTCTTCAATTGTTCTTTAGAATTCTTCACTACATGTCTGTTGGATTTGTGGTCTATGATGGTTGATCTAATCTTTAAAATTTGTGTATTTTTCTCTATAATTATGTATCAATTTATGTGTAAATTTCTATATATTTCTGCTATACACTTGTTTAGGACTCTAATAATGTCTTTATAAGCACACACAAAACCTAGGCAAATAGGATTTGGTCACAATTGGGATGCTGGATTCTAGGTCCAAACTTTGTACAAACTGTACGTGGGCCGAAGCTCACACATTCCACTGCCACGACATAGGTTGAAATTTGGGAATACACTTGTAACCTAAGAGGTCACCGCCATGACTAAACATACTCCTCCCCATTACGCAAGTTGATCTTTAAAATTGTACAATTTGATCCAAGAGGGTCAGGTTGTGGAGCCAATAGAATTGGGCCAGGGCTCGAGTGCTTGTGTGCCAATTTGCTTGTCTTGCATCACACGTGCCGTATCATGTGACGTGCGTTTAAACTCAAAATATCTAAAATGCATCAAAACATACCTAGTAACTCTAAAAGTAATATTTGTACGATAATTCAATAAAATGAACATAATTGGTCCTATATCCTGATTTTAATCTCAAATAATTATAGGATAATCTCATATTTTAGACATGCATCAGGCATGGAGTTGCTATTATGCAACCACGAAAGGAATTCAGACCAAATAGCAATTATAGTGTAGGTGGGGTAGTTCAAAACAAGGGAGCAAAGCTCGGGTGGAAATTATCAATGCAAACAAGGTAGAATTAGCCCTATTGGGGGAGGATGCCAATCGATTATTGAAAGTATGCATTAACTTACTGGAGGATATTAAAAGCAATCTCCTCCATTCCTAAAAAATAATGCTGATACTTTTTGTTGGAAATCAAAAGATATGCTAGGTATAGAATGAAAATTCATTTCCCATAAATTTAATCTTGACCACGATAAGAAACTAGTGCAACAAAAGAAAAGAAAATTTCACAAAGAAAAAAATGAAATTATTAACGCATAGGTGAAAATTTTGATTCACACTGAGATCATCAAAGAGGTCATTTACCCTACCTAGATTTACAACATGGTGCTAGTTAAGTGGAGAACCGAGGATGTGCGTTGCCGTGACCAACTTGAAACTTGCTTGCCCGAAAGATTGCTATCCACAATTGAGCATCGATAAGCTAGTAGATACAAAAACTGGTTACTACCTAATTAACTTCCTAGATGCATACTTGAGCTACCATTAGGTTCACATGGATAGAGAGGACGAAGAAGAAACATTCTTTATAACAAAGGAGGGAAACTTTTGTTATAAAAGATGCCCTTCGACCTAAAAAAATGCGAGCGCGGCTTACCAATGGATGGCTAATGGAATGTTCAAAGATATGCTTGGAAGAAATATGGAGGTATACGTAGATGATATGGAGGTTAAAACCAAGAAAAATAGCGAGCATATTAAATATCTGGAGGAAGTGTTCGAAGTTATGAGAAAGTAAGGGATGAGGTTGAACCTAAGAAAGTGCACATTTGAGGTTAATTCCAAAAAATTCCTAGGCTATCTGGTCTCAGCGAGGAGAATTGAAGCTAATCTCGATAAAATCAAAGCCCTTATTGACATGAAGCTACCAATAAACTTGAAAGGGATTCAACAACTGAATGGGAGAATCACTACCCTCAATCGCTTCATATTAAGATGCACCGACAATTGCCTACAATTCTTCAAACTTTTGAACAAGAACGCCTACTCATTCTGGAATGAAGAGTGCTACCTAGCTTTCTTGAAGATCAAAACTACCTTTTTTGTACACAGGTTCTCACCAGTCCTAGTCTTGGTGAGTTTTGTACCTCTACTTAGCAGTGACAATGAAAATAGTTGGTATGGTCCTACTGGTCGAGTGTGAAAAGATTCAACACCCCCATGTATTATGTCAGCCAAATTATGACCGAGTCATAAAGGAGGAATCCAATGTTGGAAAAATTGGCTTTTGCTCTTAAGGTTACCACAAGGAAGCTCAGACACTATTTTACTGCTCACATAGTCATTGTCCTTAGCTTTAGCCCATTAAAAAGTGTTATATCTAGATAGGAGGTGGTGGGGAGGTTGGCATGCATATCTATTGAATTGGGAGAATTTGATATATTATTTCAACCTCGAACCTCAATGAAAACCTAATTAGTTGCGAACTTCATAGCCGAGTTTACAAATTGCTCAAAAATAGTACAGGGCCTTGAAACCAACATTAGCATTTATTCTACCGAAATGAATTTGATCGAATTGGAAAGCCTTTGTGGATGGGGAAAACAACTTTAAAGGAGGCGAGATAGGAGTTGTTTTCATTGACCTTGAGGGAAATATTTATGAATATTCTGTCCAAATCAAATTTCAAGTTACGAATAATGTGGTTGAGTATGAGGCTGCCATCTTTGGGGTTATGATTGCTCAAAGACTTGGAATCTGTACGCCAACTCATTTTAGGCAAAGGATGACAATATGAGGAGGTACCTCAAGAGATTGAAGGCAGAATGCAATACATTGGAAGAAATACATGTGAAACAAATATCAAGAAGTAACAACAATTGTCCTGAAGCACTTGTAACTTTAGCATTAGTGCACAATACGACACAAAATAGAGTCATTAGTGTTACTATACTGTCCGAAGTTAGCCACATTAAAACCAAAAAGATTGTCAGTCAAGTCGAGGACATTAAGGATTCTTTGCTCGAGCCATTCTTAAGATATTGGACTGACAAGACCCTCCCTATCGAGAAAAAAAAAAGATCAAAGCTACTATTGTCAAGAGTAACAACTACTTTATACAAAATGGGCTGTTGTACAAAAAAATTCCCATGAGACCCAAACTTTTGATTGTCATTAAACCTTCAGCAACAAATATCCTCAAGGAGGCTTATGAGGGCGAATGCGGATCATATTCTAGAGGGCATCAGATAGCCCAATGAATAATGCCACAGGGATAATTCTGGCTGACCATATAGGCCAATTGTATCAAGTGTTCTTATTATTGCGACAAAATGTCAAACATTCAGCCTACTAACACAAGATATTATAAGTCCATGGCTTCTTCAAAAATGGCGGCTGGACATCGTAGGACCGTTACCACAAGATGTTAGGCAGAAGAAATTCCTCTTAGTCACCACAGATTACTTCACAAAATGGATTGAGACAAAGGCTGCTGCACAAAAACTTGATAACCAAATTTTGTATTTGTAAAAGGTCTCAAGTGCATGCATCACTTGTAGTAAGCGACAAGTATACTCCCAAGATCATCTCTCAAGGAATTGCAATTGTTTAAAAATTGATTAACGTTTTCTAAAATTGCTATTAAAAAAGATTAAATTCTAAACATTCTAATAAAGGTTTGATTGAGAGAAGGGTTGCTAAATTGTAAAATCGTAGAACAAGTAAAATAACCGAGGAAGTAATTTGCCGAAATGATGTGGTAAAAGAGGGTGGGAAATTAGCTAATTAATCATTTATGGATAGAATGATATATGTGATTCTTACAATTAAACAAATAAAGTAGGATTTATCAATTCATTTCCAACATAAACCGTTAATTAATTAATTAGCATAAATCCTAGGAAAATATTTTAATCACCTAGTTTATGACAAGTCAATGCATTTAAATTAGGTTCTTGCTCAAGAGTACACAAATAAGAAAAGATGGTTTTGCTAATGCTTAAACCCAATATATTTTCTAATGTTCATAAACTAAAATGATCAAGAATAATCCATGAACAAGGATATTAAGAACAATGAATAAGAAATAAATCACTTTAATAAAAAATAACAACCATTCATAGTCACATCACTAAAATTCCACATAAAAAAGTTTAGCTACTCATAACACAATCCCAATCAAGGTTTTCCATTACAAGAGGCATTTAATGAGTTCTAAAGAGAAAAGAAATTACAAGCAATAACAATACCCCACTTCACTCTTGAAACAAGCTTCTTGAGGTTGCATGGTCACCTTTCTCAATATTCTTGATGGAGCTTCAATGGAGGAGCATTAATGAAGGATTTCTCTCTCTAAAATGTGGAGAAGAAGGATTGTGGGTACTGTTCACGCTAGGGTATGAAGAGTTTTTGTAAAAATTGTATTTATAGGTTAGGTTAGAAGTGGGAAAGTGTGTGTAAAAATCTGGGTGTGTAAGTGTCATTGGAGTAGGTGCGCGGCGGAGAGAGTTTTCTCCTACCTCGACGCAGGGTGAAAGTTTAGGTTGGTATACAAAATAGGGACTATCTCGCTGTGACACATATTTTCCTCTGTTGTGGCAAGCGTTGATAATGGACCCCCATAGTAAAAATAGAGAGTTCACAGCCGTGGCACACAACTTCTTCTGCCGAAGCGTACATTGTTATCCCAACCTTGTAAAAGTCCCTTACACAATTGTTGATTCCTAAAGTAAGGCTTACATTCTTCTGCTCTTGTTTGTTGCCCCTTATTTAGTAAATGGTGTACAATATAAGGCATACATTCTTCAGCTCTTTTTACTCCATTTTCACTCTCCTTGACCACTTAAGTCCATAATTCATCTCACACTAACTGGGACCTACAAAACATGAAAATATCCTCTAAATCAAAGTAATACTGAAATAAATCATGAAATAAATACTAAAAAACTAACAAATAATAGGTCTAAAATAGTGTTACTCAGAGGCCATAAGTCGAATATGTGAGGACGAGATCATAATTTTCCTATGGAAACATATAATTTATAGGTTCAACCTTCCCAAAGAATTAGTAATGGATAATGGAAAGCAATTTGTTGGAAAGAGCGTGAAGGAGTTCTCCTAAAAGTAGGAAAGCAAGCTCAATCATGTGAATTGGGTCTTCTCTTGATCTTCCGGAGAAATGGATACTTAGTAATAACCTGGAAGAAAATCCAAAAAATAGTAAAAGTCATGCCCTGCTAAACATTCTAGCATTTGATCAATAAAAGGAAGAGAAAAATGATATTTCTTCGTGTACAAATTGAGTTTACGAAAATCAATGCACATCTTCCAACCTGTAATCATCCTAGTGGAAACTAATTCATTCTTGTCATTTTTAACCACAGTGATCCCCAATTTCTTAGGTACTACATGTATCGGACTAACCCATTTGCTATCTAATATAGGATAAATAACCCCCACTTTCAAGAGTTTCAAAATTTCAAATTTCACTACATCTTGCATAATAGGGTTAAGCCTCCTTTGGGCTTCCCTTACCAGTTTGGTATCATCCTCTAGAATGATCTTATGCATACACATAGCAGGACTAATACCTCTAATGTCACCAATGCTCCACCCTATAACTTTCCTATATTTCTTAAGTACCTTCACTAACTCTCTTTCTTGGGTTTGGGTCAAAGTAGATGAAATAATAACCGGATAGGTATCCCCCTCTCCCAAAAACAAGTACTTAAGATGATTAGGTAACTCCTTCAATTCGAGTTTAGGTGGAGTATTGTCTTCCCTAGATGGGATCTTAGGTAAATCTAAGGGTACTCTAGGTTCCCTAGATGGGATCTTAGGTAACCGCCTTCGCTTGCTCGGGTTGACTAGGCAACTTCCCTTTTTCTTGCCTTTGGAGATGCTCCGCTAGTTGGACAACTTGGCCTTCAACCCTTTTCATGGAAGCTTCCAATGAGTCTAATCTTTGATTATTCTTCATATGGTTGTCTCGACTCACTTAAATAAAGGAGTTAAAATTGTCCTCCAAGCTTGGCTTGTTTGGTAGAGTTAGTTGCAAGTTGTTGTTGGGAGGATTGTTTGTGAAGTGATTTTGAGCATAAGCGGGATTGTTGTTTCCCTTCAAAGAGAAATTTGGATGATTTCTCGATCCTGAATTGTAAGTGTTAGCATAAAGATCATTCTTTGGTCGCGGTTGGTACCCTTCCATTGCATTAGCTTGCTTGTGGCTTGTACCTACATTAGAATCACAAACAAATGGACAAGTATTAGCATCATATCCATAAGTACTGCAAACGCTCCATACCTGTTGAGGTGAAGCTTTCTTAGAAGTAAGGAGCATGATTTGCTTGGTTAGATCAGCAATTTGTATTACCATCTCATTTCCTGGAGCTACCTCATTAACTCCAACTCTCCTTCCTCTAAAACTCTTTTGTTGGGAATTAGTACCCAACATCTCATATAATTCGTATGTCTCTACTGCAATCTTTTCTCCCATAGCTCTGCCTGCAGCATTGTCCATAGTGAATTGGCACTGTTGTGTCAATCCGTCATACAAAAATTGATTTTGGAGCTAAAGTGGAAAATGATGGTGTGGGCAATGGATAAGAAGCAGTTTGAACCTATCCCACACCTCATGAAAAGGTTCTCCATCCATTTGTTAGAATGTTGTAATTTTTTTTCCTTAGGTTGGTAGTCTTTGATGGGAATAGAACTTTCCCATGAACTTGTTGTATATTGCTTCCCAAGTTGAGAGAGAACCAGGTGGTCATAAGACATGACTTTGCTTTGTCTTTGAGCATATATGGGAAACAACTCATCCTCAATTGATCTTCATTAAGCCCCTGTAGCAGAAAAGTCTGCACAGTAGTATAAAAATCACAAGTAAATGTCAGTGGATCTTCATTAAGAATTCCATAAAAAGAAGGCAACATAGAATAATGAATATTTATAAGCTCATAATTTCTAGCCTCTTCTCCCAATTGGATGCCAAAAGTTGTAGTGCCAATGATTAGCCTTGCATACTCCTTCATAGCCATTTCTCTAGGTGGAGGTAAAGGATCTCCCATATTTTGTTGTTCTTCTTCCTCTAGAATGTTGGTGTCAAATTGTCTCAAATGTGCTCTCTTCCTATTAACGTTGTCTATGAAAGGTGCTAGTGGATTTCCAAGGAATCTCCTACCTGCATACACTATAAAAAAAAACAACAAAATCAAATCACCAGACACTGAATGACTCCAAACAAGTAACAAAAATACGAAAACAAAGAAAATCACAAGAACTAACAAATTAAGAAAATTAACTAAAAAGAAAACAAACAAATAAATTTAAATTTTCAATTCCCCGACAACGGCGGCAAAAACTTGATGCACAAAACCTTGATAACCAAATTTTGTGTTTGTCAAAGCTCGCAAGTGCACTAGTCACTTGTAGTAAGTGACAATTATACTCCCAAGATCATCTCTCCTGGTATTGCAGTTGTTTTAAAATTGATTAATGTTTTCTAAAATTGCTATAAACAAAGAGTAAATCATAAACATTCTAATAAAGGTTTGATTGAGAAAAATATTTCTAAATTGTAAAATCGTACAAGTAAAATAACCAAGCGAGTAATTTGCTGAAATGATGTAGGAAATTAGCTAGTTAATCATTTATGGATATAATGATATATGTGATTCTTACAATTAAACAAATAAAGTAGGATTTATCAATTCATTTCCAACTTAAACCTAGAAAATCCCAAATCAATGGATATTTTTCCTTAATTAACTAATTAGCTTCTTTGATCCAGACCGTTAATTAATTAATTAGCATAAACCCTAAGAAAATATTTTAATCACCTAATTTAAGACAAGTCAATACACTTAAATTAAGTTCTTGCTCAAGAGTGCACAAATAAGCAAAGATGGTTTTTCTAATGCTTAAACCCAATATGTTTTCTAATGTTCACAAACTAAAATGATCAAGAATAATCCATGAACAAAGATATCAATGAACAAGAAATAAATCATTTTAATTGAAAATAAACTACAAATATATTCAACCATTCATAGTCACATCACTAAAATCCCACACAAAAAAAATTTAGCTACTCAAAACACAATCCCAATCAAGGTTTCCCATTACAAGAGGCATTTAATGAGTTCTAAAGAGAAAAGAAATTACAAGCAATAACAATACCCCACTTCACATTTGAAACAAGCTTCTTAAGGTTGGACGGTCACCTTTCTCAATATTCTTGATGGAACTTCAATGGAGGAGCATTAATGAAGGATTTCTCTCTCTAAAATGTGGAGAAGAAGGATTGTGGGTACTATTCACGGCACTGTTCATGCTAGGTTGTGGAGAGGATTTGTAAAAATTGTATTTAAAGGTTAGGTTAGAAGTGGGGAAGTGTGTGTAAAAATCGGGGCGTGTAAGTGTCAATTGAGTGGCACGCGTTTTCTCCTGCCTCGACATAGGGTGAAAATTTGGGCTGGTATACAAAACAGGGACTGTCCCGCAGCAGTACACATTTTTCTCTACCGCGTCGCTCGTTGATAATGGATCCCTATATTAAAAATAGAGATTTCATTGCCTGGCACACAATTTCTATTGCCGCGGCACACATTGATATTTGGCTCCCATAGTAAAAATAGAGAATGAACTGCCGTGGTACACAATTTCTTCTATCTCAGCGCGCACTGTTATCCAAGCCTTGTAAATGTTCCTTGCACAATTGTTGATTCCTAACATAAGGCTTACATTCTTTTGCTCTTGTTTGTTCGCCCTAACATAATAATTAGCGTACAATGTAAGGCTTACATTCTTCAACTTTTTTTACTCCATTTTCACTCTTCTTGACCACTTGAATCCATAATTCATCTCACAATAACTTGGACCTACAAAACATGAAAATACCCTCCAAATCAAAGTAATAAAAAAAAATCATTAAATAATACTTAAAAACTAACAAATAATATATCCAAAATAGTGTTCATCAAAGGCCTTAAGTTGAATATGTGAGGACGAGATCATAATTTTCCTATGGAAATATATAATTTACAGATTCAGCCTTCCTTAAGAATTAATAATGGACAATGGAAAGGAATTTGTTGGAAAGAGCTTGAAGGAGTTCTCCCAAAAGTACGAATTCAAGCTCAATCACTTGACTCCATATTATCCACAAACAAATGGTCTGGCTATGGCCTCAAACAAGCTAGTGCTCGCTCTTTTGAAGAAAACGTTGGAGTAGGAAAAAGGAAGGTAGGTTCAAGCTCTATTCCAACTCGATCAAGCAAACAACAAGACGTGAATTAAGCAAATACCACAGCGAAATAAGTTATAACAACATGCTTAAATCAACACACCAAACACATAAGCAGATAAGAAAGAACAATCTACGATAAGAACACTATTGACGGTGTGCCTCACAGCCTCCTATTAAGGGTAGCAACTTGTAATAGAAAATAAAAAAGCATACAACATGCGAATCAGGTAAACATACAGTAAAGTCAGTAATAGATTTCAATCACTTCAAGACCTCATATGTGGGAACATATTTGGTAAATGATGATTGTACTCTCAAAACATGTGATCATACAAAACATAGCATGTAACGTGGTAAACTCACTCAAGCTCCATTCCTAAGTGGTAACATCCATTAAGCAACCCCTCAATAGCAAATTCACTAAAGAAAATAAATAGTTAATACAACTAGATAAGGTAAAATTCCAACACCTCTATTAGTTGGGATCGCTTGTCCTTACTGCCTATGCTACTTTCGCTTGCTGTCTATACAACTATTGTGATCCAAGTACATCCAATCTCGTCCCCAAAGCTCCATCACCACGTGATGTGATCTACTACTGAAGGCTCATCCATCCAAAGACTACCATGCAAGTAAGTTGTTACGTTGCAACACCCAACCGACACATGGCTCACCAACACATAGGCTCCTCACCTATGCATAATGTTGCAACCTTGCAATCCCAACCAACACATGGCAAACTCCATCACATGGTAACTTAAGATATTAATTAAGATATATGGCTCTTCCTAGTCAGATCTATACCTCATAATAACAATACGAAAATACACTTGATGTATTGTTATTATGGCAACTCAGCTTATATAAGATATAGGGCTCTACCTAGTGATGGGAAAATTATAGTACTTGCAAGTGTACGAATCACTTGTAACAAGCGATAAGTAAACCTCCAAGGTTGATCTCTCAAGAAATTGCAGTGGTTCTAAATAACTTTTTTCTTGACTTCTCTAGAGTTCTAAAGCAAGTAAAACACTAACTAATTGGAATGTTAAACTAATAAAACTCTAAATAACTAGACTCCTAAAACTAATAAAACTCTAAATAACTAAAAATCTATAAATGAAATTGGAGATGAGAACAAGATCAATGGTAGCAAACGAATGAAAGAAAATAATATTTCAAATCTAAACTAACTCAAAAAGGTGATTGATGTGTTAAAATGTGTACTCGCAAGTGTACGAATCACTCGTAGTAAAGTGATAAGCAACTTCCAAGGTCGGTCTCTCAAGGAATTGCAGTGGTTTTAAATAACTAACTTTTTAATCTAAATGGAGTTCTAATGAAAATAAAACACTAATTAAATAGAGTTCTAGTGAAACTAAAACTCTAAGTAACTAGAATCCTAATGCTAATAAAACTGTAAAAAGAGTTTGTTTGGTTCTGGTAACGGGAACAATTATACGAAAATCACACGAAATCAAGATGGCAATCAGACAATCGATTCAATCAAATCAAATATCAATAGAGGATGTATGGACGTTTAGCTTGGTTAACCATGTTTGCATCGAAAAGGTATGGTGATATGCATGAACGTCCTATATGAATTAAACTACCGGCTTTCCTTTTAATTACGAAACTCCTTTTGGCCGGGGTAGGTTTCTTTGTTGATTAACTAATTAACCGCCTTTGGCCGGGGTAAATTAACTAGCTATCAAATTATGCGCAAGGAAATTATGCCAATCAAATTAATGCTATGACTAAGTCACTAACTTGAAGCTTTGATTAAGTGTTTCGGAATAGAGTTAAGGTGACGTTCCTATAACTAAATTCTCAGATTTTTCAATCTAACTACGAACATCAAATTGGCCCATGATTATTCATAATCAAACATTTAAACATGCTCTTAATCAAAAAGTAATTCATTCATAAATCAATTAAATACACCATACACAATCCTAGCAAACATGGCAACACAAACTAAACATCCATAATGAAACTAGCCGCTCATGTTCATATTGTTATTCATAGACAAATAAAATACGATCATACACTTTAACAAATGGAGAAGATAAATTAATTCTATAACAACAATGAAAACCTTAATCTAAATACCGCTTATGGATCGGTTGACGTACTCCTCCGTAAGCTTTATCTTCGATCGTCGTTGGCTTCCTTGAATCCTTAGAATGGTATCTCTCGCTTCGTTATAGTGTGGCAACGCTCTCAAAGCTGATTGAATGTCGTGTTTGGGTCGCAAAATTGAGAAGAGGAAGAGTTGTGTATGAGTTGGTCAAGTTATTTCGAGTTGTGTTGTAAAGGGGGTATTTATAGATGTAAGGGTTTCTGCAAATCCTGTGTGCCCTACGAATAGGCGTGCCGCGGCATGCATTTTCCCCGCCGTGGCGCAACACAAATTCTGAAAAATATGTAAAAACCCGAGAGCTCCTCGCCGCGGCATGCAATTATCCCGCCGCGGCGCGCAATGTTTCTATGTTTTCTAGGATTCAACCCGAGAGCCTCTCGCCGCGGCATATGTTTTCTTCGCCGCGGCGCGCCTTGTATGTAACGGTATGTAAATGGTATGTACATACATTTACATACGCTGTTCAGACCCTCGCCGCGGCACGAAGTTTCTTCGCCGCGGCGCGAATTGCTTTCCTTCTCTTCATGCTTACCCCCTTACATATGTGATGGCTCGTTATGTAAGGCTTACATATTTGTCTTGTTTAGCCCGTAACTCGTGATCCGAGCGCCGTAAGTGTTCCGTCTTTGCGTGTTTGCATTATTTAACTCATTTGACGCTAAAAACACCTGAAATACACTAAAATATACCCGTGACTTCGAATGGATAGATTTATGAAAATAATCGAATAAACAATCATAATAAATCTATATATCAAACAATTAAGCACAATTAATCACAAAATATTAGTGCTTTTCGAGCACTCATCAGTGATAAATATCAATGGAAGATATATGAACATTTAGCTTGGTCTACCATGCTTGCATCGAAATATTATGCTAAATTAACATGAATGTTCTAATAAATAAAGATTAACAACTTACCTTTTGTTTAAGAAAATTCCTACGATCGGGTAATTTTTTTTGTTGATTAACTAATCAATATCCTACGATTGGGTAAATACCAAACAAATTATGCACAAAGAAAAATATGCCCATCATATCAATGCCATGGCTAGGTCATCAATTTGAAGCTTTGATTAAGTTTTTCAAAATATAGTTAAGGTGGCGTTCCTAAAACCAAACTCTAAGTTTTTCAATCTAATCATGAATCTCAAATTGGCCCATGAAAATTCACAATTAAACATCTAAATATACTCTTAATCAGAAGGCAATTTGCATTTATTTTTAAGCAATAAAAATATTCACCATAACCAATCTAGCAAACATGGCAACACAAACTAAACATCCATAATAAATTTAGCCAATCATGTTTGAATTAATATTCATAGATAAATTTAATTCAACATACATTCCAAAGAGGTAAGAAGAAAAGAACAAGATTCTTTAACAACAAGAAACCTAGATCTAAATACAACAAATGGATTAGATGATGTTTCCTTCCCCAAAAGCTTGATCTTCAATCTTCAATGGCTTCTTGTATCTTTAGAATTGGTTCTCTTGACTCTTTGAATGTCGAAAAACTCCAAAAATCCTAATAAGTCTCTTAATAATTTGTAAATTGAGTTGTATGTAATTGGAGACCTAATGGGGCATTTATAGGTGTAAGGGTTACATAAAATTCGGACACCTAAAAATATACGCGCGTCGTTGATGAGTGCTCGAAAAGCACTAATATTTCGTGATTAATTATGCTTGATTGATTGATATATAGATTTATTATGACTATTATTTCGATTATTTTCATAAATCTATCCATTCGGAGTCACGGGTATATTTTAGTGCATTTCAGGTGTTTTTAGCGTCAAATGATTCAAATGATGAAAACACGCGAAGACGGAACACCTACGGCGCTCGGATCACGAGTCACGGGCAAAACGAGTCAAATATGTAAGCCGTACATGTCAAGCCAGCACATATGTAAGGGGGTAAGCATGAAGAGCAGGAAAGCAATGCGTGCCGCGGCGAAGAAATTATGCGCCGCGGCGAGGGTCTCGACAATACATGTAAAGCCATGTACATTCCATGTACACTGTTACATGCAAGGCGCGCCGTGGCGAAGAAATCATATGCCGCGGCGAGGGGCTCTCGGGTTGCATGCTAGGAATCCAAAAACATTGCGCGCCGCGGCGAGGAAAAGTTATGCCGCGGCGGGGAGCTCTCGGGTTTTTACATAATTTCCAGAATTTGTGTTGCGCCGCGGCGGGAAAAATGTATGCCGCGGCGCGCCTATTCCTATGGCACATAGGATTCGTGTAAACCCTTACATCTATAAAAACTCCCTTAGAGTCCCCCTTACAGAGAACTGGAAATAACTTGACCAATTCATACACAACTCTTCCTCTTCTCAATTTTGCGACCCAAACACGACATTCAATCAGTTCTGAGAGCGTTGCCACACTATAACGAAGCGAGAGACAATATTCTAAGGATTCAAGGAAGCTAACGACAATCGAAGATAAAGCTTACGGAGGAGTACGTCAACCGATCCATAAGCGGTATTTAGATTTAGGTTTTCCTTGTTGTTATAGAATTAATTCATCTTCTTTATTTGTTAAAGTGTATGATCATATTTTATTTGTCTATGAATAATAATATGAACATGTCTGGCTAATTTAATTATGGATGTTTAGTTTGTGTTGCCATGTTTGCTAGAATTGTGTATGGTGTATCTTTTTGACTTATGAATAAAATACTTTTTGATTAAGAGCATGTTTAAATGTTTGATTATGAATAATCATGGGCCCATTTGATGTTCGTAGTTAGATTGAAAAACCTAAGAATTTAGTTAGAGGAACGTCACCTTAACTCTATTCCGAAACACTTAATCAAAGATTCAAGTTAGTGACTTAGTCATAGCATTAATTTGATTGGCATGTTTTCCTTGTGCATAATTTGATTGCTATTTAATTTACCCCCGCCAAAGGCAGTTAATTAGTTAATCAACAAAGAGACCTACCCCCGCCAAAAGGAGTTTCGTAATTAAAAGGAAAGCCGGTAGTTTTGTTTGTATAGGACGTTCATGTATCTCACTATACCCTTTTCGATGCAAACATGGTTAACCAAGCTAAACGTCCATACATCCTCTATTGATATTTGATTTGATTGATTGTTTGATTGCGATCTTGTTTTAGTTTAATTGCTCGTACTTTGTTCCCGTTACAAATCAAACACCTTTTTACAGTTTTACTAGCTTTAGGATTCTAGTTACTTAGAGTTTTAGTTTTACTAGAACTCTATTTAATTAGTCTTTTATTTTCATTAGAACTCTATTTAGATTAAAAAGTTAGTTATTTAAGACCACTGCAATTCCTTGAGAGACCGACCTTGGAAGTTGCTTATCACTTTACTACGAGTGATTCGTACACTTGCGAGTACACATTTTAACACATCAGTCGTGGATCAACATTTTACCCGCCGTGGCACAACACTAAATCTGAGAAATCGAGACATAGACGCTGCGACACCACTTTTTTTCTATTGTGGCACAACACTGAAACTCAGTCCATACAAGAAAACTGAGGGTTATCCGCCGTAGCACACACTTTTCTCTACCGCGGCACGAGTTGTTTGTTGTGCTTTCACATGTACCCCTTACATACTAGTTGGTTTGTTATGTAAGGCTTACATAATTTGATCCTTGTTGCTCCTAGGTTGTAATTCGAGTGCGGCAAGTGTTCCATCTTCATGTGTTTGCATTGTGTGACTCTTTTGAAGCTAAAAATACTTGAAATACACTAAAACTTATCCATGATTCTGAATTTATAGATTTATGTAAATAATTAAATAAAAGATTTAAAATCACATCTATCTATCACAATTAAGCATAATAAATCACAGAATATTAGTGCTTTTTAAGCACTCATCACTTGGCCAGATCTACACCTTGTAATAAAAATTTAAAAATATACTCGATGTATTGTTATTAGCGAAACTCAGTTCTCATATGATATGTGGATCTACCTAGCCAAATCTACACCTTGTAATAAAAATATAGAAATACACTAGATGTATTGTTACGGCAACTCAACTCTCTTCAAATCTTCACTCAATCTCACATTTTAGCTCTTAACCTTGTATTTAAAATATGAGAGAGACTTCTCTATGATATCATACATCCTAAGAAAATATTGTTTCCCAAACCCAACATTTAGAAGGAAAACTAGACCAAAATCGTTCTAGGGAACTCCAAAAAACTTGGAAAAAGTTCCCCCACTTCTTGTCCAACAAAAACAAGAGAGAAGGATACTATTTAAAGAGAAAATAGCACCCTTACTAACCCCTAGCTAAACCCCTTGCCGACTGATCATTGCTTGAAAAGCACTAATATTTCATGATTTATTGTGCTTAATTATGAAAAATAGATTTGTTATAACTCGTTTATTTAATTATTTACATAAATCTATCAATTTAGAATCACGGGTATATTTTAGTACATTTCAAGTGTTTTTAGCGTCAAAAGAGTTGAAAAAGGAAAACATGCAAAGACGGAATACTTACAGCGCTCGAATTATGAGCAACACGAGTCAAATTATGTACACCTTACATAACGAGCCAACCAATATGTAAGGGATACCTATGAAGACACATAATACAACGTGCACCATGGCGAGAGCCACTTAGGTTTGGCCATTGTTTTCAGAATTATTTTTGTGCTGCGGCGGGAATATATGAGTGCTGCGGTGCGAGTATGGTTTGGGCAGCCCAAATTTTATGCAACCCTTACACATATAAATACCCCATTAAGTCTCCCTTTTACAAACAACTCAATTTTGGGAATCATTACGAGACTTAATAATATTTTTGGAGTTTTTTCGCACTCAAAGAAGCAAGAGAATCAATTCAAAGGATTGAAGAAGCCATTGAAGATCGACGATCAAGCTTTTGGAGAAGGAAACATCATCCAATCCAATTGTGGTATTTAGATCTAGGTTTCTTTTTGTTATAGAATTTTCCCTCTTCTTCTTACCTCTTTCAGATGTATGTTGAATTAAATTTGTTTATGGATATTAATTCGAACATGATTGGCTCAATCTATTATGGATGTTTAGTTTGTGTTTCCATGTTTGCTAGAATTGTTATGGTGGATATTTTTATTGCTTAAAGATAAATAAATTTGCCTTTTGATTAAGAGTATGTTTGGATGTTTTAATTGTGAATTTTCATGGGCCAATTTGAGATTCAGGATTAGGTTGAAAAATATTAGAGTTTGGTTTTAGGAACGTCACCTTGACTTTACTTTGAAAAACTTAATCAAAACTTCAAATTGATGACCTAGTCATGGCATTGATTTGAATGGCATATTTTTCCTTGTGCATAATTTGATTGCTATTTAGTATAACAGATCGTAGGATATTGATTAGTTAATTAGGAAAGAAAATTACCCAATCATAGAAATTTTCGTAAATAAAAGTAAAGTCAGTAGTATTTATTTATTAGAATGCTCATGTTAATTCAGCATAATATTTCGAAGCAAGCATGCTCAATTAAGCTGAACGTCCATACATCCTCCATTGATACTTAAAACCTTTTGGAGTTAATTCGAGTTTGTAATATTATTTTCTTTATTTGTTCATCACCATTGATCTTGCTCTCAAACCCAACTTCATTTACAGTTTTATTAGCTTTAGGATTCTAATTATTTTGAGTTTTAGTATTTCTAGAATTTCAATTAGTTAGTGTTTTAGTTGCTTTAGGACTCTAAAGAGATTAAGAAAAAGATTGTTTAAAACCATTGCAATTCCTTGAGAAATCGACCTTGGAGGTTTGCTTATCGCTTGCTACGAGTGATTCGTACACTTGCAAGTACTATAATTTGTACATCACTAACCCCCCCTAACGAGGTACTATGAGCCACACTACCAGAGAAAAAGGGCAGAAAAATGTTGCCTACAACCTCCGCAGACCCTTGATGAGAGCAACTCAGCCAGCCACAAAACCAGACAATAATTGAAAGGTTCTTTGTTGAACTAGCCCAAAAATTGAAAATAACTAAAATTGACCAAAGAGATGGTTTGGTTTTTCCAGTTTCAAATAGGTTCCAAAACCCCCACACAACAACACAACTTTTTATTCAAACATATCCTCAAGATATGCAAGTATGTGCATTTTTTGATTGAACCAAACACGTGTTCTATATGAGTGTGAAATTGAGCCAACAGTAATAAAACTTACAAGAGGCCAACAAATGCACCATGTAAAATATAGACACCATATTTTGTATATGGGAATGCCAACACCAAAACAACAAGACTTACAGAAACAATTTTTTTTGTTATGTCTGTGGTTAGTGGGAGTCAAGTGAGGACAAAAATCTAATACCTTTGACATGGGTGAATGTGAAGAAAGTCCTCAAACGTTTGTGTTTTTATCCGACCAACTTAACTGACCTAGTCAAAGATCGCATAGAAACCATACATCTCCAAGATTCTTAGACACAAGAGCGGCCACGTCTTGCTAAGACATAAAATTAAGCCCTTAATTGGAGGCACCCATTCGGTATTGTATTTGTTAATTTATTTGTTTGTTTGTTTTTCTTTCTTTCGTTCTTTTCTTTTATTTTTGTTTTTAAAATTTTTCATTGCAATGAGGACATTACCTCAATCTAGGTTGGGGATGAATACGTTGTCCATGTTCTCCTTTTCAAAAAATCAAAAAAAAGAAAAAAATTTAAAATTTTTTATGTGCTGTGGTAGGGAAAATTTGTGGTGCAGCGTGAGAGTCTTTGTTTTGGGATAAATTTTTAAAATTTTGTGTATGCCATAGCAGGGCAAATTTGTGCCGCAATGTGAGTGTTTCTATTTTGGGATGAATTTTAAAAACTATGTGCACGCCGGGCAGGGAAAAATTTGTGCCTCGGCGGGAGTGTCTCTAGTTCACGTGTGAGAGCCCAAAAATTAATCTGTGCTGCTGCGGAGAAAACGTTGTACTGCGGCACGCATTTAAATTTTGCCAGAAAAGGGGCAACTTGTGAAACCCACTCACTTCAAATCAAATTTTTCCTCACTTTCTCCCAAACACTCCCTCACTTTCTCGCCATTTTTCTCTAATTTTCTCACCAAAAACAATACTTTACTCCCTAGTTTCTTCAATCTAACCTTGCTATCAAGTATTTCCTTCTCAATCTTCACAGATTTGCCCAAGAAATCAAGAAATATTTTCATCTTCTTCCTACAAGCTAGGGTTTCGAAAATTTGAGGTTTTTCTCCAAAGCTTCAATCCAACTCACAAGAGGTAAATTTCTTCATAATTTTAACTTAATTTAATATTTATTATCTAGAAATTGGGAATTGTGTCTGAAATTTTTTGGATTTAAAGTGATTTAAGTTGGTCAAGAGGGGATTAGTTTGGAGATTTTCTGGAATTGATTGTCTTATGAGATTATTTGGGACACAACAACATAATAGTAGCATATCTTATAGTTCCCAAAAGCTGGAGAGGGAAGTCGTTCCAAAGGAAAGGGAAAAATGGATGAGAAACGCAAGTTTCATGCCTCTAGGTTCGTTAGTAGAGAGGCACAAGAGCAGTATGAAGGTGCCGCCAAAAGGAACAAAGGATTTGTTATGGAGAGAGGGTTAGATTTTGGATAAGTGAGATTCATGGGAATTTTTGATAACGTTGAGGCATTAGGTTAGAGGAAGTTTGTGCAAGCACCGAAAGCGGGTGTGATTTCTTTGGTCTAGGAATTTTACACGAATGTCTCGGAAGCTCGGGATGGAACGGTTTGGGTGAGGGGTGTTGAAGTCCCCTTTAATAGGAAAGTTATTAATGCCTACTATAGGTTGAGGGATGTTCATGATAGTGGGTATGAAACTTATTTAAAAGAAGTGGATTATGAGGAAATCATAAACACCCTCACCGATCGTTATGTAGTGGGAATTAAAGGGAGACATGGTAAACACCTTCCAGCAAAGCATCTTAGAACCCAATCCCAAATTTGGCAATATTTTGTGTGCTCAAGATTGATGTCAACCCGGCATTACAATACTAATGATTGGGAAAGGGAAATTTTGTAGTATACAATAGAAACCGAAAGATCGGTTGATGTTGGGATGATGATCCAACAAAGGGTTGTATACTAAGTTGAGCACCACAAACTTAGTTAATTCTTTCCCCAACTGATCACCGCCCTTTTTGTTAAACACAAAGTAAAATATGACACAAGCAAGGTACTTTTGCAACCTGCCAAAACATTAACCTTCTCTTACATGAGGTACCTAACTAGTGGAACTAAGGTGGGAAGGGGTAGTAGGAAGGGTGATGGGACTCCTTTCAAGAACGCTACCACAAAAGATAGGTTAGTAAACTTGAAAGCAAAGGTGAAAAAAATACAGGAATACCAATGTCAACAACAAGCTTGGTTCAGTGAACACATGAAATACTCTCATGAATACAAAGTTCTACTCCACAAGATGATGAGTTTTCAATTGACACAGAGCGAAGTGAACCTCACCCAATTCAGTACATTTTCGTAATATTTGGGCCATGACTTCATCTACATTCCATCAGAGACCAACCTCAAGACGAAAACGAGCAACATGATGATATGGAGGACTACGCCTCCACATTTTTTTTCCTTTCTTTTAATTTATTTTTTTATTTATTTAATTTGTTTAGTTTTAATTTTCTTTTTTCTTTTCTTTCTTTCAGTTTTTCCTTTATTTTTATATATATTTTTTTATGTTAGATTAGTTATGAACTGAAACAATTAACATTAGTTAGTGGTTTTTGCTTTCATTTGCTATTAATTATCTTTTAAATTTGGCTTTGAGTTGTGATGCATACATTTAGAGGTTTCATTCATAATTTCTTGCGAACTAAATGCTACATGATGAGAAGGACGAGGAATGGGGAACCAAAGCGTAACAGTAATGTACACAATTACATACAAAAGGGTGGTAACTTCTTCACTCTTTTACTTAATTTCTTTTGTTTTTCTTTGAGACATTGAGGACAATATAGAAATTAGGTTGAGGGTGGGAAAAATATTTCATGAGCATGAATTTAGACCAAATTTTAAATTTTAAGTCTTTGTAGGTTTTTCATTTGAATTTTGTTAGGATATTATCGAGTCCACTTGAATCAATTCGGAAGTCTGTGATATTAATATGATTGTAATGATGGTTACAAGTGAAAGAAATTGATTTTCACCTAAGTGAAGAGGCACAAAAATGTTAGATTTATTTAATTTGAGGATTTTGTGGTTTAGGTGGTAGTTTGTTTAGTTAGTATCACTATTTTTGGTTTGTGTAGTCTATGCATATTCGTGATATATTTTAAGTCTCAACAAACTCTAGAACTTTCTTGAAAATCCATTAAGGTGAAATAATAGAATTACATACCCCTTAGAAAGTGATTTAGGTCATTTTTAGACCGTTTGAACTTTTCGAATCTCCACGTACTGTTTCATCCATAGTGACTGATGAACTCAATTTTTACCTATATTTTGTTATGTTTTTAAGCATTTATTTTATATTTTATTTTATTATTTTTGTGTTTTGGAAGGTATTTATGTGTTTTGTAGGTTTTTGGACTCTTGAAGAATATTGGATTGAAATGACACAAAAAGAGAGAAAATATAAGGGTTACATACAAGACAAAAGGAACGCGCGCCTAGGCATGAAAAACCTGCGCCTAGGAGCCAAAATAGAACGCGCGCCGCTGCGGGCAAAAATCTGCACCGAGGCGAGCGTGCCAAAACTGCCTAGAAACCCTAAAATGCGTGTGCCACTTCATTCCTCCAATAAATACCACATTATACCTCTCCCAAACACAAGTTTTCACAACCATCTTCTTCCCCACCTTAGCTGCTGTTGCAGCAAGGGTTTCCACCCAAATTCCACCCAAAATCATGAGAAGACACTCCATTGTTGAAGCTACTCTAAGGATTTGAGAAAGGGGATCAACCAAGTTCAAGGAATTGGAGCTAGAGGATTCATTGGGGTATTTTTAGTGTAATATATTTTTCTTTCTTGATTTTGTGGTTTGCCTCCATGACTAAATTGATTGATACCAATTTAGTTATGGTTGGCTAATTTATGTATTTGGGATATTAGTCTTGCTTCCAATGATTGGAAGAATAATTTTGTAATTTATTTATATATGATTTGGATTTATTTCTTGTTCATGTTCTTAATATTTTCTGATTGTGAATTAATGGTAGACCAAACCTTAGTTTGTAGTTAGAAAGAATATTTTAGAATTAGGCATTAGAAACGCCATCTTTGCTTAATTGTGCATTATGAACAAGAGCCTAAATTGATTGCATTGATTTGTGTTAGTTTAGGTGATTATAATTATTTCCTTGAGCTAATTCCAATTAGTTAATTAATGGTCCGGATCAAAGACGTTAATTAGTTGATTGTAGTGAAAATTGCCATTAATTTAGGATTTTCTAAGTTTAGCAGAAAAATCATTTAATCTAACTTTTAATTGAATGCTTAATTTGTTCTTTCCATGAATGGATAGCGAACTAAGATTCCCATTTACATCCATCATCCCCACTTTGGTTGTGATTACTTTTATTTGCACTTTATTTTAGTTACATAATTAATTTAGGAATTTACAGTCTTTTCTACAACCCGACAATTGTTAGAATGTTTAGGATTGTTTGTTTGACTAAATAAGAAAATAAATAACATTTTAGAACCACCGCAATTCCTTGAGAGACGATCTTGGGAGTATACTTATCACTCATTACAAGTGATTCGTGCACTTGCGAGCTTTTTATAAAATACAAAATTTGACTATCAGTGACTCTCTTGAACTCAATATACATATATACATTGTACTACCCTTAGTGATAAGAGTACTCAATATAATACTTGGTTTTCATGAGCATTTGAATTGAAGGAAATTATACATGTCTTGCTTAAAAAAATGATAATAAAGAGCAAGAGAAGTAAAGAAAGAAAGAAAATCAAGAAAAGATTTAAGGGACATATGAAGTTTATAAAATAGGAGGAAGGAAAATAACATTTGGGTAGAAAAGTTGAGTAAGTTTGTGAAGTAAAATGCAAAATACTCTTACCCTCTTGAGAAGAACCTTTCCGTACTTTCGTAACCACACAACTTAACACAACATTACAAGCTTAATAAAGTTCTATTGATTCGAGGTAGTTTTGATTTCTATATTAGTAGAGATAGATTTGAAAAGTAAGCCTATGGAGTTTGTGAGTGCAATTCTCACTCATATTTTACTTGCATAATTTTGAGATCTAAAATGTAATCTATGAATATCATGCATGGCACAATCCGATAGTGTAACTAACGAGCTTGTGGTTTTATTGTTTGTTCAAAAGCCAATTGCGAAAATGGATTTGATATTTGGACTGTTTTTGAGCTTAAGTAGTTTTTAACTATTTCGTATGCCATTCGTCATTAACCATTTTTGAGACATATACATGGATTGATTCGAGTATGTCTAGAGTCTTTAATAGCTTTAAGAGTCATACAATGTTTGTGGGTATCATCACTGGAAACCCTCACAAGACTATAACTCGTCCACTAGGGCTACCTAGGGGTTTAAAGGCTTGTTGCATACGCTAAATGCAACCGTGACAATCTACAGAAGTGATTTAGGTTAGTGTAGTTTATTTTATTTAATTTTCTTTTAGTTTTAGATCGCTTCATTTGCTAGAGACTAGCAAAAAGCTGGTTGGGGGTTGTGATCAGTGCTTGAAAAGCACTAATATTTCGTGATTTCTTGTGCTTAATTGTGAAAAATAGATTTGTTATAACTTTTTTATTTAATTATTTACATAAATCTATCAATTTGGAATCACGGGTATATTTTAGTGCATTTTAGGTATTTTTAGCGTCAAAATAATTAAATAAGGAAAACACGCAAAGATGGAACACTTACGGAGCTCGAATTACAATTTAGGAATGACACAAGTCAAATTCTGTAAGCCATACATAACCAACCAACCAGTATGTAAGGGATACCTGTAAAGACACATAATACAACGCACGTTGCGGTAGGGAAAAGTTGTGTTGCTACGAGAGCCTCTTGGGTTTGGGCATTGTTTTCAGAATTATTTCTATGCCGCGGCGGGAAAATATGTGTGCCTCAGTGCGTGTATGGTTTGGGCATCCCGAATTTTATATAACCCTTACACATATAAATACCCCATTAAGTCTCTCCCTTTTACAAACAACTCAATTTTGCGAATGATTACGAGACTTAATTGTATTTTTGGAGTTTTTTCACACTCACCGAAGCAAGATAATCAATTCTAAGGATTCAAGAAGCCATTGAAGATCGACGATCAAGCTATTGGGGAAGGAAACATCATCCAATCCAATTGTGGTATTTAGATCTAGGTTTCTTTTTATTAAAGAATTTTTCCTCTTCTTCTTACCTCTTTGAGATGTATGTTGAATTAAATTTGTCTATGAATATTAATTTGAACATGATTGGCTAAATCTATTACGGATGTTTAATTTGTGTTGCCATTTTTGCTAGAATTATTATGGTGGATATTTTTATTGCTTAAAGATAAATAAATTTTCTTTTTGATTAAGAGTATGTTTAGATGTTTAATTGTAAATTTTCATGGGCCAATTTGAGATTCATGATTACATTGAAAAATATTAGAGTTTGATTTTAGGAACGTCACCTTGACTTTACTTTGAAAAACTTAATCAAAACTTCAAATTGATGAACTAGTCATGGCATTGATTTGAATGGTATATTTTTCCTTGTGCATAATTTGATTCCTATTTTGTATACCCAATCGTAGGATATTGATTAGTTAATCAACAAAGAAAATTACCCGATCGTAGGAATTTTCATAAATAAAAGGAAAGCTGATAATATTTATTTATTAGAACGCTCATGTTAATTCACCATAACATTTCGATGCAAGCATGGTCAACCAAGCTAAACGTTCATACATCTTTCATTGATACTTAAAACATTTTTGAGTTAATTCGAGTTTGCATTATTGTTTTTTTTATTTTTTCATCACCATTGATCTTGCTCTCAAACCCAACTTCATTTAAAGTTTTATTAGCCTTAGGATTCTAATTATTTAGAGTTTTAGTATTTTTAGAATTCTAATTAGTTAGTGTTTTAGTTGCCTTAGGATTCTAAAGAGATTAAGAAAAATATTGTTTAAAGCTATTGCAATTCCTTGAGAGATCGACCTTGAAGGTTTGCTTATCATTTGCTGCGCGTAATTCGTACACTTACGAGTACTATAAGTTGCACATCACTGACCCCCACTGATGAGGTACCTTCGAGCCACACTACCAGAGAAAAAGGGTAGAAAAACCTTGTCTACAACCTTCGCAAACCCTTGATGAGAGCAACTCAGCCAGCCACAATACCAGACAAGAACTGATAGGTTCTATGTTGAACTAGCCCAATAATTGAAAATAACTAAAATTGACCGAGATGGTTTGGTTTTGCTAGTTTCAAACAGGTTCCAAAACCTCCATACAACAACACAACTTTATATTCAAACATATCCTCAAGATATGCAAGTATGTCTATTTTTTGATTGAACCAAAAATGTGTTCTATATGAGTGTAAAACTGAGCCAACAGTAATCAACACAAAACAACAAGACTTACAGAAACAATTTTTTTGTTATGTCTGTGGTTAGTGGGAGTCAAGTGAAGGAAAAATTCTAATACCGTTGACATGGGTGAATGTGAAAAACGTCCTCAAATGTTTGTGTTTTTACCTAACCAACTTAAATGACCTAATCAAAGATTGCTTATCTCAACTTCAAGGATACATTAAAAAACTGGCTCCTTGGAAAAAGGTTCTATCAACTCCTTGATTAATAGTTGTGGGGTTACCCAAACCTGGTTCTAAGCCACCATAGACAAGGATAAATCGAGCTCAATGTCATTCCACTAAGAGTAAAATCTCGCCCATCCTCTTCCAAACTAAAGAAAAGGAGAATTGCTCCGAGCAAGATGACTCCATCATAAATCATAATTGTACAAGATGGCTCAAGGTCCCATAGCTTGTCGGTATATATGGCCTTAGCTCCACCCCTTTTGGACAAAGGAAAAGAGATCAAGGGTGTTGATGATGGGAAAATGCCTTAGAGCCTGTCTTGGTGAATTCGGCTGCCATGAACGAGTTCGTCTGCATGTTGCCTGCTGACTTGGATAATGACATTTTGGATGACATATGCAAAGAGGTCGATGCCCTCACACTTGCAAATTGGAAGTTGGGTCAAGGTAGTGACAATCTCCTCCACACTAATGATGTAAGTACTTTCTTTTTACCACTTTGTCTAATTTACGTGTTCTTTAATTTTTTTAATAGTCCATGCCATTCATTTGGTATTTCAATGTGTGCTAGCTTGAAAAAATAAAGAACGAGCAAAAAATTGAGAAATAGGGGCATCAGGCAGTGCTCTCCAAAGTGACCTGACTGCATGCTCAAAATGTTGAGTTGGAAAAGAGGGAACATACCGCCGTCAAAGCCCATAAGGATTAGGAGAATAATCTTCTAGTCATGAGGGAAGATTTGGCCGAAGAGAAGAGAGCTTGGTCAAAGGCTCAAGAGGACCTCAAAGTTGCCAATGCTAATAACATGCAGTTTGCCCAAGTGGGCTACAATAAGGCGATGGAAACCTTTAGGGTCAAGGTGACTGAGAATGGCAAGATCAAGGAGTACAACACTATTCTTGGTCTATATTCGCATTTTCTAGATTCTCCCAAGACTTAGATCGATAATGAAGTTGAAGAAGAAGATTGTGAGGAAGGTGTTGGTGACCACTGCTCCGGTCAACCATAATCGCCTCCTCTCTCTTTTTGTTTTTGAGATTTTTGATATGCTCAATGTTTGTATTGTTTTTGTGCCCAAGACTGTATTGGGTTAATGTAGAGACATTGCAAAGGATATAGTATTAAATGTTTTCATTTATACGGTCTCCCATTTTTCTTGTATTTTTATCATAGGAGTTATGTCCAAATCATCTCTTGCTTTTAACACCGGCATTCTGTCTAGCACTTTTATCAATACTATTTTACCACAATTTTTTCCAAGGGTATGCTCGGGTATTTGGTGTTGTTCATTATTGAGTAGGTTGTGTCATATTCTATTTTTTTTAAATGATTTTAGTTGTTAATATTAATTAAAATTAAACTGAATATATATATTTTGTTATTACTATTATTATTTTTTTAGACAAATTTTGAATAAAATTTAATTCGTTGTTTTATGTTTACACGTGAACTTATTTTAATCGTTTACATGTGTGTGAAAAGCATTTGTAACCATGCATATATATAAACGGGATAGGTAAGAGCAGATCAAAATTAGTCATGGCTACCTACCATGCTTCGCGAATAAAGGTATGTACTTTTCAAAGGGATTTCAAGTGTAATAGTGAAGGCTATCCTAGTGCCCATTCAACATGTGGCGGTCGAAATACGAAGGGTCAAATTGCGAAACGTTATGAGAGACCTTTCGCTGCCCTTCCAGTTCGAAACACATTGCAAGAGACCTTTCATTACTCTTCCAGTTCGTACCAATTCGAACTATAAGAGTGGGGGACTTGATGTTCAGACACCGACCTCGTGGTCGTAACTTACCTCTGTCTACCGGCCTAAAGCCCATTAACGTCAACCTCAGGGAACCACTTTAGCCCGATTTTGGCATACTCAAGCAAACTGAAGAACAGGTCGAGCAAACCTCAAAAATCGACCTCATTCTTAATCATATTTTGTGTTAAATATGTTTTTGTATATAGATTATAAATGTACCCCCATCAAAAGTGTAATACCTATAAATACTCAATAAAATGTCATTATGTCACAAGCACTAATCACATCATTTATTGCTTTCTTCTCTCTCTCTTAAATTTGATCTATTTTCTAACAATTTTTATTGTTACAAGTTTTAAAAATATTATTTTTATTATTTTTGTAAAATTACTTTTGTGGTAGTTATAAATATAACTATTTGTTCTAAATATTTAAAAAAAAAAAGAAAATCTAACGTACTTAAAAGTCACATATCTTTTAATTTTGGGTAAATTAATAAATATATTTAAAAATTATTGAAAAAATTGTAAACATAATATTTAATTTTATTTAGTAATAAAAATTATATTCTCATATTATTAGTGGTACAAATTAATCATTGTTATGATAAATTTATCATCAAACCTATTATTAGTATGAATTTATCACTAAATTTTTTATTAATTTTATAATTTATCACTAAATTTTATATTTTTTATACAAATTTATCACTAAATATAAAAGAAAATATAACATAATAATATATTTGTATTAATAATTATATTTAAATGTTATTTTTATTGTCGAATAAAGTTATATGATATGTTTATCATATTTTCATTTTCTAATGCAGCGACCCCATTATATCCAGTAGTTTCACGTGGCAATCGTTCGTAGGAGGAAATCTATCTTATCTTTTCAAAAATTCTGGATCAGACATGGAAATCGTCCAAATATTAACGCCAACACTACCATAATGGCTGTCGGTTGTAACTAAAAATCAATTAAATTATCCGCAGAAGAATAAAAGAAAAACAAAAATGACAACTAGCATTGCTACTGCATCAACCGTAATAGGACTGGGAAGGTCCTCGCTTTTGTCCCAAAAGAGAACATGTCTCTCTTCAGGTGCTCAATTGCTATCATTCTTTCTCTTTATCTAGCTACTTTAATAAAAGCCTAGCTAGTCGTTTCACAATTTTTATTTTCTACTATTTTATATAGGATTTTTGGAGACTAAAGTCATCGCTAGGAATCCTATGAGGCAAGCTGGTGCTTCCGGAGGGAGATTTAAATGGTAAATATTTATTTATAATCAAATTTCACATATTCTTCATATACACTACTGTTTATGATTTGAGGCTGAAATATAGAAAAGATCCCTAAATTGTTTTCTACATTATTATTATATATATATATATATATATACACTTTCTCTTATTATTTTTTAATGATTTGATCCTTTTATTTTTTTATTTTTAAACTTTGTACTCCTTAATTTTTTATGCATTTTATGATTAATGTATAATTGGTCTCAAATTTTAGACTAAATATGTGAAAGTTCAAAAGTGATAGACAAATTATAAGAAAAAAAAAAAAAGAAGGGAACAAAGTGTTAAAATTTAAAAAAGGGACCAAATATAAGGAAAACATAATAAAGGAACAAAAGTGTAGACTGTGCAAAAATTTAAAGACCAGTTGTATAGTTTACTCATAATTTTATGGGTGTTTTGGCCTTAAATAGCTTATACAAGTTGTCAAGTTGTGTACATAGTCTCAAAATAATATGTGTATACTCTACATAATATAAATTTATTTATGTATAGAGTGCATATAAATTTGATATGTATGTATGTATGTACTCATTATGTATAATTAACAAACAAGTTATTTCGCATACAATTGAGTTATATAGAACATGTATAAATTATTATAGAATAAAATACATGTAAATATTAATTTGTTTATATCTATCTCAAAATGGAATAAAACACATGTAAATATGCAGCTTCCAGAGAGATTGGTTAAGGAAGGATTTGAATGTGATTGGATTTGGGTTGATTGGATGGTTAGCACCATCAAGTATACCGGCAATCGATGGTAAGAGCCTAACGGGGCTATTCTTTGAAAGCATTGGAGCTGAACTCTCTCACTTCCCTACACCTCCTGCCCTTACTTCCCAATTCTGGTACTTACACATCTTATCTATTTATGTTTATTTGTTTATTATTTGAAATTCCATTGTGATTAATAAAAGTTTGCTACTTGTTTGGATACGTGGGCTTCGTGCTCATTGATACTAACAGCTAATTAGTACTCACAGATTATAAGCACGATAATATTGAAATAATGACTTAATATAGCAATACTTTTAATAATATGGCATTTTTGATGAAATTCGCTATACGAGATCGTTTTCATCACTTATTATTACATTTTTACCCTTTTATCATTGTTTCTTTGTTGTTCGTGATATTCGTTCATGAGTATCAGTGTCATTTTGTCTATGAAGTTCTCTAACAATGGCATACTCTTGGCCTGAGCATCTGATGACTAAGGGACTTAGAAACCATTTCTCTTCTTCACCGCCTCGTCGGCCATTCTGAAGAAATTTTCGACCTTCCATAGTTCTTTGATTCCTACTACTAAGATCGCCAGAGCTCTGATGATATCATTGGTGGAATCGCTCAAGCTCTAGTCCGTTTATTGGCAGAGTTACCAAAACTCCGGTGTATTTATTTATTAATCTTAAAGAGTATTTTAATAATTTATATAATTTTTATATAACCAAAATTTATAATTTTATACAAATTTTTGCTAATTTTAAAAAATATTAACTTACAATCTATAAATAAATTATTTAATCACAAAGCTCCGATAACCTTCCCTAGTATATTTAACTCATCAGCCCATTATTCTTGGTTACTAGTATTGTCTAGCTCAATTATTCCATAGAGTTAAAAGAGTCATTATTCATAGTTACTGACCATTCATACCCCATTATTCTTGGTTACTAGTATTGTCTAGCTCAATTATTCCATAGAGTTAAAAGAGTCATTATTCATAGTTACTGACCATTCATACCTGACACCCGATCATGTCTACTTGACCTTTTATGTTACTTTTTAGAAGCCATATCATAATTGGTTGGACTTATTACTTCATTACACATGTATATTTTCATGTGTGTATATACGCTTGAACCCTCTCTTTAGAGGGGGCTTACATTTCACCATGTGTAACCGATTATACGGATCTATCTCTAAACACTACCCATGACCAAATGTTAATTCAAAACAAAATATAAACCCATGGTAAAAGATGTTATGTATATTTTATTTGAATGTAAATATAAAAGCATGATTCTATTTTAGGCATGTAAATTTTCTATAATTTTGATTTTTGTCAAGTGGTGAGAGAGGAACAATACCTCTCTGAAAATACTTCTATCACAACTTTTATATATATATATATATATATATATATATAGATAACAGAATTAGTAGGAGAGCCAAATTTCAAATGATAAATAATAATTATTTTGATATATAAATATATATTATTGTATAAATATGTAAATATAATTTTTTAATATTTTTATTTTTTTCGTATTATTGTTGATATAAAATGAATTAAATATACATTTTTTTAATATATGATCACATGCTTACACGTAAACATGGGCCATTATAAAAATAGCCAAAAAATATAATTTCAATTTAACTAAACAATAGTTATAAGTATGAAAATTTAACTGAGTATTTTATGAAAGAGTATTAAACGTTTACAATTCTACTAAATCCTATATTGTAAAATTGAAATATACAAAAGAAAAAAATTACTATAATATAAATTTTATGTAAAAAAATACACATTTAATACATATATTTGATATTTTATCTATTATATATATGTGTGTGTGCGCGCGCGCGTGCGAATAATGTTGTGGATTGGGAGGGGTTGGGGCCATTCCCGAACCCCAATTCAACTCTGTCTCTGTATGTTTATCTATAAGATACAATCTAATTAGCCCTTATTAATAAGTAGTCTTATAATAATTTCATTATTTCATATCCCTAATTTTACAAAAACTAATACGTCATTTTATGCCTATATCATTACTCGTAAAAAGTATATTTCTCTTATAGTTATTTTCTTGTCTATAACTTTTTATATAATTGAATTCACAGGTTGTGGTTAATTACATGGCACTTGGGCTTGTTCATATGCCTTACCTTCGGTCAGATTGGCTTCAAGGGCAGGACTGAAGGGTACTTCTGAATTTCATCCATGTATTTGGCTGTGTTCAAAATATAAATGTATTACGTTTTCATTTTCTGTGCTTTTGTTTTGTATTTGATTCCAAAACTCAACTCCCTTTCCTCTCTGTTATTTGTTGTGTAACTTTTTGATTTAATTCGACTTTAATACGACAGTTGGTATGTTTCTGTGATGCCCAATTAGTTGAATAACAACACACTACATAAAAATCAATGGTCTGAGAAAATTGTTTTTATTTTATTTTATTATTATTATTTTTTGCGTTTAAAAAAGTTGTAATTTTTCCCAACAAAGAATTTAAGAACGAAATATTTTGTCGATCAATTTGTGACATAGACTAAGTCCCAAAAATTCTTAGGACCAAACATTATTTTTTCCCAAAAACCAAATAAACTTAGAGACAAATTTTGTCCCTTAATAACACAAAATTGTCACGAAAACATTCAAATAGCATATTTTGTCTTTAAATGTCATCTTTTTCAGACCAAATATTTTGTTCTAAGACAATAACTTTTGTCCCAAAAAAATTTCATCAAAAACGATATATTTTGTCTAAAAATTAACTCTTTTAGAACAATTAATTTTTGTCTCAAATAGTTTATTTAAAACAAAAATTTGACAGTAAATTTAGTTCCAATAAATAAATATTTTGAGATGATTTATTTCCTTCCAAATTTAACTTTTTGGAACAAAAATAATATCAAAAATCTATATTAAATAATCTAATTTATTACAAAATTTATGACAAATACGTCCTAAAAATGATATTATGGAATAAATCAAGGACAATGATTTACCTAAAAATTTGTCTTATAATTATTATAACGTACACACATTTACGATAAATTAACAACTTACAATAAATTAAAGTTAATTTCAAATATTTTATTACGTCTTTTTAGAAATAATAAAGAGAAAATAATAAAAATAATACTTTTAAAACTTATAATAATAAAAATAGCATCAATTATTCAAATTATATAATTTTATAATTAAAAATTAACATTTATGTTAGAATATATGCTAGTATTGGCACCATTGTTGACCGGATGTATCGCATTATGACATCGTACGTACGAGGTGGATCAACATTGCCTGTCCTACATCAGATGACATCGTACGTACGACGTGGATCAACATCGTCCGTCCTACACCAGGTGACATTGTACATACGAGGTGGATCAAACCTCGTCCGTCCTACATCAGATGGCATCGTACGTACGAGGTGGATCAACATCATCCGTCCTACATCAGATGATGTCATACGTACAAGGTGGAACAACATCTTCTCACATGTATTACTGGTCATAGTCATTGACATGAATTCTGACAGTCTGTACACTGAACCTTCAAGTCTGACTAACGTATCACAGAGTGTTAGAGTTCATACGTGTTAAAAAAAGACAACTATAATCTTTAAATGTCTATATATATGTAACTATTGTCTTAAATAAAGGGATTCGATTGAACTAAGATATACAATTCTAGTAATTTTTAGTGTGAGAAAATTCTTAAAAATAATTGGCGCCCACCGTGGGGCTTCAATTTTTTTAGCTCTTGCTATTTTCGTTTGAGACCTTAAAATTAGTTCATAACTAAGAGAATTAGATTACACTTCCAGAAAAGTCAGTTCACCAATTGTAATCCATCATGACGGGACTCCATCCCAACATTTTACCATTGCGAAACCAAATACCTAATGATTTGAACGAAAATTTAGGTCGTACAAGGGGATTGGTCCCAATCAATGATCAAACAACCCATCTTTTACCTGAGGAACAATATGGCTCTTCAGAGCCATCAAGTCATCTTACTCAAGAAAATAACACTCTGTTGCTCCTTTTGCAATAACAATTGTCGGAGTTACAACGAGCCTTTTTACAAAGTCAAGAGGATAATTGAGAACTAAGAAATCACTTGGCAAATGCTCGTAATCCTAGATTGGGTCCACGAGAACGAGAACTACATCATGGCATTGAGAGCTCCCACAGAGCGTATAATTCACCTCCTTATCAAGCTTCAATTCCTCAAGAAATTATCCCAGCCATAATTCCTTGCGTTCCCCATCAGAAGTCATAAACAGATCAAGAATGGGAGGAAAGGATGAAGAAAATGGAAGAGCAGATTAAGCAGCAGGGAGCGGGGCGGACTCAATATGATATTGATAGAGTTTGCGATCAATTAAATGTCTCTCCTTTTTCTGATCATATTGAACATACTGTGCCTCCTTAGAAGTTCTCTTCTCCTCGATGTCCAGCCTATAGAGGGACCAAAGATCCAGTCTCCCACGTCATGCAATTTAAAACCTTAATGGCACCAATTTGTCTCCCGATAAAAAAAAAGATGCAATGATGTGCAAGATTTTTGCGTCTACTTTGCAAGATTCTGCTCAGAAATGGTTCAACGGTTTGACTTCAAGGAGCGTTACAAGCTTTGGAGAATTCATAAAAATATTCATCACCAATTATGCAAGCAACAAGCTATAAGGAAAGAAGTACATCACCTCTTTACGATAGTGCAACAACCACAAGAAACTATCGAAACTTATCTCAAATGCTTTCAAATTGAAAAACTTGAGATCATGGATTGTCCTGAATCTTTGGCAATTGAGGCTTTCCGAATGGGAATTAAAAGAAGTTCAGCACTTTTTATTGAATTAACAAAAATCACCCCAAGATGAAGCAGTATATGATGAGGCTCACAAGTTTGTGAACGTGGAAAGAGAAATGTCCTCAACAAAACTATCAACCACAAGAGCTGGAAATGATGGAGGAAAATTTTCGTCTGACAGAAAACTTAATGTGAGGAGACCATATTAAGGGATCAAACCATATTCTTCAAGATTCCGACCCAATGATACTTCTCCTCAGCATACTAAAACCTGGGGCAGATCTTTATCTCCTTTTAGAGGACCACCTCTTCGTGTTTCAGTAACTGAAGCAGTTCGTCATATGGAGAAAACTCAACAAGTTTGTTGGCCCGCTTAGATGAAGGCTATTCAACGTAACCCCAATAAATACTGTGCTTTTCATAAAGATACAAGACATTGGACTCATGATTGTAGACATCTAAAGTGGGAGATTGAGCAAACTCTTATCTAAAGGTCTGTTGCATGAATTGGTAGATGATGGTGTGGCAGGATCCAGTAGAGAATGAAAAAATTATACCTCAGAATTTAGACATAACCTCCCTCCTAGAGACGATCCTCCTAAACAAGGAAAATCAGCTCATGTGAGAATTATTCACACTATCCATGGAGGTCCAACCATGTCCGGTTTCTCACATAACTCGAGAAAAAGACACGCTAGGGAGGCGCGTGAAGTGAACAGACTGGCTTATTCAGTAAGAGAATCAGATGCCGTCTATCTAATAAGTTTTGAAGAAAGGGAAGCACCACCCCCTCATGACGATCCATTACTACTAACTGTGAAGATCGCTCATTGTGAAGTCAGGAGGGTTTTAGGAGACAATGGTAGCTCATCAGATCTATTGTACCTCACCACATTGTTAGACATGGGAATTGATCCCAATGAAATTACTCGCAAAGAAATGCCTCTAGTGGGATTCAATGGCAGCACCACCATGTCAATAGGAACAATACGATTGCTTGTCTAAGTCGTTGGTGCCATCATTTTCACAAATTTTATTGTACTCAACACTCCAACTTCATACAATGTTATACTGGGACGAAGTTGGTTGCACAAAATGAGAGCAGTTCCTTTGACTTATCATCAACTGTTAAAATATCCCACACAAGAAGGAATCAAAGACATAAAAAGGGAAGAAGAAAGGGCCCGAAGTTGTTATCACTCCACTATGAAAAATGCCGAAGCACAATAGCAACCAAAGTTTTGGACTACTTTGCAAGAACGACATGTTAGATGGTCCAAATATTCCCAAACAAGTCTTAACAGTCTCGTCAAGTAACTATGAACTCATACCAATAGGAGATAAAGAAGAAACAAAATTCTTAAGGGTCGAACGCATCACTTCCTGATAAAGTACAAAATTCTATAATCACTTTTCTCAAGGAGAATGTGGATATCTTTGCATGAAAATCGAAGGATATGCCAAGGATAAGCCCCAAGGTTAGTCAGCATAAACTAAACATTGATCATACTAAGACTCCTATACAGCAAAAGAAAAGGAAGTTCGCACGAGAAAAGAACATGATCATCAAAAAACAAGTCGACTCCCTCAAAAAAGTCCGTTGGGTTCGGGAAGTAAATTATCCTACATGGTTATCAAACGTGGTATTGGTTAAGAAGGTAGGGGGAGAATCTCGCATGCGTGTGGATTTCACAGACGTCAATGCAGCGACCCCTTAGGACTGTTTCCCTCTTCCCAGTATCGACCAATTAGTTGATGCGACAGCCGGTTATCAGATTATGAGTTTCATGGTTGCGTATTCAGGTTATCATCAGATTCAAATGGCACCCCAAGATGAAGAAAAAATATCCTTCATCACAAAAGAAGTAACTTTTTGTTACACATGTATACTGTTTGGTCTAAAGAATGTAGGCACAACATACCAGATAATGGTTAATAAGATGTTTGAACAAAAAATTTGTAGGAGTATGGAGGTTTATATGGACGATATAGTGGTCAAAACAAAGAACATAGAGGATCATATCACAAATCTTCAAGAAACCTTTTCAATCATTCGTCTTTTTAACATGAAACTGAACCCTAAGAAGTCTTTGGTGTGTCATCAGGAAACTTTCTAGGGTATTTAGTATCGATTCATGGTATCGAAGCTAATCTCAATAAAATTGAAGCATTAGTCAACATACGATCACCCCGATGCATTAAAGAAGTTCAACAATTGAATAGTCGAATCGCAGCTCTCAATCGATTCATATCTAAGAGCACGGAGGAATGTCTCCCATTTTTTCGACTCTTAAAGAAGAATGCAAATTATAAATGGGACAAAGACTGTGAAGATGCTTTTCAGACTATCGAGCAATACCTGGGAAAACCTCCCATTTTAGTCAGTCCTTTTGCTAAAGAAACCCTGTATTTGTATATGGCCGTTGCGGCGACTGCAGTGAGTGCTATTTTGATGGTTGATCGAGATCGTATACAACAACCCATTTATTATGTCAGTCAAGCATTGACAGGAGCTCAGCAACGATACCAAACTCTAGACAAAGCTGCTTTCACTCTAAGGATGGCAGCTAGGAAATTGCATCATTACTTTAGTGGACATGTTGTCATTGTCATCACTTCATATCCTTTGAAACATGTACTGGGTAAAATCGAAGCATTTGGAAGATTGTCACAAATTGCCATTGAATTAAGTGAATTCGAGATCCGGTACCAATCTCCCACGGCAATTAAAGGATAGGCAATTGCAGACTTTGTAACTGAATGGATGGAAACACCACAGGAGGTGAAAGTTGCAACAATAACTGATAAAACTGATTCCCCATTATGGAAGGTTCATGTTGATGGAGCTTGTAATTCTAAAGGAGTAGGTGTCGGAATTGTCATTTTTACACCAAATGGGGGAATGATCGAACAATGTATTCGATTGAATTTTCAAGTAACCAACAATGTTGCCGAATACAAAGCGGTACTTTTGGTGTTGCAACAATTGAATGTTTTGGGGGCTAGAAATGTAGTCATGAATAGTGATTCTAGGTTAATTGTGAATCAAGTCAATGATGTTTTTGATGCTAAGGAAGAGCGCATGGTGCAATATTTGGAATTAGTTTGGACAGAAATATCTAAAATAGAACATTTTGTCTTGTTCCAAGTGCCGCGAAGCAATAACAACCATGTCGATTCTTTAGCCGGTTTAGCTTCAGCCGTAGCAGTCGACATGAAAAGAATGATCCCTATCACATGTTTGACTTTGCCAAGCATACCCTCAAGGGAAAAACAAAAGGATGAAAACATGATGATAGGGGATGATGTGGAAGAAACATGGATCACTCCTTATGTACGTTATTTGAGTCAAGGGATTTTACCCCAAGACAAAGATGAAGCACGTAAGTTGAGAACTAAGTCTCAAAGTTACATACTATATGAGGACTTCTCATAACAAAAGAACAATGGAGGTCCTTGGTTGAAATGTTTGAAAAATGTTGAAGCCTAATTAGTCATCGCTGAATTACATGAAGGACATTGTGGAGCTCACTCAGGAGGTGTAGCTCTGTCGCAACGGATCATGCATCAAGGTTACTACCGACCCATTTTACAAAAAGATTGTATGATTTATTCCCAACAATGTGATCATTGTCAAAAATACGCCAGTTTGTCACATCAACCCACTAGCGAACTAAAGTCAATCGTTTAGCCCATGGCCTTTCCAAAAATGGGGACTTGACATTGTAGGTCCTCTACCTGTGGCTCTGGCTCAAAGAAAGTTTCTCATAGTAGCCACTAACTACTTCTCAAAATGGGTCGAAGCAGAACCTCTGGCCAGAATTTAGGAGAAAGATGTCATTGGATTTGTTTGGAAAAATATTGTATGTCGTTTTGGTTTGCCAAGGGAGCTGGTGACGGATAATGGAAAACAATTCATAGGTCAAAAAGTCGTCATGTTTTGTAAAGAATTACAGATCAAACTATCTCACTCTACACCATACAGACCATAAGCAAATGGCCAAGCCGAATCTTAAAATAAAATTCTGATCAACATCTTGAAGAAAAGATTGGAAGGAGCCAAAGGAAAATGGGTTGACGAATTACCCAGTGTGTTATGGGCTATGAGGACTACACCAAGATCAGCCACGGGACAAACTCCATTTTCTTTGGTATACGGTACAGAAGCAGTCATACCATCATAACTACAAGAACCGACCTTGCGATCAAAATTGTCACATGAAGAGAAGAATAGATCTCACACTTGCTGAAGAACTGAGGGAATTGGCGTTAATTAGGATTGAAGCCCAGAAAATATTGATCCAGAGAATTTACAACAAAAAAGTTAAACCCAAAACTTTTAGTGTCGGCCAATGGGTGTTGCACAAAGTGGTCGGAAAAAAGATAGATGTCGGATATGGCAAGTTTACAACCACATGGGAAGGGCCTTATGAAGTCATCAATGTTACTCCAGGAGGCGCATATCAAATCCAACAGAGAGGAGGAAAACCAGAACCTTTGAGTTAGAGTGCAAACCAACTTAAACTATATTATTTATAGACAAGGTACCTTCAATGTTAATTGTGAATTTTGTTGAACTATTGTAAATATGTGTGTTTTGTGAATTTTGTTGAACTATTGTAAATATGTGTGTTTTTTATTTCGAATATACTGGATAGTTATTTTAATGATTCTTTCAAGTTCTCCCATATCGCGAATTACAACACGAAAAGTTCCCAAATGGAGAACCTATTTCTAGAGGATTAACATAATGACGACAGACTTAGATCAGTCATTTGTCACTCATCATGAGTAATGTAACGTGATATCGCGAATACAAAAGTGAAGAGTTTCCAAATGGAGAACCTATTTCTAGAGGATCAACATAATGACGATAGACTCAGATCAGTCATTTGTCTCTCATCATGAATAATGTAACTTGATATCGCGAATAACAAACGTGAAGAGTTCCCAAATGGAGAACCTATTTCTAGAGGATCAACATAATGACGACAGACTCAGATCGGTCATTTGTCCCTCATCACGAATAACATATATCGCAAACTAAAAACGTGAAGAGTTCCCAAATGGAGAACCTATTTCTTGCAGATAATACAAGTAAATATGACAAGCAAAGGAACACCTTTTCATAAAAAACATTCGTAACAGAGATTACATCAAGCAGCCTACTTTATCAAAACTATTTTTCTGGATCATTTACAACAAGTAAAGATTGACGATACAAGTTCTTCCAATATTCTACCTCTTGAGATAATTTTTCTTTATCTTCTTCAAGGGCAGCATTCTTCTATTTTAAAGCATTACACTCATCCAGTATTTGATTTCTTGACGCAGTCAACTCATGGTTTTTTGCAACTGTCATATCTTTGGTTTGCCAAAGTTTATCTACATCTTCTACTAATTCATTGAACTCTTTTGCAGTATCATGATATAACTGAATTCTTTCATCATAATCTTTCTTAAGAGTAACAGTTGAATCATACAACTCTACAGCTTCCCTCTCACTGTCGTATTTCAATGATATAGCCTAAAAGGAAAAAGGGTACAAAGTTAGAGATCAAACATATAAATACGAAGTAAATGGAGGAAATACGATGTGTAACATCGACGACGTGAACTCGAATGCTTTGCGAAGACCAGTCAAACTTCATATATAAGATACGAAGACGTGAAATTAAGGAGTGTATACAAAGTTATCATCTTTACCTCTAGCACACGATGACCTGCAAGATGCCATAGGGCCCCTAACTCCTTCCTCTTTGTTTTAGTGATAGCCATCTGATCTTCTTTATGACCGAAGTGGTGATATAGGTCATCTTGTGCAGATTTATTTCCAAACATCCTAGTCTCAAATAATTGAGGAAGATGTGAGGCTTGACATACTATGCAAGGCACTCCGTCCTCGTCAGATTCCGAAGACATTACATAAGTCGAGTGTTCACTAACCTTCCTTTCCTCTTTGAGATCGATATTCTTAGGCTCGTAGGCATGTTTTAATACTAGACATTCCTTTTCCACCTCGTTTGAGCTATCTTCACCAAAGGACATAAAGATGTCCCTAACATCAACTTGTGAAAAATCCATTAATCTAAAAATGACCTAGACGACCTTAAATTCTAAAACACACGATCTACTTCTCCCACACTAGAGCTCAAATTCTTAGTGTTTAAAAATTTCTCTTTTCTTACGATCTACTTCTCCCACACCAGTGCTAAAATTCTCAGTGTTTAAAACTTTCTCTTTTCTTACGATCTACTTCTCCCACACTGGAGCTCAAATTCTCAGTGTTTAAAACTAACTTTCTCTTTTGTTATAAAATTTTTTCTTTAAGTCAAATTGTTCCATTTTTATTTGGACAACCCCTCATTCGAAATATATACTATATCAAAAAAAAAAAGCATACACACACACACATAAATCTATATATCAAGTATATATGAATAAAAAAATAAAATAAAGCAAATAAGTGAATATCAAACCACTTTTCATATTTCAAAATGTGAGTCTCAAGTGATTACAAAATTTGTATCTCCACTTAAGATACGATCAAAACAAAGATCAAAACAAAAGGAGGGGGTCTTCAGCTTCAATTCTAAGGAGACGATGCCATGTCTTCCTCATGCACTCTAGTAGCACTTCGTACAGGTGAGTTTGCCTTTGCATTTGTTGGTTGGGATGAGCTTTCATTTGTTTGCATAGCTCGTACTAGACTTGAAAAGGCACCAGTCAAGTTCAACCTTGAGGCTTGTGTTTTTAAGTTTGACATCAACCAAGACACCCCTTCGCGATAAGCTCGTACACAGTCTTCTTTTAACTTAGTTACTAAGTCACAAAGTGAGTTCACCTTATCACGAAGTGAGTTCATTTCGTCTTGAATTTTTGTCGTTTCCTCCTTCGACACTCTGAGTTCTTCTTCAGCCCGGTCAGCTTACACTGTTTGTTCCATAGCCGCATTCCTAGCAATTTTTAACTTTTCAACACGATCTAATAGCTCAGTACCTAGGTCATTTATCTTTAGACAAAGACGACCTATTGTGGCATCTTTTCGGTTGATGGCTTGTTCGTACTCGGATAATAGGGACTCTGCCTCTTGAGTCCTCTGACGATAAGCTCGATTCGTGATCTCCCCTTCACGAATAATTGATAAAGCCTACAAACAATATTACTAACTTTTTAGGATTGTTTCTATATTACAAGTAAAATATCATATAAACGTCACATGAATTAAGTAAACACATTGTACGAGGATATTACCTCAAGTAGCCTTTGTGCAACCATTTCCCTATGAGTTAGTCCTTCCTCCTTACAAACCAAAGTGTTGGTAAAGATCAAGCTGCAAATCCTTTTTTCCAAAAATCCCTTCATTGAAGTATGTCACTGGGTATTGACATACTTGACATCTTTGAGAAAGATGTCGCTAAGTTCCACTCTCTCTAGATCGAGTACACGAACTGGAGATGTTCGTTCATCAGACTGAACTGCTTTCATTTTTCTCTTCTTAAATAGTTGGGGATCAAACTTCGTATGCGATGACCTAGGCACAAGAGGAGATTCAATCACTCCAACTGAGTGTCTCGCGAGGTCATCCTCTGCTTCGTTTTGTACTTCGACATGAGAAGGTTCTGGTGCACTCTTCTCCACATCAACATCCACTAATAAATCTGAGCAGTCCACTCCAGAGTAATCCATATTTGCAACATACAAAATTGGTATTAATATCACGAGGTAAAAAAATCATAAAAAGTACCTTTGCGAACACAAAGCACACGACCTGATCGTTGTATTGCTACACTAATCCAAACACCGGATTCCAACATTTTTTTGGCGTCAATATTCTTTTGAAAGAGTAGTACTCAGAGTTCTTTAATTTAATACTGCGTAGTTTCTCTTTCTCCTCAAGCATCAGTTTGTATAGAACCTTGTCCCCTTTTGGGACATCGTTATGGTTCCATCTAGCTCGGACGCTACGACACCTATCTGGTTCCCATAAATTACCTCGTATGAGAAAGTATTTGTCTTTCCATGAATGTTGGCTATCTGGTAGGTTCAAAACGAGCCTTTTCTATTGGATTGGGAATATGTACGATCTCCCTATGTCCTTCCCATTCTTCTTCACCGTGTACATTGAACGAATTAATCTTTCGTCAATATCAAAATTTAAATCCCCACTGAGTACGGCGAGACATAACAAAATTCTCCAATCGTTTGGATTCAATTGGGCTGGATTGATGTCGTACATACTAAGAAATCTTGTAATAATACAAGGTGCAGGAAACCGAAGTCCAACCTTTAAGGCCTCCTCGTGAAGAACGTACCATCCTTCGAGAGGATCATCGTTATCACGCAGATCAGAAGGCAAGAGTTGCAGGTCATTTTTGGGGCAATGTGATAAGTAGCCCTTACCTCGTCAGATCAGAAGCCACAAACCTACTTGGTAGCTTCGAGATCGTATCCTCACGATCCCTCATTTTCCCCTGACCTCTTTCTGATGGTTTCACACCAGACTTCTTTTTTCTTGGCTCTTAGGTTGTTACGTTGGGAATGTGAATTTTTGGGGGAAGACCTAACGAAGACGACCCAATCTGTACTAGAGTGGGGTCCTGTTTACTAGAAACAAGTAGGGCTAAGACCCTCTCCTTTTGTGTTGTCGTACGTTCAAGGACTTCGTCCCTAGCCGTTGAAGCATCTCTCTTTGTACCCTGATCTTTCAATTTCAAAGTTGTAGGGCCTAGAGGAAAAACTACTTCTGTGCGTTGCCCTGTCTGATCTGTACTAATTTTGAAAGTTATTTTCCTCCCTTTTTCCAGTTCGGTGGCCTTGAATGGTGGACCAGTGCTTTCGGGATGATTCGAAGGAGTATTTATTTTTGAGAAGTCCATCACTTCAAGTTGTACCCTTTCTTCGCTTGAAGTCATATTCAAAGTAATGTAGAAAACTATACTTGAAAATGCGAAAAGAAATTCAAGGTTAAACGAAATTTTACCTGTAAATCAAAGAGTGTCGAACTCCTTTTCTGATCTGAAAAACTAATTTTCCCAAAAAAGATGATCTCGTTCCCTAAACTCCACAAATTTCTCTGATCTGAAAAACTAATTTTCCCAAAAATACGATTTCGTTCCCCAAATTCCACGAATTAATCCCCTTTATAGGCAAACTCATGAAGTTATTTGCCAAAAATACGATCTAATTTTCTCTGTTCTAAATTTTTTTTAGAAAGTTTAGAAAAGTACAAGTGGTATGTGGAAACAAGAAATCCCCTCTTTACAAACTTGTGGTTTAAAACGTTATGACCTAGGGAAGTGAAAGAGACACCAACAGAAAGAATCAATAAATGTTTTAATTTTAGTATATTAATTGATTACAAGGAAATCAAACAAAGTAGATTTTAATGAAGAGTATATTCTTTCACTTCGCTTCAAAGTTAAAGAATAAGGGACTTGATGTTAGAATATACGCTAATATTGGCACTGCTGTTGACCAGATGTATTGCATTATGACATCGTACGTACGAGTTGGATCAACATCATCCATCCTACATCAGATGACATCGTACATATGAGGTGGATCAACATTGTCTGTCCTACACCATGTGACATCGTACATATGAGGTGGATCAAACCTCTTCCGTACTACACCATGTGACCTCGTACATACGAGGTGGATCAAACCTCGTCCGTCCTACATTAGATGACATCGTACGTACGAGGTGGATCAACATCGTTCATCCTACATCAGATGACGTCATATGTACGAGGTGGAACAACATCTTCTTACGTGTATTACTGGTCATAGTCATTGACATGAATTCTGACAGTCTGTATACTAAACCTTCAAGTCTGACTGACGTATCACAGAATGTCAGAGTTCATACCTATTAAAGAAAGATAACTGTAACCTTTAAATGTCTATATATATATAATTATTGTCTTCAATAAAAGGATTCAATTGAACTAAGATATACAATTCTAGTGATTTCTAGTGTGAGAAAATTCTTAAAAACAATTTACATCATTTTTTAACACTCTTCCAATTAAATGTCGTTCAAATATTGACAATTTAAATTCATTTAATGTTACATGTTTAGTGTCATTAAAGTGTTAGTTTTGTTATTATAAATTTCAAGGGTGTTATTTTTGGTAATTTCTCAATAATTAAAATACATTCCAACAAAATTAGTTCTTTAAAGTGAGTCTTGTGCCTTCAAGAATAATAGTCATATCGTGTATCCTCCTTTCGTTCACCTCACCCCTGTAAGAACTATTATAACGTACACACATTTACGATAAATTAACAACTTACAATAAATTAAAGTTAATTTCAAATATTTTATTATGTCCTTTTAGAAATAATAAAAAGAAAACAATAAAAATAACACATTTAAAACTTATAATAACAAAAGTAGCATCAATTATTCAAATTATATATTTTCATAATTAAAAAATGACTTTTACATTATTTTTTTAACACTCTTCCAATTGAATGTCGTTCAAATTAAATATTGACAATTTATACTCGTTCAATGTCATTAAAGTGCTAGTTTTGTTATTATAAATTTCAAGGGTGTTATTTTTGGTAATTTCTCAATAATTAAAATACTTTCCAACAAAATTAGTTCTTTAAAGTGAGTCTTGTGCCTTCAAGAATAATAGTCATATCGTGTATCCTCCTTTCCTTCACCTCACCCCTGTAAGAACTATTAAAAGGAAATAGGCATACTACAGAACAAATTAACGAAATGAGCTGTCATAAATTAAAAATATATAGAAGTATTTCTTTCAAATTGTTGGAAGTTAGATATTGACAACATTCATCATAGATGAATTGAAGAAAGAAGAAACTAGTGTCTGAAGACATTTGAAGCTAACCTCAAACAGGCGAGTGTGCCATATTCTCTGGCATGCTCTAGATGAACAAAAGATAACCAATATTAATTGTTTACCATTTGCGATTGTCTTATCTAGGCAGCAAATCTATCCTTTATACTCAAAAACTCTACAATACTTGAAATAATTTTGCGTGACACCCTTAGAAAAAGTATTGAGGGTTTATCAATGAGATAAATTCAATAGCTTAGTATCTTTATATAAACCAAATGATTTTTGGAATTTCGGAGAAAACAAATCTTCCATGGTTAGGGAAATTGTTTTTTGAAGAATAAAATCCTCTTTCCTTTAACAGAGTGGAACACATCCTCTAGTTGAATATTGGAGAACCATCAACTTCTTCAAGAACAAATAAAATCAAGGCTCTTTAGGTTGCATGGTTAAGAAAGCAATAAAATCCTTTTGATTTAGAATTTTTATGTAAAAATTAAACTACTCAATGCCGATAACAAGAAGTCAACGTGCTGCTACAGAAGCTGCAGGGAACCAAAAAGAATAAAAGAACACAGAAAACTTTTCCTCAAAAGAAAAGTTTATTTTACTTTTGAAACCAAATGTCTAAATGTTTTGATGATCTTTCAGGACCGCTTAGAATATGTTGTTTTTATACCAATATTAAATGGCATGGGTAGACATGTAAGATTATGTATACCAATACAATGCATTGTTTTTTTCCCCAATTTTTTTATCTAACTTCCAGCGACAAGGAAATTGTAAATATGTAAACATTAATTTGATCTAAAACAAAGCATACAAAGTATTTATGTTTCTCCAATCTTCCCTTTCCTCTACCCTATTACCTTACTATGATTTATGTTGGGAGATAGATCATGTTATAGAGTGAGAGTAGAGAGAAAATAGAGAAAGTAACACATGATACATTAATGCTAATGGTTCAATGGCCTTTTATTGGGTATTTATAGGTGTTACATTTCTAATGAAGGTATATTTGTAATCTACACATAAAATAATAACAATAAAAGCTAAAGCCAAGTGTGTGGTCGGTCTTTGGATCTTTATAGAAGACGGCTTGATCCTTGGGTATTAAAGTGTTCGGTAAAATATACGAACAGAGGTGTCACCCGTAACGTATGAGGCATAAAATTTGGAGGTCAGTAGTTAAAGCCCTCGACATCATGCTAGGTCAATGTCTAAACATTAAGTCTCCCACTTTTACAGTTTGGTCTTGTGTAGACTAAAAGAGTATTATCATACTAGTAGTAGCATTTTTGGATCTATCTCTTTGCATTATGGTCGCCACGTGTTATGCATCTATCGACGAATTTTCCCAAAATTTTGATAAAACGGCGGTTTGGTTCATACTATATATGGCTGATGACTCACAAATGTTTCTTTTATTCTGAGCACTTTTTGTGCAACCATTAAACCCCTTTGTCGCTTTTCTCCATAAGTTATTCTCGTCAGGTCGTTCATTCTTCATTTATGCTTGCTCAGTTGTCAGTAATTATCACATTTGTTTGTGTTTTTTTTTAATTGTTTCTAACTTAATTTATTTTCTTTTTAGGTTGATAGTTTCTACACTTCAATTTTTAGTTCAATATATAGGTATTACTCTTGTCCTTGCAATAATTTGAAACTTTAATTTTCTTGTATTAGGTCATAGTTTATTAAATTTTATAGCATGGCCAGTAAGGGGATTAAAAAACTCATAGAAGTTTTGTCAGGGCCCTTGTCAATTATGGAGGGTGAAGAGTCTGCAAGTACATCCTTCTCAGGTTCTTCAAGAAAATTTGGTTCGAAAACCAATTCATTTGAAAATTCGTCTAACTTAGGATGTCACTATCACCATAACTCCTCCGACAATAGTGGGCTCTTTAATCTGACTTTCAGTCAGGACTAGCTTAGTAGTTTCGAGGTCTTGGTGTAAAAAATCAAGGGCAGACAAAGGCACTAGTAATCCCACTCATAAGACCAAGGGTTGGAGGATGTCTCAACCCAAACCTTGCGAAGTTAATCTAGAGGATGAGCTTTGACTTCAAAATGCTTCTGATATCTTGGAATATGTGCATATCAGGATCCCAAACCTTGGCACAGTTGACAGCCATCCACCTCCAAGCAGGTGGAAAATTTTCCAAGAGAAGCCACTCCTACTCGGGTTGCATTTCCCCTCTCCAGAATTCATAAAAGATTTCTTTAGGCGAACAAGATATCTCCTAGATAGGTCCTTCCAAAATGGTTGGAGATATTTACTGTGCATAACAATTTTGTTTAGAGAGATCTATATTACAATAGGCATGTCAGAATTTAACGAGGCATATGCCTTAAAACAGAGCCCTGTAGATGAAAGGAGGGTGTACATGTCGTCCAAACAAGGTAGGAATTTAAGTGTGATAATTTTGGACAATGAGAGAGATTTGAAACAAATTTTCTTTTATGTTTATGGTCAATGGGAGTCAGATGAGGGCATGAATCAAATTCCATTATTCTGGGTGAGTGTGAAGAACGTCTTCAAACATTTGTGTTTTCACCCAACCATTTGGAATGAACGAGCTAAAGCTCACCTATCTCAACTCCAAGGATATCTTAAAAAATTGACACCTTGGGAAAAGGTTTTATCAATTCCTAGATTGATAGCGTTGGGGTTCCTAATGACTGGTGCTGGGTTGCTAACTATAAGAATAAACCGAGCTCAATGTTGTTAAAAGGAAAAGCCCATCCGTAAAATTTTGGTCTAATTTTGAGCTCGTGGGCAAAGGTTTAATTTCAATCAAATGTATTTATGTTTTGGCTTGATAAGTAAAGTTTTTTGTCTAATTATTCACATTTGCTTTTGTAGAGATGGACCCAAATGATGTTGACCTAAACATGTTGTTTAGTGGTTTCCAGGCAACTGCCAAAGGACCTTCCTCGTTCAATTTAAAGAAAAAGAGGATTGTTAATGCAAAAAAACTTGATAGTCAAATTTTGTATATATAAAAACTCGCAAGTGCACAAATCACTTATAATAAGTGCTAAGTATACTTCCAAGATCGTCTCTCAAGAAATTGCGGTGATTTTAGAGTGTTATTTATTTTTTTATTTAGTTGAACAAACAATCCTAAACATTTTAACAATTATCGGTTGTCGAAAAAATTATAAATTCCTAAATTAAGCAATTCAATTTAAAGTCGAATTTAATGATTTTTTCGCTAAACCTAGAAAATCTTAAATCAATGGTAATTTTCACTATAATGAATTAATAAACTTCTTGGATCCAATTCAATAATTAATTAATTGAAATTAGATTAAGGAAATATTATAACCATCTAATTTAACACAAATCAATGCAAATAAATTAAGCACTCATTCATAATACACAACTAAGCAAAGATGACATTTTTAATGCCCAATTCTATCATATTTTCTCCAACAATAAATGAAGATTTGGCCCATCATTAATTCATAATCAAAGATTTTAAGAACATCAACAACAAATAAATTCAAAACTCATATATCATTAAATTAAAAAATTGTTATTCCAATCATTAGAAGTAATACTAATATCCCATATATATAAATTAGCCAAACATAACCAAATTGTTTCATTCAATTCAGTTATGAGAGGCACACTCAAAATCTAAGAGAAGAATGATATATAACAATAAAAATACCTTAATTGATCTCATAGCTTCAAATCCTTGAAGTTGGTTGGTTCCCTTTCTCAAATCCTTGGAGTAGCTTCACAAATGGAGGCTATTCTCTTGATTTTGGGTGAGTTTTTGGTGAAAAACCCATCTTTTATAGCAACTAAGGATGGAGGAACATGGCTGCTCAAACTTGTGTTTCAAAGAGTATAATGGAGTAGTTATAGGGGTGAAACAAATTCTAAGTATGTCTCGGATTTGTGGGCAATTTTTGGAATGTGGGCCGCAACATTCAAAATTACCCTCCACTGTACAAGGCTAAAAATAGACCCCATAGTAGAAACCAAGAACGCCCCACTGCGGCACACAATTTTCCACATCGCGGCACACGTTGAGTTTGCATCCCCAGTATTAAAACCCGAGACTTTCCTACCGTAGCACACAAATTTCTTTGCTGTGTGCGCCTTGTTGTACATGCCCCTTGCTTAATGACTATTTTTCAATGTAATGCTTACATGCCTTAGCCCATTTTGCTCCAATTTCATTCCCTTTGTTCATTTTAGTCCAATATTCTTCAAAATATCCAATAGCCTACAAAGCACAAAATTAACCTCCGAAATAAGATAATAATAAAATAAAGCATAACATAAATGTCTAAAAATATAACAAAATATTGGTCAAAATATTGTTCATCAAATATCCCCAAACCAACATTTTTATAGTCTACTAGCAAAACTAAAATTAAAATTTTACTAACTTAAATGACTTCTATGGATTGTCACAGTTGCATTTAGTGTATGCAATAATTCTTTAAACTTCTAGGTTGTTAGTGAACAAGTTAAAGTCTCGTGAGAATTTATAGTGATAATACCCACAAACATCTAACAAAAAGAAAAACTGAACGACAAATAACAATACTACAAATAAAAACTACAAACTTAAATCAACCAAATTTCTCATGCTTCGGTTTATTTTAAGTTTATAATCAAGGCTCATACATAAGTTCATCCAATCATCTTAACACATTAAGATTCATCAAACAAATCTGTTTCGCATCACAAGTGCATACTCCATTACTAAAAAAAAAGATATCAATATTGACTCCCCCAAACCTAATGTTAAGAATCTAAATTTGCTTCACCTCTACTCCTCACAAGATTCACTCTTAATATCACACTAATCATATCGGTTCAAACACTTAACAAAATATATTCAAATAAAAGTTATGTAAAGAAATGAGTTAATAGGTTCGCATATGATTAAACAAGAAAGGCTCAAAAAGTGCATAACATTGATCTCATGAAAGAAATCAAATGATACAATTTGAAGAAATCACATTACTATTCTCATGCATAAATTAAAATCATCAAAAAATTTCAAGTGTATGCCTTAAAATGAATGAAAATACATTGACTTCAAGGGGATTTATTTCCTATATTCCTTTTGTATTAATCATGTTACCGCTTGAAGAAATTTAGGGTCATAATAAATTTTTTTTTGTGGACCCAAATACATGTGTATTTTGTAAATGAAAATTTTTGGCTCTTTTTGTGTTGACCTTAGGGATCCCCTTATATCTTTTAAAGTCAAGCATGAGTGAAATTGGGATACACTTTAAATTTTACTCAAATAATTTAATCTAAGCAATACAATTAAATATATGATTCTTCATTAGATGTTCAAAATCCTAACATTTAATGCAATAACCTATAGAGATCATCTAACAATTTGAAATAATAAGAAAGACGTTTAAAAGAGTAGAATGACAATTATCTCTCAAAATGAAAAGTTATTGGCTCAATAATTATTTCACAAGGTAGTCTCTACTATTTGATTCTTAAACACAAGATTTGAGCTCATCTCAATTTCAATATCAAAAGCATGAAGTATGAACTATGAACATAAAACCAACTTTTACGACTAACCTTGAATATGTTCAAGAAATCAAATAAAACATGTATAAATATTCAATTACTCACTTTAAATTAACAAGAACAATTACTATAATTAAAAGCAGATCAAATAATATAATCTTATAAAGCAAGATAATAGATTAATTAATAGATCATTACATGAAGAAAGTTGGGATCATAAGACCCCTAGATTAAATGAAATTAGCAACTCATGTCCATAAAAACAAAGTCCCAAGTATTTATAGAAGAACACATTTGATTGTAAAAAAAAAGAAGAAGAAAGAAAAGTAGTACAAGCAATCTCTTGTATTATGCCACCAATCCTTCTTGAATCTTCACAAGCTTCAGCACCTCCTATTGAATTCTTGATCTTTACTTTGATTTCATCTCAAAATTGGCTGCTATAAAATTGTGTTTTTGACTACTAATTTGCTGATGAATGATAGATCATTGTGCTAGGATTCTTCATTAGTATATATAGGCCTAGGTAGTTTAGGGGAGGAAGGATTTGGTTCCAATTAGGAGACAAAGTTTTTGGGACTTTTTTGCACACAAAATTGTACGTGCGCTACAGCCCAATGTTACCTAGTGCCGTGGCCCTTCCTATTTGGAAATCCAATAGTCATGTACGCTGTGGCTTGGGCAATCACCACAGCAGCCACAAGCTCTAGAATCAATCTTTGTTATCTAGTGGTGCTGCGGCTCAGGTTCATCACCACCGCGGCCTAAGGGTCTCGGGTTGTTTCTTGTGAATGTAGTCACCGCGGCTTGAAATTAGCCACCATTGCGGCCCTGTCCTCCCTGTTTCTGACCATATCTCCAGACCTTCTAACTCCACGGCTTGAACAATCCAAAGTCGTGGCTCAATGTGCAATTTTTCTCTGTTTTGGTTTCTTTTCACTCTGTTTACCTTCTTTCCTTCTAGAATAACATATTTGACAAATATTAAGCCATTTTGACTCTTTTAAGCATAAAACAACGCAAATAATTAGTCTAGAAGTGGCTAAATAACTCTAATTTTGTAGAGTTATCACACCCTCAAACTTAACTCTTTGCTTATCCTTAAGAAAAGTCAAAGCTCAATAATAAAGAACAAATCACTAACTAACATGGTTAGGATAGTTACAAACATATTTCCTCTAACACATGAATATTTAAGCCAAACTTATCCCGCTCAAAGATTGTACCTTCCTATTATAAAGAGGTACACATGTCATCAATCAATTTTTCATCAATTCAAGTGTATGCAAGATTTTTTATGAAATAATTCGTGAATGTGAGTAATGCACATGATATCATCCAATGCATTCATGAAATCAACTTATATGAGTATGCAAATAGATTAAGTATTAGAACACAATTCATATCTCTATTTTTCACACCCTTATTCATTAATTTAAATTATGCTTTTAGCTAAAGATCAAAAAGACTTTGCATGCCTGTAAGGTTAGGCTTAGGTAAGGGTAGACAAATGGTGACATTTAGGCTCATTCAACACCTTACCTTGGTTTTTTAGTCATCATGCATTATGTAAGGCACAATTGAGCTTTTATTAATTATTTTAGTACACCCTATCACATATTTTTCATTCTTTATTCCATATTCTTTTTGTAACTACACAACACCCCTAAACTTATTTTTTTAAATTAATTCATTTTATTTTCTATTTATCGGGATGTTATTGTTGTGATTTTTTTTATAGGGTGCACCACACTTCACCTTACTCAATACCACAATACATAATTATATTTTTACACAAGCTAAGAGTGCAAGGGTAAAGGTACTACACATTTTTGATTGGGTTTACATGTGGTGTAAAGACCTGAAAGATATTTCATTTAGGTTCAAAAGTGCGACTAAGTATACAAACAAAGGTTAGCTTGAAATCATTTGGCATCATACCTTATGGAGTCCATATTAATTTGTTATTACTTTTAATGAATTTGGTTGCAGAGTGATTGCCTTAAGCAACACATGGATGTTACCACTAAGGATTGGAGCCTAAGTAGGTTTACTATGTTATATTGTTGTGTTTGCATTCTCTATTGCAAAGTTAGTAAAATCAATGTATACTCGATATATGGGCTAACATATGAAGACTATACAATGATTGGAAATCATTTATTGCGTTATTATTTTTTCTTTATTTTCCTTTTATATCTGTAATTATCTGCTGGTTGTTATCTATTTCTATTGTTTTAGCTACCCATATGAGAAGGGTGAATCCTTAGGTGTCTGTATCACTTAGACTAAGTTTTCCACAGAGTTAGGACTCTCTCATTTGGTATAAGAGCTGGTTCACTCTTGTTGGGCTTAATTGCTTCAGTGTTGATCCATTTCTCGTACTTTCACACTCACTCACTTTTCACAAGAATGGACTCTTGTGAAGGAGGAAACATAGTTATACCTCCCATTCTCAATGGGCATAATTATGCCAATTGGAAGTTAGAGTTACAGGCTTTCTTCTTGTCGTGGGAGATCTTTTTTGGTATTAGGTAGATAATGGCTGGATGCCTCATACAAAAGCTCTCGAAGATGGAACTATTATCCCCAAGCCCACAATTGAATGGACAAAAGAAGAAATTTGTTAGTGTGAATGGAATGGTAAAGGATTGCATGCACTCACTCGTGCTATCACCCCTGAAAAGTATCGTCAGATCTCTACTCGCACTACTTCTGAAGGAGCTTGGGATATTTTGAAAATCATGCATGAGGTTACCTTTGTGGTTAAAAGTCCAAGTTAATGAGACTTAAAAAAGACTCTAACCTCCTTCAAATGGAAGAAGATGAAAGTTTTGGCAATTTTTATGGCTACTTCTCTAACATCCAATTGATGAAGAACTTCAAGATGAGAAGATTCTTTACAACTTGCCTTCTCAGTTTAGAGAAAAAGTTAGGGAAATTACCAAAAATAGCACCCCTAAAACTTATAGTAACAAAACTAACACCCCCTTGTGTTCAATTAGAATTGAATGTTTAATATTGAACGTTCAATATTCAATTTGAACGTAAAATATTGAACGTTCAATATTAAACGGGTCTAATTGTCGTCATTCAATTCTAATTGAACGAAAAATATTGAACGAAAAATATTGAACGTTCAATATTGAACGGGTCTAAATTATCGTCGTTCAATTTTAATTGAACACAAGGGGTGCTAGTTTTGTTATTACAAGTTTAGGGGGTGTTAGTTTTGTTATTTTCTCAAAAAGTTATCGCTATAGAAAAACCATTTAAAGGTGAATGATGAATACTATTTTGACCCATTATTTTGTCATGTTTTCAAGTATTTATTTTATGTTTTATTTAGGCATTATCTTATTTTAGAGGGTGTTTTTGTGTTTTGTAGGTTTGGGTAAATTTGGAAGAATTTTGGACTTAAACGATCAAAGAAGTGTGAAAATGGGGCAAAAATAGAGCCTTAGACAAGTCGGAGGGGTGAAAGTGTTAAATAACACAATTTTAGGGCGCACCTTGGCTCAAGAAAATTCAAGCTGCTATCTAAGTCTCTCTGCTCAAATCTATACATTTTGTAATTTGAAGTCAGGCCACCTCTTGATGCTCTCGGATCAAAAACTGGAAAAATGAAAATCTAACCTTGTTACGGCACCAATAACATCAGGTCGCAGTGCTAGACTCCCTATTAAATGCAATTTGCGGCACCACAAATTCCTAGCTACGGCCAGAGCACCCAAAATCACCAGAAATCCCACTACGTGTTGTAACCCTTTACCACTCATCTCTACCCTAACCCTATGTTGCAAATTTCCTGCAAGTATATAGTAAGTGCAAAAGTAGTAAAGTGTGTGAAAGCATGAGTCGAACCTTGGAGACTTGAGATAATTTTGTATATTAAGACTAGCTATCAAGTTTCTATGCTTTCTTGTTCTATTTGAACGATCGAGTTTTTGAATGTAAAATTTAAAATGCCAAATTAAACTAAATGAAATTAAACAAAACAAGTTTTTAACAATATTAAAGAAAATCTAGGGATTCAATTTCCCCCATTCTACTTCCATGAATTTTTTCATGTCTCATTAATAGTAAATTAAAATGTATGGATTATTAGTCAAACTCTACTCAAATAATTATTACCCACATGTCTATGGTTATGTTAATCATAATCCATATAAATCTAGCCCACATGTCTATGCTCATCTAAGCATACATGGGTCATTAATCACCTAAAGTTTAAAAGTGATTACATACAAAATAATGAAAATTTCTTTCTCATTACACATATGCCAATTTAATGCATGTTCACAATTTCATATCAGTTTTTCAATTGTACACAAAATTAACATATCACCTAATTAAATGGCCAATTTAATTAAGAGCATTAAGCACATTAAATTAGATAATTCAAACACTTTATAATATTAAATAAACATTAAACAATCATGTTCATAGAATGGGTTCCATAAAAATCCCTAGAACAAAATCTCTGCTCCATAATAAATATTTTAGAAACGAAGAATTTAAGAGTAAAAGCTAAGAAAAACATAAAGAAATACACTTGAAAGAGAAGTTTAGTAAACCCTTAAGAAAAATTCCTCCAAAATGCTCCAAAGATTGCTTCTTTGTGCTCCAAATTTGCTCAAACCCTTGCCTCCTAGCTCCCAAAATGAAGAGAGCTCCAAAAAACTCTAAAAATTGTCTCTCTCGGGTATGATAGGGTTTTGGGGTTGAAATTAGCTTAGAACAAATCTAGACCGTTAGATGAGCCTTTAAAATCAATGGTTGTGATAAAAAAAATAGCGTTGCCTAATGAGAGGACGACATGTGGCAAATGGAAGAAGCAGAACCAACGGGTACGTGACATGTGAAAGCGTGCTGAAGGGATTGCTGGACTCGATTTGCTGAGTTGGCGCTACATGATTCGCTGGGATGGCTTGCGTGGCATGCATATGATGCATTCGAATGAATCAAAGGGTGACACATGTCACACAGTCTGTTGATTTAGGGATTTTCAAAATCAACGCCATGCTTGTACGTGGCATGCGGATGGACTTTGTACGACAAATGGTGCACTTTGATTTGATGCTTGTGCTTGCGTGGCCTTCACGTGTTCTGGATACTCCTAAGGGCATCCCGGACACTTCTAAGTGCATTTGCCTGTATGAAAATAATTAATAAAAATTCCTAAAAATTACAAAATATTCCCAAAAATTATATTATCATCCCTTTTTATCAATTGAACCAAAAACTAATCTTATTTTAATATTTTAACCCCAAAAACATTTATTTATTTAATTAGACAAGTTAATATTAAGTATGAAAATGATATAATAAACACAAACTAAGCAACTCAAAATTAAAATCTAAACATGGTATATATAACAAATTCATAACTATAAGTGATATTAGTTTCAAGCATGCTCAATAAATTAAAGGACCCTCAAAATTCAACCAATACACTTAACTTATATATTTCTATGATTATCAATCCGTAATGCATTCATTTAACGGTATGACCAAATTTTTTAATGACATGCTTCACGTGCGTGTGTGTTATGCCAAACTAGTTTACATTATATGTCATCAAAATAAGCTCATGTGAACCATACAATTATAAGAATAGTCCACAATAGTACCAAACTTCACAAGTCCACATTTAGTCTCTCTCTCCACTAATGTAAATGCAAGCTTAGATTGAAATCAATTGGTCTTTTAAAGCTTGTAATGACAGGTTAAGATATGGGTAGGTGAGATAGAAAATATTTTGGTTCAAATACACCCTTAGCAAACCAAATACATACAATAAACCAATGAGCTCATGACCACAAGTGTACCCCAAACTTAGGTCTTTTTTCAATTTTTTTTAGAACTATACTCCAAATTCATATATTTTTTTATAAACCACACATTCCCAACACATATTAGCTTAATCAAAAGATAACACAACATACGTTCAACTAAGGATGTTGTAGGTAAGTGGGATTTTTGTTTTTATTAGCTAGGTTAATTACATTGGTAAAATGAAATGAAAAGTCAACATAAAAGCTCAAAATGGGATAACTAAGGATATAAATAATCGTGGTGGCTTGAAAAGCTCAAACTGTCCAAAGAAGGCCTAAATCATTTCTCAACCAAAATAGTACATATGATTTCGTCTCAAGCGACACCAAAGTGGATTCTAAAGTTTGTTATAGACACATAAATCATCAATGCATGAAATTCACATAAACTTCTCAAAATAAGCATACATGTTCATAAAGTTATGACATGTGCATATAGAATGGAGCATTTTCAAATAAAAAACATTTAGCCATACATACCCAAATGAATACACATGTTCATAACTACCACATTTTAATCCAAGTCTAATGCATGTCAACCACAAATCATCATTGGGTTCCTATTAGATTCATTTCACAAACAATTCACCAACATAACTATATTCATAATTAGTCATTTTTACCACAAAACAATAATCTCACCAAAGAAACAAAGTTTTTCACCCGCAAACTTAACATGCATATTGTCCCCAATATGCAATAAAGGAAACAAAGCAAATAAAGAATGAGAAAAGTCCCTCAAAACTTGAAGCTTTAACATTTGGATTTGTGTCATCTCCAAGCTCCAAGGCTTCTCTTTATTACCTACAAAACAAAAACATGTTAATTTATTCAAAAATTGGGTTGCCTCCCAACAAGCGCCTCTTTTTATAGTCATTGGCCAGACTTTCCCTTCTTTTCTCTACTCTTCATGGTCCATGGTGCCCAACTTGACCATGATATGAGTTGCTCCACCTTTTCTCCATAAAAATGCTTGAGCCTTTGTCCATTCATGATGTGTATTTTATAGTACTCGCAAGTGTCGAATCACTTGTAGAAAGTGATAAGCAAACCTACGAGGTCGATCTCTCAAGGAATTGCAATGGTTTTAAACAACCTTTTTCTTAATCTAATTAAAATCCTAAAGCAACTAAAACACTAATTAAATAGAATTCTAGTAACACTAAAAGTCTAAATATCTAGAATCCTAAACCTAATAAAACTGTAAACAAAGTGGATTTGTGAGCAAGATTAATGGTGTCGAACAACTAACGAAAACAATTACGCAAATTCTAAATCAACAGAAAAGATTTCAAATATCAATGGAGGATGTATGGATGTTTAGTTTGGTTGGCCATGCTTGCATTGAAAAGTTATGGTGAATTAACATGAATGTCCTAATAAACAATTATTACCGGCTTTCCTTTTAATTAAGAAAATTCCTACGATCGAGTAATTCTGTTTGTTGATTAACTAAACAATATCTTACGATCGGGTATATCAAATAGCAACCAAATTATGCACAAGGAAAATATGGGAATCAAACCAATGCCATGACTGGGTCATTAATTTGAAGTTTTCATTAAGTTTTTCAAAGTTAAGTTAAGGTGACGTTCCTAAAACCAAACTCTAATATTATTAAACCTAACTATGAATCTCAAATTGGCCCATGAAAATCCACAATTAAATATTTAAACATGCTCTTAATGAAAAGATAAATTTATTTATTTAAAAACAATAAAAACATTCACCACAACAGTTCTAGCAAACATGACAACAGAAACTAAACATCTATAATAAAATTAGCCACTCATGTCCATATTAAAATTCATATACAAATTCAATTTGAACATACACTCAAAGAAGTGACAAGAAGAAAAGTAAATTCTATAACAAAAAGAAACCTAGATCTAAATATCACAATTGGATTGGATGGCGTTCTTCTCCAAAAGCTTGATCGTCGATCTTCAATGGTTTCTTGGATCCTTAGAATTAATTCCCTTGCTTCTTCGAGTGTGGAAAAGCTCCTAAAATCTGGTTGAGTCTCTTGTTGGCTCGCAAAATTGAAGTGTGTGTAAATGGGACTCTTAAGGGGGTATTTATAGATGTAAGGGTTACATAATTCCTGATTGATTTAGGAATAGGCGCGCCGCGGCACAACAACAATTTGGAAACAATGGTCAAAACCCGAGAGGTGCTCACCGTGACACACATTTTTCCTCACCGCAGCGGGTGTTGTCTTCAGTTTCTTAACATGTATCACTTACGTATGTGCTGGCTCGTTATGTACAGCTTACATAATTTGACTCGTGTTGCCCGTAAATTGTGATCTAAACGCCGTAAGTGTTCTGTGTTTGACTGTTTGCATTATTCAACTCATTTGACACTAAAAACACTTAAAGACACTAAAACATACCCGTGATTCCGAATTGATAGATTTATGAAAATCATCATATAAACAAGATATAACAAATCTATTTTTAAACAATAAAGCACAATAAATCACTAAATGTTAGTGCTTTTTAGGCACTTATCACAACCCCCAACTAGCTTCTTACAAGTCTCTAGCAAATGGAGCGATCTAAAAACTAAAATAAAAACAAATGAAATAAACTATACTAACCTAAATCACTTCCGTAGATTGTCACAGTTGCATTTAGCATATGCAACAAGCCTTTAAACCCCTAGGTAGCCCTAGTGGACGAGTTATAGTCTCGTGAGGGTTTCCAGTGATGACACCTACAAACATCGTACGACTCTTAAAACTATTAAAGACTCTAAACATATTTGAATCAATCCATGCATATATCTCAAAAATTGTTAATAATGAATGGCATATGAAATAGTTAAAAATTACTTAAGCTCAAAAGCAGTCCAAATATCAAACCTATTTTCGTAATCAGCTTTTGAACAAACAATCAAACCACAAGCCCGTAGTTATACTATCGGATTATGCCATGCATGATATTCATAGATTATATTTTAGATCTCAACATTGTGCAAGTAAAATATGAGTGAAAATTGTACTCACAAACTCCATAGGCTCACTTTTCAAATCCATCTCCACTAATATAGAAATCAAAACTACCTTGAATCAATAGGACTTTATTAAGCTCGTAAAATTGTGTTAAGGTATGTAGTTATGAAAGTACGAAAAAAATTCTTCTCAGTAGGATAAGAGTAATTTTTATTTCACAAACTTACTAAACTTTTCTACCCAAATGTTCTTTTTCATCCTCCTATTTTATAAATTCCATATGTCCCTTGGATTTTTACTTGATTTTCCTTCTTTACTTTTCTTGCTCTTTATTCAATTTTTTTTTAATCAAAGCATAACATATATAATTTCATTCAATACCAATGCTCATGAAAACCAAGTATTACATTGAGTACTCTTATCCCTAAAGGTAGTACAATGTATATATGTATATTGAGTTCACGGGTGTCACTATGGATAAATAGTATCGGGAGGCTTGAAAAGTTCAAACGGTCCAAAGATAGCCTAAATCATTTTCTAAGTGGCATTTGATTCTATTATTTTGTCTTAATGGGTTTTCAAGGAAGTTCTAGAGTTTGTTGAGACTTAAAATATATCACGAACATGCATACACTACACAAACCAAACATAGCAATACTAACCAAACAAACTACCACATATACCATAATCCTCAAACTAAATGAATCTAACATTTTTGTGCTCTTCACTTAGGTAAAAATTTAATTTCTTTCACATGTCACCGTTATTACAATCACATTAATATCATAGACTTCCGGATTGACTCAAATGGACTTTATACTATCCTAACAATATTCAAGTGAAAAATCTACAAAAAGTGAAAATTTAAAATTTGGTCTAACTTCATGCTCATGGAATATTTTTTCCATCCCCAACCAAATTTCTATATTTTCCTCAATGTTAAAAAGAAAAATAAAAGAAATTAAGTAAAGAAGTGAGAGAAATTACCCCCCTTTCGTATGAGATTGTGTACATTACACTTACACTCCGTTCACTATTCCTCGTCCTCCTCATCATGTGGCATTTAGTGCGCAAGAACTATGCATGAAAGATTAAAATGTGTGCATCACAACTCAAAGCCAAATTTAAAGATTAACTCTTTGGAGTTTGATTGAAACCTTAAAGAGAAAGCCCCAATTTTTTTCAAAACCCTAGTTTTGTTGGAGAAGATGAAGAGGCTTTTTGATTTTTTGAGCAAATATGTGAAAATTGAGAGAGGAATGCTTGATAGCAATGTTAGAATAAAAAAAATTATTGAGTAAAGTTTTGATTTTGGTGAGAAATTGTGAAGAAATTGGAGAGAAAGTGGGAGAGTGTTTGGGAGAAAGTGTGGAAAAGTGAGGGAAAATTTGGGTGTTGTGATTTTTGAATTCACGAGTACCCCTTTTCTGGCAATTTTTAGAGGCGCGCCGCGGCATGCTTTTTTCCCCACCGTGGCATGGATAAAATTTTGGATTTTATGCATGAAACATAAACTTCCTCATCGCAGCACAAATATTCCTTACTGCGACGCGCATAAAATTGTCAAAAATTGCCCCAAAACTGAACCCTGCTTGCTGCAGCACAAATATTCCCTACCGCAACACACAATTTTTTTTAAAAATCCATTCTGAAATAGAACCTCCTCGTGACAAAACAAATTTTTCCCTGCTGTGGCATACACAAAATTTTGAAAATTTTTTATTTCTTTGGAATTTTTGAAAATGGGCAACGCATTCACCCCCTACCAAGACTTGGGTAATGTCCTCATTGCCATGAAAAGCTTTTAAAAATAAAAATAAGATAAAAGAATGAAAGAAAAAAAAATGAACAAAGAAAGAAAATAATACATTACCGAATGGGTGCCTCCCATTAAGGGCTTAGTTTTACGTCTTTGCAAGACGTGGCCGCTCTCATGTCTAATAATCTTGGAGACGTATGGTTTCTATGCTTTTCAAGTTGGTGTCTCCTTCCAAGTATGGCTTGACATGATGCCCAATCACTTTGAAAATTCTTGTGTTTTGGAATTTAGCAACTCGACCACTCCATGTGGAAATACATTTGCAATTGTGTACGGTCCACTCCACCTAGAATGTAGTTTTCTTGGAAACAAATGCAAACGTGAATTATATAATAGGACTTTCATTCTTGGAACTAAAGACTTACTGATGAGCCCTTTGTAGTGATAGCGCTTAGTACGCTCCTTGTAGATCTTGGCATTCTCGTAAGCTTCGTTCCTAATTTCTTCAAGTTTGCTTAATTGGAGTAGTCATTTTTCTCCAGCTTTTGTCATGTCCATGTTGAGCTCTTTAATTTCCCAATAAGCTCTATGCTCTAGCTTAATGGGTAAGTGACATGCTTTTCCAAATATTAACCAGTAGGGGCTCATACCAATGGGTGTCTTGTACGCTCTGCGATATGTCCACAAGACATCATTCAATTTTACTAACCAATCATTCCTTAAGGGGCACATTGTGCGTTCCAATATTTCCTTGATTTGTCTGTTGATCACTTCCACTTGACCCGAAGTTTGGGGATGGAATCGGGTAGCCACTCTGTGAGAGATGTTGTACTTTTTCAAAAGCCCATCAAAGAGCTTGTTACAAAAGTGGCTGCCTCCATCACTAATGATCGCTCTCGGTGTTCCAAACCTACTAAAAATGATATCCTTCAAGAATTTAACAACAACGTTAGCGTCATTAGTTCTATTGGGTATCGCTTCTACCCACTTTGATACATAGTCTACTGCGACTAAAATATAAGTAAAACCAAAAGATAGGAGAAACGGACCCATGAAGTCAATTCCCCACACGTTAAATAATTCAATTACAAGATTCGATGTCAAAGGCATTTCATTACATTTGCCTATATTACCGGTCCTTTGACATCTATCACATCTCATACAAAACATGTTAGCATCCTTAAAGAAAGTAGGCTAATAAAATCCAGATTGTAAGACCTTTAGGGCCATTTTCTTACCACCAAAATGGCTCCTGCAGTGTAGCTCATGGCAAAAAGTTAGGATGCTCTCATGTTCTTCTTTGGGCACACACCTCCGGAAGACTTGATCTTGACATAACTTGAACAAATAGGGGTCATCCCAAAAGTATTGCCAACAAATATTGAAAAACCTTTTCATTTCCTCGATGAATTTCTCCACCATGTCTGTAAAGATTGATATCATACATCTCTGAAAGGTGGCGAGTGCATTGCATGGTCCAAATGACATCCTCTTGAAAGCGAAAGTACCGAATGGGCATGTGAATGTTGTTTTCTCTTGATGCTCCAGAGCAATGGGTACCTAATAATAACCTAAAAGACCATCCAAAAAACAGTAGAAATCATGTCTAGCTAGTCTTTCTAACATTTGATCAATGAAGGGAAGGGGGAAGTGGTCCTTTTTGGTGTACAAATTCAATTTTCGAAAGTCGATACACATCCTCCAACCCGTAATTATCCTAGTAGGCACTAATTCATCTTTCTCATTCTTAACCACGATTATTCCAGATTTTTTTGGTACCACATGAACTGCACTAACCCATTTGCTATCAGCAATTAGATAAATTACTCCTACTACTAGGAGTTTCAAAACTTCTTTTTTAACAACCTCTTGCATGATTGGGTTTAGTCTCCTTTTTGCTTCTTTAACAGGTTTGACATTGTCCTCCAAATTGATCTTATGCATATACTCCATCCTATCACTTTTCTATACTTGCTAAGCTCCCTAACTAGTTTCTCCTCTTGTTTTGGGGTAAGTGTAGATGAAATAATAACCTGATAAGTCTCATTCTCTCCCAAAAATACATATTTTAGATGCTTAGGTAGTTCTTTATGTTCTAATTCAGGTGGAGCAATCTCATCATCATGTGGGACATCTAATAAGTCTAAGGGTGTACTAGCTTCATCTAATGGTATGGCATTGTCTAAAAGATCATTGTACTTCCTAGCCTCATAGTCTAAGATATCATCTACCTCTCCAACTGCAAGTGCTACCTCTAATTTATCATATAATCTATCCTGCAAAAAAGTATCATGAATAATGGGATCTAAATATTCAACAAATGAGCATTCATCAATAACAGATATAGAAGGGTAAGGAGATGAATCAAAAACCTTAAAATGTACAGTCTTTCCCAAGACTGTCATTTTTAACTTCCCACTTTGGACATCAATGATGGTTTGGGTAGTGGCCATAAATGGTCTAGCCAAAAGAATTGTATGCTCCTTGTACAAAGATGGGTTATCCTGCATATCTAAAACCACAAAATCAACAGGTATAATTAACTTATCTACCTGTACAAGTAAGTCCTCAACCATGCCCTTCAGATACTTAACAGATCTATTCGCAAGTTGAAGGGGCATGGTGGTCAGTTTTAGCTCTCCCAAACCTAGCTGCAAGAAAATAGAGTAAGGCATCAAATTTATACTAGCACCTAGATCAAGCATAACTTTAGCTACTTTCCTATCCCCTATAGTAATATTAATGATAAAACTACCAGGATCTTTGAACTTATTAGGGGGTAAGTTTCGTTGAAGCAATACACTAGCAATTTCAGACACTATGACTCTTTCATTAAGCTCATACCTTCTTTTCTTAGTGTTTAGTTCTTTGAAAAATTTCGCATAAGAAGGTATGTTTCTAATTACATCTAATAGTGGCAAATTAATATTCACTTTTGAAAGCATGTTAAATAAATTAGAAACTTGCTTATCTTGTTTACTGTCCTTTAAACGGTGTGGGAAATGGCATTGGTGGTCGGTATAGCTCTGATGACTTATGTAACTTAGGTGAGCTAGATGACTCTCCAATTATTGCCTTTGAAGGCTCTTCATGCTTGTCACCTCTTTCCCCAAATTCCTTAGAAACGGTGTTGTCATCTTCCATGTTACCTGCACTATAAGGTAAATCATTAGAAATTTTAGGTAAAACTTTTGCAATGACCTTACCACTCTGAAGAACTGTAACAACTTTTGCTTGTTCGGGTTGACTAGGCAGCTTTCCTGTCTCCTATTTGTGCATTTGTTCAGCTAGTTGCCCCACCTGTATTTCCACTCTTTTCATTGAAGCTTCCATAGAGTCCATCCTTCCTCTACAGGATTGCATGAAAGTATTTAAGGTTTCCTCTATGGTAGGTTTATGTTGTGGAAATTGTTGCTTATTGTTTTGGCCTTGTGTTTGATTTTGGACAAATGGTTGGCTATTGCTTTGTTTCCAAGCAAAGTTGGGGTGATTTCTCTATCTGGGGTTATAGGTGTTAGAATCACTACAAGGAAAAAGGCTTTTAGGTACAGTTGTTAACCGTATCTATAGGCTTTTAGGTACGGTTGTCTTTTAGCTCGTAACTGTACCCGTTGCGTGTGTCGCTATAGGTTGACCTACGGGTACGGTTTTTAACCGTACCCGTAGAGTTTTAGGTACAGTTAACAACTGTACCCGTAGAGTTTTGTAACCGTACCTAAATCCCTACGGGTACAGTTGTTAACCGTACCCGTAGAGTTTTAGGTACAGTTAACAACTGTACCCGTAGGTATTTGTAACCGTACCTAAAACTCTACGGGTACGGTTGTTAACCGTACCCGTAGAGTTTTAGGTACAGTTAACAACTGTACCCGTAGGTATTTGTAACCGTACCTAAATCTCTACGGGTACGGTTGTTAACCGTACCCGTAGAGTTTTAGGTACAGTTAACAACCGTACCCGTAGGATTTTAGGTACGTTTGTGTAACCGTACCTGTAGAGTTTTAGGTACAGTTAACAACCGTACCTAAAACCCTACGGGTACGGTTGTCTTATATATTACATGGTTTTAGGTACGGTTAACAACCGTACCTATAGGTTAAATTTTTTTTTTTTTAATAATTTTTTTCTGTAATTATATTTTTACCTGTTTTTATCCCTGCTCACTATATTATCAGACTTTAATCAGACATTTATATACATATCTCAACAAGCATACAAATATTCTATTACAATTATGCATATTGCGTCGTCATTTCAGTAAATTAAAATACATAGCTAATGTTACTAACCTAATTAAATTAACTATATATACATACAAGTTAAATCTAACTAATATATATCAAAATGTAAAATATTTAATTGTCTAACTTGTGCTTTCAATACTATCAATAAGGAATTGACATACTTCTCTTCGACAAACATCAAGTTCTTCTCGGGTGTATGTTTTCCTTTCTGCAAACTAAAAAAAAGGTAATTAGATCTATATATAGTTATAAATAATTAGGAAATACATGATACTTAAAAATTTATGAATACAATGATTTAAAAAAATTACTAGCTAAATAATTGTATGTACAATCATAAATATTTTGTTAACTTACTAGTAGTGATCGAGACTTTCTTGGTTGATATATAATATCTCTCATATATCTCATCACAAAAAAACACATTCAATGCTATTATTTTGAATAGGTGCCTACACACGTATATAAAAGATAAATTGCATAGTTAATTAATGTGAATAGCTTATCTAAATAATTACTTGTAATTAAAGATGTACAAGCATATAATAAATGATAAATTAATATATACTAACCTTAATAGGCCGGAAAGTAGGTGGTGGCTTAAACGAACGTGTTATTATTTAAATATAACATATTATTTTAGTAAATACATTTTACATAAAATTTATATTATAGTAAATTTTTTTTTATATATTTTAATTTTACCAGTTGAAATTTATTATAATTATGAACGTTTGATACTCATTCATAAAATACCCAATTAAATTTTCATGCCTGCAACCATTATTTAGCTAAATTGAAATTATATTTTTGACTATTAGTTATTGTACACATTATAATGGCCAATATTTAATCATTATTTATATCAATTGTGTATGTTTTTATAAGTACGTGATCATATATTAAAAAAAAAAAAATTAGTTCATTTAATACCACCAATAATATGGAAAAAAAAAAAAAAATATTCAAAATTTATATATTTATATATTAAATTAATTTTTATTTGTTATTTGAAATTTGTCTTCCCTAATATTTTCGTTCTAGTTTAGTCCTAGTAAGTTGAGCTACAGTTTACTCGATATGAGCTGTACTCACCTCGCTCATCCTCTATCTAAACCCATCTTAACCTTATAATAAAAACTAATAAAAGTAACAAAAGCACCCCTTGAGTTTGTTCCTTGGAAAGCAAAGGAAAAAAAAAGTTATACTTGAGGTTTACACTTAAGAGTTATGCCCCCGTGAATCACACAAAGGGTAAAACAAAAGAGGTGGTTTACTACTTTCGGCATCATCTTGCACTTTAGAGTTGGACAGATAGGCAATAAAACTGGACGTAGAAGTTACTTCTGTTGTATAAAATAACTTTTCAAAACCACTTCTCCAAGTACTAAGTAGTGTTCACCGAGTATCCTAAGCAAATAAAGTTACCTGCATCTAATTATACTTTCCTTCATCTTATCAAATATATGATACCTGTGGTTCTTCTTGTGAAAAGACTCGCTCACTCTTCTGTTTCGAGACCACATGTTCAAACTACATTAAAACATTATTTTATCAAAAAACAAATATATATATATATATATATATATATATATATATATATATATATATATATATATATAATAACAACAAGAAGAAAAAATTATCCAAAAAAATAAAAAAGCAAAATTAGAATGAAGCAAGTATCACGTGTATCTTTAGGCAAAAATTCTTAAAACATATATATTCAAGGCATATAGCAAACATGGGTAATAGAGTTCATGAACTAATTAAGAAAAAAATCAAGTACATTACTCAAAAAAGCACAAAAAATACATACCTTGAAGGAGAAAAGTTGATGGTGGCGGAAATGGAGGTCAAAATGGGACCTTTGGTGGCTGAAATGGTGGAGGAAAAAAATGGAATTTTTCGGCTGAAATGGGAGAAAAAACTAGGCGGCTAATGGTTCAAAACCGTACAACACGGTGGCGGCAGCACTCACGCCGTCGGAAAGCAGCCGGCAACGAAAACACCCAGGCAAAACCGGTCACGTATGGCTTAGGGAGGGAGGCGGTGCTGGATATTGTGGGACAAGGGAGGGCTCGGGTGGGGAAGAAAAAGAACATTTGTGTGGAGCCCATGGATGTGGAGACCTAATTAAAAGATTTGACCTACGGGTACGGTTAACGGCTACGGGTACAGTTAACAACCGTACCCGTAGGTTAATTAAAAAACTTTTAGGTACGGTTGTTAAACGTACCTAAAAGGATACGGGTACGGTTAACAACCGTACCTAAAAGGATACGGGTACGGTTGTTAACCGTACCTAAAAGGCTACGGGTATGGTTAACAACCGTACCTAAAAGTTTTTTAATTAACCTACGGGTACGGTTGTTAACTGTACCCGTATCCTTTTAGGTACGGTTAACAACTGTACCCGTAGGTCAACTTTTAGGTATGGTTAACAACTGTACCTAAAAGTTTCTGTAATTTTCCGAAAAAGTTCCGCGTTTTGGTTCACTTTTAGGTACGGTTAACAACTGTACCCATAGGTAATTCTTTTAAAATACACGGCCAACCGTACCTATAGATATTTAGGTATTGTTGTTATCAAATTTTTAATTTAACAACCGTACCTATAGGTATATATTGTTGTAGTGAATAAAGGTCGTTCCTAGGTCTACGTTGGTACCCTTACATTAAATTTGCCTCTTCATTAGCACCTATATGAGAATAACTTGCAAAAGAACAAATGTTAGCCCCATGTCCATAAGAACCACAAACTCCACATACCTCGTGTTTTGGCATTTGATTTATATTGGAAGTAGTGAGAAGTTGCACTTGTTTGGTCAATTCAGCAAGGTGTATGGCCATTTCATTGGTGGAGCCTAATTCATGGACTCCAGCTCTTCTTCCTCTAGCGCTCTTTTATGGGGAATTGGCTCCCAACATCTCAAAAAGTTCATAAGTTTCATCGGCTGTTTTCTCACCCATAGCTCCTCCTGCAACGTTATCAACTGTGAATTGACACTGTAGTGTCAATCCGTCATAGAAAAACTAATTTTGTAACTGCAACGAAAAGTGGTGATGTGGACACTGTATCAAGAGCAATTTGAACTTATCCCAAGCCTCGTGAAAGGGTTCTCCTTCCATCTGCAAAAAAGAAACAATTTTTGTTCTTCGGTTAGACGTTTTTTGATGGGAATAGAACTTTCCTATAAACTTGTTATAAATTGCATCCCAAGTGGCCAAAGAACTAGGTGCCAATGTCATGAGCCAAGAATTAGCTCTATCTTTGAGAGTGTAAGGAAAATTCCTTATCCGCAGCTGATGTTTACTAAGTCCCTTTAGTGGAAAGGTTTGCACAGTTGCATATAATTTGCGCATAAAATTTAAAGGGTCCTCATTAGGGATACCGTAAAAGGAGGGAAGCATGGAATAATGAATATTTTTCAATTCATAATTCCTAGATGCCTCTGTCAGTTGAATGCATGATGTGACGGTCCCAACGATAGATCTTGCAAACTCTTTATTCATTATCTGTCTACCCACGTTGTCACCCATTACTACTTGCAATTGTTGTTGGTCTTCTTCCTCGTGAATTCGATTATCTAGTTTCTTTGATTGTTATTTGATCCTATGAATGTTGTCAATGAAGGGAGTGAGTTCCTTATTAAGTGATCTCCTATCCTGCATGCATAAATAAAAAGCAAACAAAGATCAAGGTAGCAGAGAAATTGCAATAAAAGTACTATTTTTTTTATGTTTTAATTTTTTTGTGTTTTTGAATAGAAGATAAAAATAAAATAAAAGTAAAGTAAATAAACAAATAAATCTAATTTAGAAACTCAAAAAATTTTAAAAAATATATTTAAAATGCCAATTCCCTGGCAACGTCGCCAAAAACTTGATGTGTATTTTATAGTACTCGCAAGTGTACGAATTACTTGTAGAAAGTGATAAGCAAACCTCTGAGGTCGATCTCTCAAGGAATTACAATGGTTTTGAACAACCTTTTTCTTAATCTAATTAGAATCCTAAAGCAACTAAAATACTAATTAAATAGAATTCTAGTAATACTAAAACTCTAAATAACTACAATCCTAAACCAAATAAAACTGTAAACAAAGTGGATTTGTGAGCAAAGTTAATGGTGTCGTACAACTAACAAAAAAACTTACACAAATTCTAAATCAACTCAAACGATTTCAAATATCAATGGAGGATGTATGGACATTTAGTTTGGTTGGTCATGCTTGCATTGAAAAGTTATGGTGAATTAACATGAACATCCTAATAAACAAATTATTAATGGCTTTCCTTTTAATTACAAAAATTCCTACGATCGGGTAATTCTTTTGTTGATTAACTAAACAATATCCTACGATCGAGTATATCAAATAACAACCAAATTATGCACAAGGAAAATATGCCAATCAAACCAATGCCATGACTAGGTCATTAAGTTTTTCAAAGTTAAGTTAAGGTGACGTTCCTAAAACCAAACTCTAATATTTTTAAACCTAACTATGAATCTCAAATTGGCCCATGAAAATTCACAATTAAATATCTAAACTTGCTCTTAATCAAAAGGTAAATTTATTGATTTCAAAATAATAAAAACATTCACCACAACCGTTCTAGCAAACATGGCAACACAAACTAAACATCCATAATAAAATTAGCCATTCATGTCCATATTAAAATTCATAGACAAATTCAATTTGAACATACACTCAAAGAAGTAACAAGAAGAAAAGTAAATTCTATAACAAAAAGAAACCTAGATCTAAATACTGCAATTGAATGGTGTTCTTCTCCGAAAGCTTGATCGTCGATCTTCAATGGTTTCTTGGATCCTTAGAATTAATTCCCTTGCGTATTTGAGTGTGGAAAAGCTCCTAAAATCTGGTCGAGTCTCTTGTTGGTTCGCAAAATTGAAGTGTGTGTAAATTGGACTTTTAAAGGGGTATTTATAGATGTAAGGGTTACATAATTCCTGATTGATTTAGGAATAGGCGCGCCACGGCACACATTTTCTCGCCGCGGCGTGTGTGGTCTTCAGTTTCTTCACATGTATCCCTTACATATGTGCTGGCTCATTATGTACGGCTTACATAATTTGACTCGTGTTGCACGTAAATTATGATCCGAGCACCGTAAGTGTTTCGTCTTTGCGTGTTTGCATTATTCAACTCATTTGACGCTAAAAATACCTAAAATACTCTAAAATATACCCATGATTCCGAATTGATAGATTTATGAAAATAATCATATAAACAAGATATAACAAATCTATTTTTAAATAATTAAGCACAATAAATCACGAAATATTAGTGCTTTTCTAGCACTTATCAATTCACCAAAAATCTCTTCTTAGCATTGTCTTCTAATTCAACCGCTCCATGAGGAAATACTTGGGTGATGGTAAAAGGATCCGACCATCTAGATTTTAGCTTACACGAAAACAACGTCAAACGAGAATTAAATAAAAGAGCTTGTTGTTTGGGTTTGAAATGGTGCTCTACAATCCTCTTGTCATGCCATCTTTTGGTTTTCTCCTTATAAATTTTGGCATTCTCATAGGCAAAAAGATGAAGTTCATTTAATTGCAACATTCTCTTCTCACCATCCACTTTGAGATCCATATTCAACTCTTTCAAAGCCCAAAAGACCTTGTGCTCTAATTCCACCGAAAGATGACATGCCTTTTCATACACAAGTCGATATGGAGTCATCCCAATAAGTGTCTCAAATGCCATCCTATATGCCCATAAAACATCTTCTAACCTCATGGACCAATCTTTTCAAGAGGGATTGACCGTCTTCTCTAGTATCCTCTTTATTTTTTGGTTATAAACCTCCAATTGCCCACTTGTTTGGGGATGATAAGGAGTTTCCACTTTATGCTTGACATTGTACTTTGCGAGTAGGGATTTAAGAACCCTATTTCAAAAATGATTTCCCCATCACTAATGATGGCTCTTGGAGTTCAAAACCTTGTAAAAATCTTCTTCAAAAAATGAACTACCACTTTAGCATCATTGGTTGGCAAGGCGGTAGCTTCAACCCACTTGGATACGTAGGCCACGACTACCAAAATATATTGGTTCCCATTGATGACACAAATGGTCCCATGAAATCTATCCCCCACACGTCAAACAACTCCACCTCCAAAATACTCTTCAAAGTCATCTCATGCCTCCTTGATATATTGCCAACCTTTTGGCATCTATCACAACTCTTAACAAACTCATAACTATCTTTGAAGATGGTGGGCCAATAAAATCCAGATTCAAGTACTTTTGCCGATGTCCTTGCACTACCAAAATGCCTTCCATACTCTGAAGCATGACAATGCTTAAGTATGTCTCCAACCTCCTAAAAAGGAACACATCTTCTCAACAACCCATCCAAACATATTTTGAATAAAAATGGCTTATCCCACAAATACAGCCAATTTTCTCTTAAAAACCTCTTTTTTCCATAGAAGACAAACTCGGTGGCATCTTCCCACATGCAAGATAATTAGCACAGTCGACAAACCAAGGCATGCTCACATGATTAATAATAAATACTTGTTCATCAATAAATGCATCATTAATAATCAAATTATCATCATTACCTCCATGCTTTAATCTTGATAAATGATCAGCCCCTAGATTTTTCGACCCTTCCTTATCTCTTATCTCCAAGTCAAATTATTGAAGGAGGAGAACCCATCTAATCAACCGAGGTTTTGCATCCCTCTTTGTCGAAAGGTATTTGAGTACCGAATGGTTCGTATATACAATGACTTTTGTACCAACAAGATAGGATTGAAACTTCTCAAATGCAAAAACAACTACTAAGAGCTCCTTCTCCTTTGTTGGATAGTTGGCTTGGGCATCATTAAAGGTTTTACTCACATAGTAAATAGTATGCAAATTCTTTCCTTTCCTTTGTCCCAAAATTGCTCCAACCGTATAATCTGATGCATCACACATAAACTCAAATGGTAAATTCCAATCTAGAGCTATAACAACGGGTGCCATCAACAACCTTTCTTTTAACAATTGGAAGGCTTCTAGACAAGCCTCATCAAATTTAAATGGCCCATCTTCTCCAAGAGATTACACAAAAGCTTAGATATCTTGGAAAAATCTTGAATAAATCTTTTATAGAATCCGGCATGACCAAGGAAACTCCTTACCCCTCTCACATTGGTTAGTAGAGGCAACTTTTCAATCACCTCAATTTTTCCTCTATCAACCTCTATTCCCTTGGAGGACACTATGCCCCAAAATAATTCCATCATTAACCATAAAGTGACATTTTTCCCAATTTAAGACCAAATTAGTTTCCTCAAATATTTACAAAACAAGAGTAAGATGATGCAAACAAGCATCAAAAGTGTCACCAAACACAGAAAAATCATCCATACAAATCTCCAAGATTCTCTCCACCATGTCCGAGAAAATAGCCATCATACATCTTTGAAAAGTAGCCCAATCATTACACAACCCAAATGGCATTCTTCGAAAAGCAAATTTTCCATATGGACAAGTGAACGTGGTCTTCTCTTGGTCCTTCGAGGCAATAGAAATTTGGTTGTACCCCGAGTACCCATCCAGAAGACAATAAAACTTAGGACCATCCAACCTATCAAGCATTTGACCTATAAAAGGTAAAAGAAAGTGATCATTTCGAGTCCCCTTATTAACCTTTCGATAGTCCATACAAACTCTCCATCCAGTTACCATTCGTGTTGGGATGAGATCATTAGCTTCATTTAACACCATGGTCATACCACCCTTCTTAGGAACACATTGAACTGGGCTTACCCATTTGCTATTGGATATGGGATAAATGATACCCATATCCAACCATTTAATGACCTCTTTCTTCACCACATCTTTCATCACCAGGTTCAAGCTCCTTTGTGCATCTCTAGTAGGAATTGTCCTCTCCATCAAAATTTTATGCATACAAATGGAGGGGCTAATTCCTTTGATGTTGGCTAAAGACCACCCAATATCTCCTCTTCTTCCTTTTAAAACCATCATTAGCTTTCCCTTTTGTTCCTTGGCTTGTGCTGAAGAAATGATTCCCAATAATGGCTCACCATCTCCCAAATAAGCATACTTGAGGTGACTAGGTAATGGCTTAAGCTCTAGTGTAGATGGCTCTTCAATAGATGGCTTAAGTGAGGACCTTTCCTTCAACACCTCATCGAAAACATTAGTACCAACACAAGGAGGCATAGCCTCCATAAAATGCATAATTTCAATGACATCATCTTTCAAATCCATATCACGTCCATCATGGTCATTCAAAACAATGTTATCACTACACTCATGCATATAGTCATCATCATGAAAATCAATGGTCTCAATGACCTCATGCATACTATCATCATCAAAATTATCAATGTCAACATCATGAATATGCATAGCATCGAAGTACTATCACCATTATTTTTATCCACAATACATGATGTAGTAACAACAAACTTTAAGGGATCAATATGATAGTCATAGCTAAATATATCATGCACACAATTATCAAGAGAATCTATCTTAAAACAATCATCTATATCATTTGGAAATTTCATGGACTTAAAAACATTAAATGTTACCTCTTCATTTTGCACCCTCATAGTGAACTCTCCTTTGTACACATCAATCAAAGCTCTTCCTGTGGCAAGAAATGGTTGCCCAAGAATGATGGGGATATCTCGATCTTCTTCCATGTCTAGTACAATAAAATCCGTAGGGAAAATGAATTTGTCAACCTTGACTAGCACATCTTCCAAATACCCTTTTTAATTGACCTATCCACCATTTGGAGTGTGACCTAAGTTGGTCTTGGCTCGCCTAGCCCAAGCTTCTTGAAAACTGAAAATGGCATCAAATTAATGCTAGCTCCAAGATCACATAAAGCCTTCTCAAGTTTGAGCTTTCAAATTGTACAAGATATGTTGAAACTCCTGGGATCCTTTTGCTTTTCAACCATTTTGCTATCTAAAATAGCACTACACTCCTCCGTGAGTGTCACTGTCTCATAATCTCACAAATGCCTTTTTTTGGTTAGGATGTCCTTCATAAACTTCACATATGATGACATTTGCTCAAGAGCATCGGCAAATGGAATGTTGATATGTAATTTCTTGAAGACTTCAAGAAATTTTGAGAATTGTTTATCCATCTTGTTCTTTTGAAATCTTTGGGGATAAGGTGGAGGTGGTGTGTATGCAAGACTCAACTTAGGTGCATAAGATTCTTCTTGTTCTTTTTCCACCCTTTCTTCATTCTTTCCTTCATCCACTTTCTCTTCTATTCCATCCTTATCTCCTCCTAACTCCTTACCACTCCTATGAGTGATAGCTTTACAATAATCTTTCCATCTCTCCTAGGATTTGGTAAAGTATCACTAGGGAGAGAACCTTGTGGTTTGTTATGAAGTATTTCGGCCATTTGCCTCATTTGCATTTCCAAATTTTGGATTGAAGTACCATGTGTAGATTCCAACTTATCAACTCTAGCTTCCAATTTGTTACCCATGGTGTCAAATCGAGAATTTGTACGAGTTTCCATACCCTTCATCATACTCATCATGATATCAAACTTGTCATCTAAGCTTGGTTTCTTCTCTTGAGGAGGTTGTTCAAAACCGAGTGGTTTAAATGGTGGTCAGTTTTGAAACCCACTTCCTTGATTGTTATTGTTGCTTGATGAGTGCTCAAAAAGCACTAATATTTCGTGATTAATTGTGCTTGATTGATTGATATATAGATTTATTATGACTATTATTTCGATTATTTTCATAAATCTATCCATTCGGAGTCACGGGTATATTTTAGTGCATTTCAGGTGTTTTTAGCGTCAAAATGAGTCAAATGATGAAAACACGCGAAGACGGAACACTTACGGCGCTCGGATCACGAGTTACGGGCTAAACGAGACAAATATGTAAGCCTTACATAATGTGCCATCACATATGTAAGGGGGGACGTGAAAAGAAGGAAACCAATGCGCGCCGCGGCGAGAGAATTGCATGCCGCGGCGTGAGGCTCTCGGGTTTGATCCTGAAAACATAGAAGCATTGCGCGCCGCGGCGAGGGAATTGCATGCCGCGGCGGGGAGCTCTCGGGTTTTTGCATATTTTTCAGAATTTGTGTTGCGCCGCGGCGGGGAAAATGCATGCCGCGGCGCGCCTATTCCTATTGCACATAGGATTTGCAGAATCCCTTACATCTATAAATACCCCCTTAGACCCCCTTTACAAAAGAACTCGAATTGGTACACAACTCTTACACCTTACAATTTTGCAACCAAACACGACATTCAATCAACTTTGGGAGTTTTGCTACACAAAAACGAAGCAAGAGAAACCATTCTAAGGATCCAAAGAAGCCGTCGACAATCGAAGATAAAGCTTACGGAGGAGTACGTCAACCGATCCATAAGCGGTATTTAGATCTAGGTTTTCTTTGGTGTTGTAGAATTCTATTTTTCTTCTTCTTTCGTTGGAGTGTATGTTCGTATTTTATTTGTCTATGAATATTAATATGAACATGTCTGACTAGTTTTATTATGGATGTTTAGTTTGTGTTGCCATGTTTGCTAGAATTGTGTATGGTGTATTTTATTGATTTGGAATAAACGAATTACTTTTTGATTAAGAGCATGTTTAGATATTTAATTATGAATAATCATGGGCCCATTTGATGTTCGTAGTTAGGTTGAAAAATCTGAGAATTTAGTTATAGGAACGTCACCTTAACTTTATTCCGAAACACTTAATCGAAGCTTCAAGTTAGTGACTTAGTCATAGCATTAATTTGATTGGCATGTTTTCCTTGCGCATAATTTGATTACTATTTGATTTACCCCCGCCAAAGGCAATTAATTAGTTAATCAATAAAGAGACCTACCCCCGCCAAAAGGAGTCTCGTAATTAAAAGGAAAGCCGGTAGTTTAGTTTATATAGGACGTTCATGTTATCTCACCATACCTTTTCGATGCAAGCATGGTCAACCAAGCTAAACGTCCATACATTCTCCATTGATCTTCAAATATATCTGAATTGATTGTTTAATTGCGATTTTGTTTTCGTTTAATTGCTCGTACTTTGTTCCCGTTACAAATCAAACACCTTTTTACAGTTTTACTAGCTTTAGGATTCTAGTTACTTAGAGTTTTAGTTTTACTAGAACTCTATTTAATTAGTCTTTTATTTTCATTAGAACTCTATTTAGATTAAAAAGTTAGTTATTTAAAACCACTGCAATTCCTTGAGAGACCGACCTTGGAAGTTGCTTATCACTTTACTACGAGTGATTCGTACACTTGCGAGTACACATTTTAACACATCAAGTTTTTGGCGCCGTTGCCGGGGAATTGGCGTTTTGAATAATTTTCTTTTTAACTTTTTAGAGTTTCTTAATTTTTTTTTTTATTTGTTTATTTATTTTATTTGTTATCTTTTATTTATTTATTTATTTTATTTTTATTTTTATTTTATTCAAAAAAAAAAAAAAAAAAAAAAAATTCAAAAAAAAATCAGAAAATAAAAAAATCAAAAAAATAGTGTTTTTAATTGCTTAATCTGTGGTGCTTTGATTTCTCTGTTGTTTTTGTTAGTTTTTGAAAGGTACCGTTCATCAACAACATCAACAAATTTTAAAATGCACCTAATCAGGCTGGATACTGAAATCCAAGAGCCAATACAAATGAAGAGCTGCATGATATGACAGACATAGAGGTATGTAGCATTTGTGGTTTATATGGGCATTATGCTAATGTTTGCACTTTTGCAGGTGATTACTATGCATCCCCTAATCCAAACTTTGATTTTAATGAGAGATGTCACCCACCTTGGAATGATCCTTATTTCAGTACCTATAATCCTGAGTGGGGAAATCACCATAATTCTTCATGGCAAGCAAACTTTACCCCACCTTATGCCCAATACAACATGCAAAGCTCAAATTCATATGACCCACCGTATGCCCAATACAACATGCAAAGCTCAAATTTTCAACCATATGACCCACCTTATGCACAATACCAAATGCAAAGCTCAAGTTTTCATCAATATCCATCTAGGGCCACCTTCGAAGAGAGCTTGAATTCTTTCATACAAGGAAGTAGAGTTTCTAATCAACCTAGGAAGCCAACCTTAGAGGAAACCTTGAATATTTTCATACAATCTACTAGTGAAAGGATGGAGTCTATAGAGGCATCAATAAACAGAATAGAAATGCAAGTTGGGCAATTAGCGGAACAAATTCAAAAACAAGAAGAGTTGCCCACTCAAATTAAGCAAGTGAAGGATGACATAATCCTTCAAAGTGGTAACAATTTTGAAAATTTTTATTTTCCTGAGACTTTTGATGATTTACCACTTTGTGTAGAAAATACAGGTAGGGAGCAAGCAATTCTCAAAGAATGTCAAGCTGAAGAATATCAAATTCTACAAACTTCTAAGGAGAACAAGGAGGAATTATCTTCACCTCCCATGCCACACAAGGCACCTAAGACTTGCACATCTCCAAATTATTTTCTATACCACTTCCACAAAAAAGTGTGTGCTGTGCTTCATGGAAAACAACTACCGAGATGGAAGGACAAGCTTAATGACATCTTAGCTCGGAAAATTGATATCACACACTTCAAAATCTTTGATGATGGTGGATAGAAAAGAATTAGCAACGTCTTGCTAAGACGTTAAAGAAAGCGCTTGGTGGGAGGCAACCCACCACATTCGGTAGTATTAACTTCTTTTCTTTTCTTTATTTTGTTTTTATTTAGTTTTACATTCTTTTATTTCTTTTTATTTTATTTTGGATTGTTTAACTTTGTTTGATGTTTTTGTGTCTTCAATTGCCTTAGTTATAATTAAAAATTGGGTTTGAATGTGAATTGTGTGCATACACTTTGAGGTTCAATATATGTTCATACATTCTTCATGAGAGAAGCGAGGAACAGTGAACCGGAGCATAGCGAGTAACGACACAATTTCATACGAAAGGGGGGTAACTTCTTACACTTTTTCTTAATTTCTTTTGTTCTTCTTTTTCACATTGAGGACAATGCAGAAAGTAGGTTGGGGGTAGGAAGAATATTCCATGAGCATGAAATATGACCAATTTTTAATTTTTAACTTTGTCACTTGAATTGTTTTTAGTTAGTGTCGTGTCTACTTGATTCAATCCGGAAATCTATGATATTAACATGATTGTAATGACGATGACATATGGGAGATGTTAGATTTTTACCTAAGCAACGAAGCACATAAATGTTGGATTCATCTAATTTGAGAATTTTGTGGTACTTGTGGTAGTTTGCATGGTTAGTTTAACTATTCTGATTTGTGGAATGTATGCATGTTCATGATATGTTTTAAGTCTCAACAATCTCTAGAACTCATTTGAAAACATGTTGAAGCGAAATAATAGAAACAAATGCCACTTAGAAAATGATTTAGGCCATCTTTGGACCGTTTGAACTTTTCATGCTTTCCCGAAATATTTTATCAATAGCACACCCTTGAACTCAACATTGACATACATTGTACTACCCTTAGTGATAAGAGTACTCGATGTAATATTTGATTTTCATGAGCAATTATGTTATATTTGTCTTGCTTCATCAAAAAAAAAAAAAAAAAAAAAAAAAAATTTGATGATCGAAATAATAAGCAAGAATAAAGAAGAAAATCAAGCAAAAGATCCAAAGGACATTTGAAGTTAAGGGAGGATGAAAAGAACATTTGGTGAAAAAAAAAAAAAAGTTGAAAATATGCTTGTGAAATAAAAAGTACTCTTATCATATGAAAACATCATTTTTGTACTTTCATTATCACATACCTAGCCACAACTTTACAAGCTTAATGAAGTCCTATTGATTCTAGGTAGTTTAGTTTCTATATTAGTGGAGATGAGTTTGAAAAATGAGCATATGGAGTTTATAAGTGCAAAAATTCACTTTCATATTTTACTTGCACATTTATGAGACATTAAAATGTAATCTATGAATATCATGCATGACACGGTCAGATAGTATAACTAACGGGTTTGTGGTTTGATTGGTTGTTCAAAATTCGATTACCATGATGAGTTTGATGTTTGGACTGTTTTTGAGTTTAGGTGATGTTTAACTATTTCGTGTGTCATTTGTTGTTAACAATTTTTGAGACGTATGCATGGGTTGATTCAAGTATGTTTAGAGTCTTTATTAGTTTTGAGAGTCATACGATGTTTGCGGGTATCATCACTGGAAACCCTCACGAGACTACAACTCGTCCACTAGGGCCACCTAGGGGTTTAAAGGCTTGTTGCATATGCTAAATGCAACCGTGACAATCTACGGAAGTGATTTAGGTTAGGTTAGTTTATTTCATTTGTTTTTAATTTTATTTTAGGTCGCTTCACTTGCTAGAGACTAGCAAGAAGCTGGTTGGGGGTTGTGATGAGTGCTCAAAAAGCACTAATATTTCGTGATTAATTGTGCTTGATTGATTGATATATAGATTTATTATGACTATTATTTCGATTATTTTCATAAATCTATCCATTCGGAGTCACGGGTATATTTTAGTGCATTTCAGGTGTTTTTAGCGTCAAAATGAGTCAAATGATGAAAACACGCGAAGACGGAACACTTACGGCGCTCGGATCACGAGTTACGGGCTAAACGAGACAAATATGTAAGCCTTACATAATGTGCCATCACATATGTAAGGGGGGACGTGAAAAGAAGGAAACCAATGCGCGCCGCGGCGAGAGAATTGCATGCCGCGGCGTGAGGCTCTCGGGTTTGATCCTGAAAACATAGAAGCATTGCGCGCCGCGGCGAGGGAATTGCATGCCGCGGCGGGGAGCTCTCGGGTTTTTGCATATTTTTCAGAATTTGTGTTGCGCCGCGGCGGGGAAAATGCATGCCGCGGCGCGCCTATTCCTATTGCACATAGGATTTGCAGAATCCCTTACATCTATAAATACCCCCCTTAGACCCCCTTTACAAAAGAACTCGAATTGGTACACAACTCTTACACCTTACAATTTTGCAACCAAACACGACATTCAATCAACTTTGGGAGTTTTGCTACACAAAAACGAAGCAAGAGAAACCATTCTAAGGATCCAAAGAAGCCGTCGACAATCGAAGATAAAGCTTACGGAGGAGTACGTCAACCGATCCATAAGCGGTATTTAGATCTAGGTTTTCTTTGGTGTTGTAGAATTCTATTTTTCTTCTTCTTTCGTTGGAGTGTATGTTCGTATTTTATTTGTCTATGAATATTAATATGAACATGTCTGACTAGTTTTATTATGGATGTTTAGTTTGTGTTGCCATGTTTGCTAGAATTGTGTATGGTGTATTTTATTGATTTGGAATAAACGAATTACTTTTTGATTAAGAGCATGTTTAGATATTTAATTATGAATAATCATGGGCCCATTTGATGTTCGTAGTTAGGTTGAAAAATCTGAGAATTTAGTTATAGGAACGTCACCTTAACTTTATTCCGAAACACTTAATCGAAGCTTCAAGTTAGTGACTTAGTCATAGCATTAATTTGATTGGCATGTTTTCCTTGCGCATAATTTGATTACTATTTGATTTACCCCCGCCAAAGGCAATTAATTAGTTAATCAATAAAGAGACCTACCCCCGCCAAAAGGAGTCTCGTAATTAAAAGGAAAGCCGGTAGTTTAGTTTATATAGGACGTTCATGTTATCTCACCATACCTTTTCGATGCAAGCATGGTCAACCAAGCTAAACGTCCATACATTCTCCATTGATCTTCAAATATATCTGAATTGATTGTTTAATTGCGATTTTGTTTTCGTTTAATTGCTCGTACTTTGTTCCCGTTACAAATCAAACACCTTTTTACAGTTTTACTAGCTTTAGGATTCTAGTTACTTAGAGTTTTAGTTTTACTAGAACTCTATTTAATTAGTCTTTTATTTTCATTAGAACTCTATTTAGATTAAAAAGTTAGTTATTTAAAACCACTGCAATTCCTTGAGAGACCGACCTTGGAAGTTGCTTATCACTTTACTACGAGTGATTCGTACACTTGCGAGTACACATTTTAACACATCATTGCTCCATGAGAAATTTGGGTCATTCCTCCACCTCAGATTGTAAGTGTTAGAATAAGGATTTCCTTGGCGATTGTAATTCCCACAAAGTTCACTGATTCTGGATTGTGCACACACGCATCACTTCCATGGTTTTCACTACATATTTCACACACCAAGAATGGGATTTGCACCATATTGACCCCCATGAGTCCCATATCCTACTTCTTAGATAATCCCAATAGAATTACATTTGTTTGGGCTTGCAATGCTGCGAAGGCATCCATGTCCACCATACCACTTTGTTTTTTCAAAGTTAACCTATCAACTGGCCATTAGCAACTGTTGGAAGCCATTTCTTCCAAAAGAGCAAATGCTTCATCTTCTGTTTTGCTCGTAATTGCTCCACTTGCTGCAACATCAATAATAGTACGAGATTGCCCGATCAAACCATTGTAAAAAGTTTGAACTTGAAGCCATTTTGGTAACCCATGATGTGGACACCTTCTCATAAGTCCCTTGAATCGTTCCCATGTCTCATAAAATGACTCCCCTTCAAATTGTTGGAATGAAGTGATGGCATTCCTGAACTTTGCGGTATTGGTGGGAGGAAAATACTTGGCAAGAAACTTTTGGGCTAAGTCATCCCATGTTGTGATCGATTCCGATGGTAAAGATTGAAGCCAACCATTAGCTTTGTCTTGAAGTGAAAATGGAAATAATCGCAGTCGAATAGCATCATCGGACTCCCCATTATGTTTAAATGTATCACATAATTCCAGAAAAGATGCTAAATGGGTGTTCAGGTCATCATTAGCTAAACCTTCAAATTGGTTCCCTTGAACCATTTGTATGACTGCCGGTTTCAACTCAAAATAGACATATGAATACCATCTACCATTAGTGTGGCATACTCCCGTAGAGCTTTAGGTTCTTCAATTCCTTGTTAAGCTGGTGGTGGTTTGTTTGGTTGTTGATCCATGGCAAGATTATTTAGTTCTAATCAACCTAGTGAATGTCTTTTCAATTTCTAGGTCGAAAAGAATGGTCTCCAAACTTTGAGCCCTATGCATGCAACTTCACAAAAACAACCCAAACTACAAGAAAATATTAGTAACAAAAGAAATGTTCAAAGTAGAAAAGTATAGTTGTAACTCAATATTAATCCTAATATATGCTCAAGTCCCCAACAATGGCGCCAAAAACTTGTTTCAAATTTCCCACAAGTATATGGTAAGAGCAAAAGTAGTAAAGTGTACGAAAGTACGAGTCGAACCACGGAGACTTGAGATAATTTTGTATATTAAGACTAGCTATCAAGTTTTTATGCCTTCTTGCTCTATTTGAACAATGGAGTTTTTGAATGTAAAATTTAAAATGCCAAATTGAGCAAAATGAAATTAAACAAAATAAGTTTTTAACAATATTAAAGAAAATCTAGGGATTCAATTTCCCTCATTCTACTTCCATGAATTTTTTCATGTCTCATTAATAGTAAATTAAAATGTATGGATTATTAGTCAAACTCTACTCAAATAATTATCACCCACATGTCTATGGTCATGTTAATCCTAATCCATATAAACCTAGCCCACATGTCTATGATCATCTAAGCATACATGGGTCATTAATCACCTAAAGTTTAAAAGTGATTACATACAAAATAATGAAAATTTATTTCTCATTACACATATGTCAATTTAATGCATGTTCACAATTTTATATCAAATTTTCAATTGTACACAAAATTAACATATCATCTAATGAAATGGCCAATTTAATTAAGAGCATTAAGTACATTAAATTAGATAATCCAAACACTTTAATAATATTAAATAAACATTAAATAATCATGTTCATAGAATGGGTTCCATAAAAATCCCTAGAACAAAATCTCTACTCCATAATAAATATTTTAGAAACTAAGAATTTAAGAGAAAAAGCTAAGAGAAACATAAAGAAATACAATTAAAACAGAAGTTTAGTGAACCCCTGAGAAGAATTCCTCCAAAATGCTTCAAAATTTGCTTCTTTGTGCTCCAAATTTGCCCAAACTCTTGCCTCCTAGCTCCCAAAATGAAGAGAGCTCCAAAAAACTCTAAAAACTGCTCTAAAAATTGTCTCTTTCAGGTGTGATAGGGTTTTGGGGTTAAAATTGGCTCAGAACAAATATGGGCCGTTATATCAGCCTTTAAAATCAATGGTTGTGATAAAAAAAATAGCGCTACCCAATGAGAGGACGATGTGTGGCAAGTGGAAGAGGCGGAACCAACAGGTGTGCGACACTTTGAAGCGTGCTAGAGGGATTGCTAGACGTTGTTTGCTAAGCTAGCGCTATGTGATTCACTGGGATGGCTTGCGTGGCACGCATATGACGTGTTCGGACGAATCAAAGGGTAACACATGTAAGGCGGTCTGCTGATTCAGCGATTTTCGAAATCAATTTCGTGCTTACACGTTGCACGCGGATGAACTTCGTAGGACACATGGCGTGCTTTGATTTGATGCTTGTGCTTGCATGGTGCTTACATGGCACTTGCGTGGCCTCCATGTGTTCTGGATACTCCTAAGGGCATCCTGGACACTTCTAAGTACATCCACCTGTACGAAAATAATTAATAAAAATTCCTAAAAATTACAGAAAATTCCCAAAAATTATATTTTCATCCCTTTTTATCAATTGAACCAAAAATTAATCTTATTTTAATATTTTAACCTCAAAAATATTTATTTATTTAATTGGACAAGTTAATATTAAGCATAAAAATGATATAATAACTCTATTTTTATAGAGTTATCACCCTAACCTATAAATACAACTTTAAAACTCTCCCAAATAGACTAGATGAATAGTAGCTGAGCTCTTCATCTTCTTCACTATATCTAGAGAGAGAAACCTCCATTGAACCTCCATCATGATTCATGAGAGAAGTGATCATCCAAGTTTAAGAAGATTGATTCAAGAGTGAAAGTGGGGGTATTTCTATTTTTTTTTAATCTATTTTCTATCTAGGATTCTTAAACATGTCTCTTGTAATAGAATATATTGATTTGGACTTTGTTAGGAGAGGTTAAATACATTTGTGTGTGAATTTATTGATGCTACCATGAATGGATAAATATTTATTTGGTTTATTTTTTATTAAAGTAATTTATTTCTTGTTCATTGTTTTGAATATCTTTGTTTATGATTTGCTTTTGGCCAATTTAATTTATGAACACAAGTGAATATCTTAGAATTAAGCTTTATAAATGCCATCTAAGTTTGATTGTGCACTTATGAACAAGAGCATAATTTAAGTGCATTGACTTGTCTTAAATTAGGTCATTAAGTTATTTTCCTGGGATTTACGCTAATTTAATTAATAGTCCTGATCAAAGAAGTTAATTAGTTAATTAAGGAAAAATCTCTATTGATTTGAGATTTTTTAGGTATAGTGAAAAAAATCAATAAATCCTACTTTTTATGCTTAATTGTGAAAATTACATAATTATTCCATCCATAAATGGTTAGCCATCTAATGTCTCATACTCAATCATCATTTCGTTTTGGAAAACTTTTTATGTGCTTATTTTTATTGTTTGAAGATTTTATAACTTTACAACCGCTCTCTCAACCGACAATTGTTAGAATGTTTAGAACTTATTTTTTACAACTAATTTAATAAATGACCACACTAAACTGCAAATGCATGGGTCAGTGTACAAGTAATAACTATCTTTAAGAATAAGGGTTGTTGTACTTATGAGGATTGATTAATATGTATTTGAGTACCAAACTACAGTTACCCTAAACTATTTAGGCAAAGGAAAATATAAGTAAACTAATAAAAATAACAAAAAACTAATAATTACACTATTGGATCACACATAACCACACTAACAAATTAAGCACTAGAGAGTAATAGAAATCAACCATTCCAAGTAATTGCCAAACAAATTATATGATCCATTGACTCTAATCTATGCATACATTCCTCTCTCAAGTAAACTACACACAATATAATAACCTAACCTAATCACACTCTCATTCTAATTAGATTAGACTACTACTCATTAAGAATGTCAATTATAGATCACATACACAAGAATCGTACCTCTCAGCCTAGAAACCCTGCATGCTATTCAATTAAGACAAGCAATTAAATACTTTTCTCAAAGCTACCTAATTGCCGCTATGATATAATTGTTAACAATACAATTAATGGCATGAAATTTAGATTAATAATATAATTAAATTTGCAATCACAATGAAATAAAAGAAAAAAACTAAATTATTATATAAAAATGTTGAGTTCAAGAAGATCCTAACCATAAGTATAGCTTCATAAATATTCAATAAAGTCTCAAGACAATGAGAAAATTCCAGAGAATAGATGAAAATATAAACGAGAAGAGGAAGATGAAACTAATGTCTACAGTGGATGTGCAAATCATAGTACATCAAAATAACCTTTTCTTTACTTTTCTAGAGTTCTTAAGAAAGTAAAACACTAACTAATTGAAATTCTAAAACTAATAAAACTTTAAATAACTAGACTCCTAAAACTCTAAATAACTAAAAATTGTAAATGAAATTGGACACAAGAATAAGATCAATGGTAGTAAACGAATGAAAGAAAACAATATTTCAAATCTAAACTAACTAAAAAACATTGATAAATATCAATGGAGGATATATGGATGTTTAGCTTGGTTGACTATGCTTGTGTCGAAATATTATGGTGATTTAACATGATTATTCTAATAAATAAAGATTACCAGCTTTCCTTTTGTTTATGAAAATTCCTATGATCGAGTAATTTTTTTTGTTGATTAACTAATCAATATTCTATGATCGGGTATATTAAATAGCAAACAAATTATGTACAAGGAAAAATATACCCATCATATCAATGCCATGGCTAGGTCATCAATTTGAAGCTTTGATTAAGTTTTTCAAAATATAGTTAAGATAGTGTTCCTAAAACCAAATTCTAAGATTTTTCAATCTAATCATGAATCCCAAATTGGCCCATGAAAATTCACAATTAAACATCTAAACATACTCTTAAACAAAAGGCAATTTTCATTTATTTTTAGCAATAAAAAATATTCACCATAACAAATCTAGCAAGCAAGGCAACACAAACTAAACATCCATGATAAATTTAGCCAATCATGTTTGAAATAATATTCATAGACAAATTCAAATCAACATACATTCCAAAGAAGTAAGAAGAAAAGAACAAGATTCTATAACAACAAGAAACCTAGATCTAAATACCACAGATGGATTGAATGACGTTTCCTTCCTCAAAAGCTTGATCTTTGATCTACAATGGCTTCTTGTATCTTTAGAATTGTGATAACTCTAATTTATTAGAGTATTATTAGCTCTTATTCATAAATACTTGCTTGTTAATTTGGGAATATCCACACATTATAATCATTTATACACTATTTGTGATTTTGTGATTTAAATGAATTCTTTGATAATAAATTCAAAATAATTATGAAATGTGTCAAAAAGAATTATATTTTGATGTGCACTCATTATATTTTCATTGCCCTTACAGGAAATAAAGAAAACAACAAAGAAAATGCAAAAATACAACGTTGCTGCAGCTTTGCTGCAGCAAAATCACACCAGGAAAAACTGCAGAAATCTGGGCAGCAGTTAGAGGCTGACTTGGGCTGATTTGGACTCTCAACAAAAGGACAATTTTGGGCCTTCATTAACTCACCTTTTTAGGGATAATATTGGAAATTAACACACCCAAAATTGTCCCCAATTAAACCTAAAGCTAAATACACAAAACAGGGGCTGATTACACAAGTCTTCTGCAGCAGAAAATAACAGACCAGATCAGCATTTATTTTGGGCAGCAAGAGGCGACATCAAGAGAAGAAAACACTTGTGAATTCTGGGCAGAAAACAGAGGAAGAACCAGCAGCAGCGAGGAGGAAAAACATTGCAGATAGCAGCCCCAAATTCTGGACAGATTTGGCGTAAGGAAGGAGAGGCAAAACAGAGCATCAAATTGAATCTGGAAAGAGACTAATTGAAGCTTGATTTGCAAGGACTTTCATTGAAGAGAAAGCAAGAACGAGACAAAGGATCATAATCCAATTGGTTTAGGGTTGATTTAAGGGATTTATTTATTTATTTCATTATTTCTTTATTATTTGATTCTTCTAAATTCTCTAAACCATATGGATCTGATTTTGAGCATATATAATTTGATGTTTAATTTTATAAATATGCTTGGCTAAATTCTCATTCAGTTAGGGTTGTGGATATGCAAGTGTATGTAGACCTTGTGCTTTAATTTCATAAAATTGTGCTTTGCTTGGCGAGGGGTGCTAGTTATTCTACGCTTGATTGATTGATTCATTCTTATTGATTGCTTGATCAACAATTGATAGGATATTAGACTGAAATTGAATCTGAAAAGGTTAATTTTAAGTTGGATAAAGCTAGAATAGTGTGAAGAAATTGATATAGGAATATATAGTTATCTCACAGAACTCAAAAGAATTTGTGCATGAACGTTGTTCTTAGATTCAGTTTTGCATAGGAATATGTTTCATTGAGTCATAGAATATATAAACATTACAGATTCGGAAGAATCCTTTGTGAATTTTTCAATTCTAGTTACTGGTATACTTTGCTACAGCATTGCTACAGCAAAGCTGCAGCAACGCAGTTTGTCTACATCACTTGTCATATTTGCAATCCTAACTGATTTATCTATCTGTGATTTGTGATATCCTTCTTGTTGAACGTTGTTTCAGTGTTTTCACTCTTGTTCTCTCGTATTATTTATTTTATTTTATTTATTTATTTTATTTTAATAAACAAAAACACAAAACATTGATTTTAATAGTTAATTTTTACGATATTTTCTAGTATTCCAATCTCCGTGGGAACGATCTTTCTTATCATTATATTACTTGTTTGCAACACGTGCACTTGCGTAAAATCATATACACTATTGTGAGCAACAAGTTTTTGGCGCCGCTGCCGGGGATTGGCAACGTTAGAAATTATCCGTAGAAATCGACTTTTGTTTTTTTTATTTAATTTTTGTTATCTAATATCTCTTCTGTGTCTTTTGTATGAGCAGATTTCGCGACAAGGATATCCTACCCTTTGATCCCGAAATTGAAGGTACTTTCAGACTAAGAAGAAGAGAACAACAAGGTTTCGCTCAGATTGAAGATATGGCACAAGCAGGGAACGGGAACAATGGCCATGAACAGAATTTAAACAATGCAATGAATGTGATACCTCCAATGGATGATAGGGACAGAGCTTTGAATGAATATGCATTGCCCATGCTAGAAGGGTTGAATCCAAGCATCACAAGACCAAACATTCAAGCAACTCACTTTGAGTTAAAACCGGTGATGTTTCAGATGCTACAAACAGTCGGGCAATTCAGTGGGTTACCTACAGAAGATCCTCATCTGCATCTCAGATTATTTATCGAAGTCAGTGACTCATTTAAATGGACAGGGGTAACCGAGGAAGCATTTAGGCTCAAACTATTTCCTTATTCCTTAAGAGATCGTGCTAGATCATGGCTTATCTCCTTGCCACCTGACTCTATCGCAACTTGGAATGACTTAGCTGAGAAATTCTTGATGAAATACTTCCCACCAACAAAGAATGCTAAATTGAGGAATGACATCACCTCCTACCAACAATTGGATGGAGAATCTCTATATGAAGCTTGGGAAAGATTTAAAGAATTGTTAAGGAAATGTCCTCACCATGGTATACCTCATTGGATCCAAATGGAGACTTTCTACAATGGTCTCAATGCTCAAACGAGAACTATTGTTGATGCATCTGCTAATGGAGCTCTTTTAGCCAAGTCTTACAATGAAGCCTATGATCTACTTGAGAGGATGGCCAGCAATAATTATCAATGGCCAATGGACAGAGTTGCAGCTGCAAAAAGAGTAGCTGGTGTGCATGAGGTTAATGATGTTACAGCACTTACAGCTCAAGTGTCATCCTTGGTTAATCTGTTGAAGAATCAGCATGTGACAGCAAATGTGAATTCAATCCAGGATTCAAGAATTTCATGTGTCTACTGTTCAGGACCTCATGTATTTGATAATTGCCCTTCAAATCCTGAATCAATTTGTTTTGTGAGTGATGTAAACAGGAACCATAATCCGTAATCCAACACATATAACCCAGGGTGGAGGCAACACCCTAATTTCTCTTGGAATAATCAAGGTGGTGGTCAAGTTAACCATACCATGCCTAATCGACCTACATTCCCACCAGGATTTCAGCAACAGCCACAGAGAAATCAACCGAATGAACCATCCAGCTCGTTGGAATCTTTCCTCAAAGAATACATGGCTAAGAATGATGCAATCCTTCAAAGTCAAGCTGCTTCAATGAGGAATCTAGAAAATCAAGTGGGACAGCTAGCTAATGAACTTAGGAACCGTCCACAAGGTGCACTTCCAAGTGATACCGAAACTCCAACGAGAGAAAGAAAGGAATTTTGCAAAGCTATTACTTTACGGAGTGGGAAAGAATTAGAGGGACCAATTGGACAGAAAATGAGTCAAAAGGAAAGTATCGTAGTCCAAGATAACGAGATAAAAGAACAGGACAAATCTGAATCAGTTTTGACAAGGTCAGAAAATTCTGGTATCCAAAATGCTACAGCATTGCTGCAGCAAAGTTCGCAGCAACACCGACCACCTCCTCCATTCCCTCAAAGGTTTCAAAAACAGCAACAAGACCTTCAATTCAGGAAATTTTTAGATGTTCTTAAGCAACTTCATATCAACATTCCATTGGTGGAAGCCTTGGAACAAATGCCAAATTATGTCAAATTCATGAAAGACATCCTGACCAAAAAGAGACGATTTGGCGAATTTGAGACAGTTGCCTTAACAAGTGAAAGTAGTGCTATGTTACAGAATAAACTTCCTCCTAAGCTCAAGGATCCTGGAAGTTTCACAATTCCATGCTCTATAGGTAATCAATATTTTGGCAAGGCTTTATGTGATTTGGGAGCAAGTATTAATTTGATGCCTTTGTCAATTTTTAAGAAGTTGGGGATTGGTGAAGCATGGCCTACTACAGTCTCTTTACAATTGGCAGATCGATCCATTGCTCATCCTGAAGGAAAAATTGAAGATGTCTTGGTGAAAGTGGACAAATTCATCTTCCTAGCAGATTTTATTGTACTTGACTATGAAGAAGACAGAGAAGTGCCTATTATTTTGGGAAGACCATTCTTAGCTACAGGCCGAACTTTGATTGACGTTCAAAAAGGAGAATTAACTATGAGAGTTCAAGATGAACAAGTCACTTTCAACGTGTTTAAAACCATGGAATCTCCCAATAATGTTGAAGAGTGCTCATCCATTTCAGTTGTGGATTCTCTGGTATCTAATGAACCTGAAAAATGTGGCTATAATGATTCTCTACAAATTTTATCGCAATATGATTCCGATTGTGAAGAGGAAATTGAGGAGAAATTACCTTGGTTGGAAGCAGATTCTAATACATACAAAACGGAAAATAAAGTTCAATTTCTAGACTTTTTATCTCCGGACTTCAATCTTCCTAAATCTTCAGTTGATGTGCCACCAGATTCAAATTCCTATCAAAAGAAGAAATTTTTCCATAATTTGAAGTTCTACTATTGGAATAGGTCATTCTTGTTCAAGCGATATACAGACCGAAAGATTAGAAGGTGTATTCCCGAAGATGAGATGGTGAATATTTTGTAACAATGTCAGTCCTATCGAGAAATTAAGAGGATCTTAAAGAACAATGTTGGTCTAAGTCAAAAATATTGGAAATGTTGGTCCAAGAAAAAATTTCTAGCTAATGGCCAACACATTACACCATTGGATTATGCCATGCATGATATTTATAGATTACATTTTAGATCTCAAGATTGTGCAAATAAAATATGATCGAGAATTGCACTCACAAACTCCATAGACTTACTTTACAAATCCATCTCCATTAATATAGAAACAAATTACCTCAAATCAATAGGACTTTATTAAGCTTGTAATGTTGGGTTAAGGTATGGGGTTATGAAAGAACGGGAAAGCTATTCTCAAAATGATAAGAATACTTAACATTTTTAGAGTAACACCATTAACAATTTAGGTTTTTAATACCTCACAAACTTACTCAACTTTTTTACCCAAATGTTCTCATACTTCCTTCTATTTTTATAAGCTCCATTTTTCCCTTCGATCTTTGCTTGATTTTCTTTCTTTGTTTGTTTGTCTTACTTCTTGTTATCATATTTATATAATTTTTTTTTGAAGCAAGACATATATAATTTTCTCCTATTTAAATGCTTATAAAAACCAAGTATATATGGGTGGAACAATGTATATAATATTCAACAATATTATAAATAAGCTCAAAAGGGTTTCTATGGATTAAGCAGTATGGGAAGGCTTGAAAGGTTCAAACGGTCTAAGGATGGCCTAAATCACTTTCTAAGTAATATGTACTTCTCTTATTTTGCCTTAATAGATTCTCAAGGAAGTTCTAGAGTGTGTTGAGACTTGAAGTATATAATGAATATGCATACATCGCACAAGCCAAAAGTAGTGATGCTAACCTGACAAACTACCACATATACCACAAAAACCTCAAACTAGATGAATCTAACATTTTTTTGTCTTTTAACTTTGGTGAAAATCAATTTCTTTCACATGTCACCATTATTACAATCATAATAATGTCATAGATTTTCGAATTGATTCAAGTGGACTCAACATTATCCTAATAAAATTCAACTAAAAGACCTACAAAAATTTAAAAATTGGTCTTAATTCATGCTCATAGAAGTATTTTTTCAACCCCCAACCTAATTCCTACATTGTCCTCAACGTCTCAAAGACAAACAAAAGAAGTTATGATGCGAATCCCGCAACACGATTCCTACGACCCACTAGCAACGAAGACTAGAGAACCACAAGATAACGGTTCAAGACCCAACAACAAATTAGCTTGTGATTTCTAAGCACAAAACCAGATTTTTGGCTACAAGAAACTCACCTCAACACATGGATATTACGCACCATGCACGAAGAAGAGTAGAAACGCCACAAAGGGATGCAAGTCCTTTGATAAGTTTTGGGGTTTGCTAGAAAGCAAGGGAGCTCTTGGCTCTCAAATTTGTTTTGAAAAATAAATATTTCATAAATGAACAAAAGTTACATTTGGCTGCTACAAATGGTCCTATTTATAGAGTACAACAAAAACCTAAAAGTTAAAATGAATCCTAGCCATTGGTTTTTAATCCAATGGTCAAAATTACAAAATACAATCTGTACCACGGCGGGCAAAACAATCATGCCACGACGAGGAGGCTTGGGAAGACAAATAAAAATAGGCGGGCCGCGGTGGATGAAACTCCATGCCGCGGCGTGCACGTCCTTCTAATTCTGCGCACTCGACTACTCAGTGCTGCATGAACGTCTGCTCAGCCCTCTGGTCAAAAACAGAAACACTTGTGCCGCGGCGCACATATTTCATGCCGCAACGCAGCCCCAAAAACTAAAATTTCACAAATTAGCTCGGCACATCCATGACTCACATGTTTGTACCTTTGCTCGTGTTTGTGGCGTGCCTCCTTGCGCCGATATTTCACCCCTTTATTGGCATAATCCTTGACACGTGTCGTGCCTTGATTGTAGCACGATTTGGATCATATCAAGTTAAGTAAAAGAGTGAAGAAATTACCCCCCCCCTTTTTGTATGTCATTGTATGCATTACAGTTACGCTTTGTTTCACCATTCCTTGCCTCTTTCATGATGGAGCATTTAATTCTCGAATTGAGTTGGATTGAAGCCTTGAAAAGAAACCCCCAAATTTTGAAACCCTAGCCCTTTGGGGAAGAAGAAGAAAATTTTTCTTGATTTTTTGAGTAAATTTGTGAAGATGAAGAAAGGAAACACTAGATAGGAAGGTTAGATTGAAAAAATTAGTAAAGAAAGTGTGATTTTTGGTGAGAAAATGAGAGGAAAATGGAGAGAAAGTGAAGCAAAATTTTTGAAATGTGTTTGGATGTCACGATTTCTCCCTTTTTTCTCAAAAATTTTAACGCGTGCCGCGGCATCAAGTAATTTTGGCGTCTCATACAAAAACTTGAGAGATAAACGCCGCGACACAAAGCAATTTTCAAGTTCTAGCCAGAAACCCGAGACCTATCCTCTGTGGCACACACTTTTTTTCTATCGCAGCATTGAACAAATTTCAAATTCTAGCCCAAAAACCTGAGACAAGTATGCCATATCATTCATTTTTACGTGCTGTGGCACAAATCTTTGACTTTTTTTTTAGAGATGGACAATGTATTCACCCCCAACCTAGATTGGGCGATGTCCTCATTGCCAGGAAAAATTTAAACAAGATTAAAGCAACAAATAAAAGAAAAAAAAGAAAGAAAAATAAATAAATAACAATAAATAAAATACCGAATGGGTGCCTCCCATTAAGGGCTTAGTTTTACGTCTTAGCAAGACGTGGCTGCTATAGTGTGATTAATAATCTCAGAGACGTATAGTCTCTAAGCTTTTCATGTTGTTATCTCCTTCCAAGTATGGCTTAACACGATGCCCGTTAACTTTAAACGGTGCATGTGTTTTGTGATTTAGTAACTCCACTACTCCATGCAAAAATACGTTGGCAATGGTGTGTGGTCCACTCCATCTAGAATGTAGCTTTCTTGGAAACAAACACAAACACGAATTATATAAAAGGACTTTCATTCTAGGAACTAATGACTTACCACTGAGTCCTTTATGGTAATAGCGCTTAGTACGCTCCTTATAGATCTTAGCAATCTCGTAAGCTTCGTCCCTAATCCCCTCAAGTTCACTAAGTTGGAGTAGTCGTTTTCCCCCTACTTTTGTCATGTCCATGTTGAGCTTCTTAATTGCCCAATAAGCCCTATGTTTTAGCACAATGGATAAATGACAAGCCTTTCCAAAAATCAAGAGGTAAGGGCTCATACCAATGGGTGTTTTGTAAGCCGTGATATGCCCACAAAGCATCATTTAACTTGATTGCCCAATCCTTCCTTGAGGGGCACATTGTGCGTTCTAATATTCTCTTAATTTTTCTATTCCTTAGCTCCACTTGACCGAAAGTTTGGGGGTGGTATGGGGTGGCCACTTTGTGTGAGATGTTGTACTTTTTCAATAACCCATCAAAGAGCTTGTTGCAAAAATGGCTTCCTCCATCACTAATGAAAGCTGAAGGTGTTCCAAACCTGCTAAAAATGGTATCCTTCAAGAATTTAACAACAACATTAGCATCATTCGCTCTAGTGGGAAAAGCTTCTACCCACTTTGAGACATAATCAACTGCCACTAATATATAAGTAAAGCCAAAAGATGAGGGAAACGGACCCATGAAATCAATTCCCAACACATCAAATAATTCTACCACAAGATTCGATGTTAAAGGCATTTCATTACATTTGTCTATATTACCGGTCCTTTGACATCTATCACATCTTATATAAAACAAGTTAGCATCCTTAAATAGAGTAGGCCAATCGAATCCATATTGTAATACCTTTAGGGAAGTTTTCTTACCACCAAAATGACCCCCACAATGTAGCTCATGACAAAAAGTTAAGATGCTCTCATGTTCCTCTTCGAGCATACACCTTCAGATGACTTGATCTTGACATAATTTGAAAAAATAGGGGTCATCCCAAAAGTATTTTCTACAAATACTGAAAAACCTTTTCTTTTCCTCAAAAGTGATGTTAGGTCTCAAAATTCCACTTGAAAGATAATTAACAATGTCGGCATACTATGGGTTTGGACCTATTGTAAACGGTTGTTCATCAAGAAAGTTTTCTACGATTGTTTCCCTACTTCACCCTCAACAGTACTGAACTCAGAAATCAACCTAGACAGATGATCAGCTACTACATTTTCAGTAACTCTTTTGTCCTTGTTCTTTAGGTCAAATTCTTGTAAAAGTAAGACCCAGCTAATAAGTGTGGGCCTAGCATTCAGTTTAGTCAATAAATATCTCAAAGCAGCATGATCCGAATGAATAATAATTTTAGTTCCTACTAAGTAAGACCTAAATTTATCAAGTGAGAAAATAACAGCCAAAAACTCTTTTTCAGTAGTGGAATAATTTATTTGGGCATCATTGAGTGTTTTTATAGCATAGTAAATAACATGTAAACGTTTTTCCACTCTTTGCCCCAAAACAGCTCCTATGGCATAGTCAGATGCATCACACATAATCTCAAACGGTAAGGACCAATTAGGTGCTGCAATCGCAGGTGCCGAAGTAAGTTTATTTTCAAAGTATTGAAAGCAACAAGGCAATCATCAGTAAAATCAAATGGACCATCTTTGGATAGTAGGTAACATAAAGGACGACTTCTTTTGAAAAATTCCTTAATAAATTGTCTATAAAAACCTACATGTCCCAAAAAATCTCCTGATCCCCTTAACAGATGTAGAGGGACGTAATTTTGTAATCAAATCTTTTTTAGCCTTGTCTACCTCAATTCCCTTGCTAGATAGGATATGTCCTAAAACTATACCCTGTTGGACCATAAAGGGACTCTTTTTTCAACTAAGTGTCAAATTACACTCAATTCAACGTTCTAACACCAAAGTCAATTTGTGCAAGCAATCATCAAAAGAATTACCAAAAAACAGAAAAATCATCCATAAATACCTTGATGAATTTCTCCACCATGTCTGGAAATATAGACATTATGCATCTCTGAAAGGGGGCAGGTGCATTGCATAGTCAAAATGGCATCCTCCTGAAGGAAAAAGTACCGAATGGGCATGTGAATGTCATCTTCTCTTGATCCTCAGGAGTAATGGGTACCTGATAATAACCTGAAATATCATCCAAAAATAATAGAAATCGTGTCCAGCTAGTCTTTCTAACATTTGATCAATAAGGGGAAGGGGGAAGTGATCCTTTTTGGTATACAAATTAAACTTTCGAAAGTCAATACACATCCTCCAACCTATAATTGTCCTAGTGGACACTAATTCATTCTTTTCATTCTTAATGACAATTATTCCAGTTTTTTTTGGTACCACATGAACTCGACTAGCCCACTTTCTATCAACAATTGGATAAATTACTCCTACTGCTAAGAGTTTTAAAACTTCTTTTTTTAACAACTTCTTACATGATAGGGTTTAGTCTCCTTTGAGCTTCTTTAACTGGTTTGACATTGTCCTACAAATTGATCTTATGCATACACATTGTTGGACTAATGCCTCTAATGTCCCCTATATTCCATCCTATTGCTTTCTTATACTTCCTAAGCACCCTCACTAGTTTGTCCTCTTGTTTTTGGGTGAGTGTAGATGATATAATAACTAGATAAGTTTCTTTCTCTCCCAAAAATATATATTTCAAATGCTTAGGCAGTTCTTTAAGTTATAGCTTAGGTGGAGTAATCTCTTCTTCATGTGAGGCATCTAATAAATCTAAGGATGTACTAGCATCCTCTATGGGTGTGGCATTATCTAACAAATTATTGTACTCCTTAGTTTCATAATCTAAAATGTCATCTACCTCTCCAATTATAAGTGCTACCTCCAATTTATCATCTAATCTATCCTACACAAATGTATCATGAATTATAGCACTAAACATTCAACAAATGAACATTCATCCATAGCAGATATAGAAGGATAAGGAGACGAATCAAAAACCTTAAAATGTATAGTCTCTCCTAAGACTATCATTATCAACTTCCCACTTTAGACATCAATTATAGTTTGGGTGGTGGCCATAAATGTTCTACCCAAGAGAATTGTATGTTCCTTGTCCAAAGATGGGTTTTCTTGCATATATAAAACCAAAAAATAAACAGGTATGATAAACTTATCTACCTGTACAAGTAAGTCCTCAACCATGCTCTTTGGATATTTAACAGATCTATCCATAAGTTGAAAGGACATGGTTGTTGGTTTAAGCTCTCGTAAACCTAGTTGTAATAAAATAGAGTTAGGCATCAAATTTATATTAGCACCAAGATCAAGCATAGCCTTAGCTACTTTCCTATCTCCTATAGTAATATTAATGATAAAACTACCTAAATCTTTTAACTTTGGGGGTAGGTTACGTTGAAGAACTGCACTAGCAATTTTAAATACTATGACTCTTTCATTAAGCTTATACCTTCTTTTCTTAGTGTTTAATTCTTTGAAATATTTTGCATATGAAGGTACATTTCTAATCACATCTAACGGAGGCAGATTAATGTTCACTTTTGAAAGCATGTTAAATAGATTAGAAAATTATTTATCTTGCTTACTATCCTTTAAATGGTGTGGGAATGCTACTGATGGTCGGTATGGCTCTCATGACTTGTGTAATTTAGGGAAGCTAGATGACTTTCCAATTGTCTCCTTGGAAGGCTCATCATGTTTGTCACATATTTCCCCCACTTCCTTAGAAGCTGTGTTTTCATCTTTCATGTTACCTGCACTATATGGTAAATCATTAGAAATTTCAAGTAAACATTTTGTAACTACCTTAGCATTCCAAAGGATCATGACACCTTTCGCTTGTTCAGGTTGACAAAGCAGCTTTCTTGTCTCTTGTCTGTGCATTTGTTTAGCTAGCTACCCCACCTGTATTTCCACTCTTTTTATTGATGCTTCCATAGATTCCATCTTTCCATTACTGGATTGCATGAAAGCATTCAAGGTTTCCTCTACGTTTGGTTTATTAGGTGGAAATGGTCAGTTCATGTTCTAGCCTTGTGTTTCATTTTGGGTAAAAGGTTGGCTATTATTTTGTTTCTAGGTAAAGTTGGGGTGATTTCTCTATCCAGGGTTGTAAGTATTAGAATAAGGGTCATTCCTAGGTCTAGGTTGGCACCCTTGCATTAAATTAACCTCTTCATTTGTACTTGTGTAATAATCACCTGCTAAAGAACAAAAATTAGCCTCATGCCCATAAGAACAACAAACTCCACATACCTCTTGTTTTTACATTTGATTCATATTGGTGGTAGTGATAAGTTGCACTTGTTTAGTTAACTCAGCAAGGTGCATGGCCATTTCATTATTGAAGCCTAATTTATTGACTCCAACTCTTCTTCCTCTAGCACTCTTTTGTTGGAATTGGCTCCCAACATCTCATAAAACTCATATGTTTTGTCTACCATTTTCTCACACATAGTTCCTCCTGTAGCATTGTCAACTTAATATCGACACTGTAGTGTCAATCCATCATAAAAAAATTAGTTTTGTAACTGCAATGGAAAGTGGTGATGTGGATACTGTATCAAGAGTAGCTTGAACCTGTCCCAAGCTTCATGAAAGGGCTCTCCTTTCATCTGTGAAAAAGTATCAATTTTGACTTTTAGTTCAGAAGTCTTTTGATGGGAATAGAACTTACCCATAAAGTTGTTATAAATAGCGTCCCAAGTAGCCAAAGAACCAGGTGCCAAGGTCATGAGCCAAGACTTAGCTCTACCTTTGAGTGCATAAGGAAAAAACTTCATCCTTAATAGATCTTCACTAAGTCCCTGCAGTGGAAAAGTTTGCACAATTGCATAGAATTCACGAATAAAATTTAGAGGGTCCTCATTAGGAATACCGTAAAAGGAGGGAAGCATGGAATCATGAATATTTTTCAATTCATAATTCCTAGCTGTCTTTGTCAATTGAATGCATGATGTGGAAATCCCAATGATAGGTCTTGCAAAATCTTTCATTACCATCTACCTACCCACGTTGTCACCCATTATTGCTTGCAAATGTGGTTGGTCTACTTCCTCTTGAATATGAGTATCCAGTTTTCTTGATAAGTGTTTAATCTTATGAATGTTGTCGATGAAGGAAGTTAGTTCTTTATTCAGTGACATCCTACCTTGAATGCACAAAAAAAAAGTAAACAAAGATCAAGGCAGCAGAGAATATGCAAATATATAAAAAGCACTCTATTTTTTTATTTTTTAAATAAAAGATTAAAAATTAAATTCAACTAAAGTAAATAAATAGTAAACCTAATTTAGAATCTCTAAAAAAGTTTAAAAGAAAATTATTTAAAACACCAATTTCCTAACAACGACGCCAAAAACTTGATGTGTAAATTGTAGTACTCATAAGTGTACGAATCACTTGTAACAAGCAATAAGTAAAACTCCGAAGTCGATCTCTCAAAAAATTGTAGTTGTTCTAAATATTTCTTGACTTCTCTAGAGTTCTTAAGCAAGTAAAACACTAATTAATTGTAATTCTAAAACTAATGAAACTCTAAATAACTAGACTTCTAAAACTAATAAAACTCTAAATAACTAAAAATTGTAAATGAAATTGAACATGAGAACAAGATCAATGGTAGCAAACAAACAAAAGAAAGCAATATTTCAAATCTAAACTAACTCAAAAAAAGTTGATAAATATCAATGGAGGATATATGGACGTTTAGCTTGGTTGACTATGCTTGCATCCAAATATTATGGTGAATTAACATGAATGTTTTAATAAATAAAGATTACCGACTTTTCTTTTATTTATGAAAATTCTTACGATAGGGTAATTTTTTTTGTTGATCAACTAATCAATATCCTACGATCGGATATATTAAATAGCAAAAAAAATTATGCACAAGGAAAATATGCCTATCATATCAATGCCATGGCTAGATCATCAATTTGAAGCTAAGCTTTGATTAAGTTTTTTTAAAATATAGTTAATGTGGCGTTCCTAAAACAAAATTCTAAGATTTTTCAATCTATTCATGAATCTCAAATTGGCCCATGAACTCACAATTAAACATCTAAACATACTCTTAATCAAAAGGCAATTTTCATTTATTTTTAAGCAATAAAATAATTCACCATAACAAATCTAACAAGCATGGCAATACAAATTAAACATCTATGATAAATTTAGCCAATCATGTTTGAATTAATATTCATAGACAAATTTAATTCAACATACATTCCAAAGAAGTAAGAAGAAAAGAACAAGATTCTATAACAATAAGAAACCTATATCTAAATATCACAAATGGATTGGATGACATTTCCTTCCCCAGAAGCTTGAACTTTGATCTACAATGGCTTATTGTATCTTTTAAATTAGTTCTCTTGCCTCTCAGAATGTGAAAAAACTCTAAAAGTCTCGTAATAATTTTTAAATTGAGTTGTGTGTAAATTGGAGACCTAATGGGGTATTTATAGGTGTAAGGGTTACATAAAATTTGGACATGTAAAAATATACGTGCGCTGTGGTACAACACTAAATTTGAGCCTCAGAATAAAAACCAAGAGCTGTGTGCCACGGCACACACTTTTCTCTACCACGGTACGCATTGTTTGTTGTGCCTTCACATGTACCCTTTATATACTGGTTGGCTTGTTATGTAAGGCTTACATAATTTGATCCTTGTTGCTTCTAGGTTAAAATTTGAGTGCCGCAAGTGTTCCGTCTTCACGTGTTTGAATTATTTAACTCTCTTGAAGCTAAAAACACCTAAAATAACTAAAACATACCCGTGATTCTGAATTGATAGATTTATGTAAATAATTAAATAAAAGAATCCCCCAATTGTTGCTTTGGTAGAACTAAACTCCAACACCTTAAATCTTGAATCCTTCTCCTTGATTTTCCTCAATTCTCTAAACTACAACATCTTTCTCTAAAATATGTAGGTTAGTGGTGGAATGTGTGAGTCCCATTGCATGGTTGCTTAAGATTTGTATTTATAGGCTAAGAGTTGTAGGTCATAAGCAATTGTAGTCCAAGTAGGAGTCATTGTGCAAAGAGGAGACTTATCCAAGGGGGAATGCTGGAAATTTGGCTCTTCACGTACAAAAAACATTGCTTTTTGTAGCCTAAAATAGTGGGCACAGCAGCTCAAGGCTCTCAAAATACCAGTGGAAATGCACTCACCGTAGTGCCACTTTTTCCTCTCCTAGATGCCAGGATCTTCGATTTCTAGTGTAAAACATATGCCATGGATCCAATGATTCTCCACCACAGTGCAAGGCTGAGCCATGGTGCCAATAATTCTGCACAACGGTGCTAAGCTCCTTGGGTTGATTTGAGTTCCTTTTTACTCGTTTTTCCTCTATTTTCTACCATTCTACCTACATTAACACAATTGGACAAAACAAGACAAATAGTGAGCTTGAAAGTGGCTAAATAACTCTACTTTTGTATAGTTATCAGTAGAGAAGTAACATTTTAAACCAGCACAAATTTCTTGAGAGACCGACCTCTGGGTAACTTGTCACTGGCTATTGGTGACTTGTGTACTTGCGAGCAAATAAAACTTGTACATCATGCTTTTGGAGAAGCGGCTAGGAATTATGAATTAAGATCATTCACTATCCTATGTAACCTTCTTTTTATGATATTTTTAATGAAGATCCAATAATGTTTATTCATGATTTTTATGCAATTGTGTATTCTTTTTTGCTATAGGTGCTTCATGAGGTTTAATTAAGGATGATATGCTTCCCATACACGTTCAAAGACAAAGAAAAGTCATGGCTTGTGACTCTTCCAACGAGTTCCCTCTCCACTTGGGAAGAAGTATACAACAAATTTATGGGTAAGTTCTATTCCCATCAAAAGATTGTAGGCCTAAGGACAAAAATTGCTACATTTTCACAAATGGAAGGAGAATCGTTTCATGAACATGTGATAGATTCAAGTTGCTTCTAATTCAATGTCCACATCATCACTTCACACTACAATAGAAAAACCAATTCTTTTATGATGGGTTGACAAAACAGTGTCAGTTTATAGTTGACAAGGCTATAGGAGGAGCAAAGGGGGAAAAGACCGTAGTTGAAACTTATGAATTGTATGAGATGTTGGTTGCCAATTCCCAACAAAAGAGTGTTAGAGGAAGGATAGATGGAGTATATGAGGTCGCTCTCTGTAATGAAATGGCTATGCAACTTGCAAAGTTAACCAAACAAGTCACACTCCTTGCTTCAAAAAATGCACCAAATCAATAGGTTTGTGATATTTGTAGTGCTTATGAACAAGTGCTAATGCTTGTCTTTTTGTTTTTGACTCTTATAGAGGTTCAAGTCATGAACAAGTGAACCCCTACTCTTCAAGATAAAGTTAAAAATCTTGGTTCTACTACCAAATTTCTTAAGGCATCCATTAAGGAAAAGGATGACTTGCTTACTGCTTTAAATACAAAGAAGTTTGATCTTGAAAAGAGTTAAATTATTCCAGGTCCACAGTAAAGAAACTTTTGATAGGCACTTAGAAGCTTGATGAGATCCTTATTGGCATCAAGACTCCTCTTCACAAGACTATTACTACCTACACCTTTCATCCCCTCTTGTCACCACTGTGGTGAATGTGGGCATACCATACCACTCTGTGAGGGGTTGAGTTCTCATTTCTGTATGAGACTCAATGTAACCACTTCTACCTCTCCTTCTCCTCCTCATATTAATCCAAGGAGACTAAGATCCAATTTCTCTCGCTCTCCTATATGTTCTTATCATACTTGTGGTATTGTTGACCACCTTGCCAACCATTATCAAAGATATAGTACTACCGGGAGATCACCTCCTCTCTCTTCTCATTTTGACTTCTTAGGATGTACCTACTATGGTTTGTTTGAGTATTTTTTTTCTAGGCGTATTATGCATCAGCGACATAGTGAAGAACAGTAAAACTTTCTAAAAGCCCTCCGAGTTGCATGTATGAAAACTCAACCAGTCATTCTAGAACTTCTAAAATAAAGAACTCTTGAGTGGGTCATACTACACCTGTTGCCCCTGATCACTTATTTTCTAAATTAAGGGAAGAAGTTTGATCACACTATTTTTTGGTGTGAGTTAAGTTCATTTGAGTTATATTATTCTTTTATCGCTTTTCCTGGTTGAATTTTATGTAACTGTTTTATTTTTTGTTTGTTTATTTTTAATTTTACTCCTTTTTTGTATTTTAAATTGTTTCAAAAATCTAAAAATATTTTTTTTGAATTTTTTTATTTATTTAATTTCTTCTTTTCTCTCCTTACTTTTTATGGTTGCTCGTTAAGCACCCTCTCAGGGGTCTCATAGACCCTTGTAGAGAGATCGCTATGGTCTCACCGAGGTAGTGTTTTTTCATATCGCAAGTACCTCGCTAACTCCTTATCGAGGGGTCTGGGAAATGTACGGACCCCTATAAAACACTGTTTACTCATTTGTTTCAAATCACATAATTTTCTAAACACTTCCTACCCTGAAATACTTATGCCTACTACATTTTAACCTGCATTTTCACTACCCCTAAACACTTTACCCCCTCTTTTCTCTACAAAAATGACTAGGTAAAACAAAAGATCAATCACCATCCAAGATGAAGCTGGTACATCCTCTCAACCTAAGAAATCTTCATCTTGCATTTGTGAGCGTGTTGTCTTGAATGAGGAATTTCCTTCCAACAAGGAAAGGTTTGCCTACTTTTCATGGCCTTCTCTTTATTCTCTCTCTTACTCCTATGACCCTACTTTTGTCTCAGAGTTCTATTCTACGATTCTTGCTCATCATACATGTCCCTTCTCTATCAGTTTCTCTTTGAGGGGATGTGTTGTCACCTTTTCTAGAGATAATGCCTTAGACTTCTTATCTCTCCCGAATGTGAAAAACCCTTCATTTCTTGTTCATTTCTTTGAACATGAAAACCTCACTGTTGTAAATTTTTCTGCTCATATTTGAGTATCTCAAAGCTTGAAATCAATCTATCATGGCTACCAAACTTGCTAGTCTTAACATTCATTACATTGGTGGGTCTATTCCTTTCACTAGCTCTTCTCCTTGTCACATGCTTATGTAGATTGTATATGCTTGTATTTTTCCTTGTACTCAAGTCACTTTTGTGGCTAATGCTAGAGGCCACTTTCTTTGTATCATTCTTAATGGAGAGTCTGTAGATCTTGCTAGCATGATCTATAGAGCAATCTTGTTTTGTTCCTTCTCTCCTTTCCCAATTACTCGCTAGGGACAGTGACTTTGGTGATATTAATGGGACTATTTTTGGTTGTACTCCTCTTTCTCCTAGACATTTTTAGGTGTTATGCCAAATGTTTGGTAACTCTGAGCGTTCTTCATCTCAGAGTACTTCCTGTTCTACCCCTTCTTATATTCTTATTCCTTCTCCTCCTCAATCTTTTGATTGCTCAGTTATTGCAATGGTGGATGTTATGTCTCAACGTTTGGAAAAGGTTCTGGAAGAACTTGCTAAATAGCATTAGGAACGCAGACTCTATCATCAGATGATAATGAACCTTAGCGATAGAGTGGACATAATAGAGCATTAACAACATGTTCATCATGACTCTCCTCGAACTTCTAGTTCTCAACCGTCTGTTTAGCGTACTGGGAGAGTGGATCCTTCTCAAATTCATTCTGTTTTAGTCAGCACCAGTGCACTTCTCAGAGATTCAGACATTTAGCTACCTCAGTCATCTGATTCCTATACACAAATGTTTGGTCAGCTTGCTATTTTTGGTGATGACTTTCCCTACCTATTGCAGCCTTCCTAGCTTTCTGACCAGAAGGTGTCTGGAAGCAGTTCTTAGCGTGTCCTTGATTGAGATGAAGGGAGAGGAGAATTTTAGTTTTTCTTTGTTATTTTATTTTTTTTCAAAAATTTGTAATAAACTCTTTGAATTTAATAAGTTCTTTGTTGGATGCTCAATTCAATTTCCTTTAGTTAAGCTTTATTTCCTCTCTACATGTGTTACATGAGTATATAGGATTATTGCATGTTGTATACCTTTTCTCCCTCATACTTGTAGTATGCATATTAATTTGTTTGTACATACATTTAATTTTCACATTTGGTGCATGTTTGTTTATTTTCAATGAATAAGTTTTTAATTGAAAAACAAAGTTTTGGTGGTTTTCCGAGGACCTTGTGAGGGTCTCACAGGTGACTTGTTGTGGTGGTCAGTGAGGGGTCCCTAAGGATGCAAAGGGTGGATTTGTGACTCGTTGGACCTCGCTAATACTTCATGGGGAGTTTGCTAGAGTGGTTAGCATGGCCTCTGATAACTCTAATTTATTAGAGTATTATTAGATTTTTTTTATAAATACTTGCTTGTTTATATTTATTAGTACTTACTATATTCATTTGAACATTATTTGTTAAATTTGTGAAGATGAGTAATTCTTTGATATTAAATCTGAAAATACTTTGAAATTCTTTAAAAATACTTATATTTTGATGTTAACTCATTAAATTTTCATATGCTGTCTTGTAGAAAACAAAGAAAACAACAAAGTAGTGGAAATCAACTTTGCTGCAGCATTGCCATAGCAAAGCACTTCAAGAATAAACAGCGAGGAATTGGAAATAAATATCAAGGACTGATTTTGACTTTCAGAAAAAGGACAATTTTGGACATCTAATGACTCACCTTTTTAAGGGCAATTTTGGGATTTAACACAAGAAGCTTAACCCAAGTTGAACCTAGGGTTTAATACACAAAACAGCAGCTGATTTGAAGAATTACAATTTGACATAGTAGAGGCAAAAAATACACAGCAGAAGCAAAGACAAAATCTAGATAGATTCGACAACAGAGAAAGGAGAACACAGAAGAGAGCATCCAGGGGGATCTGGAAAGAGCCCAATTGAAATATTGATTTGCAAGGATTTTTGTGAGGAAAGCAAGCAAAAAAGATTTATAATCCAATTGGTTTATGGTTGATTAAAGGGATCTATTTATTTATTCATTGTTTCATTATTATTTGATTATTCTCAATTCTCCAAAACTATATGGATATGATTTTGGACAAATATATATTGATGTTTAATTTCATAAATATGCTTGGCTAATTTTATTATAGTTAGGGTTGTGGATGTAGAAGTGTATGTAGACTTTGTGCTTCAATTTTAGAAACTTGTGCTTTGCTTGACAAAGGGTGCTAGTTATTCGATGCTTAATTTATTGATTTATTCTTATTGATTGGTTGATCAACAACTGATAGGATAGTAAACTAATATTAATTCTGGAAAGGTTAATTTAAGTTGGATGAAGCTAGAATAGTGTGTAAAAATTAATATAGGAATATATAATTATCTCGTATAACCAAAGAGAATTTGGCATGAAACGTTGTTCTTAGATTCAGTTGTGATAGGAATATGTTTCATTGAGTCATAGAATATATAAACATTATAGATTTGGAATAATCCTGTGTAATTTTAGCAATTCTAGTTACTGTTGCACTTTGCCACAGCATTGCTACAACGTTGCTGTAGCAATGCAGTCTGTCTACATCACTTGTCACATTTACAATCCTAACTTATTTATCTACTTGCTATTCTTGATATCTTTCTCGTTGAACTTTGTTTCAGTAGTTTTACCCTTGTCTTCTCATACTATTTATTTTATTTTATTTATTTTATTTTGATACACAAAAACACCAAATATTGATTTTAATAGTTAATTTTTACGATATTTTCTAGTATTCCAATCTCAGTGGGAACGATCTTTGTTATCATTATATTACTTGTTTGCGACACATGCACTTGCATATTATCTTATACACTTTTAGAGCAACAGCCTCACCGAGATGTGCGGTGAGGTACCCATGATGGGTCAGCGACGATACCGAAAGTTGAAAAATCAACTATGTATGCTGCCTTTCTTTTTCTTATTTATATACCTTCTCTCGTACTTCTGTCTACATATTTTTTAGAGCTAATTTTTGTGTTGTGTATTTTTTTATCTTGTGAAAAATATTTTTTGGAATTTGAAAAATTATTTTTAATTTTTTCGTACACTTATATGTTGAGTGTGTTTCCATTTTAGTGATTTGGAGATGATAATATCATTTGGATACTTTTTGTAAAATATTTTCAAATGGAGATTCCATATCCTTAATACATCGAGTATTTTTCTCTATTGAGATACAAGATGGTGGCAAAGTTTGGTAAATTATTTTATCAAACGGAGTTGACGTAATTACAATACATCAAGTGTGTTTTTGTATTGTTATTAAGACGTGAAGATTCTGAGTCAACAATTCATCGAGTGTGTTTTTGTATTGCTGATAAAGGAGTTTATTCAAAATCATTTATTGCGTAATTGTACATATTGTTGCTCATGTATACTGATAAGGTACTAGCGGTGAGTCAAATCCAGTGAAGATCTAAGTAACTGGGGTGAAATCTAGTGATAGTAGGCTTGGCAGATAGGATGAGTGGTCTTTGACTGATAGAGATATTTGGCATCTTATCTTATTGAGTCTGTATTAACTATTTATTACTTTTAGTGAATTTGGCTATTGAGTGATTTCCTATATGTTACAACTTTGAATTGGAACCTAAGTGGGTTTACCACACTATATTATTGTGTTTGTATGCTCTGTTACATGAGTTTGTACAATCAACTTATCTTCAATATATGTGCCAACATATGAAGACTATACAATGATTGTAAAGCATATATTGTTTTATTGTATTTGTGTTATATGTCCTTTTATATCTATGATTATATACTAGTTGTGATCTATTTTTGTTGTTTTTGCGGCCCATACGAAATGGATGAGTCCTTAGGTGTCTATATTATTTAGACATAGTTGTTCACTGAGTTGGGACTTTTTCACTAGGGATTCAAGAGATCAATGAAGATAAAGCAATAAGCTTTTGGTGAAGGAAACATCATCCAAGCCAATTGTAGTACTTCAATCTAGTTAAGGCTCTCTTATTGTAGTTAGATTTATCATCTTCTTCTTCTCTATTTAGGATGAATGTTAGATTATATTTGACCATGAATACTAATCTATGCATGTTTACTTAATTTTAATATGTTTCTGTTGTTATTCCTTTTTATCTGCTTTACATGTTACCAGTTTTTGTTTATTGTTTTTGCTGCTAGTATGAGAAGGGCGAGTCCTTAGGTGTTTGTATCACCTAGACTTAGTTGGCCACCGAGTTGGGACCCTCTTAATTGGTATAAGAGCATGTTCACTCTTGTTGGGCTTAACCACCCTGGTGTTCATTTGTATCTTTTACTTTTTATACAGACTCACTTTTCACAAGGATGGTCTATGGTGAAGGAAGGAACATAGGTAGACCTACCCTACTCAATGGGCATAACAATGGCTATTAGAAGTCTCAAATGTGTACTTTTTTTTTGTCAATGGGAGATCATGTCTGGTATTAGGTTGAGAATGGTTGGATGCCTCTTATTAAAACTCTTGAAGATGGTACAATTGTCCCTAAGACCATGATCGACAAAAGAATAAATTCTTGAGTGCAACTAGAATAGTAAAGGACTATACGCACTCACCCAAGTCATTACTCCTGAAGACTGCAGATGAATTTCTGCTTAACTACTTCTTAGGAAGCATGGGACAGTTTGGTCACATGAGGGTACTTCTACTATTAAGAAATCCAAGTTGATGAGACTTAAAATGGATTACGAACTTCTTCAGATGGAGGAAGATTTGACATTTGACATTTTTTATGACCATTTTTCTGACATATTATTACTTCATACAACTTGGAATGTCCAATTGATGAAGAACTTAAAGTTGAGAATATTCTTTCTAGCCTTTCTCTTTGGTTCAAGGAAAAAGTTATTTCTATAAAGACAGCATTTAAAGGAAAAAAAACTAAAAGTCAACAATATCATTAGTGATCTCTAAGCCTTTGAAATCAATCACCTTCTACCAAAAATAATTTCCATTAATAAAGGACATAATCTTGCTCTTAAAACTTCAAAGAGTAAAAAGGGATAAGAAACTGTTCAAGTGAATACTGATGACTCATCTAGTTTGGATGATAAAGAATTTGTTATGTTGGAAAAACAATTTTAGAAATTCTTTAGGAGCAAAAAAATTGTTACTGGTAAATCAAAAAGGGAAAGTTCTAGTCGAAGAGATTCCATAATTATAATTGATGACTCTGAAGAAGATGAGAGACCTAAGTCTAGAGGTTAGGTTAGACAAGTCAAGTGTTATGAGTGTGGAAAGCTCGAACACATTGTTGTTTAGTGTCAATTATGGCAACTAAAGATGATCCTCCCACTACAACCTCTCAATTTTCTAAATTACTTGATGAGGACGAGCATGATGAGCTCTTAGACACTTACAAAAAATCCAAGGAGCATATTAAGACCAAGAAAGCTAGGAAGAAGGCTTTGGATAACCTTGATGATAAAGAAAAAGAGTTGAGTGCTCTTAAACCTAAATTTGAAAAGAAGTATTCTATTTAAAACCAAGACAAAGGCAATCTCACTAAGAAATGTGAGATTATGCACAAAAGATTTAACGACATGACTGTTGAGGCTAAATCAAACAAGCCAAGAATGAAGTTTCTTGGGCAGACCTTGAAAAGACTACGAAGTTTAGAAGATCTGCAAATGGTTAGTTTGGATTTGTCAGAGGAGGAAGTTGAAAAAATATCACTTTTAGGGTAGAAGGTTGAGGTCTTGGAAAGGGAAAATGCATAACTTGCTAATGCCTTAGCTAAAAAAGATGAGGAGCTATTAGTTCTTCATGATAAATTTGAAAATTTGGGTTGTTCTACCTAATTTCTTGAGTCATCTACTAAGGTGAAAGATAATCTCCTCACTGGTTTAAGTGCAAAGCAATCTAAATTTGAGAAGGAGGTGGATCACTCTAGAGCCACTGTTATGAAACTTTTATAGGTACTCAGATGTTAGATGAGATTCTTGTTGGCATCAAGGCCTCCAATGACAGACGAGGGGTTGGGTTTTATTGATGATGGTTGTGCTGTTGCTTCTTTTTCTATTGCTGCTTTTGCTTCTCTCTTTGTGAAGTTTATAACTCCTACTACTGCTACTAATGAACATTATTTTGACCTATTATTTGTTAATTTTTAAGTATTTATTTATGTTTTATTTTGATATTATTTTGTTTTGGAGGGTACTTTTGTGTTTTATAGGTCCAAGTAAGTTTGGAATCAATTGTGGACTTAATTGGTCAAAGAGAGTGAAAATGCAGTAAAAAGAGCTAAAGAACATAAGCCTTACATCGAAAATAAGCAATTATTTAAGGGAAATTTACAAGGCATGAACAACAAGTTTTGCCACGGCAGGAAAATCTGTGTGCTACGGTGGTTCACTCTATGGTTTTTACTATAGGAGCCAAAAATCAATGTGTACCAGAGCAAAAGAAATTGTGGACCGTGGCACCTACCTCTCGGGTTTGTATACCAGACCATAAAACCACCTCACACCGCGGTAAAAGAAATTGTATGCCATGGTCTGCGTACTGAGAAAGCACTTAAACGCCCATAAATTTACATTCTCATCCTCACTGCTAACTTAACCTATAAATACAATTCTTAAAACCCTCCCTATACCAGCGTGAACAATGCCAAAATCTTCATCTTCATCTTCTCCACATTTTAGAGAGAAATACCTCCATTAATGCTCCTCCATTGAAACTCTATCAAGAATCTTGAGAGAGGTAACTATCCAACTTCAAGAAGATTGCTTCAAGAGAGGAAGTGGGGTATTTTATTGTTTTTAATTTCTTTTCTTTATAGAGTTATAAGAATGACTCTTGTAACAGAAAACCTTGACATGGATTTTATTATGAGAAGCTAAACTTATTTGTGTGGAATTTAGTGATGCAACTATGAATGGATGATTATTTGTGATTTATTTTTTATTAAAGTAATTTATTTATTGTTCATTATTTTTCATATCTTTGTTCATGGATTAATCTTGATCAAATTAGTTTATGAACTTTAGAGAATATTTTGGAATTTAAGCATTAGAAAAGTCATCTTTGCTTGATTGTGCACTTTTTAGCAAGAACCTAATTTAAGTGAATTGAGTTGCCTTAAATTAGATGATTAAATTATTTTCCTAGGATTTATGATAATAAATTAATTAATTGTCCAGATCAAAGATGTTAATTAGTTGATTAAGGCTATATTTCCATTGATTTGCAAATTTTTAGGTATAGTTGAAAAGACCAATAAATCTTACTTTGTATGCATAATTGTGAAAATCAAGTAAATTATTCTATCCATGAATTATTAGCTAGCTAATTTTCCACATTTTCATCATATTGTTTCGGCAAACTATTCACTTGTTTATTTTACTTGTTTTAAGGATTTATAATTTTAGTAACCGTTCTCACAATCAATCTTTGTTTGAATGTTCAAGATTTGATTTTTTTTTCATAACCGATTTAGAAAACATTTAACATTTTAAAACTACCGCAAAGTCCTTGAGAGACGATCGTTGGAGTATACTTGTTGCTTATTACAAGTGACTTGTACACTTGCAAGCTTTTTACAAATACAAAATTTAGTTATCAAGATTTTGTGCATCAAGTTTTTGATAATGTTGCCGAAAAATTTGGCATTTTAAATTGTTTATTTGTTTTCTTTTAGTTAATTTTCTTAACTTGTGTATTTTTCTGATTTTCTTTGTTTTAGTGTTTTTGTTTGGAGTCATTTAGTGTTGGGTGTTTTGATTACTTTGTTGTTTTTGTTAGTATATAGAAGGTAGGTGGTCCCTTGGAAATCCATTAGCATCTTTCATAGATAACATTAACAGGCCAAGAGAGCACTGACGTACTTTGACACCAACATTATGGAGGACGAAGATTTCCAACAAGAATTACCGAATATAGGAGACCTCTACCTCTACCTAGAGAGTTGGCTATGAAGGAATATGCAAGGCCAATCATTGGCACTGGTACTTCTTGCATCCAATTGGGAAAAGAGGCTAGAAATTATGAGCTTAAGATTATTCATTATGCTATGTTGCCTTCTTTCTATGGTATTCTTAATGAAGATCATCTAATATTTATTCATGATTTTTATGCTATTGTGCAGACTTTTCAGGTACTAGGGTTAAATGAGGATCAATTAAGGATGAGATGATTTCCTTATACTCTCAAGGACAAAGCAAAGTCATAGCTTATGACTCTTCCACTAGGCTCCCTCTCTAGTTGGGAAGTAGTGTACAACAAGTTTATGGAAAAGTTCTATTCCCATCAAAAGACTTCCAACCTGAGAACAAAAATTGCAACATTCTCCCAAATGGAAGGAGAAAAATAAGTTCAAACTACTTCTTATCTAGTACCCACACCATCATTTTCCACTACCGCTCCAAAACCAATTTTTCTATGATGGGTTGACACAATAGTGTCAGTTCACTGTGGACAATATCGCAGGAGGAGCTATAGGATAAAAGACTGCAGTAGAGACATACGATTTGTATGAGATGTTGGGTGCTAATTCCCAACAAAAGAGTGCTAGAGGAAGGACAGTTGGAGTTAATGAGCTAGCTCCCAAAAATGAAATGGCAATACAAATTACAGAGCTAACCAAGCAAATCGCACTCCTTACTTCTAAGAACGCTTCACCTCAATAGGTATGTGGCATTTGTAGTACTTATGGACATGGTGGTAATACTTGACCATTTGTTTTCGATTTTCATTTTGGTACAATCCAAGAGCAAGCGAATGCAATGGAAGGATACCAACCTCGACCAAGGAATGATCCAAATGCTAACACCTACAATCTGGGTTGGAGTAATCATCCAAATTTCTCTTGGAAGGGAACCAACAACCCACTTATGCTCATAATCATTTTACAAATAATCCCGTAATAACTTCCAACCTACTCTACAAAACAAGCCAAGCTTGGAGGACAATTTAAACTCTTTTATTCATGTCGAGACAACCACATGAAGAATAATCAAAGGTTGGACTCATTGAAGGCTTCCATGAAGAGGATTGAAGGCCAAGTTGGTAAACTAGAGGAGCATCTCCAAAGGCAAGAAAAATGTAAGTTACCTAGTCAACCCGAACATATCAAAGCAATTACAGCCCTTTGAAGTGGTAAGGTGGTCAACAAAAATTTACCTGAAATCTCTAATGATTTACCATATAGTGCAGGTAAAATGGAAGGAGAGCATACAGTATCCAAGGGAGGTTGTGAATGTTGCAATTTCCCTCAAGTATACGGTAAGGGTAAAAGTACTAAAGTGTGAGTAAGCACAAGTCGAACCTATTAAGACTAGCTATCGAGTTTTTATGCTTTCTTGCTCTATTAAGTTTTTGAATGTAGAATTTAAATGTCAAATTGAACTAAATGAAATTAAACAAAAATAGATTTTAACACAATTAAAGGAAATCTAGGGATTGAATTTCCCCCATTCTACTCCCAATTTCACTTCTCATTAACAGTAACTAAAATCTATGGATTATTAATCAACTCAGCTCAAATAATTATCACCCACATTTCTTTGGTCATGTTAATCATAATCCATATAAACCTAGCCCACGTGTCTGTGGGCTGTGGCCATCTAAGCATACAAAAGTCATTAAGTACCTAGAATTTAAAAAATGATTACATGCAAAATAGTGGAAATTTCTTCCTCATTACACATATGCTAATTTAATCATGTTCACAATTTCATTTCAATTTTTTAATTGCACACAAAATAATTAATCACTTAATTAAATGGCCAATTTAATTAAGAGCATGAAGCACATAAAAATAGATAATCCAAACACTTTAATAATATTAAATAAACATTAAATAATAATGTTCATAGAATGGGTTTCATTAAAATTCCTAGAACAAAATTTCTACTCCATAATACCTATTTTTAAAACAAGAGAAAAAGTTATAAGAAACATAAAGATTACACTTGGAGGAGTTGAATAGTATAATTGTTGTGTAGAATCTCTCCAAAAAAGCTCCCAAGTTGCCTCTTTTTGCTCCAAAAACTTCAATATCTTGCCTCTTGCTTAAAAATGATGAAAAACTATTCTAAAACTATTCTACCCAAAATTGGTGTTGTGTTGAGGCCAAAACCCTTGAAAAATATCTCAGATGAAATCTGGACCGTTCGATCAACTTTTAAATCAATGGTTGGATGAAAATCATTTAAAAAATAGGCGCTGCCCAATCAGAAGATGACATTTGGCACTCAAAAAGACTGAGTAAACCAGATCTCAACATGTGGTAAGGAGGAAAAAATGGGAGTTGTGCGCGCTCGACACGTGGCTCACTACGGTAGGGTAACTTAGACCTGTTACTGTGCTTGCCCCACACGGCGATCTGCAATTCACTAGCACGGCTTGAGTGGTGTGACACGTGGACCGTTCAATGATTTCTGAAATGAACACAGTGCTGACACATGGTGCTGTGAGGCTAACACGGACCGGTTGCTAAGCTGGCACCCAACGGAGCTCCATGATTTGTTTGCATTGCTTACATGGCACCTAGTTGGCTTTGTGTCTGGATTTTTCTATGGACATCCCAAATTTTTCTATATGCATCCACTTGCATTAAAAAATTAATAAAAAATCTCTAAAAATTTCAAAAAAATTTCAAAAATTATTTTCATTCATTTTTACCATTTCACCCAAAACTTAACTTATTTTAATATTATAACCCCAAAAACATTATTTATTCAATTAGACAAGTTAATATTAAGTATGAAAATAGAGTTATCATACCCTTAAACTTAATATTTTGCTTGTCCCAAGCAAAACATAAACACCAACTAAACAACTCAAAATTAACATCTAAAGATGGAATAAATAACAAATTTATAACTATAAGTGATATTAGTTTCATGCATGCTCAATCAATTGGAGGACCCTAAAAGATCAACCAATACACTCAACTTAGATATCCATATGATTATCAATCCATAATGAATTCATTTAAGGGTATAACCAACTTTTTCAATGATGTGCTCCATGTGCGTGTGTGTTATGCCAAACTAGTTTACATTATTACATGCCATCAAAATAAGCTCATGTGAACCATGCAATTATAATAATACTCTACAATATTACCAAACTTCATAAGTCCACATTTAGTCTCTTTCTCCACTAACGTAAAAGCAAGCTTAGATTAAAATTAATAGGTATTTCAAAACTTATAATGATAGGTTAAGATATGGGTAGGTGAGATAGAAAATATTTAGGTGCAAATACAACCTTAGCAAATCAAATACAAACAATAAATCAATGAGCTCATGACCACAAGTAGTGTACGCTCAAACTTAGGTCTTTTTTTTTGTGATAACTACACTGCAAATTCAATCAATTTTTTTCATTTTTTTATTAATCCAAAAAGGTAAACCACACATTCCCAAAACATACAAGCTCAACAATAGATAACACAATACATATTTAACTAAGGATGTCATGAGTAAGTGAAATTAATTATTTGGGCTAGGCTAATCACATAGGTAAAATGAAATGAAATGTCAACATAAAGACTCAAAATGAGGTAACTAAGGACATAAAAAATCATGGTGGCTAGAAAAACTCAAACAGTCCAAAGAAGGCCTAAATCATTTCTCAACCTAAGTAGCACATATGATTTCGTCTCAAGAGACAGCAAAGTGGATTTTAAAGTTTGTTATAGACACATATATCATCAATGCATGAAATTCATATAAACTTCTCAAAATAGGCATACAAATTCACAAAGTTGTGATATGTGCATATAGAATGGAGCATTTTCAAATCAAAAAAAGTTAGCCATACATATCTCAATGAATACACAGGTTCATAACTACCACATTTCTATCCAAGTCTAATGCATGTCAACTACAAATCATCATTGGGTTCCTATTAAATTCATTTGACAAGCAATTCACCAACATAACCATAGTCATAATTAATCATTTTTACCACACTACTATAATCTAACCAAAGAAACAAAAGTTTCCCACCCCCAAACTTAACATGCATATTGTCCCCAATATGCAATAAAGGAAACAACGCAAATAAAGGATGAAAAAAATTCTTCAAAACTTGAAGCTTTAACATTTTGATTTGTGTCTTCTTCAAACTACAATACTTCTCTTTATTACCTACAAAACAAAAACTTGTTAATTTATTAAAAAATTTGGTTGCCTTCCAACAATCGCCTCTTTTTATAGTCTTTGGCCCGACTATCCCTTCTTTTCTATACTTTTCATGGTCCATGGTACCCAACTTGATCATAGGTATGAGTCACTTCACCTTTTCTCCATAAAAATGCTTGAGCTATTGTCCATTCACCAAAAATCTCTTCTTAGCATTGTCTTTTAATTCAACCACTCCATGGGAAAATACTTGGGTGATGGTGAAAGGACCCGACCATCTAGATTTTAGCTTACCTGGAAATAACTTCAAAAGAGAATTAAATAAAAGAGCTTGTTGTCCTAGTTCGAAATGGTTCTCTACAATCCTCTTGTTAAATCTTTTGGTTTTCTCCTTCTAAATCTTGGCATTCTCATAGGCAACAAAACGAAGTTCATCAAGTTCATTTAATTGCAACCTTCTCTTCTCATCGGCTACCTTGACATCCATATTTGACTCTTTCAAAGCCCAAAAGGCCTTGTGCTCCAATTCCATCGGAAGATGACATGTCTTTCCATACACAAGTCGATATGGAGTCATCTCAATAGGTGTCTTAAATGTTGTCCTATATGCCCTTAACATCTTCTAACCTCATGGACCAATCTTTTAGAGAGGGATTGTCTGTCTCTCTAGTATCCTCTTTATTTCCTAGTTAGAAACTTCAACATGCCCACTTGTTTCAGGATGATAGGGAGGTTCCACTTTATGATTGACATTGTACTTTGCGAGTTGGGATTTAAAAACCCTATTGCCAAAATTACTTCCCCAATCACTAATGATGGCTCTTGGAGTTCCAAACCTTGTAAAAATCTTCTTAAAAAAATGGACTACCACTTTAGCATCATTGGTTAGCAAGGCGGTAGCTTTAACCCATTTGGATACATAGTCCACACTACCAAAAAGTATGGGTTCCCATATGATGACATAAACAGTCCCATGAAATCTATCCCCCACACATCAAATAGCTCCACCTCCAAAATATTCTTCAAAGGCATCTCATGCCTCCTTGATATATTGCCAACCCTTTGGCATCTATCGCAACTCTTAAGAAACTCATAAGTATCTTTGAAGATGGTAGGCCAATAGAATCCAGATTCAAGAACTTTTGCCAATGTCCTTGCACTACCAAAATGCCCTCCATTCTCTGAAGCATGACAATACTTAAGTATGTCTCCAACCTCCTCAAAAGGAACACATCTTCTCAACAACCCATCAGAACATGTTTTGAATAAAAATGGCTCATCCCACAAATACAACCTCGTTTCTTTTAAAAATCTCTTCTTTTTTATAGAAGATAAATATGGTGGCATCATCCAACATGCAAGATAACTAGCATAGTCGACAAACTAAGGCATGCTCATATAATTAATAGTAAATACTTTTCATTAGGAAATGCAACATTAATAATCAAATTATCATCATTACCTCCATGCTCTAATCTTGATTAATGATTTGCAAATAGGTTTTTCGACCCCTTCTTGTCTCTTATCTCCAAGTCAAGTTCTTGAAGGAGAAGGACCCATCTAATCAACTGAGGATTTGTATCCTTCTTTGCCAATAGGTATTTGCCAAATGGTCTGTATATACATTGAATTTGGTACCAACAAGATAGGACCAAAACTTCTTAAATGCAAAAACTACCGTCAATAGCTCCTTTTCCGTTGTTGCATAGTTGGCATGGGCATCATTAAAGGTTTTACTTGCATAGTAAATAGTATGAAAATCTTTCCTTTCCTTTGTCCCAAAATTGTTCCAACCGTGTAATTCGATGCATCACACATCAACTCAAATGGTAAAATTCCAATCCGAAGCTACAAAGACAGGTGCCATCACTACCTTTCCTTTAACATTTGGAAGGTTTCTAGACAAGCCTCATCAAATTTAAATGGCCCATATTTCTCCAAGAGATTACACAAAGGCTTAATATATTGGAGAAATCTTGAATAAATCTTCTATAAAATCTAGCATGGCCAAGGAAACTCCTTACCCCTCTCACATTGGTTGGTGGAGGCAACTTTTCAATTACCTCAATTTTTTCTCTATGAACCTCTATTCCCTTGGAGGACACTCTATGTCCCAAAATAATTCCTTCATTAATGATGAAGTGACATTTCTCCCAATTTAAGACCAAATTGGTTTCCTCACATCTTTGCAAAACAAGAGAAAATGATGCAAGCAAGCAACAAAAGTGTCACCAAACACAGAAAAATCATCCATAAAGATCTCTAGGCTTCTCTCCACCATGTTCAAGAAAATAGCCATCATGCCTCTTTGAAAATTAGCCGGTGCATTACATAACCCAAATGGCATTCTTCGAAAAGCAAATGTCCCATATGGACAAGTGAAAGTGGTCTTCTCTTGGTCCTCTAGAGCAATGGTAATTTGATTGTACCCTGAGTACCCATCCAAAAGACAATAAAATTCATGACCTGCCAACTGATCATGCATTTGGTCTATGAAAGATAAAGAAAAATGAACCTTTCAAGTCCCCTTGTTTACCTTCCGATAGTCCAAAAAACTCTCCATCTAGTTACCATCCTTGTTGGGATGAGATCATTAGCTTCATTCAATATCACGGTCATACCACCCTTTTTGGGCACACATTGAACTGGGCTTACCCACTTGCTATCGAATATGGGAAAAATGATGCCCATATCCAACCATTTGATAATCTCCATCTTCACCACTTCTTTCATCATTGGGTTTAACCTCCTTTGTGCATCTCTGGTAGGAATTGTCCCCTCCTCTGTCAAAATTTTATGCATACAAATGTAGGGGCTAAATCCTTTGATTTCAGCTAAAGACCACCCAATAGCTCATTTTCTTCCTTTTAAAACCATCATTAGCTTTTCCTCTTGTTCCTTGGTGAGTGTCGAAGAAATGATTATCGGTAGTGTCTCACCATCTTTCAAATAAGCATACTTGAGGTCATTAGGTAATGGCTTAAGCTCTAGTGTAGGACGCTCTTCAATAGATGGCTTAAGTTAGGACCTTTCCTTCAACACCTCATCAAAAACATTAACACCAACACAAGGAGGCATAGCCTCCATAAAATGAAAATTTTCTATGCCTCATTTTTCAAACCTATATCATCTCCATCATAGTCATTCAAAACAATGTTATCACTACACTCATGCACATAATCATCATCATGAAAATCAATGGTCTCAATGACCTCATGCATACTATCAACATCAAAATAATCAATGTCAACATCATGAGTATGCATAGCATCACAAGTACTATCACTATTCTTTTTATCCACAATACATGATCTAGTGATAAGAAACTCTAAAGGATCAATAGGATGGTCATAGCTAAATATATCATGCACACAATTGTCAAGAGAATCTATCCTAAAACAATCATCCATATCATTTGGAAATTTCATTGATTTAAAAACATTAAATGTTACCTCTTCATTTTGCACCTTTATCGTGAGCTCTCCTTTGTGCACATCAATCAAAGCTCTTCTCATGGCAAGGAATGTCCAAACAAGAATGATGGAGATATCTCGATCATCTTGCATGTCTAGTACAATAAAATCTACCAAAAAAATGAATTTGTTAACCTTGACAAGAACATCTTCAACAATACCTCTTGGTCTTTTAATTGACCTATCTGCCATTTAGAGTGTGACCGAATTTGGTCTTGGCTCGCCTAACCCAAGCTTCTTGAAAATCAAAAATGGCATCAAATTAATGCTAGCTCCAAGATCACATAAAGCCTTCCCAAATTCGAGCTTTCCAATTGTACAATGTACGTTGAAACTTTCAAGATATTTTTTTTTTTCAACCATTTTGCTATCTGATAACTCTAATTTATTAGAGTATTATTAGCTCTTATTCATAAATACTTGCTTGTTAATTTGGGAATATCCACACATTATAATCATTTATACACTATTTGTGGATTTTGTGATTTAAATGAATTCTTTGATAATAAATTCAAAATAATTATGAAATGTGTCAAAAAGAATTATATTTTGATGTGCACTCATTATATTTTCATTGCCCTTGCAGGAAATAAAGAAAACAACAAAGAAAATGCAAAAATACAACTTTGCTGCAGCTTTGCTGCAGCAAAACCATACCAGGAAATCAACGACAAAACAGAGCTGATGTGGAATCAAGAATTCAAGGGCTGATTTGGACACTAAAGGAAAAGGACAATTTTGTGCTTTCATTAACTCACCTTTTGAGGGATAATATTGGAAATTAACACACCAAAATTTGTCTCCAATTAAACCTAATATAAAAGAGCAAAAATAGGGGCTGATTTAAAGAGCATTCTGCAGCAGAAAATAAAACACATATACAGCAGAATCTGGGCAGCAGCGAAGCAGCGAGGAACAACCAGAATTGCGACAGAAAACAGAGAACAAATCAGCAGCAGCAAGAAGGAAAAACACAGCAGATAGCAGCCCCAAATTCTGGACAGATTTGGTGCAAGGAAGGAGAGGCAAAACAGAGCATCAATTTGACTTTGGAAAGAGATCAATTGAAGCTTGATTTGCAAGGACTTTCATTGAAGAGAAAGCAAGAACGAGACAAAGGATCATAATCCAATTGGTTTAGGGTTGATTTAAGGGATTTATTTATCTATTTCATTATTTCTTTATTATTTGATTCTTCTAAATTCTCTAAACCATATGGATCTGATTTTGAGCATATATAATTTGATGTTTAATTTTATAAATATGCTTGGCTAAATTCTCATTCAGTTAGGGTTGTGGATATGCAAGTGTATGTAGACTTTGTGTTTTAATTTCATAAAAATGTGCTTTGCTTGGTAAAGGATGCTAGTTATTCTACGCTTGATTAATTGATTCATTCTTATTGATTGCTTGATCAATAATTGATAGGATAATAGACTGAAATTGAATCTGGAAAGGTTAATTTTAAGTTAGAATAAGCTAGAATAGTGTGAAGAAATTGATATAGGAATATATAATTATCTCACATAACTCAAAAGAATTTGTGCATGAACGTTGTTCTTAGATTCAGTTTTGCATAGGAATATGTTTAATTGAGTCATAGAATATATAAACATTGCAGATTCGGAAGAATCCTTTGTGAATTTTTGAAATTCGAGTTACTGGTATATTTTGCTGCAGCATTGCTACAGCATCACTTTGCTACAGCATTGCTGTAGCAAAGCAGTTTGTCTACATCACTTGTCATATTCGCAATCCTAACTGATTTATCTATCTGTAATTTGTGATATTCTTCTTGTTGAACGTTGTTTCAGTGTTTTCACTCTTGTTCTCTCGTATTATTTATTTTATTTTATTTTTTTATTTTATTTTAATAAACAAAAACACAAAACATTGATCTTAATAGTTAATTTTTACGATATTTTCTAGTATTCCAATCTCCGTGGGAACGATCTTTCTTATCATTATATTACTTGTTTGCGACACGTGCACTTGCGTTAAATCATATACACCATTGTGAGCAACAAGTTTTTGGCGCCGTTGCCGGGGATTGGCAACGTTAGAAATTATTCGTAGAAATCGACTTTTGTTTTTATTTAATTTTTGTTTATCTAATATCTCTTTTGTGTCTTTTGTATGAGCAGATTTCGTGACAAGGATATCCTACCCTTCGATCCCGAAATTGAACGTACTTTCAGACTAAGAAGAAGAGAACAACAAGGTTTCGCTCAGATTGAAGATATGGCACAAGCAGGGAACGGAAACAATGGCCATGAACAGAATTTAAACAATGCAATCAATGTGATACCTCCAATGGATGATAGGGACAGAGCTTTGAATGAATATGCATTGCCTATGCTAGAAGGGTTGAATCCAAGCATCACAAGACCAAACATTCAAGCAACTCACTTTGAGTTAAAACCAGTGATGTTTCAGATGCTACAAACAGTCGGGCAATTTAGTGGGTTACCTACAGAAGATCCTCATCTACATCTCAGATTATTTATTGAAGTCAGTAACTCATTTAAATGGACAGGGGTAACTGAGGAAGCATTTAGGCTCAAATTATTCCCTTATTCCTTAAGAGATCGTGCTAGAGCATGGCTGAACTCCTTGCCACCTGACTCTATTGCAACTTGGAACGATTTAGCTGAGAAATTCTTGATGAAATACTTCCCACCAACAAAAAATGCTAAATTGAGGAATGATATCACCTCTTACCAACAATTGGATGGAGAATCTCTATATGAAGCTTGGGAAAGATTTAAAGAATTGTTAAGGAAATGTCCTCACCATGGTATACCTCATTGGATCCAAATGGAGACTTTCTACAATGGTCTCAATGCTCAAACGAGAACAATTGTTGATGCATCTGCTAATGGAGCTCTTTTAGCCAAGTCTTACAATGAAGCCTATGATCTACTTGAGAGGATGGCCAGCAATAATTACCAATGGCCAATGGACAGAGTAGCAACTGCAAAAAGAGTGGCTGGTGTGCATGAAGTTAATGATGTTACGGCACTTACAGCTCAGGTTTCATCCTTGGTTAATCTGTTGAAGAATCAGCATATGACAGCAAATGTGAATTCAATCCAAGATTCAGGAATTTCATGCGTCTACTGTTCGGGGTCTCATGTGTTTGAAAACTGTCCTTCAAATCCAGAATCAATTTGTTTTGTGAGTGATGTAAACAGGAACCACAATCCGTACTCCAACACATATAACCCAGGGTGGAGGCAACACCCAAATTTCTCTTGGAACAATCAAGGTGGTAGTCAAGTTAACCATACCATGCCTAATCGACCTACATTCCCACCAGGATTTCAGCAACAGCCACAGAGAAATCAACCGAATGAACCATCCAGCTCGTTGGAATCTTTACTCAAAGAATACATGGCTAAGAATGATGCAATCCTTCAAAGTCAAGCTGCTTCAATGAGGAATCTAGAAAATCAAGTGGGACAGCTAGCTAATGAACTTAGGAACCGTCCACAAGGTGCACTTCCAAGTGATACCGAAACTCCAATGAGAGAAAGAAAGGAATTTTGCAAAGCCATTACTCTAAGGAGTGGAAAAGAATTAGAGGGACCAAGTGGACAGAAAATAAGTCAAAAGGGGAACATTTCAACCCAAGATAAGGAGGAAAAAGATTTGGAAAAATCTGAAGCTGTTCTGAAAAACTCAGAAAATTCTGGTACCCAAAATGCTACAGCATTGCTGCAGCAAAGTTCGCAGCAACACAGACCACCTCCACCATTCCCTCAAAGATTTCAGAAACAGCAACAAGACCTTCAATTCAGGAAATTTTTAGATGTTCTTAAGCAACTTCATATCAACATTCCATTGGTGGAAGCCTTGGAACAAATGCCAAATTATGTCAAATTCATGAAAGACATCCTGACCAAAAAGAGACGATTTGGCGAATTTGAGACAGTTGCCTTAACAAGTGAAAGTAGTGCTATGTTACAGAATAAACTTCCTCCTAAGCTCAAGGATCCTGGAAGTTTCACAATTCCATGCTCTATAGGTAATCAATATTTTGGCAAGGCTTTATGTGATTTGGGAGCAAGTATTAATTTGATGCCTTTGTCAATTTTTAAGAAGTTGGGGATTGGTGAAGCATGGCCTACTACAGTCTCTTTACAATTGGCAGATCGATCCATTGCTCATCCTGAAGGAAAAATTGAAGATGTCTTGGTGAAAGTGGACAAATTCATCTTCCCAGCAGATTTTATTGTACTTGACTATGAAGAAGACAGAGAAGTGCCTATTATTTTGGGAAGACCATTCTTAGCTACAGGCCGAACTTTGATTGACGTTCAAAAAGGAGAATTAACTATGAGAGTTCAAGATGAACAAGTCACTTTCAACGTGTTTAAAACCATGGAATCTCCCAATAATGTTGAAGAGTGCTCATCCATTTCAGTTGTGGATTCTCTGGTATCTAATGAACCTGAAAAATGTGGCTATAATGATTCTCTACAAATTTTATTGCAATATGATTCCGATTGTGAAGAGGAAATTGAGGAGAAATTACCTTGGTTGGAAGCAGGTTCTAATACATATAAAACGGAAAATAAAGTTCAATTTCCAGACTTTTTATCTCCGGACTTCAATCTTCCTAAGTCTTCAGTTGATGTGCCACCAGGTTCAAATTCCTATCAAAAGAAGAAATTTTTCCATAATTTGAAGTTCTACTATTGGGATAGGCCATTGTTGTTCAAGCGATATACAAACCGAAAGATTAGAAGATGTATTCCCGAAGATGAGATGGTGAATATTTTGCAACAATGTCAGTCCTATCGAGAAATTAAGAGGATCCTAAAGAACAATGTTGGTCTAAGTCAAAAATATTGGAAATGTTGGTCCAAAAAAAAAAATTTCAAGCTAATGGCCAACACATTAGACATTATTGGAGAGAAATTCTTGACAGGGAGCATACCTCCATTCCACTCCTAGACCCATGACTACAAGCAAAGTCGGGCTGTCGACTCTAACACAAGGGCTCATGGGAGGCAACCCATGTTTCTTTATTTTTCTTAGTTTTTCTTAATTTTTAGTTTATGATTTTTAATTCAATTTAATTGTGTGAGTTCTTTTACTTAGAAGTTTATTTTCTGCATTTTCAGGTCATCCCAGGGAGTGTGAGCAAGAGAAAAGCAAAGCACACCAATGGAGAGGAAAATTTTCTCACAGTGTAAAAAATTGGAAAATTTTGCTGCAGCTTTGCTGTAGCAACGCTATAGCAAAGTTCTACACTGTTCTTCTTTGAGCAAAGTTCTATGTTGGTTGGGCTTATTTTTCAGTGCTTCAATTTGGTTTGCCTTTCACTCCCAGTCACCCATCAGGGCAGTTTCTTTACTTTGTCATTTTCTTTTTCTGCCTTTTTGTTTGCTATCTGATTTATTTAATGGTGCGCACTGAGGACAGTGCTTATTTTAAGTTTGGGGGGAAGGAATCTGCTGTTTACTATCTGATCTGTTTACTGTGGTTTACTGTCTAATCTGTCTACTGTTAAACTGTGGAATTGATGAAATTTCTATGCTGAATTTTAATTTATGATGCGAAATCTGCTATGATTTTATGATAAATTGCTTGATCTAAGGTTGTCAAAAATTTCATGTTGTCATCTTTGTTTTGAAAAAGAAACTAATTTGTCACTTTATTAGAAGAGAAATCTTGCTTATTGAGAAAAATTGATTTGATTAAGTGTTAGTTGGAAAATGTTGAAAACTTATTTTGAAATATACACCCACAACTCTAACTGCACTGTCTACTTGTTTGTTTGTTTGATATAAACTTTGAATAAGGGTAGTTTATAGGAGAGTTTGAGCCTCTAGAACTGGTTTGGAGAATTTCTCAAAGCGAAATTCTAGAAAGTTCATTACTTAATGAAATGATCTAGGCCTTCTTTGGATTCGATTGTGCTTTTCATGCTAACCTTGGTTAAAAATATATTTCATTTGCACACCTAATTTGAGCCATGAATGATCAAAATTCTTTTTGTCAACACCCACATAAAAACTTAGCATCTCCTTATTTGCATATCCTTTGACCTTTACCTCACAAGTGCATTACCATCTTTAAGAATTGTTGTTAGAAAGGTTGATGCCTCTTGGAAGAAAGAAAATTATGGTGTTGAAAATGGTGTTGTTTATGATGAAAATCACTCTTGTTTGGTTATATTGAGATCGATCCTTCATTCAAAAAAAAAAAAAAAATGAGCAATCTGGAAACAACTTTGCTGCAGCTTTGCTACAGCATTGCTGCAGCAAAACAGATTCACTCCAAAACTTAAAAAAAAAAAAAAAATGAATGAAGAGAAGTTTGGGGGTAGCAATGTAAATAAAGAGTCAAAAAAGTATTCTTGAATAGTGTTTGTGCTTGTGGGGTATGATACCTAAATATGACTTTCACCTTACCTTTACCCTTGCCTTACATTTCAAGCTTATTTAAGTCCTTTTGATCTTTGATTAGTGAACATCTACATTAGTGGAGACAGATTTAAAAGACCAACATATGGAGGCATGATTTTAAACTTAAGGAACATAAATTACCTAAGTTTGGGGGGAAGTATCAAATAACAAATTATGAGACATCACACACACACATGGGGTTGTTTTGGAATGAGTTTGAGATATTGAAAGTAACATTTGAGAAAAATCAATTTGGATCATGAATTTGAGATTTCTTCTTTCTAATTTTGAAACAAGTTTAGTTTATTTATTAGTTGACAACTATGTTTTTAGCGTGAGTTGAAACCTTTGTTTTAAATTGCCACTTGCCGATCATCATATAATTTAGTGCTTGAGGACAAGCAAGATGCTAAGTTTGGGGAGTTGATAACTCTAATTTATTAGAGTATTATTAGCTCTTATTCATAAATACTTGCTTGTTAATTTGGGAATATCCACACATTATAATCATTTATACACTATTTGTGGATTTTGTATTTTAAATGAATTCTTTGATAATAAATTCAAAATAATTATGAAATGTGTCAAAAAGAATTATATTTTGATGTGCACTCATTATATTTTCATTGCCCTTGCAGGAAATAAAGAAAACAACAAAGAAAATGCAAAAATACAACTTTGCTGCAGCTTTGCTGCAGCAAAACCATACCAGGAAATTAACGACAAAACAGAGCTGATGTGGAATCAAGAATTCAAGGGCTGATTTGGACACTAAAGGAAAAGGACAATTTTGTGCTTTCATTAACTCACCTTTTGAGGGATAATATTGGAAATTAACACACCAAAATTTGTCTCCAATTAAACCTAATATAAAAGAGCAAAAATAGGGGCTGATTTAAAGAGCATTCTGCAGCAGAAAATAAAACACATATACAGCAGAATCTGGGCAGCAGCGAAGCAGCGAGGAACAACCAGAATTGCGACAGAAAACAGAGAACAAATCAGCAGCAGCAAGAAGGAAAAACACAGCAGATAGCAGCCCCAAATTCTGGACAGATTTGGTGCAAGGAAGGAGAGGCAAAACAGAGCATCAATTTGACTTTGGAAAGAGATCAATTGAAGCTTGATTTGCAAGGACTTTCATTGAAGAGAAAGCAAGAACGAGACAAAGGATCATAATCCAATTGGTTTAGGGTTGATTTAAGGGATTTATTTATCTATTTCATTATTTCTTTATTATTTGATTCTTCTAAATTCTCTAAACCATATGGATCTGATTTTGAGCATATATAATTTGATGTTTAATTTTATAAATATGCTTGGCTAAATTCTCATTCAGTTAGGGTTGTGGATATGCAAGTGTATGTAGACTTTGTGTTTTAATTTCATAAAAATGTGCTTTGCTTGGTAAAGGATGCTAGTTATTCTACGCTTGATTAATTGATTCATTCTTATTGATTGCTTGATCAACAATTGATAGGATAATAGACTGAAATTGAATCTGGAAAGGTTAATTTTAAGTTAGAATAAGCTAGAATAGTGTGAAGAAATTGATATAGGAATATATAATTATCTCACATAACTCAAAAGAATTTGTGCATGAACGTTGTTCTTAGATTCAGTTTTGCATAGGAATATGTTTAATTGAGTCATAGAATATATAAACATTGCAGATTCGGAAGAATCCTTTGTGAATTTTTGAAATTCGAGTTACTGGTATATTTTGCTGCAGCATTGCTACAGCATCACTTTGCTACAGCATTGCTGTAGCAAAGCAGTTTGTCTACATCACTTGTCATATTCGCAATCCTAACTGATTTATCTATCTGTAATTTGTGATATTCTTCTTGTTGAACGTTGTTTCAGTGTTTTCACTCTTGTTCTCTCGTATTATTTATTTTATTTTATTTTTTTATTTTATTTTAATAAACAAAAACACAAAACATTGATCTTAATAGTTAATTTTTACGATATTTTCTAGTATTCCAATCTCCGTGGGAACGATCTTTCTTATCATTATATTACTTGTTTGCGACACGTGCACTTGCGTTAAATCATATACACCATTGTGAGCAACACTATCTAAAATAGCACTACACTCCTCCATGAGGGTCACTGTCTCATAAACTTCACATATGATGGCATTTGCTCAAGAGCATCGGCAAATGGAATGTTGATATGCAATTTCTTGAAGACTTCAAGAATTTTTGAGAATTGCTTATCCATCTTGTCCTTTTGAAATCTTTGGGGATAAGGTGAGGTAGTGTGTATGTAAGACTCAACTTAGGTGCATAAGATTATTCTAGTTCTTTTTCCACCCTTTCTTCATTCTTTTCTTTATCCACTTTCTCTTCCATTTGATGACCTAGATTTTGTTATGTTTTTAAGCTTTCTTTTTATGTTTTATTTTATTATTATCGTGTTTTAGAAGGTATTTATGTGTTTTGTAGGTTATTGGGCTCTTAGAAGAATATTGGATTAAAATGACTCAAAAGGAGTGAAAATGGAGTAACAAGGGTCAAAGAATGTAAGCCTTACATTGGGAGTCAAAAATTATGTAAGGGTTACATACAAGGCGAGGAAAACAAGGCTTGCCACAGCGAAGAAATATTTGTGTCACGGTAACCAAGTCTTGCGTTTCAATATTGGAGCTAAAAATCAATACGCACTGCGACAAAAGAAAATGCACACCACAGCGGGATAGCCCCTGTTTTGTATACCAGCCCAAAAATTCAACATGCTCTGGGGCAGGATAAAATGTGTCCCACGTCGGAGTACCAAAAAGGTAAGAAACCCTAATACGCGTGTGTTTCTTCACTCACCTATAAATACCACGCTAGACCTCTCCCAAACACAAGTTTTCATAAACAAAATTTCCTCCATCCTTAGCTATTGTGGCAGCAAGGGTTCAACCCAAAATCAAGAGAAGACCCTCCATTATTGAAGCTACTCCAAGGAATAGAGAAAAGGTGATAGGAACACTTTGTGATATTTTTAATGTATTTCCTTACTTATTTGGTTACGTTTGATCTTAGTTTTGTTACTTTTAGCTTAGTTGTTGAAAGAGTCCCTAGATAGCATTGGTGTGCAAAAATGAGCATAAATGAAGTTTTTGAGCTTTTCTTTTTTATTGTAACTTTCCTATTCTAAGAATGTAACTTTCATTTTCTTATAAATTCTTAATTATTTTGTAGGAAATCTGCATTATCATCATCAAATTGGAGAGTTTAGGGAGTGTTATACTTGAAAAGGAAGGAGTGGAGGCCAAGAGATAATCAAAATCAAAATAAAACTCAAAATGGAAAGAAATTGGAATTTTGCCAAATTTCGTACTCCAAATTCACAGGGCTCTACTAGACAACTCAGAAGTCCAAAAATCATGAATGAGGTATCATTGGAAAGCTCTACGTGTGTAGATTCTAGAAAATCCAAGACCTAGATCATATATATTTTCAAACCTAAGTTATGCCCATTTTAGTGAGCAAGGGTTAGTATGGCCAAAATTCTTGACTTTGAATTCAATTCAAAGGAGTACATCAAGTCCCACATCAAAATTAAAGAAAAATTACCAAAACAAATTATCCTATACAAGAAGTTTTAGTCCCACATTGAAAAATGAAGAGAAGATAGCCAACCAATTCTCCTATATAAGGAGCAAGGCTTCACCTCTCAAAATCATCTCTTCATTTGCATTAACCTTAGAGTAAAGGATTATCATCAAGACTTCTCAAGCTTCAACAGTGTAATATTTATGTTTATTTTTTATTTTTATTATTTTGTTATTGTATTGAAGTTATTTGTTTTGGATTCTTTTATTGGAAATATGATTTATTTGCTGTAAGTCTTGTTTATTTTCATATTTGATTAAAGCATGAAATTAGATTGTTAATGATTTGTAGTTATGAATTCATGAACTATGATTATGTGTAAGAATTTTTCAATCTAATTTAGATGTCTAGTCTTATATGGTTCGAAACATATAGGGTTGATATATCATTGGTAGTTACTACATATGAACGTTTTCTATGTGGTGATGAAAAGTATCATATTGCCTATTAGGATTCTAATAGGGCGATCCTTATGAGGTTCTAATCAAAAGGTGAAACTTGTAAAAGTGTGTGTGAGGATTGCAAGGTTATTATTTATGGTTTGACACCCATAGTCTTAGCATGTATCCGAACTACATTCATGAAAGCTTAATGATCTACTTGGATTTTTACATGGTTAGACATTTCTGCTATGTTTAAGTTGGGTGAAATATCTAGGTGATGGACGTTTCCTATATCTTAGAGACTTTATAAGAATATGTTGGGTATTTTGTGGTCGTTGCCCTTATACTAAAGGGTTTGATTCTTATGCATGCTTGTGGGATTGAATTCGTTGCTATTTGTTATGACAGTCTGATTGAATGCTTGGTTATCTATGGTTGTGTGAATGGAGATGATCACTTGTATATAATTTTTGTTTTGCTTTTAGTTAAAAATCGATTCCAAAACCCCATAAATTCTTGTACACATTGTATATTTGTGAATATTTATTATACTAACACTTGTTGTAGGTGTCCTTTTAGTCCCCAGTCCCTAACGATCCCTTATTTGTCCATTACTACATTGATAGGGTTATTGATATGCAAGTAATTGCAGGTATATCAAATGGCGCCGTTGCCAGGGATTGAAAAATCTCTAACTTTAAATGTCATTGATTTTTGTGTTGTTATCAGAGTTTTTGCTTTGTGTGTTGCATGGTTGTTTCAAACTTTGTAGCATGCTAGCCTAAATTTTGATATCATATGTAAATTTTATCATCTTATTTTTGTTTCTTGTTGTGAGTTTAGTTAAATATTTTATTGTTGCAAGTGTGTAAAATCATATGAGTAGACAAGGGCCCTCTTGTTAATATTGGCCTTAACCCTTCATTTGTACCCTACTAAGAACTCTTGAAGTTGAGGGCGGCCTTTATTAACACTTGGAGAACAGTCTAACACATAAGTTGATTTCTTAGCTGAGTAAGGAGCATATATGGGTGGTGTCTAGAAAAAGACCCTTGGTGACAAGTTTTAAATTGGATCTTAGAGATGCTATAGACAGTGCCAAAACCACTATGTGGGAGTAGCCAATCGGGGCTTTGACCTCAATTAATTGAGTAGCCTCCATAGCATAATGAGTCCTCCCTCTCGCTTATCCCTGATCTGGTCATTCATGCTCTCTAAACCAAAGGAAAGAAACTTATGTCTAGGCAACTATCCCTATATCGTAGCTCACTAATAGTAGTGGATTCTATTGGGCTCGACTTACAACTTGGAATCAATAGGGATATTAACTAAGTTCATTTCATGTAAAAAATATTGCTTGTATACTTAAGTTATATCAAATTAAATATGACCTTGTCAAGGGTAGTTGTTCTGTAGTCCCATTACACAATTGATGAACACAATTTTGACCTATGTTTTGTTATGTTTTTAAGCATTCATTTTATGTTTTATTTTATTATTTTCGTGTTTTGGAAGGTATTTTTGTGTTTTGTAGGTTTTTGGACTCTTGAAGAATATTGGATTGAAATAACACAAAAAGAGAGAAAATGGAGTAACAAAAGCCAAAAATAAAAATGTAAGCCTTACATTGGCGCGTAAGCCTTAAATAGGGAGAATCAGCACAGCATGTACATGTATGTACATACCTTTACATGCAAGGCACGCCGAGGCGGGCAAAACTTGCGCCGCGGCGGGGAGGTTTATGTTTTCAATTTTGGAGCCAAAATAGAACGCGCGCCGCAGCGGGCAAAACCTGCGCTGAGGCGAGCGTGCCAAAGCTGCCCAGAAACCCTAAAACGCGTATTCCACTTCATTCCTCCTATAAATACCACATTATACCTCTCCCAAACACAAGTTTTTGACAAGTTTTCATAGCCATTTTCTTCTCCACCTTTGCTGCTACTGCAGCAAGGATTTTCCACCCAAAATCAAAAGGAGACCCTCCGTTGTTGAAGCTACTCCAAGGATTTGAGAAAGAGGATCAATCAAGTTCGAGGAATTGGAGCTAGAGGATTCATTGGGGTATTTTCAGTGTAATATCTTTTTCTTCTCTGATTTTGTGGTTTTCCTCCACGACTAATTTGATTGACACCAATTTAGTTATGGTTGGCTAATTTATGTATTTGGGATTTTAGTATTGCTTCTAATGATTGGAAGAACAATTTTGTAATTTAATTATATATGATTGGATTTATTTCTTGTTCATGTTCTTATTATTTTCTGATTGTGAATTAATGGTGGACCAAACCTTAGTTTGTAATTAGGAAGAATATTTTAGAATTAGGCATTAGAAACGCCATCTTTGCTTAATTGTGCATTATGAACAAGAGCCTAAATTGATTGCATTGATTTGTGTTAGTTTAGGTGATTAGAATTATTTCCTTGAGGTAATTCCAATTAGTTAATTAACGGTCCGGATCAAAGAAGTTAATTAGTTGATTGTAGTGAAAATTGCCATTGATTTGGGATTTTCTAGGTTTAGCGAAAAAATAATTAAATCCAACTTTTAATTGAATGCTTAATTTGTTTTTGCCATGAATGGATAGCAAACTAAAATTTCCATTTACATCCATCATCCCCACTTTGGTTGTGATTACTTTTATTTTCATTTTATTTTAGTTTCTTTAATTTAATTCCGAATTTACAATCTATTCTTCAACCGACAATTGTTAGAATGTTTAGGATTGTTTGTTCAACTAAATAAGAAAACAAATAACGTTTTAGAACCACCACAATTCCTTGAGAGACGATCTTGGGAGTATACTTATCACTCATTACAAGTGATTCGTGCACTTGCGAGCTTTTACAAATACAAAATTTGGTTATCAAGTTTTTGTGCATCAAGTTTTTGGCGCCGCTGCCGGGGAATTGGCGTTTTAAAGTGTTTATTTATTTTCTGTTTAGTTTGTTTGTCGTATTTCTTTATTTTTGTGATTTCTTTTTAGTTTTGTGATTTTTGTTAGTATTTGTGTTTTGCTTTGTTATTTTTAGTTTTTTAAATGTTTTTATTTGTTTGAGTCATTTGTTTTAGTTGTTTGTTTTATTTTTTTATTTTTTATTTTTTATTTTTTTTATTTATTTGCTTTTTCTGGAATATATTTGGTGCTTTGATTTCTTTATTGTTTTTGTTAGTATATGAAAGGTACCGTTCGTAGACTACATCAACATATTCAAAAGAGCACATAATCAGGCTGGATACTGATATCCAAGAGCTAGCAAATATGGAGGTATGTGGTATTTGTGGTTTACATGGACATGATGCTAATGTTTGCACTTTTGCAGGTGATTTCTATACTTTTACCAACCGAGATATCGATCTTAATGAGGGATGTCACCCACCTTGGAATGATCACCCACCTTGGAGTGATTCCTATACTTATATTCCCGAGTTGGGAAATCACCAAAATTTTTATTGGGAAGCAAACACTAACCCACCCTATGCCTCATACCCATATTTTAATCCTTATGACCTACCCATTCACCCTAAGAAGCCAACCTTGGAGGAAACCTTGAATACTTTTATTCAAGTTAGCATAGAAAACCAAGAGAGACATAATCAAAGGATGGATTCCTTAGAGGACTCTATGATAAGGATTGAAATGCAAATTGGGAAACTAGCGGAACAACTTCTAGCACATAAAGAGTTGCCCAATCAAGATGAGCAAGTAAAGGATGACATAATCCTTCAAAGTGGTAAAGTTTTTAATGATATTTATTTTCCTAAAATTTTTGATGATTTACCACTTTGTGTAGAAAATATAGATGGGGAGCAAGCAATTCTCATAGAAGGTCAAGTTGAGGAAGATCAAATTCTACAACCTTCTAAGGAGAACAAGGAGGAATTCTCTTTACCTCCCATGCCACACAAGGCACCTAAGACTTGCACATCTCCAAATCCTTTTCCCTACCACTTCCACCAAAAAGTGTGTGCTGTGCTTCATCAGAAACAACTACCGAGATGGAAGGATACGCTTAATGACATACTAGCTCAGAAAATTGATATCACACATTTCAAGATTTTTGATGACGGTGGATAGGAAGGGATCTTTGCGTGTTGCTAAGACGTTAAAGAAAGCGCTTGGTGGGAGGCAACCCACTATTTTAGGTAATATTTTTCCTTTTCTTTTAGTTTAGTTAATTTTCTATTTGTTCCTTTTAAATGCCTTTCTGAACATGTGCGTAGTTGAAAACATTGAGGACAATGTTTAGTTTAGGTTTGGGGGTACAAATAGGTTCCAATAAAAACTTTTTGATACAAAACTATCATGCCTCCTTGTTAATTTAAAGTGAGTAATTGAATCTTTATACATGTTTTGTTTGATTTCTTGTACATATTTAAGGTTAGTTATAAAAGTTGGTTTTTGTTCATAGTTCATACTTCATGCTTTTTAATATTGAAATTGAGATGAACCCAAATTTTGTGTTTATGAATTAAATAGTGGAGACTACCTTGTGAGATGATTATTGAGCCATTAACGTTTCATTCTGAGAGTTAATCATTATTCTACTCTTTTAAACACTTTTCTTATTATTTCAAATTGTTAGAAGATCTCTATAGGTTTTTGCATTGAATGTTAGGATTTTTAACATCTAATGAAGAATCATAGGTTTAATTGTATTGCTTAGATTAAATGATTTGAGTAAAATTTTAAGAGTTTGCCTATTTCATTCATGCTTGACTTTTAAAAAATATAAGGGAATTCCTATAGCCAACACAAAAGAGCTAAAAGTTGCCTTTCACAAAATACACATGTATTTGGGTCCCAAAAAAAAAACTATTGTGACCCTAAAAGTTCTTCAAATGGTGAAATGGTTAATATAAAAAAAAGAAATAATTTCCCTTAAAGTCAGTGTATTTTCATTCATTCTAGGGCACACTTGAAATTTTTGCTTGAAGATTTTAATTGATGCATGAGATTAGTAATGTGATTCCTTCATAAATCCTATCATTTGATTCCTTTCATGAGATCAATGCTATACACTTTTTGAGCCTTTCTTGTTTTAATCATATGCGAATCTATTAGCTCATTTCTTTACATCACTTCTATTCGCATATACTTTGTTGAGTGTTTGAACCCATAGGATCAGTGTGATATTAAGAGTGAATCTTGTGAGGAATAGAGTTGAAGCGAATTCGGATTCTTAACACTAGGTTTGGGGGAATTAATATTGATATATATTTTTTTTAGCATTGGAGTATGCACTTGTGATGCAAAACTGATTTGCATGATGAATCCTTAATGTGTTAAGATGATTGGATAAACTTATGTATGAGCATCGATTATGAACTGAGAATAAACTGAAGCATGAGAAATTTTGTTGAATTAAGTTTGTAGTTTTTATTTGTAGCATTGTTATTTGTCGTTTTAGTTTTTCTTTTAGTTGGATGTTTGTGGGAATCATCACTGAAAACCCTCACGAGACTTTAACTCGTCCACTAGGGCAACCTAGGGGTTTAAAGGCTTGTTGCATATGCTAAATGCAACCATGACAATCTACGGAAGTGATTTAGGTTAGTTTAATTTTAGTTTTGCTAGAGGACTAGCAAAATGTAGGTTTGGGGGTATTTGATGAACACAATTTTGACCTATGTTTTGTTATGTTTTTAAGCATTCATTTTATGTTTTATTTTATTATTTTCGTGTTTTGGAAGGTATTTTTGTGTTTTGTAGGTTTTTGGACTCTTGAAGAATATTGGATTGAAATAACACAAAAAGAGAGAAAATGGAGTAACAAAAGCCAAAAATAAAAATGTAAGCCTTACATAGGGAGAATCAGCACAGCATGTACATGTATGTACATACCTTTACATGCAAGGCACGCCGAGGCGGGCAAAACCTGCGCCGAGGCGAGCGTGCCAAAGCTGCCCAGAAACCCTAAAACGCGTATTCCACTTCATTCCTCCTATAAATACCACATTATACCTCTCCCAAACACAAGTTTTTCACAAGTTCTCATAGCCATTTTCTTCCCCACCTTTGCTGCTACTGCAGCAAGGGTTTTCCACCCAAAATCAAGAGGAGACACTCCGTTGTTGAAGTTACTCCAAGGATTTCAGAAAGAGGATCAATCAAGTTCAAGGAATTGGAGCTAGAGGATTCATTGGGGTATTTTCAGTGTAATATCTTTTTCTTCTCTGATTTTGTGGTTTTCCTCCACGACTAATTTGATTGACACCAATTTAGTTATGGTTGGCTAATTTATGTATTTGGGATTTTAGTATTGCTTCTAATGATTGGAAGAACAATTTTGTAATTTAATTATATATGATTGGATTTATTTCTTGTTCATGTTCTTATTATTTTCTGATTGTGAATTAATGATGGACCAAACCTTAGTTTGTAATTAGGAAGAATATTTTAGAATTAGACATTAGAAACGTCATCTTTGCTTAATTGTGCGTTATGAACAAGAGCCTAAATTGATTGCATTGATTTGTGTTAGTTTAGGTGGTTAGAATTATTTCCTTGAGGTAATTCCAATTAGTTAATTAACGGTCCGGATCAAAGAAGTTAATTAGTTGATTGTAGTGAAAATTGCCATTGATTTGGGATTTTCTAGGTTTAGCGGAAAAATCATTAAATCCAACTTTTAATTGAATGCTTAATTTGTTTTTGCCATGAATTGATAGCGAACTAAAATTTCCATTTATATCCATCATCCCCACTTTGGTTGTGATTACTTTTATTTTCATTTTATTTTAGTTTCTTTAATTTAATTCCGAATTTACAATCTGTTCTTCAACCGACAATTGTTAGAATGTTTAGGATTGTTTGTTCAACTAAATAAGAAAATAAATAACGTTTTAGAACCACCGCAATTCCTTGAGAGACGATCTTGGGAGTATACTTATCACTCATTACAAGTGATTCGTGCACTTGCGAGCTTTTATAAATACAAAATTTGGTTATCAAGTTTTTGTGCATCAACAATGAAGTTCTCTGTTATAGTACCTAAGTGTTAAAGTTAAAACTAAAATAGACATAGGAGCAAAGATCCTTCATCTCATTTTGAAAATGGTTTAAATATCTAAATAAGGGATCATTGTTTGCCTTTCTTAGTGATTTTCGTTACTAACTTATCTAGTTTTGTAGGTATAACTCGCCATGCCTTATCAAAAGGAGAGGAAGAATCCCTGAACCAGAAGAGTTAGTTCATGCACACAAGAAGGAACCCACATGGTGAATTAAGGCCTCTGGACAACGATTTAGAAAGGACAATTCATAACAGCAAGAGCACACAAATGCGAGTAGTCACATCTCTAGAAGAAAGTGTTTATGTGGGTGAGTCTGAGAGTTCAAGGGTACATCAAGAAGAGCACGTAGTAGTAGAGATTGAAGAAGAAGAAGAAGAGGAGGACGAACAAGTAGTAATTCAAATTCCAATGGCTCAAACAATTTGAGCTTTATCCAATCCAGTTGGAGGAGGAGCTGCACCTCTTTGTATCACTTATCCTAATCCTGGCAATGGACTTACAGCTGAGATTGAATTAAAGAGTGGATTCTTGCATCATCTACCCAAATTACCATTTGAAAGAATTTGAGTTCATATGTGGAAGCATGTGCCCTAAGGCAGCTGACCCTAATATTCTAAGGATGAAAGCCTTCCCATTCTCTTTGGAAGGCAAGTTAGGACATGGTTGTTAGAGCTAGAGTCTATTACTATCAACACTTGGGAGAGGATGAAGGTTGAATTTCTGACCAAGTACTTCCCAGCTTCTCAGGTCACTATCTTGAGGAAGAAAATAAGTGGAATTCAGCAAAGTTCTGATGAAACCTTCTACACTTATTGGGAGAGATTTAAGGCATTGGCAACAGCATGCCCTAACCATGGATATAGAGAAGATGCTCTCCTCACATATTTCTATGAAGGACTTGACCCTTCCCAAAAGAGTCTCTTAGATGCTGCTGCTCAAGGACCTTTCCTAGATAAGACACCAGCAGATGCTAAGGAACTTTTGGCTCAACGTGCTCTAAATTGTCAACAATATGAGGGAGCCAACTCTACTAGGGATGGTATTAAGGTGAACTCTAACTCTGCTCTTGAAAAGAAGGTGAACAAAATCTCTACCATGTTAGCCCAAATGATGCAAACAAACCAAGGAGTCCCCATGGCACAAGTGTGTGGTGTGTGTTCTATACATGGGCATCCAATAGATCAATGCCCTCAACTAATTCAGAATGGAGGATGGGAAACTTTAAATGCTATTGGCTTTCAAGGGAATCAAGGAGGACAAAGGTACAATCCCTTCTCAAACACTTACAATCCAGGGCTCAAAGATCACCCCAACTTTAGATGGTCGAACAATGACAATGTTTTGAACCCTCAACAACAAGGGCAACCCTTCTCATGCCCTTCGAGTTTGTATACAAGGCCTTAGGTACCTCAAACTTTTGGTCCTATAAATTCTACTAAAGTTAACTATGATGATATCTTAAAGTCTTTTGCTCAAGGGTAATAGAGTCTAACAAATGTCACTGAGGCTTTAGCTACAGGTCAGAAATCTCATTCCATTGAACTTACAGATATCAAGAAGTAATTGGGACAAGTAGTGGATTTCATGGGAAAGATTCATGAGACTGGGAAACTACCAAGCCAAACTGAACCCAACCCTATCATAGAACACGCCAAGGTGATGGAAACTCGAAGTGGTAAAGTTTTACAAGATCTTTCAAAAATCTAGAAGAAATCCCAAGTGACCCTTATTAACGATGAGAACATTGAAGCCTAACAGAATGGACTAGAAGTAGACCCTGCTACTTCAAAGGCCGAAACTCAATCGCCCAAGAACTCTGAAGTGTCAAAAGGTAACAATGTTAAATCTAAGAATTCATTTAACACTAACAAGTTTGCTCGTGTTCCCTTTCCCAACAGATTTGCAAAGACCAAGAAGGATGAGTCTGATCAAGCCATTCTCAAAATTTTTAAAAAGGTGGAAATGAACATGCCCTTGATTGAATGTCTCAAGCAAGTACCTAAGTATGCCAAGTTTCTTAAGGATCTATGCACCACAAGAAGGCAAACTCATGAGAAAGAGGTGGTAAAAATGAATGAAACAGTGTCTGCAATCTTGTAAAGGAAACTGCCTCCTAAATTGAAGGATCTAGGCAGTTTTTCTGTCCCTTGTGTGATTGGTAACACTAGGTTTGAGAATGTTATGCTAAACTTAGGAGCATCCATCAATGTTATGCCTTATAGTATTTATCAATCTCTAGGTCTAGGAGCATTAAAGAAAGATAAGGTTATCATTCAATTGGCTAATCAATCTAACAAACACCTATTGGGGTATGTAGAAGATGTTCTTGTGCAGGTTAATGAACTCATCTTTCCTGTAGATTTCTACATTCTAGACATGGAAGACTCGCCTATGGAATCAACTCCAATGCTCTTAGGGTGACCTTTCATGAGAACAGCAAGAACAAAGATCGATGTTTATGAAGGATCACTCACCATGGAGTTTAAGGGAGAAATAATAAACTTTAACATCTTCGAAGCTATGAGCTATCCACTTTCTGAGGTTAAACCCTGTTGTTCTGTTGATATGCCAGATGAACTGGCACAAAGGTTTTATAAAGCCATGACGAAGATGAGTTGGCAACAATTATCTCTCAAGGAGTTGGATACAATGACAAAGGCGAAATGATGCCAATAGATGAGCTATTAAAGGACACGGAACCGTTTGTGATTGAAACTTGATGAACACTATTTTGATCTACTATTTGTGATGTTTTTAAGTGTTTATTTTGCATGTAATCTCGATATAATCTTGTTTTGGAGGGTATTCTACTGTTTTGCAGGTCAAAGTAGGTTTGGAGAGAAACTTGGAAAAAGAGAGCAAAAATGGAGTAAAAATGCATACATACGTAAGCCTTACAGTAGGTGCCATACATTATGTAAGCCTTACATCGATAATCAACAGAATATGTACAAGGCATGTACATACATGTACATACCATGTACACCCTTACATGCAAGGCGCGCCGCGGCGAGGAAAGTGTATGCCGCGGCGGGGAGCTCTCGGGTTGGAACATGAAAACCATCAAAACATTGTGCGCCGCGGCGAAGGAATGGTATGCCGCGGCGAGGAATTCAGAGAAATATGTAAAGCCATGTACATACTATGTACTCTCATGTACATACAAGGCGCGCCGCGGCGAAGGAATTGTATGCCGCGGCGAGAGGCTCTCGGGTTTGAACACCAAAATCACGAACACAATGTGCGCCGCGGCATGAAAAATGTGCGCCGCGGCGCGCGCGCGCGTACTGGAATCCTTTTAGGGCACGAGACTTACATCAATTATGGAAACCCTTACAAAACCTAATTGGACAAAACTCTATATATACTCTCTAGCCTCCAAGTGATCACATTATTCAGCCTCCAACCAAAGAAACCAGCCTCAAAGTGATTCCTAGCCTCCATCTACAGATTATTATTGAGCCATAACCAAATCGTGAACAGTAACGTGAATAGTGCTTCATCTTCTCCACATTCTTTAGAGAGGGATTACTCCATTAATGCTCCTCCATTGAAGCTCCATCAACAATCTTGAAGAAGGTGACCATCCAACATCAAGAGCTTGTTCCAAGAGTGGAAATAGGGTAATTTATTGATTGTAATCTTTTCTCTCTTTAAGAATTCATAGAATGTTATTTGTAATGAAAAATATTGATTTGGATTTCATTATGAGTAGCTAAGCTTTTTATGTGTGGGATTTTGGTGATGTAACTATAATTGGATGTTTGATTGTGTGGAATAATTTTATGACTAAGTAATTTAATTTATGTTCATTGTTCTTAATACGTATGTTCATTAATTACTTCTGGCCAATTTGATTTGTGAATATATGAAACATTTTAGGATTGAGTTTTAGAAACGCCATCTGAATTCAATTGAGCACTCTTGAGCATGAGCCTAATTTAAGTGCATTGATTTGTCTTGAATTAGGTGATTAAACTATTTTCTTAGGTTTAAAGCTGATTAACTAATTAACGGTCCGGATCAAAGAAGCTAGTTAGTTAATTAAGGGAAAATCACCATTGATTTGGGATTTTCTAGGGTTAGAGAAAATAATCGTTAAATTCTACTTTTTCGTGCTTAATTGTCAAAACCACATAAATCAATTCATCCATGATTAGTTTACTAACCAATTTCCCACACTCGTTCATCTCATCGTTTCACAAAACTTTCACGCATTTACTTTTATTGTTTTAGTATTTTTATTATTTTAGAGACTATTTTCAGAACCAACCTTTGATAGAGTGTTTAGGATCTATTTTATTGTCACGTTTTATATTGCAATTAACTCTTTCGAAAACCACCGCAATTCCTTTGAGAGACGATCTTGGGAGTATACTTGTCGCTTACTACAAGTGACTCGTGCACTTGCGAGCTTTTATAAATTACAAAATTTGGTTAACAAGTTTTTGTGCATCAAGTTTTTGGCGCCGTTGCCGGGGAATTGGCGTTTTTGAAATTGTTATTTGTTTTCTTTTTATTTTACTTAATTATTAGTCTTTGTTGTTTTATTTATTTGTTTTTCTTGTGTTTGTGTTTTTTGTTACTTGTTAGAGTCAAATAGTTTCTGGTGCTCTGATTTGTTGTTGTTTTTGATTGTGCATGCACGGTAGGAGATCTCTTGGAAATCCACTCGTGCCGTTCATAGATAACGTCAACAGGAGACGAGCACATTTGAAACCATCCGGCGCTGACATTTTGGAGGACGAGCAATCACCAACAATGGGAGAACATCTACCTCCACACAGAGAGATGACGATGAAGGAGTACGCAAGGCCAATCATTGGCACTGCGACTTCTAGCATACAATTAGGGGAAGCAGCTCGAAACTATGAGCTGAAGAATATACACTTTAATATGCTACCGTCATTTTATGGTATTCCTAACGAAGATCCTCTAACGTTTATTCGTGATTTTTATGCTACTGTGCAGACTTTTCCGCTACAGGGGCTAACTGAGGATCAGCTGAGGATGAGGTGTTTCCCATACACGCTTAAAGATAAAGCCAAGTCATGGCTTATGACTCTTCCACCTGGATCGCTTTCAACTTGGGACGCTGTGTACAACAAGTTCATGGGAAAATTCTATTCCCACCAAAAGACAGCAGACCTAAGAACTAAAATTGCAACGTTCTCCCAAATGGACGGAGAACCATTTCATGAGGCGTGGGACCGCTTCAAACTGCTTTTAATACAGTGCCCACACCATCACTTTCCTTTGCAACTCCAGAATCAGTTCTTCTATGACGGGTTGACACAACAATGTCAATTCACTGTGGATAATGCCGCAGGAGGAGTAATGGGAGAAAAGACCGCTGATGAGACTTGTGAGCTATATGAGATGTTGGGTGCTAATTCCCAACAAAAGAGTTCTAGAGGAAGGAGAATGGGGGTTAATGAGGTAGCTCCAGGAAATGACATGTCAATGCAAATCGCGGAGCTCGCAAAACAAGTCGCACTCCTCACCTCTAAGAGCTCACCAACTCAAGAGGTATGCGGTATCTGTAGTACTTACGGTCACGGTGCTAATATTTGTCCTTTTGTTTGTGACCAAAATGTAGGTACAAGTTACGAGCAGGCCAATGCTATAGAGGGGTACCAACCGAGGCCAAGGAATGATCCATACTCAAACACATACAATCCCGGTTGGAGAAACCATCCCAACTTCTCTTGGAAAGGAAACAACAATCAAGGCTATGCTCAGAATAACTTCCCACACCCTCCCAACCACAACAACAATCCACAGCTCACTATGCCAAGCAAGCCAAGTTTAGAGGACAACTTGAACTCTTTCATTCAAGTGAGTCGAGAAATTAATCAGAAAACTGATCAAAGGATAGGATCTTTAGAGGCTTCCATGAAAAGAGTGGAAATTCAAGTGGGGCAGCTAGCTGAGCAAATGTACAAACAAGAGAAAGGGAAGCTACCTAGTCAGCCTGAACAATTGAATGCTATCACAATCATTGAGAATGGTAAGGTCTTAAACGATAATTTTACTGAACATTCTGATGATTTGTTTTTAGATGCACGAGATACAGGAAGGAAACACGCAGTTCCTATGGAAAGTCAAGCTGAGGACATTTTGGTCCTAAGACCTCCTGTTAAGCATAGAGAAAATCTTGGGGAGTCAACTGAACGTCCACTCCTTCACAAGTCACCTAATCCGTATAGACCTCCGATTCCAATCTCACATTCTGTAAAGGCGACTGATCAGGATAAGCTATTTCATGCAACTTTTACTTCGCTTTCTAAAGTTGATATTAACTTACCTTTGTTGAATGTTATTAGGGACATTCCTTCCTACCCAAAATTTCTCAAGACCCTAATCTCCAACAGAAGGAAGTATAATAGTGATGAAAAAGTAATAGTTTCAGAATTAGCTAGCGTAGTATTGCAAAAGAAACTACCCCCCAAACTAAAGGATCCAGGTAGTTTTAATATCAAAATAACTTTAGGAGATAGGATGGAGTCAAATGCCATGTTAGACTTAGGAGCAAGTATTAATGTCATGCCATATTCTGTGTACTTGCAACTAGGTTTGAAAGATCTTAAGCCCACAAATATGTCACTACACCTTGCTGATAAATCAATTAGGTATCCCAAGGGAATAGTTGAAGGTTTGTTGGTGCAAGTGAAGAGCATAATTGTACCGGTTGACTTCGTGGTTATGGAGATGGAAGACACTATACCTAAGGACAATGATCACACCATTATTCTTGGTAGGCCATTCATGGCTACCACCAACACAATAATTGATGTCCAAAGAGGGAAGTTAACAATGAGAGTCTTAGGAGAGACTATAAATTTCCAAGTGTTTAATCTTTTGCCTACTGCTCCTATTTCTTCTACTAGTAATTGTGGTGTTCTGAATTCTAATGACTTACTTGTTTTTAATAATCAATTGCAGCAGAAGCCATGCAACAAAACTACTGCTTTATCTACTGATAGGAGGGTCAAAGAAACACTTGCAAACTCAATCCAGGACAATGCCTACAAAGACCATGTCAAGTGGTCCCACATTAAAAACCTGGATTGTGAGTTTTTCTATCCTGGAAAAGATTGTTATGCATGTAATACTCGTTTTAAGTCTTTTTCAGGTGACATGAAGCCTTGTTTTGAAAGAAGCAAAGGGAGAGGAGGAAGCAAGCACTTCAAGGATGCATTGAGACCTCCATGATAAATATGAGCATCGTCTTGCTAAGACGTTAAACTAGGCGCTTGGTGGGAGGCAACCCACCGTTTTAGGTATTCTCTATTGTTTCTTTTAATTTACTTCAGTTTAGTTTCGTTTTTGTTTTGCCCTCTCTAAAATCTCTTCTGAACATGTGTGTAGTTGAAAAACCTTGAGGACAATGTTTAGTTTAGGTTTGGGGGTGCATTTTGCATTTTTGATTGATAACAATACTTTCATGCTTTGGTCAATTTTTGATGAATAACTAGTCTTTATGCATTGTTTATCTGATTTTTAAAATATTTGAGGTTTGTTGTAAGGATCGGTTTTAATTTGCAATCTGTTTTTCATGCTTTTGATGTTGAAACTGAGATGAACCCAAATCTTGTGTATAGGAATTGAATTGTGGAGACTACCTTGTGAGAATATTGTTGAGCCCTTAACGTTTTATTCGGAGAGATAAATATTATTCTACTCTTTTAAACACCTTTCATATCATTTCAAATTGTTAGATGATCTCTATAGGTATTTGCATTGAGTGTTAGGATTTTAAACATCTAATGAGGGATCATGTGCTTAATTGAATTGCTTAGATTAAATGACTTAAGTAAAGTTTGAAGTGTTTGCCTATTTCATTCGTGCTTGACTTTAAAAAAAAATAAAAGGGAATTCCTATATCAAACACACAAAAAAAAAAAAAAAAAAAAAAGAGCTAAGAAGTAGCCATTCACAAATTACATATGTATGTGGGTCTCAATACAAAAAAAAAAAAAAAAAAAAAAAAAAAAACAAAAGAAGAGATAATAAGTTTATTATGACCCTAAGTTCTTCAAGTATGAATGGTTAATACAATACAAAAAAAAAAAGAGAGAAAAATAGGAAATAAGTTCCCCTAAAGTCAAAACATTTTCATTCTATGGCACACTTGAAGTTTTTGCTTGAGGATTTTAATTGAAGCATGAGATTAGTAATGTGATTCCTTCATAAATCCTATCATTTGATTCCTTTCATGAGATCAATGTTATGCACTTTTGAGCCTTTCTTGTTTAATCATATGCGAACCTATTAGCTCGTTTCTTTACATAACTTCTATTCGCATATACATTGTTGAGTGCTTGAACCCATAGGATCGGTGTGATTTAGAGAGTAATTATTGTGAGGATTAGAGTTGAAACGAATTCATATTCTTAACACTAGGTTTGGGGGAGTCAATGTTGATACGCTTTTAGTATTGGAATTTGGATTTGTGAAGCAAAATTGATCTAAATGGTGAACCTTGATGTGCTTGATTGTCGGATAAATTTGTGCATGAATTTGTGGTTATGATTTGGAAAGAAATTAAAGCATGACAAGTTTTGTTAACTTCAATTTTAGTTTTGTTATTTGGTTTTTTTTAATTTTAGTTTTGCTTGAGGACTAGCAAAAAGTAGGTTTGGGGGTATTTGATGAACACTATTTTGATCTACTATTTGTGATGTTTTTAAGTGTTTATTTTGCATGTAATCTCGATATAATCTTGTTTTGGAGGGTATTCTACTGTTTTGCAGGTCAAAGTAGGTTTGGAGAGAAACTTGGAAAAAGAGAGCAAAAATGGAGTAAAAATGCATACATACGTAAGCCTTACAGTAGGTGCCATACATTATGTAAGCCTTACATCGATAATCAATAGAATATGTACAAGGCATGTACATACATGTACATACCATGTACACCCTTACATGCAAGGCGCGCCGCGGCGAGGAAAGTGTATGCCGCGGCGGGGAGCTCTCGGGTTGGAACATGAAAACCATCAAAACATTGTGCGCCGCGGCGAAGGAATGGTATGCCGCGGCGAGGAATTCAGAGAAATATGTAAAGCCATGTACATACTATGTACTCTCATGTACATACAAGGCGCGCCGCGGCGAAGGAATTGTATGCCGCGGCGAGAGGCTCTCGGGTTTGAACACCAAAATCACGAACACAATGTGCGCCGCGGCATGAAAAATGTGCGCCGCGGCGCGCGCGCGCGTACTGGAATCCTTTTAGGGCACGAGACTTACATCAATTATGGAAACCCTTACAAAACCTAATTGGACAAAACTCTATATATACTCTCTAGCCTCCAAGTGATCACATTATTCAGCCTCCAACCAAAGAAACCAGCCTCAAAGTGATTCCTAGCCTCCATCTACAGATTATTATTGAGCCATCACCAAATCGTGAACAGTAACGTGAATAGTGCTTCATCTTCTCCACATTCTTTAGAGAGGGATTACTCCATTAATGCTCCTCCATTGAAGCTCCATCAACAATCTTGAAGAAGGTGACCATCCAACATCAAGAGCTTGTTCCAAGAGTGGAAATAGGGTAATTTATTGATTGTAATCTTTTCTCTCTTTAAGAATTCATAGAATGTTATTTGTAATGAAAAATATTGATTTGGATTTCATTATGAGTAGCTAAGCTTTTTATGTGTGGGATTTTGGTGATGTAACTATAATTGGATGTTTGATTGTGTGGAATAATTTTATGACTAAGTAATTTAATTTATGTTCATTGTTCTTAATACGTATGTTCATTAATTACTTCTGGCCAATTTGATTTGTGAATATATGAAACATTTTAGGATTGAGTTTTAGAAACGCCATCTGAATTCAATTGAGCACTCTTGAGCATGAGCCTAATTTAAGTGCATTGATTTGTCTTGAATTAGGTGATTAAACTATTTTCTTAGGTTTAAAGCTGATTAACTAATTAACGGTCCGGATCAAAGAAGCTAGTTAGTTAATTAAGGGAAAATCACCATTGATTTGGGATTTTCTAGGGTTAGAGAAAATAATCGTTAAATTCTACTTTTTCGTGCTTAATTGTCAAAACCACATAAATCAATTCATCCATGATTAGTTTACTAACCAATTTCCCACACTCGTTCATCTCATCGTTTCACAAAACTTTCACGCATTTACTTTTATTGTTTTAGTATTTTTATTATTTTAGAGACTATTTTCAGAACCAACCTTTGATAGAGTGTTTAGGATCTATTTTATTGTCACGTTTTATATTGCAATTAACTCTTTCGAAAACCACCGCAATTCCTTTGAGAGACGATCTTGGGAGTATACTTGTCGCTTACTACAAGTGACTCGTGCACTTGCGAGCTTTTATAAATTACAAAATTTGGTTAACAAGTTTTTGTGCATCAAAACTATAGCCTCCCTTGAGACTCAGCATGTTCGAACTACACCAAGGTATGGCTCTTTATCTTTAGCTGTTCCTGTTTCTACTAGCAAGTTGTTACCTTCAATTGAGGAGGCTCTAGAACTTGAACTCAAGCCTCTTGACCACTTGAAGTATGCATATTTGGGATAAAATGAGACTTTACTAGTCATTGTGTCATCAAAATTAGAGGATAGACAAGAAGCAAAGCTCGTGGAAGTTTTAAAGAAGTATAAAACTACAATTGGTTGGACCTTGGCAGATAACAAGGGAATTAGTCCAACAACTTGTGTCCAAAAAATTTTGCTAGAAGATGGCGCCAAGCCTACCATAAAGGCCCAAAGACGTCTCCATCCCCCTATGATGGAGGTAGTGAAGAAGGAGATTATCAAGCTCTTAGATTGTGGAGTCATTTACCCTATCTCTGACAGCAAATGGGTCTCTCCAATTCAAGTTGTTCCCAAGAAAAGTGGCTTGATTGTTGTAAAGAATGTTGATAATGAGCTTGTTCCTGAAAGAGTTGTTACTAGATTTCGTGTTTGTATTGATTATAGGAAGCTCAACGCCACCACAAGGAAGGACCACTTTCCCTTACCCTTCATTGATCAGATGCTCGAAAGGTTAGCTGGTTATCCTTTCTATTGTTTCTTGGATGGTTATAGTGGTTATAATCAGATTTGTATCTCTCAAGAAGATCATGAGAAGACCATTTTCACTAGCCCTTTCGGTACGTTTGCCTATCATCGTATGCCCTTTGGTTTGTGCAATGCCCCATGTACATTTCAAAATTGTATGCTATCCATTTTCTCTGACTACATTGAAAGCATTATTGAAGTCTTTATGGATGACTTTAGTGTTTTTGGTAAGAATTTTGATGCATGTTTGGAGAATTTGGAACTCATTCTCAAGAGATGTATTGAAACTAACCTTGTTTTAAATTGGGAAAAGTGCCACTTCATGGTGACACAAGGGATTGTTCTAGGATATATAGTGTCTGCTAGAAGGATTGAGGTAGATAAGGCTAAAGTTGATCTTGTGCATCACTTACCTTGAGGTAGATGAGGGAAGTTCGTTCCTTTCTTGGTCATGCAGGTTTCTACAGGAGGTTTATCAAGGATTTTTCTAAGATAGCCAAACCCTTGTGTTCACAACTTCATAAGGATGTATCTTTTGTGTTTGATAAGAAGTGCAAGGAAGCTTCTGAGAATCTCAAAGAGTTATTGACAACTGCTCCTATCATGTGCCCTCCAGACTGGTCATTACCCTTTGAGCTGATGTGTGATGCCTCAGACTATGCTGTTGGCGCAGTTTTGGGACAAAGGAAGGACAAGAAGCCCTATGCTATCTATTATGCCTCTAGTACTCTTAATAATGCACAATTAAATTATTCAAAAACAGAAAAAAGAGCTCCTTGATGTTGTTTTTGCTTTAGATAAATTTCTTTCTTATTGGTTGCAAACTAAAGTTATTGTTTACATTGACCATGTAGCACTTAAGTGCCTCATGACAAAGAAGGATGCAAAGCCAAGGCTAATCATACGGGTGCTTCTACTTCAGGAGTTTGATTTTGAGATCAAGGATAAGAAGGGAAGTGAGAACGTCGTGGCTGATCACTTAAGTAGAATTGCTCATGAGGGAGAAGCCCTAACCATTGCAAGAATCATTCCCAAATGAACAACTCTTTAGGATTGAGGTAATGGATCCTTGGTATGTAGACATTGTCAATTATATTGTAACTAAGGAATTTCCTGCTGATTTACCTGGTTCTAGTAGAGAGAGACTTAAGTCTCAAGCTAGGCATTATATGTGGGATGAACCCTATTTATGGAAACATTGTGCTGATCAAATAATTAGGAGATGTGTCCCTGATCCAGAACAAAGATCCATACTTGCATTTTGCCATTTTGAATCTTGTGGTGGCCACTTTGGAAGTCTTAAGACAACCCTTAAGGTGCTAGATAGTGGATTTTATTGGCCTACCATTTTTAAGGATGCATATAAATATTGCATGACATATGATCGATGTCAAAGAACAGGAAACATTGGTCCACGAGATCAAATGCCTCTGCATAATGTGAGTGCTGTGGAAATTTTTGATATATGGGGAATTGATTTCATGGGACCTTTCCTTTCCTCAAATGGTTTCATGTATATTTTGTTAGCTGTGGATTATGTCTCAAAGTGGGTGGAAGGAAAAGCCGCTTGGACTAATGATTCTAAAGTTATTGCAGGATTTTGAGGACTAACATATTTAGTAGGTTTGGAATGCCTCGAGTGCTCATTAGTGATGGTGGTTCTCACTTCTGCAATCGGACGATTGAAGCTTTGCTTAAGAAATATCACATCCCCATAAGGTTGGAACGCCTTATCATCCACAAACTAGTGGACAAGCTGAAGTTTCAAATCGAGAAATCAAGAGAATTTTGGAAAAGATTGTCAGGCCAACACGCAAGGATTGGAGTTTAAGACTTGATGATGCATTATGGGTGTATCCGACAACTTATAAAACACCAATTGGGATGTCTCCATTCAGAGTGGTTTATGGGAAAGCTTGTCATCTGCCAGTTGAGCTTGAACATAAAGCATGGTGGGCGGTGAAGAAATTTAATGTGGATATTGATGAAACAGGTTTGCAAAGAAAGCTTCAGCTGAATGAGCTTGAGAAGATAAGAAATGAAGCCTATGACTCTGCATGGTTGTACAAGGAATGGACTAAGGCATTTCATGACAAGATGATTAGAAGAAAGTGTTTCACCGTAGGACAGAAAATCCTTCTCTACCATTCCAGACTTAAACTTTTTCCTGGTAAGTTGCATTCTAGATGTATTGGACCGTTTGTTGTTACTGATATTTTTCACCATGGAGCAGTGCAGATAAAGGGTACAATAATAGGAAATGAATTCAAGGTGAATGGCTATTGATTGAAACCTTACTATGAGAGTTTTGAGGAGCAAGCTATGGAGGAAATGAATGTCAAAAACCCGCCATCCATTTAATAAGTGCGAATGAAGAGTCTAGGCTGAAGACTATAAACATTAAGCGCTACTTGGGAAGCAACCCAATTCATTTAGAAGCTGTGGACGAGCCATCAAATGCATATTTGCAATTCTATCCCTCTACTTCTTTTGATTGAACTATATATGTTATTCAATTTTTTATTTGCTTTTTATTGTATTTGTTTTATTGTGAATACCTTCACCATTTTTATATTCTATATAACATGCTTTATTCTGTTACATTGAGGACAATGTAGAGTTTAGGTGTGGGAGAGGGATTTACATGTTGGTGTGTTTTTTTTTTTTTCATCTTTTAACAAAATCTATAAAAAAAAAAAATTTCCTTGCTTTTTAGGTTAGTTTTGAGTCTTAGGATGCCCTTAACCGTCTACGATGAGTATATCTTTGAAATTATAGTTGAAAGATGAACACAAGATCAAAATGATTTCTATATGCTATTGTTTGGTTAATTGGGAATCATATGACTTGTCGTAGATGAGGGGTTGAACTTTGGTACAGATTTTGAGCATGCTAAGACTTGTTTTGATTCATATGGACCCTTATGTGACCTTTTGAGCCTATATATGCATTCTTTGTTGAGAGTTGATATGAAATCATAAATTCTTTGGCTATAATCTATTGTTAAAACTCATTGTTCCTTCAAATTTGATCGATTACATGTCATAGAATTACAATAGACTAGAGAGTTTACTAGAACTTGTTTCTGTGATTTTCAAAGCTTTGAATCATAATATGCCCTAATTTTGGAAAGGATAAAGGCACCTAGGATATCCACCATTGCTAAATTACCATGTGTCTCCATTTGTGTTCACAAGATGCACCCTCATTAGTTTTAACCCCATTGAGCTTTACATGTGAAGAACCTTTGTTTCATTACCCTTAATATCTCTCTACCATGAGTTTAGTGTAGTATACCTCTACCCTGATCAAGTAGAGCATAATTTAATTATCTTTGTAGAGATGTGTTATAAAATAAGTGTGGGGGTGTTAAAAGAAAAGGCAAAAAGAAAAAGAAAATTCATTGTGGGCTGTGAAGTTTGCCATAAAAAAATTAGTGGGATCAGATTGTATCATCTAAATGAAAGCCAAGTCCTAATTTTTGATGTATGTTTGTTCCCACATTTAAGAATGATGTATGTGCCTAACATGATAAAATCTTGCCCTTAGTGGTGTTATAAGATGGCTTATATGTGCTCTGCTAGATCTTTGAATTCTTTATCCATTCATTTCATAAAACCCTAGCCTAGCCCTATTATAACCCTTATCAAGTCCTTTTTGATCCTTAAAATGGGCAACCCTTGATCTGTTGGAGATTATTCACAGAAATGAGCATATGGTTAAGGTCTATTTGTGCACATAATTGATATCCTTCATGAGGTTTATTAAAGTTTTTTTTTTTTACTATAGTGCCTTTGTTTCTTATATATGTAAGTTATTTGTTGCCTTACAATTTGTTCTCTCACATATCATTGAGTGAAAAGCTTTTAAGCATGGACCTTACATCTAAGTGAAAATAGAGTGCGTACCTTGGTGAGGATAAATCTAAACTTGTCTGAAACATGTTGAGCGCATTGATTCACCATTCTTCTACCATGTCTTACTTGTTCATATGAGGATCATGCATGTCAATTAAACTCTCGAATTTCTTGTTTTGATTTTTGATTAAGTGTTAAAATCTTGATGCCATAAGAGTACGGATTTTGAGACAAATGTTAAGGGCAATAAAGTTAGTATATTAGTATTTTTCGTGTCTATTAGTAAATGAAGGTCTTGTTTGATGTTTTGCTAAGGGACTAGCAAAAGCTAAGTGTGGGGGAATTTGATAGGAACACTTTGTGTGACATTTTTAATGTATTTCCTTTCTTATTTGGTTACGCTTTGATCCTAATTGTACTACTTTTAGCTTAGTTTGTTGAAAGAGTCCCTATATAGCATTGGTGTGTAAAAATGAGCATAAATGAAGTTTTTGAGTTTTTCTTGTTTATTGTAACTTTCCTATTCTAAGAATGTAACTTTCCTTTTCTTATAAATTCTTAATTATTTTGTAGCGGATCTGCATTATCATCATCAAATTGGAGAGTTTAGGGTGTGTTACACTTGAAAAGGAAGGAGTGGAGTCCAAGAGACAATCAAAATCAAAATAAAACTCAAAATGGAAATAAATCAGAATTTTGCCAGATTTCGTACTCTAACTTCACAAGGCTCTTCTGGACATCTCAGAAGTCCAAAAATCATGAATGAGGTATCATTGGAAAGCTCTACGTGTCTAGTTTCCAGAAAATTTAAGACCTCGATCATATCTATTTTCAATCCTAAGTTATGGCCGTTTTAGTGAGCAAGGGTCAGTATGGCTGAAATCCTTGACTTTGAATTCAACTCAAAGGAGTACACCAAGTCCCACATTGAAATTAAAGCAAAATTAGCAAAACAATTATCCTATACAAGAAGTTTTAGTCCCACATTGAAAAATGAAGAGAAGATAGCCAACCAATTCTCCTATATAAGGAGCAAGGCTTCATCTCTCAAAATCATATATTCATTTGCATTAACCTTAGAGTAAAGGATTATCATCAATACTTCTCAAGCTTCAAAACTGAAATATTTATGTTTATTGTTTTTTTTATTTTTGTTATTGTATTGAAGTTATTTGTTTTGGATTCTTTTATTGGAAATATGATTTATTTGCTATAAGTCTTGTTTATTTTCATATTTGATTAAAGCATGAAATTAGATTGTTAATGATTTGTAGTTATGAATTCATGAATTATGATTATGTGTAAGAATTTTTCACTCTAATTTAGATATGTAATCTTATATGGTTCGAAACATATAGGGTTGATATATCATTGGTAGTTAGTAGTATTACATATGAACCATTTCTATGTGGTGATGAAAAGTATCATATTGCCTATTAGGATTCTTATAGGACGATTCTTATGAGATTCTAATCAAGAGGTGAAACTTGTAAAAGTGTGTGTGAGGATTGCAAGGTTATTATTTATGGTTTGACACCCATAGTCTTAGCTTGTATTCGAACTATATTCATGAAAGCTTAATGTTTTACTTTGATTTTTACATGGTTAGACGTTTCTACTATGTTTAAGTCGGGTAAAATATCTAGGTTATGGACGTTTTCTATATCTTAGAGACTTTAGAAGAATATGTTGGGTATTTGAGGTCGTTGCACTTATACTAAAGGGTTCGATTCTTATGCATGCTTGTGGGATTGAATTCTTTGTTATTTGTTATGACATTTTGATTGAATGCTTGGTTATCTATGGTCGTGTGATTGGAGATGATCACTTGTATATAATTTTTGTTTTGCTTTTAGTTAAAAATCTTGTACACATTGTATATTTGTGAATATTTATTATACTAACACTTATTGTAGGTGTCCCTTCAGTCCCAGCTCCTTAACGATCCCTTATTTGTCCATTACTACATTGATAGGGTTATTGATATGCAAGTAATTGCAGGTCTATCAAAAGGAGACCAACCAACTTCAAGGTTTTGGAGCTAGAGGATTCATTGGGGTATTTTTATTGTAATATCTTTTTCTTCAGTTTGATTTTGTGTTTGCCTCTCATGACTAAAATGATTGACACTAATTTAATTTATATATTTGGGATATTAGTATTGCTTCCAATGATTGGAAGAACAGTTTTGTAATTTCATGATATTTGAGTTTTGGATTTATTTCTTGTTCATGTTCATAATATTTTTGATTATAAATTAATGATGGTCAAAATCTTGATTGTAGTTGGAGAGAATATGTTAGAATTTAGGCATTAGAAACGCCATCTTTGATTGAATGTGCATTATGAACAAGTGCCTAATTAACGGTCTGGATCGAAGAAGTTAATTAATTCATTGTAGGGAAAATTACCATTGATTTAGGATTTTGTAGGTTTAGCAAAAAAAATCATTAAATCTGACTTTTAATTGAATTGCTTAATTTGTTCTTTCCATTAATGGATAGCAAACTAAGATTCCCATATACATCCATAATCTTCCTCTTGGTTATGATTTCTTTTATTTACACTTTATTTTAGTTATTGAATTAATTTAAGAATTTACAATCTTTTCTGCAACCGACAATTGTTAGAATGTTTAGGATTGTTTATTCGACTTAATAAGAAAATATCGCAATTCCTTGAGAGACAATCTTGGAAGTATACTTATCACTCATTACAAGTGATTCGTGCACTTGCGAGCTTTTTATAAAATACAAAATTTTACTATCAAGTCATTGTGGATCACCATTCCATCCTTATCTCCTCCTAACTCCTTTCCACTCTTAAGAGTGATAGCATTACAATGTTCTTTCCCATCTCTCCTAAGATTTGGTAAAGTATCACTAGGGAGAGAACCTTGTGGTCAGTTATGAAGTATTTGGGCCATTTGCCCCATTTGCATTTCCAAATTTTGGATTGAAGCACCATATGTAGATTCCAAATTATCAACTCTAGCTTCCAATTTGTTACCCATGGTATCAAATCGAGAATCTATACGAGTTTCCATACCCTTCATCATACTCATCATGGCATCAAACTTGTCATCTAAGCTTGGTTTCTTCTCTTGAGGAGATTGTTCAAAATTAGGTGGTTTAAATTGTGGTTGGTTTTGAATCCCACTTTCTTGAATGTTTTTGTTATTCCATGAGAAATTTGGGTGATTCTACCACCCCAAATTGTGAGTGTTGGAATGAGGATTTCCTTGGTTGTTCCTGATGAGTGCTCGAAAAGCACTAATATTTCGTGATTAATTGTGCTTAATTGTTTAAAATATAGATTTGTTATGATTGTTTATTTGATTATTTTCATAAATCTATTCATTCGAAGTCACAGGTATGTTTTAGTGCATTTCAGGTGTTTTTAGCGTCAAATGAGTCAAATAATGAAAACACGCAAAGACGGAACACTTACGGCGCTCGGATCAAGAGTTACGGGCAAAACGAGTCAAATATGTAAGCCGTACATGTCGAGCCAGCACATATGTAAGGGGGTACATGTGAAGAAACTGAAGACAACGCGCGCCGCGGCGAGGAAAATGCATGCCGCGGCGGGGAGCTCTCGGGTTTTTAACATTATTTTCAGAATTTGTGTTGCGCCGCGGCGGAAAAAATGCATGCCGCGGCGCGCCTATTCCTATGGCAATCAGGATTTGTGTAAACCCTTACATCTATAAATACCCCCTTAGAGCCCCCCTTACAACAGAACTCGAACTTGTACATAACTTTACACATTACAATTTTTGCGACCAAACACTACATTCAATCAACTTTGGGAGTTTCGCTACACAAAAACGAAGCAAGAGAAACCATTCTAAGGATCCAAAGAAGCCGTCGACAATCGAAGATAAAGCTTTTGGAGAAGAACGCTATCCCATCCATAAGCGGTATTTAGATCTAGTTTTCTTTGGTGTTGTAGAATTATATTTTTCTTCTTCTTTCGTTGGAGTGTATGTTCATATTTTATTTGTCTATGAATATTAATATGAACATGTCTGGCTAGTTTTATTATGGATGTTTAGTTTGTGTTGCCATGTTTGCTAGAACTGTGTATGGTGTATGTTTTATTGATTTAATATAAACAAATTACTTTTTGATTAAGAGCATGTTTAGATATTTAATTATGAATTATCATGGGCCCATTTGAGATTCGTAGTTAGGTTGAAAGATCTTAGAATTTAGTTATAGGAACGTCACCTTAACTTTATTCCGAAATACTTAATCAAAGCTTCAATTTAGTGACTTAGTCATAGCATTAATTTGATTGGCATGTTTTTCCTTGAGCATAATTTGATTACTATTTGATTTACCCCGACCGAAGGCAATTAATTAGTTAATCAACAAAGAGATTTACCCCGACCGCAGGCAGTCTCGTAATTAAAAGGAAAGCCGGTAATTTTGTTTATATAGAACGTTCATGTTATTTCACCATACCTTTTCGATGCAAGCATGGTCAACCAAGCTAAACGTCCATACATCCTCCATTGATCTTCAAATATATCTGAATTGATTGTTTAATTGCAATTTTGTTTTTTTGTTTAATTGCTCGTACTTTGTTCCAGTTACAAATCAAATACCCTTTTTACAGTTTTATTAGCTTTAGGATTCTAGTTACTTAGAGTTTTAGTTTCATTAGAACTCTATTTAATTAGTGTTTTATTTTCATTAGAACTCTATTTAGATTAAAAAGTTAGTTATTTAGAACCACTGCAATTCCTTGAGAGACCGACCTTGGAAGTTGCTTATCACTTTTCTACAAGTGATTCGTACACTTGCGAGTACACAATTTAACACATCAAGTTTTTGGCGCCGTTGCCTGGGAATTGGCATTTTGAGTAATTTTCTTTTTAACTTTTTAGAGTTTCTTAATTTTTTTTTTATTTTTTTTATTTGTTTATTTATTTATTTATTTTTTATTCTAAAAATACAAAAAAAAATCAAAAAATAGTGTTTTTATTTGCTTAATCTTGTGGTGCTTTGATTTCTCTGTTGTTTTTGTTAGTTTTTGAAAGGTACCGTTCATAGACAACATCAACAAATTTTAAAATGCACCTAATCAGGCTGGATACTGAAATCCATGAGCCAATACAAGGCCTTTTGAAGAGCTGCATGATATGACAGACATGGAGGTATGTAGCATTTGTGGTTTATATGGGCATTATGCTAATGTTTGCACTTTTGCAGGTGATTACTATACATCCACTAATTCAAACTTTGATCTTAATGAGGGATGTCACCCACCTTGGAATGATCCCTATTTTAGTACCTATAATCCTGAGTGGGGAAATCACCATAATTCTTCATGGCAAGCAAACTCTACCCCACCTTATGCCCAATACAACATGCAAAGCTCAAATCTTCAACCATATGACCCACCTTATGCACAATACCAAATGCAAAGCTCAAGTTTTCATCAATATCCATCTAGGGCCACCTTGGAAGAGAGCTTGAATTCTTTCATACAAGGAAGTAGAGTTTATAATCAACCTAGGAAGCCAACCTTGGAAGAGAGCTTGAATTCTTTCATACAAGGAAGTAGAGTTTCTAATCAACCTAGGAAGCCAACCTTGGAGGAAACCTTGAATGCTTTCATACAATCTACTAATGAAAGGATGGAGTCTATGGAGGCATCAATAAACAGAATAGAAATGCAAGTTGGGCAACTAGCGGAACAAATTCAAAAACAAGAAGAGTTGCCCACTCAGATTGAGCAAGTGAAGGATGACATAATCCTCCAAAGTGGTAAAAATTTTGAAAATATTTATTTTCCTGAAACTTTTGATGATTTACCATTTTATGTAGAAAATACAGATGGGGAGCAAGCAATTCTCAAAGAATGCCAAGCTAAGGAATATCAAATTCTACAAACTTCTAAGGAGAACAAGGAGGAATTATCTTCACCACCCATGCCACACAAGGCACCTAAGACTTGCACATCCCCAAATCATTTTCCATACTACTTCCACGAAAAAGTGTGTGCTGTGCTTCATAGGAAACAACTACCGACATGGAAGGACAAGCTTAATGACATATTAGCTTGAAAAATTGATATCACACACTTCAAGATCTTTGATGATGGTGGATAGAAACGAATTAGCAACGTCTTGCTAAGACGTTAACGAAAGCGCTTGGTGGGAGGCAACCCACCATATTCGGTAGTATCAACTTATTTTCTTTTCTTTATTTTCTTTTTAGTTTAGTTTTCTTTTTCAGTTTTTCCTTTATTTTATTTTAGTTTGAATTGTTTAACTTTGTCTAATGTCTTTGTTTTTCATCTGATTTAGTTATAATTTAAATTTGGATTTGAGTTGTGATGCACACATTTAGAGGTTTCATACATATTTCTTGCACACTAATTGCTTCATCATGAGAAAAGCGAGGAACAAGGAACAAGAGCATACGTGTTGTGTACACAATCTCATACAAAAGGGGGGTAACTTCTCTCACTTTTTCTTAATTTCTTTTGTCTTTCTTTTTAACATTGAGGACAATGTAAAAATTAGGTTGGGGGTGGGAAAAATATTCCATGAGCATGAAATGACCAAATTTATAAATTTTTAACTTTTGTCACTTGAATTGTTAGGTTAGTGTCGTGTCTACTTGAGTCAATCCGGAAGTCTATGATATTAACATGATTGTAATGACGATGACATATGAGAGAAATTAGATTTTTACCTAAGTAACGAAGCACATAAATGTTAGATTCATCTAATTTGAGAATTTTGTGGTATATGTGGTAGTTTGCATGGTTAGTATGACTATTTTGATTTGTGTAATGTATGCATGTTCATGATATGTTTAAGTCTCGACAAGATCTAGAACTCATTTGAAAACCCATTGAAGTGAAATGATAGAATCAAATGCCACTTAGAAAGTGATTTAGGCCATCTTTGGACTGTTTGGACTTTTCATGCCTCCCCGTATTATTTTATCCATAGTACACCCTTGAACTCAACATTGACATACGTTGTACTACCCTTAGTGATAAGAGTACTCAATGTAATATTTGATTTTCATGAGCAATTATGTTGTATTTATCTTGCTTCATCACAAACAAAAAAAAAAAAAGATGATGATGATTGAAATAATAAGCAAGAAAAGTAAAGAAAGAAAATCAAGCAAAAAAAAAGATCCAAGGGACATGTGGAATTTATAGGAGGATGAAAAAGAATATTTGGTGGAAAAAGTTGAAAATAAGTTTGTGAGATAAGAAGTACTCTTATCCTAGTTGAAAACATCATTTCCGTACTTTCATAATCACATACCTAACCACAACTTTACAAGCTTAATGAAGTCCTATTGATTCTAGGTAGTTTGATTTCTATATTAGTGGAGATGGATTTGAAAAGTGAGCCTATGGAGTTTGTAAGTGCAATTTTCACTCATATTTTACTTGCACGATTTTGAGATATTAAAATGTAATCTATGAATAGCATGCATGACACGATCAGATAGTGTAACTAACGGGCTTGTGATTTGATTGGTTGTTCAAAATTTGATTACTAAGATGGGTTTGATGTTTGGACTGTTTTTGAGCTTAAGTGATTTTTAATTATTTCGTATGCCATTTGTTGTTAACAATTTTTGAGACATATGCATGGATTGATTCAAGTATGTTTAGAGTATTTATTAGTTTTGAGAGTCATACGATGTTTGTGGGTGTCATCACTGGAAACCCTCACGAAACTATAACTCGTCCACTAGGGCTACCTAGGGGTTTAAAGGCTTGTTGCATATGCTAAATGCAACCGTGACAATCTATGGAAGTGATTTAGGTTAGGTTAGTTTATTTTATTTGTTTTTATTTTAGTTTTTAGATCGCTTCACTTGCTAGAGACTAGCAAAAAGTTGGTTGGGGGTTGTGATGAGTGCTCGAAAAGCACTAATATTTCGTGATTAATTGTGCTTAATTGTTTAAAATATAGATTTGTTATGATTATTTATTTGATTATTTTCATAAATCTATTCATTCGAAGTCACGGGTATGTTTTAGTGCATTTCAGGTGTTTTTAGCGTCAAATGAGTCAAATAATGAAAACACGCAAAGACGGAACACTTACGGCGCTCGGATCACGAGTTACGGGCAAAACGAGTCAAATATGTAAGCCATACATGTCGAGCCAGCACATATGTAAGGGGGTACATGTGAAGAAACTGAAGACAACGAGCGCCACGGCGAGGAAAATGCATGCCGCGGTGGGGAGCTCTCGGGTTTTTACATTATTTTCAGAATTTGTGTTGCGCCGCGGCGGGAAAAATGCATGCCGCGGCGCGCCTATTCCTATGGCAATCAGGATTTGTGTAAACCCTTACATCTATAAATACCCCCTTAGAGCCCCCTTTACAATAGAACTCGAACTTGTACATAACTTTACACATTACAATTTTTGCGACCAAACACTACATTCAATCAACTTTGGGAGTTTCGCTACACAAAAATGAAGCAAGAGAAACCATTCTAAGGATCCAAAGAAGCCGTCGACAATCGAAGATAAAGCTTTTGGAGAAGAACGCTATCCCATCCATAAGCGGTATTTAGATCTAGGTTTTCTTTGGTGTTGTAGAATTCTATTTTTCTTCTTCTTTCGTTGGAGTGTATGTTCATATTTTATTTGTCTATGAATATTAATATGAACATGTCTGGCTAGTTTTATTATGGATGTTTAGTTTGTGTTGCCATGTTTGCTAGAACTGTGTATGGTGTATGTTTTATTGATTTAATATAAACAAATTACTTTTTGATTAAGAGCATGTTTAGATATTTAATTATGAATTATCATGGGCCCATTTGAGATTCGTAGTTAGGTTGAAAGATCTTAGAATTTAGTTATAGGAACGTCACTTTAACTTTATTCCGAAACACTTAATCAAAGCTTCAATTTAGTGACTTAGTCATAGCATTAATTTGATTGGCATGTTTTTCCTTGCGCATAATTTGATTACTATTTGATTTACCCCGACTGAAGGCAGTTAATTAGTTAATCAACAAAGAGATTTACCCCGACCGCAGGCAGTCTCGTAATTAAAAGGAAAGCCGGTAATTTTGTTTATATAGAACGTTCATGTTATTTCACCATACCTTTTCGATGCAAGCATGGTCAACCAAGCTAAACGTCCATACATCCTCCATTGATCTTCAAATATATCTGAATTGATTGTTTAATTGCAATTTTTTTTTTTGTTTAATTGCTCGTACTTTGTTCCAGTTACAAATCAAATACCCTTTTTACAGTTTTATGAGCTTTAGGATTCTAGTTACTTAGAGTTTTAGTTTCATTAGAACTCTATTTAATTAGTGTTTTATTTTCATTAGAACTCTATTTAGATTAAAAAGTTAGTTATTTAGAACCACTGCAATTCCTTGAGAGACCGACCTTGGAAGTTGCTTATCACTTTTCTACAAGTGATTCGTACACTTGCGAGTACACAATTTAACACATCAGTTCCCACAAAGTTTAATGATTCTGGATTGTGCACACAAACATCACTTCCATGGTTTCCACTACATATTTCACACACAAAGAATGGGCTTTGCACCATATTGACACCCATAGGTCCCATATGCAACTTCTTAGATAATCCTAATAGAATTGTATCAGTTTGGGCTTGAATGCCGTGAAGGCATCTTTGTCCACTATACCACTTTGTTTCTTCAGAATTAACCTATTAACCGACCATTGGCAATTTTTAGAAGTCATTTCTTCCAAAAGGGAAAATGCTTCATCTTCAGTTTTGTTCATAATTGCTCCACCTATTACGGCATTAATAATAGTGTGAGGTTGCCCAATCAAACCATTGTAAGAAGTTCGAACTTGAAGCCACTTTGGTAACCTATGATGTGGACACCTTCTCATAAGTTCCTTGAATCTTTCCCAAGTTTCATAAAATTACTCCCCCTCAAATTGTTGGAATGAAGTGATGTCATTCCTTAACTTTGCAGTCTTGGCAGGAGGACAATACTTCGCAAGAAACTTTTGGGCTAAGTTATCCCATATTGTGATGGATCCTGATGGTAAAGATTGAAGCCAACCCTTAGCTTTATCCCTAAGCAAATATGGAAATAACTGCATCTTTAGTTTGGGCTAAGTCATCTGCATTTAAACACTTTTCGTACTATTTCAAATTGTTAGATGATCTCTATAGATTTTTGCATTGAATGTTAGGATTTTTAATATTTAATGAAGAATTATATATCTAATTGTAATGCTTATATTTAATGATTTGAGTAAGATTTTAAGTATTTTTCTATTTCATTCATGCTTGGCTTTAAAAGTTATATAGGGATTTCAGCTTCTAAATACAAAAAGAGCCATTATTTTTTATTCACAAAATACATATTTTTGTTAAAAAAATAAATTAAAAAACAAGAAAAGAATATTATGAAATGGTGAAATGGTTATTACAAAAGAAAGAGATAAAATAAGTCCCATTAAAGTCGATGCATTTTCTTTCATTCTAGGGCACATACTTGAAATTTTTGCTTAATGATTTTAATTGATGCATGAGAATAGTAATGTAATTTCTTCATAAATCATATCATTTGATTCCTTTCATGAGATCAATGTTATGCACTTTTTGAGCCTTTCTTGTTTAACTTATACAAACCTTTTAGTTCATTTCTTTACATAAATTATATTCGCATATACTTTGTTGAGTTTTTTAACCCATAGGATCAGTGTGATTTAAAAAGTGAATCTTGTGAGGAATAGAGTTAAAGCGAATTCAGATTCTTAACACTAGATTTAGGAAAACCAATGTTGATATGTTTTTAGTAATGGAGACTTATGAAGCGAAACTAATTTGCATAGGGAACCTTGATGTGTAGAAATGTTGGATGAACTTGTGCATAATTCTTGATTATAAATTGAAGAGAAATTGAAGCACGAAAAATTTTGTTGATTTAAGTTCTTAATTTTGTTATTTGTCTTTTTAATTCTAGTTTTGCTTGAGAACTAGCAAAATGTAGGTTTGTGGGTATTTAATAAACACTATTTTTTACCTATTATTTGTTTTATCTTTTATTTTGGGATTACTTTGTGTTGAAGGGTTCGTGTTTTGTAGATCCAAGTAAGTTTGGAATGAATTGTGGGCTTGATTGGTCAAAAAGAGTGAAAATGACATAAAAAGGGCTAAGGAACATAAGCCTTACATTGGGAATCAGCAATTGTGTAAGGGACATTTACAAGGAAAGAACAACAAGTTGTGCTGTGGTAGGAAAATATGAGTGCCGCGATCGTTCACTCTCGGGATTTTACTATGAGAGCCAAAAATCAATGTACGCTGCAGTAGAAGAAATTGTGCACTGCGACACCTACCTCTCAGGTTTGTATACCATACCAAAAAACCACCTCGCTCTGCGGCCAAAGAAATTGTATGCCACAATAGAAGAAATTGTTTCAACAGAGGAAGTGGGGTATCTTTATTGTTTTTAATTTCTTTTCTCTCTAGAATTATTAGAATGACTCTTGTAATAGAAAACCTTGATATAGATTCTGTTATGAGAAGCTAAACTTATTTGTTTGGGATTTTGTGATGCAACTATGAATAGATGACTATTTATATGATTTTTTTATTACAGTAATTTATTTCTTGTTTATTGTTTTTCAAATCTTTGCTCATGGTTTAATTTTGATCAAATTAGTTTATGAACTTTAGAGAATATTTTGGAATTTAAGCATTAGAAAAGTCATCTTTGCTTGATTGTGCACTTTTGAGCAAGAACTTAATTTAAGTGCATTGAGTTGTCTTAAATTAGGCGACTAAATTATTTTCCAAGAGTTTATGCTAATTAATTAATTAATTGTCCGAATCAAAGAAGTCAATTAGTTGATTAAGGGAAAATTTTCATTGATTTGAAATTTTTTAGGTTTAGTTGAAACATTCAATAAATCTTACTTTGTATGCCTAATTGTGAAAATCAAGTAAATTATTCTATCCATGAATAGTTAGCTAACTAATTTCCCACACTCTTTCATCACATCATTTCGGCAAACTATTCACTCATTTATTTTACTTGTTTAAAGGATTTATAATTTTAGCAACGGTTTTCACACTCAATCTTTGTTAGAATGTTTAGGATTTAATTTTTTTTGGTAACCAATTTAGAAAACATTTAACATTTTAAAACCACCACAAATTCCTTGAGAGACAATCTTGGGAGTATACTTGTCGCTTATTACAAGTGACTTGTGCACTTACGAGCTTTTTATAAATACAAAATTTAGTGATCAAGATTTTGTGTATCAACTACTTCCATCACTGCCCTTCTCTTCATAAGACCTGGTACAGAAGATCATCTTCACAAGACTGTTGCTACTATAGGTAAATTGAAGGTGTCATTCTAGTTAGTCTCTTCTAGCAGGGTGAACATCTCATCTCTTGCTTCCTCTTCTCATCATGGCGGTGATATTTTTTGCCACTACCTACACATTTCATCCGGTGTTGTTACGATTATGGTGAACGTGGGCATATTAGATCTCACTATGAGATATTGAGTTCTCATTCCGGAGTGAGACTCATAGTTGACACTTCTACCACTCCCTCTCCTCTTATTGGTACTCCTCAGAGATAGAGACACATTTTGTGAGACCCCCAGTCTCAATTAATATATTAAGAAAATAGTTTAAATTTATTTATTAAATTTAGTTTTATTTTAAAATTATTGAAGTGCTTTATTGTGTTTTCTTTAAACTATCTAAATTAAATATTTTGTAGTACTCAATTTGTTTTGTAAATAATTTATATTGGTTTAAAATAATTTCTTTAATTTTTTCCACCTTTTCAGAAAATTTTTAGAAAATTGTGTGAAATTGCCAAAATTCCCCTACTTCATTAAAACTATTTTATTGAAGGGCAAGGCATTTTAGTCATTTCACCCATAAACCCTAATACCTTAAATTCCAGGCATTTGTCTTAAATAAGCTTTTAGAGATGACAAACTGCACTTTTAGACCTATATGTAAATTTTTGTTAAAAATAGTCTCTCAACCTTGAGTAACCGGTAAACTCAACTTAAGCTAAATAAATAAAAAAAAATTAAAGAAAGAAGAAAGACTCTTCTTAGAATTTCAGACAGAGAAAGAGGGGAAATGGATAGCAACGCCAAGAATGTACAAACGTGGAAGTGGGAACTGATGGGTGGCGTGTCTGACAGTTTGAGTTTGAATTTTAAGAAAATGGCAACTAAGGCTAACCTTCCCACCAACCTTCTTAAATCGAGAGCAACCATTTCCAAAGGCTATAACTTCACTTCTCTATGGGAATAGGTTTCACCTCTTTATCTCCTTTCTTCTTATCTTTTCCGTTTGAATACATCATTTTCTTCAATCGAATTTCTCTCGAGAAATGACGAATAGATTCCAGTTCTAAGGATGAGCTAATCTCTCGTTATTCATTTCCAAATTTATGTGCTAAATTGCAGAGAAATCTTAGCTGTAGATCTGACTATTATCATATTTGAGCTAGATTTAGTTGGATTTAACTTAATTTAACGGCCATCACATAATGCTCCTTTAATAGAGCAACAACAAGCAGCCATTATAACTCTTTCTCATGCAATTTTCGACCGTCCATTTCCTCGAAATTTGGTCAGATTTCTCGCTTTAATTTTTATTTTTCCCATTTTTGTATTTTCTTCTAGACAGGAAAACGACTTGGCCGTATCTACCAAGGCTAGTACCTTGGGATTTGAAAACTCTACGACTATTGATGTTGTTCTCATCAACACAAATCAGGTAAGTCACCGATATTGTGTATCCAATCCCGCGTCTTTTCTATGAGTTGGATCAGTCTTTTGTGTGCCAAAGATCTTATCTGGTAAGCTTGGGATAATTAATTGGCATCTTGATTATTAATATTGCTTATTTTTTTTAATGCATTTCAATTTTTTAGCCATTAGTGGGCTGTGTAAGGGTAGTTATTCCTCATTAACGATTTAACTCCGGATGCAATTGTGCCTTTACGTTTATATATTGTGTATCAATCTTGGAATGCTTTAACCATGCCTTTTCCTTTTGCCATGGGCATGTAGGAACAATGAACTATAAAGTAGCTCGTTCTGTTGAATATACATAGAAGAAGAATATAATAAAATAAAAAATAATAGATACTATTCTGGTGAATGAACATAGAAGAATAATATAATAAAATAATAAAAAAGATAGTATCCACTATCAAACAGTTGGACATGTTGCAACTGAGTCAATGTTCATCTTTTCTTCTATTATATTGCCTTCTGTTGGGTGCTGATTATGATTTCTTGCTTTATGCAATTCTATAAATGGTTTACAAATCTTGAATTAGCTATGAAGTCTGCGGTTGGTATTTATTTCCTTTTGTCAAATACAGGAGTGCAATGCCAAAATTTTTTTGCTAGAATTTGGTCAACCGTAGGCTTAATTGCTTATTCTTATTTTCTTTTAGATTGAGGAGAAGTATTGACAATATGTAAATACACTAATAGAGTGCATACAAACTTGTGATAATATACTTCACTAGGTGACTTTATATGTCATGATTATGCTTTTTTTCCCATCTTGATGGATTTCCCTATTTGCTTTAAATAAATGGTTGGTCTTCTCTCCATGCAGGTGGATGATAACCTAGACTTATTTAATGATTTATAGCTGCAGTATCAAGTAGTAGCTACAAAAACAAAAATCCTCTATGATGCATGTGATTGACTGGTATGATTTTGTTCGTGTTGTCTCCATTTATCTATATTCTACATGCCTGGACACAGTGTCTAGAATGGGTTAAGTTTTTCGATCAAAACAATGAATTATAGGTCCCATTTTCTATAGCAAGGTTCGTAGCTGTTGGAGTTGGTGTGTCTGTTCCAACAAAGCCACTGTTTAAAAATCTCATGCTCACTTTATTGGTCCCATTAATTTTGGGAAAGGTAATGGATCCATTTGCTATGTCAAATGTGTGATCAAGTCTTCAAAATCACCTATAACTGTTTGATATAACTTATATATACGTGAAACAGATAAGTCGATATGAAGTCAAATTATGGTAGAAAAAAGTCGATAGATATACATTAAAAACCACATATAATTTGTTAATCTCATATTATTTGTTAGCGTCATATTACCAATATCATAGGCCTCTAAAGTGTACTTGCCTACTTATCATCGACTTTTTTCTATAATAGTTCAGGTTCATATCGACTTATCTATTTTTACATACATATTTGTTATTGTAAGAGTGCTTAACTTAAGTTGAATATATTTAAGGAAAAAATTCAACAACATTGTTTGTTAATATCATATTACCACTATCTTAGGTCTCTAAGGTATAGTTGCATGCTTATTGACTTTTTTCTACCATAGTTCAACTTCATATTGACTTATATATTTTACATGCATTTGTGTTATTGTAGGAGCTTTTAACTGAAGTTGAATGTATTTAAGAGAAAATTTTGACGACATTATTTGTTATGGTCATATTACCTCTATCTTAGGTCTCTAAAGTGTAGTTGCATGCTTATCGACTTTTTTCTACTATAGTTCGACTTCATATCGACTTATATATTTTACATGCATATGTGTTATTGTAAAAGCTTTTAACTAAAGTTGAATGTATTTAAGGGAAAATTTTATCGACATTATTTGTTAGGGTCATATTACCACTATCTTAGATCTCTAAAGTGTAGTTGCATGCTTATCGATTTTTTTCTACTATAGTTCGACTTCATATCGACTTATATATTTTACATGCATATGTGTTATTGTAAGAGCTTTTAACTGAAGTTGAATGTAATTAACGGAAAATCTTAACGAAATTATTTGTTAGGATCATATTACCACTATCTTAGATCTCTAAAGTGTAGTTGCTTGCTTATCGACTTTTTTTTTACTATAGTTCGACTTCATATCAACTTATATATTTTATATGCATATGTGTTATTGTAAGAGCTTTTAACTAAAGTTGAATGTATTTAAGGAAAAATTTTAACGAAATTATTTGTTAGGGTCATATTGCTACTATCTTAGGTCTTAGATGTAAACTTGTATTTTTATCGACTATTTTCTACTATACTTTGACATCATATTGACTAATTTATTTTAAGTAATTTTGTTATTGTAAGAGTGTTTAATTAAAGTTGAATGTATTTTAAGGGTAAATTTTGACAATATTATTTGTTAGTGTGATTATACCACTATCTTAAGCCTTTAATGTATACTTGCACGCTTATTGAATTTTTTCTACCAAAGTTCGACTCCATATCGACTTATTTATTTAAGGTGGATTCAAGTGAAGTATATATTGTATGTGTGAAAGAAACAAAGATGAAATGGAAGGCTAGACGTGTGAAGTGCTATGTCAAATGTGTGACGAACCCATCATAATCATCTTGGATTGTTTGATGTAATTTGTTTATATTTTGATGGAGATGAAATGTTTTAGTAGGTTGTAAACTCTTTTAAACAGTATTCAGCAAATTGTAAACTATTTTGGATGTAAATTATTTTAGATAATATTAGTATTTTGTAAATATATTTAGTGATTGCAAAATAGTGTAATTAATAGATGTAAACATATTTTATTGTAAATCTGTTAAGAACAAATTGTTAAGCATATTGTAAACTGTTTATTTTTTATTAAATAGATGTAAACAGGTTGTAAGTCTAATAAAAATAATATATTTAAGAAATTATTATTTTTCTTTCATCCTACACAAATTAGCTACATTAAATCACTTAAAATAATGGCAGTATGCTTTAAATACTAAACTTTATTTCCAAAATAAATTCAATTATCATTGAAATTGATTTATTAAGAGTGGTCCTTTCGTCACTCAAATGAAATAAAACATTACTCATTCATATATACATGTCAAGTAGACAAGGTCGATATGAAGTCGATATATGGTAGGATTAAGTCGATATTCATATAAATCAGCTACATTAAATCACTTAAAATAATGCAATATGCTTTAAATCCTAAACTTTATTTCCAAAATAAATTCAATTATCATTGAAACTGATTTATTAAGAGTGGTCCATTCGTCACTTAAATTAAATAAAACATTACTCATTCATATATACTTCTCAAATAGACAAAGTCGATATGAAGTCAATATATGGTAGAATTAAGTTGATATTCATATAAATCAGCTACATTAAATCACTTAAAACAATGGCAGTATGCTTTAAATCCTAAACTTTATTTCTAAAATAAATTCAATTATCATTGAAATTGATTTATTAAGAGTGGTCCATTCGTCACTCAAATTAATGAAACATTACTCATTCATATATACATGTCAAAATAGACAAGGTCGATATGAAGTCGATATATGGTAGAATTAAGTCGATATTCGGTAGAATTAAGTCGATATTCATATAAATTAGCTACATTAAATCACTTAAAATAATGGCAATATGCTTTAAATCCTAAACTTTATTTCCAAAATAAATTCAATTATCATTGAAATTGATTTATTAAGAGTGGTCCTTTTGTCACTCAAATTGAATGAAACATTACTCATTCATATATACATGTCAAATAGACAAGGTCGATATGAAGTCAATATATGGTAGAATTAAGTCAATATCCTTTAAATCCTAAACTTTATTTCCAAAATAAATTCAATTATCATTGAAATTGATTTATTAAGAGTGGTCCTTTCGTCACTCAAATTGAATGAAACATTACTCATTCATATATACATGTCAAATAGACAAGGTCGATATGAAGTCAATATATGGTAGAATTAAGTCGATATTCATATAAATTAGCTACATTAAATCACTTAAAACAATGGCAGTATGCTTTAAATCCTAAACTTTATTTCCAAAATAAATTCAATTATCATTGAAATTGATTTATTAAGAATGGTCCATTATTCACTCATTCACATGTGATAGGTCATTATATGATGAGAACATAAGAGGCAATCTATAAACATATACAAGAACTTGTCAAGCATATACTAGTAACTCCAATGAAATAGGTTTACTACAAAGTACAGACCAATTAAAGCACATGTCAGCATGAATAGGGGTGTAACCTTAACCAATAAGGCTTGTGATGTGATTATGTAGGCTTCATCAGACTACTTACTTTTCTATTTATGATAGCCTCTGGGAAGACTAAGTAGATCACGAGGGAAGAAAATTTCCACATCAAAATCCAAAAGGCTGCATAAGCGGACCATTTTAAGAATTTTAGAGTATATAAGTGAAAGCATTGCATTGGAGCCTATGCAATGGGTCAAAACTTGTTAAAACATCAAGATTAAAATATTAATCCTATGTCCATACAATAGCTTTACAAAACAAGCTTGAAATAACAAAACTAAAGTAGGTGTTGCATACTGAGTGAAGATATAGAGCTTATCGCTCTGGCATACCTTGTATCTATTAGTCGAAAACCCTAACAAAAGAAACCATATCATGCATATTAGAAACAACAGAATTTAGGAACAAATAACATTGTCTAAACCTACAGTCAAATTAAGTAATGAACCTTTCTAGTTAAGTCTTTTGTTGTTACACGTTAGACACAACAACTCTCAATTAATAAAAATACTAACTAGGTTGAACAATACAATTGAATATAATATGAATTTTGGTTCATAAATTGAAAGAATCAAAAGTTTGAAATATGAACTTGCTTAGAAACATGGATCAAACTATCATAATATCCTCTATATTTGCAATATTTTTCTTCTACATGTGGAAAAATATCATTATATAAATAAAGGTCAATATTTTAAATTTTTTAATTTTAGAAATGTAAACTTTTATTTATATCTATATCATCTTCAATATTTATTTGATATCTTAGTAAAATTAAATTGTAAATATTTTTATAAATATACGTGTTTTAATCCTTGCTTAAAAGTAGCAAAAAACATACAAATATGAGTTAAAAGCAATTTAAAGTTATCTCCTATCGAAACCTCTATAGTTTTATATGTTTTGTTACCAATAGTTTGACAATTCATAAATTACAAAAAACTAAACAGTCTTATTAAATATATTACTATTAAGCTAAAGTAATATAATTAAATTTAAACATATTGAGACCTTTTCTTGTAAGCCATAAGAGAATAAAATAAACCTACAGGGGTAACCAAATTAATCACACAAAGCAATAACCTTCTTGAAGGCAACATTGAGTATTTAGCATGTCTAAACTAAACTAGCAATTGCATTTATCTCAAAGATTCAATCTTAGACTTTTGAAGCTTTTCATAGATATTCACACAAACATTCATTTTACCCAGATCATAGAGTATTTGAGGATACATACCAGCTTGTCTCTTGGTGCTTTGTACATATTAATCTTTCGCAGTTCTTCTGTGCAAGCTGCATAAATGAGAGTATAGAAGTTGGTGCAGCACTACATTGACATTTTCATGCACACAACTTTACTCCAAAGAAATAAATTCGTTGTATAATTAATTTTTAATTTATGAGCTTAACAGTTATGGAATCAAAAATATTGAAAAGAAAAAAATGAAGGACTAAGATTTGAATTTCAAGCACAGTATAGAGAATTTAAAATGGAAGCTATTGCTTATGGATATAAAATGAATAAACCAACAGTAAATAATACTTCTAGGAATATTATTAACAAACATTTTTTAAATAGTTTTGCTAATAAAATTCGTACGAATTTATATAAAAATCTATAATAATTCAATAAAATCCTTAAAAGTCTATTACAATTTATGAATTTTTTAAGATTTAAAATTCATATAAATCTTAATTGAATATAGAATTATAAAGTTTTTAAAATTCCTTCACTATTTCAAGCCACAATGTATCTTGTAATCAGTTTTCAACGCGGGATTTTGTCTAAAATGGGCAAATCCCATAGGTTAGTTTAGAAATGGGCTGATTTGTGTTAAACTTTACAAATGGGCTTTTTTTAACTGTCCACCTGTTTTATTGCTTTGTAGCCGGTATTTTATTTAAAAAAAAAAAACGAAAAAGAGTGCTTCAAAACATTTGGACATTTGAATTAAACCCAACGGTTTCCAGTCTATTGAACTAAACTCTCCCACTAACCCACTGGAAGAAGACGACGCACACTACCTCGCGAGGAAGACGAATTAGGAAGACGAAGATGAGGGTCTATTACCGAGGACGAAGATGACGCAGGAAACAATAATTTCACGGAACACATCCTTCATTTTTGAGCTCTGCAACTTTTGGTAAGTTTTGTTCAATCAATGTCTTCTCCGTCCCTTCGATAGACAATATAGTAATTGGATTTGGTGAACCTGTAATTGGTTTTGGTGAACCTAATACCTGAGTGTAAGCTCCATGTTGAAAATGTGCGAAAACTCCTTCGTTTTTTTATTGGGTTTTTGTGAAATTTTGGTATTTCAGTATTGGGCGTTTGTAAAATATTGATTTTATCGTTTGTTAATCTGATTTCTGGTATTTCTGGGGTATGTGGTATATACCTAGGTATATCGAGATATACCACAGATATACCATGGTATACCTAGGTATATCTCTGGTATATCGAGATATACCTAGGTATATCTAGGTATATCTAAGGTATATCGAGATATATACCTAGGTATATCTCGATATATACTTAGGTATATCGAGATATACCACAGATATACCATGGTATACCTAGGTATATTTCTGGTATATCGAGATATACCTAGGTATATCCTAGGTATATCTAGGTATATCTAAGGTATATCGAGATATACCACAGATATACCTAGGTATATCTAGGTATATCTCGATATATACCCAGGTATATCGAGATATACCACAGATATACCATGGTATACCTAGGTATATCTCTGGTATATCTCGATATACCTAGGTATATCCTAGGTATATCTAGGTATATCCAAGGTATATCGAGATATACCACAGATATACCTAGGTATATCTAGGTATATCTCGATATATACCTAGGTATATCGAGATATATACCTAGGTATATCGAGATATACCACAGATATACCATGGTATACCTAGGTATATCTCTGGTATATCGAGATATACCTAGGTATATCCTAGGTATATCTAGGTATATCTAAGGTATATCTCGATATACCTTAGATATACCTAGGATATACCTAGGTATATCTCGATATACCTAGGTATATCTCGATATACCTAGGTATATCTGTGGTATATCGAGATATACCTAGATATACCTTAGATATACCTAGATATACCTAGGATATACCTAGGTATATCTCGATATACCTAAGTATATTTGTTGTATATCTCGATATACCTAGGTATATCTGTGGTATATCGAGATATACCTAGGTATATCTTAGGTATATCTCTGGTATATCGAGATATACCACAGATATACCTAGGTATATCTCGATTGACCTAGGTATATCTGTGGTATATCGAGATATACCTAGGTATATCGAGATATACCTAGGTATATCTCTGGTATATCGAGATATACCTAGGTATATCCTAGGTATATCGAGATATACCACAGATATACCAGAGAAATCCTAGGTATATCTAGGTATATCTCTGGTATATCGAGATATACCTAGGTATATATGTGGTATAACTAGGTATATCGAGATATACGTAGGTATATCTCTGATATATCTCCATATACCTAGGTATATCGATGGTATATCGAGATATACCTAGGTATATCTGTGGTATATCTGTGGTATATCTCGATATACCTAGGTATATCTGTGGTATATCTAGGTATAGGTATATCTGGTATATATTGGTATATCTTAGATATATGTTGGTATATCTCGTTATATCTCTGGTATATTTGAGTATATTGACTTGTATTCATGTTATTTTGAATGTTATTTTGAACAACTTGTTCATAAGTATTAATTATTTTTGTTTTCTTACATTGCAGGAAATGGCAGGTGAATCAAGCTATAGTCCTTCAGTCTCCCCCTCTGGATATAATGTTGCTAAAATTACCAACATTTCACGCCTCCAAAATTTTAGCACATTGAAGACGACCCTTGAGCGATTTGGGTTACTTCAGAGGTATGAAGAATTATGTTTTGGTTTCATCACAAGGATGAACCATATTGAGTTCACAGGGGGGTTGTTGCATCACTTCTTACTGATGCAAGACAAAGATATTTCGGGGAAAGAGCTACGAGTGATTGTCAATGGCACACCCCATATTTTTGGATATGGTGAATTTAGTTTAATTACCGGTTTGATGTTTACCGGTTCGGAAGAATACCCACCTCGAAATAATCGGTTACGGAAGACATACTTCCAGACCGACAAAGCAATCAAGAAAGGCGACCTGGAGAAGGTTTTCACAAATCTTCCTATCTCCACTGACTTGGATGATGTATTGAGGTTGGGTCTCATTTATACCCTGGAAATTATTCTTCTGGCCGATAATAGCCTAAGGTCCATTAATGAAGACTATTTAGAACTCGTTGAAGACTTTGACAAATTTAATATGCACACATGGGGTAAAATAGTTTATGACTTCACAATAAAAAGGTTGAAGAGTGTTGGCGGGCATATTAATGATAGAAAACCTAAACACGCGATCACTTACAGTGTCTACGGATTTTGTTGGGCACTGCAAGTTTGGGCATATGAGGCCTTACAAGTGGACATTTCTGATTTAGCCACCCAAGTATTCCCCGATCAAATCCCAAGGATACTACGTTGGGAGAATCTAAGAAAGGGACAGACTATTAAGTTCTGGGAGTTGAACCAGAATATCTTCAAACGAGACGATGTAAGTGTTTAGCATTTATAAATTGTGTTTAATTATTCTGGTATACTTGAATTGGTTAAAAGTAATTAATTATTTTTTTGGGATATTGTACAGTTTAATATGTTGAAGAGACTCACTCCAAATGAAAAGGAGAGACAGAGTCCTTCCTACATTTCAGCACAAGAATGTGCCAAGGATACAAGCTTGGGTGTGCCCAATGTGTCCATAAACGTTGGAAGAAAGGATGAATCATTGCCTTCGAAAGGCGATGATATGCACCATCCTTCTGGTCACTTTGAAGATATTAGTGACCGAATCCCGGAAGTCCAAACTCATCATTCTTCAGCTCATTCATCAACTTCCATTAAGGAGGTAATGGAACTATATCACGTAAAATTTCTAAGGTTAAATGATATATATGATTGTATATTTATCGTATCTAATTTTGTTGTACCTCAGGTTTTGCAAGAGATTAGGGATTTGAAAAAAGAGGTGACAACAATAAAAGATAACCAAATATGGATTATGGATGCTTTGAAGAAGGTTTTAAGATCACAAAAAACTTCTTCACGACCACGGGACGAATCAATAAGAGCTTCAGCTTTAGTCAAACCGTCCAGGGTTAAATCTGTCCCAATTTTCAACCGACATAAGGTTGCGGATGAAAATTTATCTGAGGACGAAGAAATTGTGATGCCTACAAATGAAGAGCCAATAGTGCCAAGCTATGTATGCAAAGAATTAGTTGTCTTTGCAGAACAAGTTGTTGAGGAAACAACCTCAGCTACTATGGTTGAGGACGATACATTTGTCGGTGTCAGCGAAGCTTGTCCCCCTGAACTAAACATTGAGAAACAGCCAACCCATGTCTTCCACGAGGAACAAAACTTGTCCAACGTCAATTTATCTACTCTGGAAGAGATTTTGGAGGCTGCCCCTATTAGAAGTGGTCCATTGTCAATGCGATTAGGATCGCTAGCATCCATGGGCGTAGGATCAATTGGAACGTCCGCACCATCTGCTACGACATACAGTCGTAGGAAGCGAAAGCTTGGTCCCTCCCTCAAATCTCCCTTTGTTCATCCAAAGAAGAAATCTGGTATATCAATTAGATCTGAACAATCGGAGGAAGGAAATCCCCCAACCCTTTATGACCCAATGAGAATGTTCAGTCAAGATAGATCTATATACTTCTTGGAGTGGCTATATACTAATTTCTCAAACAATCAGTACGTATATCCTCTTATATATATATATATACATGTTATATTTCTATGTTTATCTCTTGTCAATATTAATAGGTTTACCGTATTCATCTTATTTTCTATTGTTTACCTTTTAGGGAAAACATTAATGTTTGTTGCCCAAGCAAGGGTATGGCAAATTCTGTATGGTTTCATCGTATTTTCAAACCACATTCATCCTTACTGAACGAGGTATATTTATGTTCCTTTTTTAGCATTGGCTCTCTTATAATTATTTTTGATATGAAAATATGGTATGCTAAGGTGCACGTCATTATTATAAATTGTAAGCCGAATAAGAACTAATGCATGCCAAAGAATTATAATTTAATCCTGAATATGTTTATGCAGCACATTGATTGTGGACTATGGTTGTTGAGAAAAAAGGAAGAAATTCACCCAGACTTGTTTCCTAACAATCTCTGAACTACGGTTGACTCAACTTTTTTGGTAAGGACCAACAATATTATTGGAAAAAAAATTCTTAACTTATTTTAATTGTATTTGGCCATTATGGAATATTAAAATGTAGGCTTATGTGGAGTCAAGTGCGGGTGAATGGAAGAAACTTAAGAAGAACGACCAAACCAAATTTTGGTCGCTCAACAAAAAGTGGTTGGATTATGTATCAGGTTAATGTCTCTTGTTATAATCACTCTCGCCATTTATTTTATGTTATACAGTTTAACATGATATATCTGTTGTGATTGTGTTTTAACATTCAGGTGCACGTCCTAAACATGCTAAGCCATGGAATTATGTGCACATCATTTATGAAGTTCTATTGGAGAAGGGCCATTGGATTGCTATCGGAATTGACATAAGACAGCAACAGATTGATGTCTACGATTCACTTCCGAAACACATAAGGGATGGAAGTCTTAAGAAAAGATTACATAACTTATGTGTAATGATCCCAAGCTTAATTAAAAGCTTGGGATTATTTGAATATGAAATCAAAGAACGGTGGCCCTTTTATCGTAATGCCATACTTGTTCCTGAACAGGTTGAAACGTAAGTATTTTAAATTACTTAGTTACATCATTCTTTTGTCTTTAATATATTAAGGTGAACCATGGATTATGTCAATTAACTTTAATATGTTTTCAAATTGTTTTGATTGCACAGGGGAGACTGTGGCATTTATGCTTTGAAGTTCATCGAGTACTTGGTTAATGAGAAGGCCTTAATTGAAATTAAAGACGAGGCAGTTAATTTTTTTAGGAAGAAACTATGTTTAGAACTTTTCTTTGCTGAAGACGATTACATTATTGTATAAGTTAATTGGCATTTTATGTGGTGTATATATTTTTTAACATAACCAAAACTCCGTGTGTTATTTTGTTCGGATTGCAAGAATTCTGTTATTTAAGGGATAACTGTAGTATATTGTGTTATATCTACTTATCTCTCTCGTTAACTAATGTATATCTTAGGTAGATAATCCCGTATATCTTGGTATATCTAGATATGATATATCCTCACATAAAATTTGCACATAAAATTTATATCATTGTATTCGTGCATAAAGTTTCAATAAAATAACGCAACCCAAAACATGACTTGTAAAATCAAGTACTGTCATATAAATATTCCAAAACGGGCAATAAAAATAAACGAAGTAAATAAACATAATTCCCTATGAATATGGATGCTTAGTCATCCATATCATCATTTTACTCGTTCTCATCCTGGGGTTCGTTCGACGTAGGTTCATAAACGAAGTCCTCACCCTGATACTGCGGAATTGGGCCGAACTGGTTCAAATCTATTCCTTGTTGTCTCAATTGAAAGCTCATCATTCGGTGGAGTAGAACTTGGTACTCTTGTATTGTATTTACCTTCATTTCCAAGTTCATCAATCTTTCTTTGGTTGTAGCGTGACTAGAAGAGGAGCCATCACCCTTCCTACTACCTTGTCCCGCTTTTGTGCCACTAGTTAAGTGTTGCATGTATTGGAACGTCAAAGTTTCACCAGGTTGTAGTAGTACCTCACCCTTGTCATACTGGACTCCATGTTTCACACAAAGGGCCGTGATCAGTTGGGGGAAGAAGTAGCTTACGTTGTGATGCATAGATGAGTAGACAACCCGTTCATGGATAACCTTCCCAACATCAAGGGTTCGCTGTGTCTCTATCGCATACTGTACGATTGCCCGCTCCCTATCAACAGTACTATAATGCCGGGTTGGCATTAATCTAGAACATACAAAATACTGCCAGATACGGGAGTGGGTTCTAAGGTGTTTAGCTTGAAAGATGTTGACCATGTCTCCCTTATATTCCCATTCTGCATAACCATCCGTTAGGGTATTTATAATCTCATCGTAATCTGCCTGTTTGATATAGGCTTCATAACCGCTATCCTCAATATCTGTCAACCCATAGTATGCATTAATAACCGTCCTATTAAATGGGACTTGAACACCCCTTACCCATACAAATCCCTGCCGAGCATCTGGAAAATTCGCGTAAAATTCCCTGACCAATGAACTCACACCAGCTTCTGGGGCTTGTACAAATTTTCTCCACCCTAATGCCTCAATTTTATCTGAAATACCCATCACTCCGACTTGTCCAAAGTCTAATCCCCTCTCATTAACAAAAGTTTTATTCCTTTTGGCGGCACAATCGTACCGCTCTTCCGCCTCTCAACTAACAAAACGAGAGGTATTAAAATTTCGTTCCTCAACAACTTTACCTTTGCCTTTCGAACGAATACTGTCACCCGTCTTTCGTTTAGGAGCCATCTTACAATAGAACAATAATATTGTTTGGTTAACTAATGAGAAAAACACAAAAAACAAAAATTAAAGAAAAATATTAGGGTATCCAAATAAATATATCCTAAAGCCAATATATTGGTATACAATAGACTGATTCCAGATAAATCACATAATTTGTGAATAAGTTTACCTCAATTGATTTTACATACAAATCTTGAACAAAAATCCCTCACGGATGCAAAAGCCCAATCTTTTGTTGCTGAATATGAAGAGGTTCTTGCCTTCTGTCACTCCACAACATCAAGGTGTTAATTGATATCGGTTTTCAAACTTAAGAAGTGTTATTTATGGAAGATTATGGGATGAACTTTTGATTTGTAGGAGATAATGAACATCAAATGGAGAGAATAATGAGAGATTTATGGTATTTAAAGAGAGGGAAAACGTGAGACAGTTTGGGAAAAAGTGTGGGTTTTGATTGATAATACCGAGATTTTTAAAATTCAAACAGAACCAAACTCGCCGCGGCACAATATAATTTACGCCGCGGCGCGCATGAATGGGTTAAATTTCAAAAATCGAACAGAACCTACCTCGCCGCGGCACAATATAATTCCCGCCGCGGCGCGCATCAATGGGTTAAATTTCAATTTCAAAAATCGAACAGAACCTACCTCGTCGCCGCACAATATAATTCCCGCCGCGGCGCGCATGAATGTGTTAAAATTCAAAAATCGAACAGAATCTACCTCGCCGCGGCACAATATAATTCCCGCCGCGGCGCGCATGAATGTGTTAAAATTCAAAAATCAAACAGAACCTATCTCGCCGCGGCACAATATAATTCCCGCCGCGGCGCGCATGGATGTGTTAAAATTCAAAAATCAAACAGAACCTATCTCGTCGCGGCACAATATAATTCAAGCCGCGGCGCGCATTAATGTGTTACAAATGAATTCAAACAGAACCTATCTCGCCGCGGCACAATATAATTCCCGCCGCGGCGCGCATGAATGTGTTAAAATTCAAAAATCAAACAGAACCTATCTCGCCGCGGCACAATATAATTCAAGCCGCGGCGCGCATTAATGTGTTACAAATGAATTCAAACAGAACCTAAGTCGCCGCGGCACAATACAATTCCAGCCGCGGCGCGCATAAAACATTCAAAATATGTGGTATCTTAGGTATATCTCGATATACCTAGGTATATCTGTGGTACACATAGGTATATCTCGATATACCTAGGTATATGTAAGGTATATCTAGGTATATTTAAGGTATATCTAGGTATATCTGTGGTATATCTAGGTATATCTGGATATACCTAGGAATATGTAAGGTATATCTAGGTATATGTAACTTATATCTAGGTATATCGAGATATACCTAGGTACATGTAAGGTATATATAGGTATATCTAGGTATATCTCGATATACCTAGGTATATCTAAGGTATATGTAAGGTATACCTAGGTATATGTAAGGTATATCTAGGTATATGTAACATATATCTAGGTATATCGAGATATACCTAGGTATATGTAAGGTATATATAGGTATATCTAGGTATATCTCAATATACCTAGGTATATCTAAGGTATATCTAGGTATATCTAAGGTATATCTAGGTATATCTCGATATACCTAGGTATATCTGTGGTATATCTAGGTACATCTCGATATACCTAGGTATATCTAAGGTATATCTAGGTATATCTAAGGTATATCTAGGTATATCTTGATATATATAGGTATATCTAAGGTATATCTCAATATATACCTAGGTTATTTAAGTCCATATATATTGAGGTAACCCTACAACTTTACATTTCGATATGTATGCTAAGCTATATGTGGTATATCCTCACATATCTGGAGTGTATATGGTAAACACAACAGAAAAAAAACGAATAGTAAAATACATTAAAATACATGTTGATACATCTCTAGTATAAGTCCCTATGAATGATATTTGTATTCATAATTAATTAATACAAATCAAAAATACATAAATAATACATTAGCCCATTAATGATGACATCAAATTAACCGTTAATAGCATAAAATGTTTATGGGTGAGAAGATAGGGAAGGTTCTACAATCATCTGACGGAACACATTACAAGTCCTCATGTTGTGACCACTATTTCCACACCTACTGCATAGTATGACCTTTTTTATTACTTCCCCACGTGAACGTATGCGTCGTTTTCGTGGTCGCCCACATTTTTTCTTCGTGTTGGGAGGAAGTTCAACTAGATCTATGATCTCTGGTGGGATGTCCCATTCACCGTTATCAGTAGCCGGATAAATGGACTCTGCATATGCAATAATATAACAATCTACTGTATATAATTTGTCCACAAATGTATGAACATCAACATCTTGAAAACGGGCCGCTGCAATGTCATGACAACAGGGGATTTTGTGATTATCAAACTCCCTACAACTACAACTTCTGTTCAGTAGATCGACATCGTGACTAGTGTCACCATGGACAACCTAATTTTGGTAAGAATCAACTTGTTACATTAGACAATAAAGAGAAATAGATAAACATATAATAACAATCAAATAGTTGTACGAATGGCATACCTGGAAGACATGTGCATTAATTCTGAAAACCCTGTACCTTAAGGACTTATTGTGATTTACACGCATAATTGATTCAACCTCATCGGTTAGATGGCGAGTTCCCCATCTCATCCCAACTTCCCTACGTTTGACAAACCAAGCTTGTATTTTGCTACGGTAGTACTCAGCAAGCATGGTTATGGGTAATTCACGAGCACATTTCATGACATTATTAAAGGATTCTGAACTATTTGTAGTCATTATACCATATCTCATACCTGGAAAATGATATCTTGACCACTTCTCAATGCCTGCTTCCAATAAGTACTTTTCAATCTCAGGATCGATCTGTCGCAAATCCCCCATGTACTTGTCAAATTCACGCTTTGTATATGCCCTTGAGCAACATCTAAACAAAGGTGTAATATCTGGATTCTTAAACTTGTGGTTTAAATTCATCTCCATGTGAAATGTATAATAACCATGCAATGCATTGGGTAATGCTTTCAGAACAGCTTGAATAATACTTTGGTGTCTATCAGAAACAATAACAAGGTCGTCAATGTGCCCGACTAACTCTGCTACTTTTAGCAAAAACCATTCCCATGCTTCATTATTCTCAGAATCTCCAACCCCAATGGCCAGTGGATATATGTTGTTATTTCCATCAGAAGCATTTGCAACGAATAATGTCCCAGCAAACCTACCTGATAAGAATGCACCATCAACTGTAATTACATGTCTTATACAAGATAAGAATCCTCTGATACATGGACCTAATGCCATGAAGAAATACTTAAATCTTCCGGATAAATGGTCAACTTCAATATGTGTGACGCTACCGGGATTCCTTTCCTTCAGGACGTGACAGTAGGAAGGAAGCTTGAGGAAAGATTCCTCTTCACTTCCACATAGCAACCTCAGAGCCTTCTCTTTAGACCTGTATACTGTGGTGTAACCAATCTCAATCCCAAACTCATTCTGACAATCATCAATAATATCTTTCGGCTTATAAATTCTTCCAGGTCGCACCAACTTCATTTTTATGGCATTTCCTGATGCGAACCAAGGGACGCGATTCCTATCGACCCACCTAGCTACGAGGCTAGGGAACCAAGAAGAAGCGGATCAAGACCCAACAACAAAAATGGCATGGATTTCTAAGCAAAACACAGATTTGGCTGCAGGAAACTCACCACCACACTTGGATATTACGCACCACGCGCGGAGGAGAGGGCGAACGCCACAAAGGGGTGCAACTACCTTTGATAAGTTCTTGGGGGAAAGGCTTGCAATCAAGCAAGGAGCTCCATGGCTCTCTCAATTTATTTTCTAACAAATTTCATTAATTTGAACAAAGTTACAAAATGGGCTGCCCAAATGTCCTTAAATAGGGCTCACACAAAACCTAGAAAGAAAAGACAAAATATGAGCCATTGGATTTGATCCAAGGGCTGAAATTACAAATTTTACATTGGCGCCGCGGCGGGCAAACATTCATGCCGCGGCGGGGAGGCTCGGATCACAAAAGTAAAACTACGCGGGCCGCGGCGGACAAATTACATGCCGCGGCGAGGAACCTTGCACTTCAACCCGAGAGGTCTGTGCCGCGGCGCCCAAAAGCCATGCCGCGGCGCGCACGTCCCTGGTCCTCTGCACGCACCTCTGCCCAAACTTGCGCGCGCGTCTGCTCGTCCTGCGCGCACGTCTCCCAGCCTGCATACCCAAAACAGAAACATCGGCGCCGCGGCGCACATATTTCATGCCGCGGCGAGAATGCCTCGTCCAGAATCCCACCAAAACAGAAACTTGTCCGCCGCGGCGGGGGAAAGTCATGCCGCGGCGCAGCTCCAAAACTGGCAATTTTCCACAAATTAGCTTGGCACTCCCATGGCGAACATGTTTGCGCCCTTGCTCGTGTTTGTGGCGCCTTTCTACGCCGTTATTTCACCCCCTTCTCGGCTTGGTCCATGATACGAGTCGGGCCTTGTTAGTGGCGCGATCCGGTTCGTATCATTCCCTCCCTCTTAAAGAGAATTCGACCTCGAATTCGGACCTTCATCACGGGGTAAGTGTAGGAGCCCATCTCGGTTTTGCTCCACATCATAATAGCCCTGCAAGAAAGAAAAGTAAGAAAATAGACATTCTTTCATTTTTTTCTTTTCTTCTTTTTTTTTTGTTTGCCCTTTTTTCTCCTTGGGCATTTCTTCTTTTTCTTTTCCCTTTCCCTTTTCTTGTTCTCCCTTGTTCTTGATCTTCAATTGATCCTCAACCACTTCTTTCGGGGTAAGGGGGATAAGGGTTATCTTGCTTCCATCTTTTTCGAACGAGTACTTATTTGCATAACCGTCATAAGTCACCCGTCGATCATATTGCCAAGGCCGGCCCAAAATCATATGCCCAGTCTGCATTGGTACCACATCACATAAGGCAACATCTTGATAATTCCCCATAGCAAAGGATACCAAGGCTTGATGTTCCACCTTCTCCTCACCTTGATCATTCAACCATTGCAGTTTATAAGGTGTGGGATGTTTGGTTGTGGGTAACCCTAACTTCTCAACTAGGGTTGTGCTAGCAAGGTTGGTACAAGAACCCCCATCGATAATTAGGCTGCAGACTTTGCCATTCACGTGACATCGTGTATGGAAAATGTTTCCTCGTTGTGAATCCATGTCACTATCCTTGGAGCCATCCTTAGGCACTCGCCCTACCATAAGCAAGTCTCCTTTCACCGGAACTATTTCTTCCGTACTTGCTTCTTCCAATGGTGGCATCTCCTCACCATCACTCTCTTCATCTGTCTCCACCTCCCCATTTGCTTGTATGATCATTGCTTTCTTGTTCGGACATTGGGACGCATAATGACCCTTTCCAAGACAACGAAAACAACTCACATCCCGATTTCGGGGAAAGGTTTCAACCTGACCTTTTCCTTTATCTTTACTAGCCTCCATCTCTTTGCCCTTGTTGACTTCAAAGCGGGGCTTGGAGCTAGTTCCTTCTTCTCTCCTAAAATCTTGTACCCAAGGTGTTGGAGAAATTGGCCTTGGTGGTTGCATCCGGTTACTTCTTCGCTTGAATTGCGCTTCCACTTTAATTGCCATGTGGACCATGTCTTCCAACTCCACATAATGATGAAGCTCAACAACATTAGCAATTTCCGGATTTAGTCCACTCAGAAACCGAGCCATAGTGGCCTCTCTATCCTCCTCAAGGCTAGCCCTAACCATGGCTACCTCCATTTCCTTGTAATACTCATCAACCGATCGAAAGCCTTGATGAAGTCGTTGCAATTTCTGATAAAGCTCTCGGTAGTAGTGGCTCGGAACAAATCTCTTCCGCATGATGGCTTTCATGTCTTCCCAACCACTTATCGGTCTTTCTCCATTTCTCCTTCTCCCAACTACCAACTGATCCCACCAGTTCAAAGCGTAGTCAGTAAACTCGATCACCGCCAATTTGACCTTCTTTTCTTCGGAGTAGTTGTGGCATTCAAATATATGCTCCACCTTCTTCTCCCACTCCAAATAAAGTTCCGGGTCATTCTTTCCTTGGAACGCCGGCATTTTGATCTTAATACTTCCTAAACTCCGATCAACCCCATCAAAAGGTTGGTGTGGGTATCTCCTTATTCCTCCCCGATCATGGCCACCTCTAGGCCCATGTCGTCTTCCAAAGGGCATCCTCCCTTCATCTTCATTATAGTTCTCTCCAAAACTATCTTCATCCAACTCTTCCTCAAAATGGGCTCTCCTATTAGGTCTTCCCACATTAGGAGCGACTTGTGGCGCCTCTTGCCCTAAGTTGGCGATAGTTGCTTCTTGATGTTCCATTCGTTCATTTATGTTAACCATGACGGCATTCATCCGTTCCATGGCTTGTTGTAATGCCCTCATCGCATGAGTTGTATCGGGCCTTTCCTCTGAGCTATTCCTGTCAGACATGTTTACAACAACTAACACAAACAAACAATTAACAATCAACAAAATTGGAACTTTCACTCGTTACCTCACGTGTTTACACTCGAATTTTGATTGCCGTAGCGCTCGAAGCCCTATGACAAACCAAACCGTCCAAGTCTTCCACACCAATGTAGAATTTCACACTCAACAAGTGTAGCTTGCAATATCCAAATGTATGGAACAATGGAAACTAACTCAATGTGTTTTGAAACCCTAACTCTATGAGTTTGGAAAGAAGTTCGGTTTAGCAAATCCAATCCGAAAAACGCAAACAAACAAAGAAACGATCCGTTAAAGCGTAAACGACGCTAAAACGACGAAATTTCGTAAATTCTCGGGAAATCAAGAATTCACTCCTCTTTTTCTCTTTTTTTTTTTTTTTTTTTTTTTTATAAAAGCACCGAAATATCCTCTTCCTTTTAAATTTTTTTTTTTTTTTTTTTTATAAAAATATCTAACGAGATATTTTCGGGAGATATTTTCACGAGATATTTTCGTGAGATATTTTCCGAGATATTTTCGGGAGATATTTTCGGAAGATATTTTTTTTTTTTTTTTTTTTTTTATAAAATAAAGAGAAAAGTTTGGCTCTCACTTTTCAAGAAGAAAAATCACATGTGAGATTACCAAAATACCCCTCTTCAAAAAAAACGAAAATTTGGGGGAATTTCCAACACAAAATCCTCTCCAAATTCAACCAAAATAAGAAGCAAACAACAACATCACACAGGTTATTCCAGGAAATGCATTAAACACACAAAAACAAGATGAACACAGAATTTTTTTGTGAAGCAATTTTCTTGTTGCTATGAAATAGAAATTGACAAAAACTAAGATAGGAATCTAGAGTCTCAACCTAGAGCTCTGATACCAAATGATGCGAACCAAGGGACGCGATTCCTATCGACCCACCTAGCTACGAGGCTAGGGAACCAAGAAGAAGCGGATCAAGACCCAACAACAAAAATGGCATGGATTTCTAAGCAAAACACAGATTTGGCTGCAGGAAACTCACCACCACACTTGGATATTACGCACCACGCGCGGAGGAGAGGGCGAACGCCACAAAGGGGTGCAACTACCTTTGATAAGTTCTTGGGGGAAAGGCTTGCAATCAAGCAAGGAGCTCCATGGCTCTCTCAATTTGTTTTCTAACAAATTTCATTAATTTGAACAAAGTTACAAAATGGGCTGCCCAAATGTCCTTAAATAGGGCTCACACAAAACCTAGAAAGAAAAGACAAAATATGAGCCATTAGATTTGATCCAAGGGCTGAAATTACAAATTTTACATTGGCGCCGCGGCGGGCAAACATTCATGCCGCGGCGGGGAGGCTCGGATCACAAAAGTAAAACTACGCGGGCCGCGGCGGACAAATTACATGCCACGGCGAGGAACCTTGCACTTCAACCCGAGAGGTCTGTGCCGCGGCGCCCAAAAGCCATGCCGCGGCGCGCACGTCCCTGGTCCTCTGCACGCACCTCTGCCCACACTTGCGCGCGCGTCTGCTCGTCCTGCGCGCACGTCTCCCAGCTTGCATACCCAAAACAGAAACATCGGCGCCGCGGCGCACATATTTCATGCCGCGGCGAGAATGCCTCGTCCAGAATCCCACCAAAACAGAAACTTGTCCGCCGCGGCGGGGGAAAGTCATGCCGCGGCGCAGCTCCAAAACTGGCAATTTTCCACAAATTAGCTTGGCACTCCCATGGCGAACATGTTTGCGCCCTTGCTCGTGTTTGTGGCGCCTTTCTACGCCGTTATTTCACCCCCTTCTCGGCTTGGTCCATGATACGAGTCGGGCCTTGTTAGTGGCGCGATCCGGTTCGTATCATTTCCTATGACTCTTGAGGTCGCAGTCCTATTCTTCCTCATGTAATGGTTAGGATCACAAGTATGTAATGATTGAAAATGCTTTACCTTGAACCTATCTGACCCCTTGATCCGATTACATCTAATCTTCCAAATACAACTACATTGAATGCAACTTATCACGACACGGTCTTTCTTACTTGTCAGTGTCCTCGTCTCAAATCTATTTCTTATGGCATAAAGCCCGACATGTGTGGTGAAATGTATCTTACTGTCAAACACTTGATCAACTTTCAAATCAAGCTCAACATGTGCCATAGAAGAGGAAACGTCACCATTAGAAACAATCTTTGTGCCTGTACTTGATGGACCAAAACGTATTTCATTATTGCCCCCAACAACATTTCGTCCTTCAGACTGAGTTAAACCATTTAACGATTGCTCTCTTAAAATCAGTCTTTCTTGTTCATCTGATGTCATTTCATTATCATTGCCTTGTAAAGTACCAATTCCGGTCATGTCATTATCAATGTTTTCGTTGACAGTAACACCTTCTAATTGACACTCTCTATTCATATCAACATGAACATCATCACCCATCTGCGGTATATCTAAATAGTTATCTAAATCATCACCAATACCATCAAGTATATTATCGCAATTTGTTATGGGATTTTGAGATCCTTCCTGCGGATGCGTATCGCTCAAGTAATTTACATGACGCCCTCTAGTATTAACAAGTTCTTCTTCACGGCAAATGGAATGACTTGTACCTACTGATCTTATCTCATTTTTTGTTACATATAGAACAGCCTTTCTTTCATTGTCTTGAACATGAAGGTCAAAAAACTCATCCAAATCTTCATCATCACCAATTAAAACAGTAGGTAAATTCAAATCATTCTTATAGAAGTATCATACTGAAATTTCATACTTTAACTTATCCATTTTTAACTTCATAAACAACTTTTCTTTAAGTTCATTATACTTAAATCCCTTTTTAATCTTCATCACCGAACCTTCACCTCCTCGATATACTTTTTTATCATCTTTCAATAACCACTTGCCATTATGAATTATTAGAATACTAAGGCAGTCCATTCTGTAAAATGTTTTCAAATAATTAAGCAATATTAATTAAAAAGTACATATAATTAGATTGATATATAAAATTATATACCGCAATATACCCCATATATACCTAGGTATATCTTAGATATACCCGAGATATACCACAAATATTGCTAGATATACCACAGATATACCTTCGTATATCGAGATATACCTCGGATATACCACAGATATACCACAGATATACTACATATACCAGATATATACCACAGATATACTAAATATACATAGATATATCAATATATACCACAGATATACCAGAGATATACCTCAGATATACTCGATATACCTAGGTACATCTCGATATACCTAGGTATATCGAGATATAACACAGATATACCACAAATATACCTAGGTATATCTCGATATACCAGAGATATACCTAGGTATATCTCGATATACCACAGATATACCTAGGTATATCCTAGGTATATCTAGGTATATCTAAGGTATATCTAAGGTATATCTAGGTATGTCTCGATATACCTAGGTATATCTAGGTATATCTCGATATATACCTAGGTATATCGAGATATACCTAGATATACCATGGTATATCTGTGGTATATCTCGATATACCTAGGTATATATCTCGATATACCTAGATATACCTAGGTATATCTGTGGTATATCTCGATATACCTTAGATATACCTAGATATACCTAGGTATACCATGGTATATCTGTGGTATATCTCGATATACCTAGGTATATATCGAGATATACCTAGATATACCTAGGTATATCTGTGGTATATCTCGATATACCTTAGATATACCTAGATATACCTAGGATATACCTAGGTATATCGAGATATACCAGAGATATACCTAGATATATCGAGATATACCAGAGATATACCTAGATATATCACAGATATACCAGCGATATACCACTGATATACCTCGATATATCGAGATATACTACATATACCTTGGTATATCAAGATATACCAGACATATACCAGAGAAATACCCCACATGTACCGGATAAACCAAGACAAAAATAGCAGATTAAAAATGATAACACGCGAATTACATGAGTTCAAATTAAACACTGAAAATGGCAGATTCATACAACAAATTAAACGCCGAAATAACACCCAAATCACTTTCCAACCAAAGAATTGGCAATTTTTCAAAAAAAAACATTGACCCAAAACGATTGCCGTGCGAAAATTGTTGGTACAAATCTTGGTACAAATTTCACCATTTATATGCTATTTAAAACTGCGAAATTTCTACCTAACCAAAATATTTAATATCACTAACCTCAAATTTCAAAGTTTGCCGTGATAAGATGAAAAAATGGAGAGAAAATGAAGAGAAACTCTTGTGCGTGATAAGATGAAAAAATCGAGGGGAGAGTGCGTAGAGACTAGAGAAGGAGAGAGAAGAAGTAAGAAAACTTTGGTGGGAAATAAGGGGTGGGAACCGGCAACTGGAAGAGCCAATTTCAATTTGTCCATTTGTAAAGTTTAACACAAATCAGCCCATTTCTAAACTAACCTATGGGATTTGCCCATTTTAGACAAAATCCCTTTCAACGCAGTCTTTAAAAAGTGGTGAAGAAATTCGGCAAGTTTTGTTTGGCGCTTCTCTTGCTCTTTATCTCTAATTCTAGACTTTGCACTAACCGTTGATTCATCGAGTCCGTTTTCAGTTTTTGGTTCCTATTCTCCTTCACCCTCATTTGTATCATTACCACCGACACCAAATACTGACGCTCCGACTCCAGTAGAAGGACTAGTGAGTTCATCGCCACCAACGTCTCTCACAGAGTCTCCAGCGTCTTTATTTTTCCTTTATTTTCTCATCTTTTCTTAAACTCCCTATTTATCGGCTGCATCTAGTGAAAAACCAGACAAAAGCCCATTTATGACAAAAATCAACTATTAGGTCAAAAAGTGGAGTTTGCCACTTCTTAAGCACCATTTAAGGCAAATGCCCTTCAATTCCCTTATTCTTCTTTCAAGTGTCGAATAGAGAGAAAAGAGAGTTGGTACCACCTCCAACCCCATGTATGGTCATATTTTGAAATACATATGACACATGTATTGGTCAACTCTAAGTACATAGGTCCTCGTCATATGGGCAATCCAATTTCAAGACCCATAAATGGAACAGATACCAAGACCCAACACAAAAAACTCCAAAACACAATTGGGGGTCCAACTCTGAGGCCCATGTACGGTCTAATACTAAGATCCATGTATGGACAATCTCCGAGATACATGTGAAATATGAGGCGTACCTGTAGTCTATCAAAAATAGTCTGCTACATCCAATAGCCCTAGGGTACCATTGATGAGTGCTCGAAAAGCACTAATATTTCGTGATTAATTGTGCTTAATTGTTTGATATATAGATTTATTATTATTGTTTATTCAATTAATTTCATAAATCTATCCATTCGGAGTCACGGGTATATTTTAGTGTCTTTCAGGTGTTTTTAGCGTCAAATGAGTCAAATAATGAAAACACGCAAAGACGGAACACTTACGGCGCTCGGATCACGAGTTACGGGCTAAATGAGACATATATGTAAGCCTTACATAACGAGCCATCACATATGTAAGGGGGTACATGTGAAGAAACTGAACACAAAGCGCGCCGCGGCGAGGAAAAGTCATGCCGTGGCGGGGAGCTCTCGGGTTTTTACACAATTTCCAGAATTTGTGTTGCGCCGCAGCGGGGAAAATGCATGCCGCGGCGCGCCTATTCCTAATGCAATCAGGAATCCCTTACATTTATAAATACCCCCTTTACAAGAGAACTCGACCAATTCGTACACAACTCTTAGATTTCACAATTTTGCGACCAAACGCTACATTCAATCAGTTTTGAGAGCGTTGCCACACTCTAACGAAGCGAGAGACACTATTCTAAGGATTCAAGGAAACCAACGACGATCGAAGATAAAGCTTACGGAGAAGAACGCTATCCAATCCATAAGCGGTATTTAGATCTAGGATTTTCTTGTTGTTATAGAATTAATTCTTCTTCTCTTTTTGTTAAAGTGTATGATTATATTTTATTTGACTATGAATATTAATATGAACATGTCTGGCTAATTTTATTATGGATATTTAGTTTGCGTTGCCATGTTTGCTAGAATTGTGTATGGTGTATTTTATTGATTTGGAATAAACGAATTACTTTTTAATTAAGAGGATGTTTAGATATTTAATTATGAATTATCATGGGCCCATTTGATGTTCGTAGTTAGGTTAAAAAATCTGAGAATTTAGTTATAGGAACGTCACCTTAACTTTATTCCGAAACACTTAATCAAAGCTTTAATTTAGTGACTTAGTCATAGCATTAATTTAATTGGCATGTTTTCCTTGCGCATAATTTGATTGCTATTTGATTTACCCCCGCCAAAGGCAGTTAATTAGTTAATCAATAAAGAGATTTACCCCCGCCAAAGGCAGTCTCGTAAATAAAAGGAAAGCCGGTAGTTTTGTTTATATAGGACGTTCATGTTATCTCACCATACCTTTTCGATGCAAGCATGGTCAACCAAGCTAACCGTCCATACATCCTCCATTGATATTTGATTTAATTGAATTGATTGTTTGCTTGCGATTCTGTTTTCGTTTGATTGTCCTATGATTGTTCTCGTTACAAAAACAAACAACATTTTTACAGTTTTAGTAGCCTTAGGATTCTAGTTACTTAAAGTTTTAGTTTTACTAGAACTCTATTTAATTAGTGTTTTATTTTTATTGGAACTCTATTTAGATTAAGAAGATAGTTATTTAAGACCACTGCAATTCCTTGAGAGACCGACCTTGGAAGTTGCTTATCACTTTACTACGAGTGATTCGTACACTTGCGAGTACACATTTTAACACGTCAAGTTTTTTTGTTAGTATAGTGGTAAGTATAGTGGTAAGTATTCCCGCCTATCACGCGGGTGACCCGGGTTCGATCCCCAGCAACGGCGCCAAAAACTTGATGTGTTAAAATGTGTACTCGCAAGTGTACGAATCACTCGTAGTAAAGTGATAAGCAACTTCCAAGGTCGGTCTCTCAAGGAATTGCAGTGGTCTTAAATAACTATCTTCTTAATCTAAATAGAGTTCCAATAAAAATAAAACACTAATTAAATAGAGTTCTAGTAAAACTAAAACTCTAAGTAACTAGAATCCTAAGGCTACTAAAACTGTAAAAATGTTGTTTGTTTTTGTAACGAGAACAATCATACGACAATCAAACGAAAACAGAATCGCAAGCAAACAATCAATTCAATTAAATCAAATATCAATGGAGGATGTATGGACGTTTAGCTTGGTTGACCATGCTTGCATCGAAAAGGTATGGTGAGATAACATGAACGTCCTATATAAACAAAACTACCGGCTTTCCTTTTATTTACGAGACTGCCTTTGGCGGGGGTAAATCTCTTTATTGATTAACTAATTAACTGCCTTTAGCGGGGGTAAATCAAATAGCAATCAAATTATGCGCAAGGAAAACATGCCAATCAAATTAATGCTATGACAAAGCCACTAAATTGAAGCTTTAATTAAGTGTTTCGGAATAAAGTTAAGGTGACGTTCCTATAACTAAATTCTCAGATTTTTTAACCTAACTACGAACATCAAATGGGCCCATGATAATTCATAATTAAATATCTAAACAACCTCTTAATCAAAAAATAATTCCTTTATTCCAAATCAATAAAATACACCATACACAATTCTAGCAAACATGGCAACGCAAACTAAACATCCATAATAAAATTAGCCAGACATGTTCATATTAATATTCATAGATAAATAAAATATGATCATACACTTTAACAAAAAGAGAAGAAGAATTAATTCTATAACAACAAGAAAATCCTAGATCTAAATACCGCTTATGGATTGGATAGCGTTCTTCTCCGTAAGCTTTATCTTCGATCGTCGTTGGTTTCCTTGAATCCTTAGAATAGTGTCTCTCGCTTCGTTAGAGTGTGGCAACGCTCTCAAAACTGATTGAATGTAGTGTTTGGTCGCAAAATTGTGAAATCTAAGAGTTGTGTACGAATTGGTCGAGTTCTCTTGTAAATGGGGTCTAAGGGGGTATTTATAAATGTAAGGGATTCCTGATTGCATTAGGAATAGGCGCTCTGTGGCATGCATTTTCCCCACCGCGGCACAACACAAATTCTGGAAATTGTGTAAAAACTCGAGAGTTCCCCGCCGCGGCATGACTTTTCCTCGCCGCGGCGCGCTTTGTCTTCAGTTTCTTCACATGTACCCCCTTACATATGTGATGGCTCGTTATGTAAGGCTTACATATATGTCTCGTTTAGCCCGTAACTCGTGATCCAAGCGCCGTAAGTGTTTCATCTTTGCGTGTTTTCATTATTTGACTCATTTGACGCTAAAAACACCTGAAATACACTAAAATATACCCGTGACTCCGAATGGATAGATTTATGAAATTAATTGAATAAACAATAATAATAAATCTATATATCAAACAATTAAGCACAATTAATCACGAAATATTAGTGCTTTTCGAGCACTCATCACAACCCCCAACCAGCTTCTTGCTAGTCTCTAGCAAGTGAAGCGACCTAAAAAATAAATAAATAAAAACAAACAAATAAACTAACCTAACCTAAATCACTTCCGTAGATTGTCACGGTTGCATTTAGCATATGCAATAAGCCTTTAAATCCCTAGGTGGCCCTAGTGGACGAGTTATAGTCTCGTGAGGGTTTCCAGTGATGATACCCACAAACATCGTACGACTCTCAAAACTAATAAAGACTCTAACAATACTTGAATCAATCCATGCATACGTCTCAAAAATTGTTAACAACGAATGATACATGAAATAGTTAAACATCACCTAAACTCAAAAACAGTCCAAACATAAAACTCATCATGGTAATCGGATTTTGAACAACCAATCAAACCACAAACCCGTTAGTTATACTATCTGACCATGGCATGCATGATATTCATAGATTACATTTCAAGATCTCATAAATGTGCACGTAAAATATGAATGTGAATTTTGCACTTGCAAACTCCATATGCTCATTTTTCAAACTCATCTCCACTAATATAGAAATCAAACTACCTAGAATCAATAGGACTTCATTAGGCTTGTAAAGTTGTGGTTAGGTGTGTGATTGTGAAAGTACGAAAATGATGTTTTCGATAGGACAAGAGTACTTTTTATGTCACAAACTTATTTTCAACTTTTTCCACCAAGTGTTCTTTTTCATCCTCCTATAAATTCCATATGTCCCTTGGATCTTTTTGCTTGATTCTCTTTCTTTATTTTTCTTGCTTATTTTTTAATCATCATCATCATCATTTTTTTTTTTTTTTTGAATGATGAAGCAAGATAAATTCAACATAATTGCTCATGAAAATCAAATATTATATTGAGTACTCTTATCACAAAGGGTAGTACAATATATGTCAATGTTGAATTCAAGGGTATACTATGGATAACAATAATACGGGGAGGCTTGAAAAGTCCAAACGGTCCAAGGATGGCCTAAATCACTTTCTAGGTGGCATTTGTTTTTATTATTTCGCTTCAATTTGTTTTCAAATGGGTTCTAGAGCTTGTTGAGACTTAAAACATATCATGAACATGCATACATTCCACAAATCAAAATAGCTATACTAACCATGCAAACTACCACATGTACCACAAAATCCTCAAATTAGATGAATCTAACATTTATGTGCTTCGTTGCTTAGGTAAAAGTCCAACATCTCTCACATGTCATCGTCATTACAATCATGTTAATATCATAGATTTCCGGATTGACTCAAGTAAACACGACACTAACCTAAAACAATTCAAGTGACAAAAGTTAAAAATTTAAAATTGGTCATATTTCATGCTCATGGAATATCCTTCCCACCCCCAACCTAATTTCTGCATTGTCCTCAATGTTGAAAAAGAAGAACAAAAGAAATAAGAAAAAAGTGTGAGAAGTTACCCCCCTTTCGTATGAGATTGTGTCATTACTCGTTATGCTCCGGTTCACTGTTCCTCGCTTTTCTCATGAAGAATTTATGTGTATGAACATATATTGAACCTCAAAGTGTATGCAACACAATTCAAACTCAAACCCAATTTTAGATTATAACTAAGTCAGATGAAAACAGAAAAACATTAAACTAAGTTAAACAATCCAAAAAAAATAAAAGAAAAAAAAATACGATAAAAGAAATAAAAACAACGAAAGAGATACGATACCGAATGGGTGCCTCCCATTAAGGGCTTAGTTTAACGTCTTAGCAAGACGTGACTGATCTCGTGTCAAAGGGGGTTAAATGTGTAATTGTACTGTTTATCTCCTCCCTTATCTTTCTCAAAATGAGCTTTCGTCCTCCAAGTCGAGTTTTTGTAGTTAGAATGCTGAATGTATTCTTTGTAGGCATCATCCCGACTTAAATTTATCAGTTTGTCCTTCCCTCTCCATTCAATGTTTTGAGCCTCAATTCTGTTACTTATGCTATCCTGCAATCGAATGTTAGAAAGAATAGGGGAGGGTTGAAAAATTTCAAACTGTACAGTCTCTCCAAAAACTGTCATTGATAACTTCCTATTATGGACCTCAATAGTTGTCTTGGTCGTGGCCATGAATGGTCTACCAAGAATAATTTTATGTTCCTTATCCTTAAGAAAATTTTTGTCCATCTCAAGCACCACAAAGTCCACTGGTACAATAAACTTGTCCACCTGTACTAACAAATTTTCCACTATTCCTTTTGGGTATTGAATAGAACCGTTTGCAAGTTGAAGGGTCATCCTTGTTTCTTTAAACTTTCCTAATCCTAGTTGCAAGTACACTGAACATGGCATTAGGTTTATACCTGCTCCTAAGTCTAGCATAGCCTCGAATATCCTTTTGTCTCCCATAGTGATGTTAATGTTGAAGCTACCTGGATCTTTCATTTTGAAAGGTAAGTGTTGTTGGATCATTGGACTAGCAATTTCTGACATTTCATTCTCTTTGCTTCTACTCTTTTCGATGATAAAATTCCTGAAAATTGGATCATAAGTTGGACTGTTCTTAATAACATCTAAAAGAGGCAAATTACAGTTAATCTTAGAAAATAAAGCAAGAGTGTTAGAGTATTGTGCATCCTGATTTTTCTCCTTAAACTGGTGCATAGGTGGTATTGGTGGTCGGTATGGGTCTATTGACTTGTGCAATCGAAAAATGTTGGATGTTTCTCCAATTTCTTTCTTGGGAAGTTCATTAGGAGTGGTATTAGACTCATTATCTCCCTTGAGAGTTGAATCCTCACCTTCCAAGTTACCTATACTAGACAACAAAACATTAGAATTATCATGTAAATTTTTAGGTACCTCCTCATCACTTTGAAGGACTGTGATCGCCTTTGCTTGTTCAGGTTGACTAGGCAGCTTTCCTGTTTCTTGTTTGTACATTTGTTCCGCTAGCTGCCCAACCTGTATTTTCACTCTCTTCACTGAAGCTTCTATAGAGTCCATCCTTCCATTACAAGAGTGTATGAAATTGTTTAGGGTTTCCTCTATGGTTGGCTTATTTTGTGGAAATTGTCGGTTTACATTTTGGCCTTGTGTTTGGTTTTGGACAAATGGTTGGCTATTGTTTTGTTTCCATCCAAAATTTGGGTGATTCCTCCATCCAGGGTTGTAGGTATTTGAATAAGGGTCATTCCTAGGTCTAGGTTGGTACCCTTGCATTAAATTAGCCTCTTCAGTAGTACCTGTATAAGGATCACCTGCAAAAGAACAAACATTAGCTCCGTGTCCATATGAACCACAAACTCCACATACCTCGTGTTTTGGCATTTGATTAACATTGGAGGTTGTGAGAAGTTGCACTTGTTTCGTCAATTCAGCAAGTTGCATGGCCATTTCATTGTTGGAGCCTAATTCGTGGACTCCAGCTCGTCTTCCTCTAGCGCTCTTTTGTTGGGAATTAGCTCCCAACATCTCGAATAGTTCGTATGTTTCATCCGCTGTTTTCTCACCCATTGCTCCTCCTACAGCGTTGTCAACTGTGAATTGACATTGTAGTGTCAATCCGTCGTAGAAAAACTGATTCTGTAACTGCAACGGGAAGTGGTGGTGTGGACATTGTATCAACAGCAATTTGAATCTGTCCCAAGCCTCATGGAAGGGTTCTCCGTCCATCTGCAAAAAAGTAGCAATTTTTGTTCTTAGATCATATGTCTTTTGATGGGAATAGAACTTACCCATAAATTTATTGTAAACATCGTCCCATGTGACCAAAGAACCGGGTGCTAACGTCATTAGCCAAGACTTAGCTCTATCCTTGAGAGTGTATGGAAAACACCTCATGCGTAGTTGATCTTCACTAAGTCCCTGCAATGGAAAAGTTTGCACAGTAGCATATAGTTCACGCATAAAATTTAAAGGATCTTCATTAGGGATACCGTAAAAGGAGGGAAGCATGGAATAATGAATATTTTTCAATTCATAATTCCTAGCCGCTTCTGTAAGTCGAATGCACGATGTGGCGGTCCCAATGATAGGTCTTGCAAACTCTTTGTTCATCATCTGCCTAGCTACGTTGTCACCCATTGTTGCTTGCAATTGTTGTTGGACTTCTTCCTCTTGAAATTGAATATCCAGTTTCTTTGATCGGTGTTTGACTCTATGTATGTTGTCAATGAAAGGAGAGAGTTCCTTTTTAAGTGATCTCCTACCCTGCATGCACAAATAAAAAGCAAACAAAGATCAAGGCAGCAGTGAAATTTGAAAATTAAGCACTATTTTTTGATTTTTTTGATTTTCTGATTTTTTTTTTTTGTATTTTTGAATAAAATAAATAACTAAAATAAATAGATAACAAGTAAAATAAATAAACAAATAAAAAAAATAATTAAGAAACTCTAAAAAGTTAAAAAGAAAATTATTTAAAACGCCAATTCCCCGGCAATGGCACCAAAAACTTGATGTGTTAAAATGTGTACTCGCAAGTGTACGAATCACTCGTAGTAAAGTGATAAGCAACTTCCAAGGTCGATCTCTCAAGGAATTGCAGTGGTCTTAAATAACTATCTTCTTAATCTAAATAGAGTTCCAATAAAAATAAAACACTAATTAAATAGAGTTCTAGTAAAACTAAAACTCTAAGTAACTAGAATCCTAAGGCTACTAAAACTGTAAAAATGTTGTTTGTTTTTGTAACGAGAACAATCATACGACAATCAAACGAAAACAGAATCGCAAGCAAACAATCAATTCAATTAAATCAAATATCAATGGAGGATGTATGGACGTTTAGCTTGGTTGACCATGCTTGCATCGAAAAGGTATGTTGAGATAACATGAACGTCCTATATAAACAAAACTACCGGCTTTCCTTTTATTTACGAGACTGCCTTTGGCGGGGGTAAATCTCTTTATTGATTAACTAATTAACTGCCTTTAGCGAGGATAAATCAAATAGCAATCAAATTATGCGCAAGGAAAACATGCCAATCAAATTAATGCTATGACTAAGTCACTAAATTGAAGCTTTGATTAAGTGTTTCGGAATAAAGTTAAGGTGACGTTCCTATAACTAAATTCTCAAATTTTTTAACCTAACTACGAACATCAAATGGGCCCATGATAATTCATAATTAAATATCTAAACATCCTCTTAATCAAAAAGTAATTCGTTTATTCCAAATCAATAAAATACACCATACACAATTCTAGCAAACATGGCAACGCAAACTAAACATCCATAATAAAATTAGCCAGACATGTTCATATTAATATTCATAGACAAATAAAATATGATCATACACTTTAACAAAAAGAGAAGAAGAATTAATTCTATAACAACAAGAAAATCCTAGATCTAAGTACCGCTTATGGATTGGATAGCGTTCTTCTCCGTAAGCTTTATCTTCGATCGTCGTTGGTTTCCTTGAATCCTTAGAATAGTGTCTCTTGCTTCGTTAGAGTGTGGCAACGCTCTCAAAACTGATTGAATGTAGTGTTTGGTCGCAAAATTGTGAAATCTAAGAGTTGTGTACGAATTGGTCGAGTTCTCTTGTAAAGGGGGTCTAAGGGGGTATTTATAAATGTAAGGGATTCCTGATTGCATTAGGAATAGGCGCGCCGCGGCATGCATTTTCCCCGCCGCGGCGCAACACAAATTCTGGAAATTGTGTAAAAACCCGAGAGCTCCCCGCCGCGGCATGACTTTTCCTCGCCGCGGAGCGCTTTGTCTTCAGTTTCTTCACATGTACCCCCTTACATATGTGATGGCTCGTTATGTAAGGCTTACATATATGTCTCGTTTAGCCCGTAACTCGTGATCCGAGCGCCGTAAGTGTTCCGTCTTTGCGTGTTTTCATTATTTGACTCATTTGACGCTAAAAACACCTGAAATACACTAAAATATACCCGTGACTCCGAATGGATAGATTTATGAAATTAATTGAATAAACAATAATAATAAATCTATATATCAAACAATTAAGCACAATTAATCACGAAATATTAGTGCTTTTCGAGCACTCATCAATGGTACCCTAGGGCTACTGGATGCAGCAGACTATTTTTGATAGACTACAGGTACGCCTCATATTTCGCATGTATCTCGGAGATTGTCCATACATGGATCTTAGTATTAGACCGCACATGGGCCTCAGAGTTGGACCCCCAATTATGTTTTGGAGTTTTTTGTGTTGGGTCTTGGTATTTGTTCCATTTATGGGTCTTGAAATTGGACTGCCCATATGACGAGGACCTATGTACTTAGAGTTGACCAATACATGTGTCATATGTATTTCAAAATATGACCATACATGGGGTTGGAGGTGGACCCACGTGCGTCTCGGAGGTTGACCGCATACACGCCCATGTATTTTGGAGTTGACTAATATATATAGATTTGGCATAGCATACATGTGTAATTTTTATTGGACATTGCATATTTTATTATGATTGTATAAGCATGCATGCGATACTTGAAATGTACACTCCACCCGGTTTCAGAAGTGATGAAGTACAGGTATGCCCGAGTTTTAAAATAAAATCTCCCTACTAAAGATGTATTGTTGATGATTTATTAATGGTTATACATGGAATATTTGTAATGTAGCATGCATCATTGATTATTTAAGAACTATGCATGGAGTATACTTCTACTGAGCTAGGTGTAGCTCACCCCGTTTCCCCATTAATTTTTAGATTAGGTTTTGTACTTAGCATTTGTGGTTCAGCTGTGAAGGAAGACAGCTAATTCAAGATTTATGTTCAGTTTAATTTTTTTTTATTTGTATCCTGTACCTTAGGAGACATTACTGAGACTAAAGTATAATATGTATAATTTGCCTATGTTTAAGTTTATTTGTTATATTATGTTGAAGTATTTTTAGTTAAAATATCTTGTTGAATTATTTAATGTTCTTTTAAAAAGGGATATCCCCAAATTGTTATTATTTTTTTCAGGAAATTAATATTTTATATTTATCTATTATTATTTATTTATATATTTTTATTCATACTTATATCTCACGTACCCGCTATTTGAGGTGTGACACAGTGCTTTTACACTTTTACAGATACCTTGCCGACACCCCTCCATAAAGGGTCTGAAAAGGGTCTGGGAACCTTACAAAACCTTATTTAAACCCCTTTTCTCATTTGTTTTAGGCCATAGAAATTTTTATGCATTTTCTACCCTTAAATACTTTTTTCTACTACTTTCTAAACTAATTTTCACTAACCCTAAGCACTTTTATTCCTCATTTCTCCACAAAATGCCTAACCAAAACAAAGGTCCCACAATCAACCAAGATAAAGTTGATCCCTCTTCTAAACCAAAGAAGTCTCCTTGCAATTCTAAGCGCTCAGTCTTGATTGAGGAGCTTTTCGATATCTAAGAAAGGATTGCTAACTTTTCTTAGCTCTGTATTTTCTCTCTTTCCTACTCTTTTGACCCTAATCTTTTAGCAAAATTCTATTATACAAATCATGATTATTGCACACATTCTATGTATATCACTTTCACTTTAAGGGGATGTTGGCACGAAATCTACAAGTGCACGGATCATGTTGAAGTGATAAGTATTTTTATGAAGTGGTTGTCGTACCCACAAGGAACTTATTAAGGCATGTTCTAGGACTAAGTACCGAAATATATATCATCCCTTTCTATTTGAACTATCAAAAAATAAGTGGGAAATATAGTAAATGCAAAAGTAAGACTAGCTATCAAGTTTTTATGCTTTCTTGCTCTATTTGAACAATTGAGTTTTTGAATATAAAATTTAAATACCAAATTGAACTAAATGAAATTAAACAAAAGAAGTTTTTAGCACAATTAAATGAAATCTAGAGATTTCACTTCCCCCATTCTACTCCCATGAACTTTTATATCTCAATAATAGTAACTAAAATGTATGGATTATTAATCAACTCTACTCAAATAATTATCACGCACATGCCTATGGTCATGTTAATCGTAAACCATATAAACCTCGTCCACATGTCTATAGTCATCTAAGCATACATGAGTCTTGAGCACCTAGAGTTTAAAAGTGATTGATTACATACAAAATAATGAAAATTTCTTTCCCATTACACATATGCAAATTTAATGCATGTTCACAATTTTATATCAATTTTTCAATTGCACACAAAATTAACAAATCACCTAATTAAATGGCCAATTTAATTAAGAGCACTAAGCACATTAAATTAGATAATCAAAATACTTTAATAATATTAAATAAACATTAAACAATCATGTTCATAGAATAGGTTCCATTAAAATCCCTATAACAAAATTTCTAGTCCATAATACCTATTTTTAAAACAATAAAAATAAGAGAACAAGTTATAAGAAATATAAAGATTACACTTGGAGGAGTTGAATAGTGAAGTTATTGTGTAGAATCTCTCCAAAAATGCCTCCAAGTTGCCTCTTTTTGCTCCAAAAACCTCAAACCCATTCCTCTTGCTCAAAAATGGTGAAAAATACTAAAAAAACTGTTCTAACACTCCTATTTTCTGTTCTGCCAGAAATTGATGTTGTGTTGAGGCTAAAATCCTTGAAAAATATCTCAAATTAAATATGTACCGTTTTTTTCAACTTTAAATCAATGGTTGGATGAAAATCATATAAAAATAGGTGTTTCCCAATCAGTAGGCAACATTTGGCATGGAAAATAGGCAGAGTGAACCAGATAGTGACACGTGGTGCGGACGAAAAATGGGAGTTGTGAGCACGCAACATGTGGCGCCCTACAGGCGTGCAACGCGGACCTTCTGATAAGTTGGTGCCATATGGCCCTTGATGTGTTAAAATGTGTACTCCCAAGTGTACGAATCACTCGTAGGAAAGAGATAAGCAACTTCCAAGGTCGGTCTCTCAAGGAATTGCAGTGGTTTTAAATAACTAACTTTTAATCTAAACAGAGTTCTAATGAAAATAAAAGACTAATTAAATAGAGTTCTAGTGAAACTGAAACTCTAAGTAACTAGAATTCTAAAGCAAGTAAAACTGTAAAAAGGGTGTTTGTTTTTGGTAAAGAGAACAATCATACGACACTCAAACGAAAACAAGATCGCAATCAAACAATCAATTCAATTAAATCAAATATCAATAGAGGATGTATGGACGTTTAGCTTGGTTGACCATGTTTGCATCGAAAAGGTATGGTGAGATACATGAACGTCCTATATAAACAAAACTACCGGCTTTCCTTTTAATTACGAAACTCCTTTTGGCGGGGGTAGGTCTCTTTGTTGATTAACTAATTAACTGCCTTTGGCGGGGGTAAATTAAGTAGCAATCAAATTATGCGCAAGGAAAACATGCCAATCAAATTAATGCTATGACTAAGTCACTAACTTGAAGCTTTGATTAAGTGTTTCGGAATAAAGTTAAGGTGACGTTCCTATAACTAAATTCTCAGATTTTTCAATCTAACTACGAACATCAAATGGGCCCATGATTATTCATAATCAAACATCTAAACATACTCTTAATCAAAAAGTAATTTATTCATAAATCAATAAGATACACCATACACAATTCTAGCAAACATGGCAACACAAACTAAACATCCATAATTAAACTAGCCGCTCATGTTCATATTATTATTCATAGACAAATAAAATATGATCATACACTTTAACAAATAGAGAAGAGGAATTAATTCTATAACAACAAGAAACTCCTAGATCTAAATACCGCTTATGGATTGGATGACGTTCTTCTCCGTAAGCTTTATCTTCGATCGTCGTTGGCTTCCTTGAATCCTTAGAATATTGTCTCTCGCTTCGTTAGAGTGTGGCAACGCTCTCAAAACTGATTGAATGTAGTGTTTGGGTCGCAAAATTGAGAAGAATAAGAGTTGTGTACGAATTGGTCGAGTTGTGTTGTAAGGGGGACTCTAAGGGGGTATTTATAGATGTAAGGGTTTACACGAATCCTATGTGCCATAGGAATAGGCGCGCCGCGGCATGCATTTTCCCCGCCGCGGCGCAATACAATTTCTGAAAAATATGCAAAAACCCAAGAGCTCCCCGCCGCGGCATGCAATTATCCCACCGCGGCGCGCAATGTTTCTATGTTTTCCAGGATTCAACCCGAGAGCCTCTCGCCGCGGCATGTATTTCCCTCGCCGCGGCGCGCAATGTCTTCCTTCTTTTCATGTCCCCCCTTACATATGTGATGGCATTTTATGTAAGGCTTACATATTTGTCTTGTTTAGCCCGTAACTCGTGATCCGAGTGCCGTAGGTGTCCCGTCTTTGCGTGTTTTCATCATTTGACTCATTTGACGCTAAAAACACCTGAAATGCACTAAAATATACCCGTGACTCCGAATGGATAGATTTATGAAAATAATCGAAATAATAATCATAATAAATCTATATATCAATCAATTAAGCACAATTAGTCACGAAATATTAGTGCTTTTCGAGCACTCATCAGCCCTGCTCGATTTGCTAGCATGGCATGACACATGGAACATTCGTCGATTTCTAAAATGAACACCATGTTGACACGTGGTGCACTAAGGAGGCTGATGTGAACCGTTGCTTAGTTGGCGCCACACAGCGCTCTGGGATTAGTGTTCATTGCTCTCGTGGCACCCAGCTGGCTTCTACGTGTGTCTGTGTTTTTCTAAGTTCATCCCGAATACTTCTATACTCATCCACCTGCATTAAAAAATTAATAAAAAATTTTCAAAAATTATATTTTCATCCATGTTTACCATTTGACCCAAAACTTATCTTATTTTAATATTCTAACCCCAAAAATATTATTTATTCAATTAGATAAATTAATATTAAGTATGAAAATGATATAATAGCTCTATTTTTATGGAGTTATCACACCCCCAAACTTAATATTTTGTTTGTCCCAAGAAAAAAATAAACACAAACTAAACAACTCAAAATTAACATATAAACATGGTATAAATAACAAATTCATAACTATAAGTGATAGAAGTTTCAAGCATGCTCAATAAATTAGAGGACCCTCAAAAATCAACCAATACACTCAACTTAGATTTTCCTATGGTTTTCAATCCATAATGCATTCATTTAAGGGTATGACCAATTTTTTCTTCTTCTTTTTGACATGCTCCATGTAGTGTGTGTTATGCCAAACTAGTTTACATTATATGCAATCAAAATAAGCTCATATGAACCATGCAATTATAAAAAAAATCTATAATAGTACCAAACTTCATAAGTCCACTTTTAGTTTCTCTCTCCACTAATGTAAATGCAAGCTTAGATTTAAATCAATTGGTCTTTTAAAGCTTGTAATTATAGGTTAACATATGTGTAGGTGAGATAGAAAATATTTTGGCTCAAATATACCCTTAGCAAACCAAATACATACAATAAATCAATAAGTTCATGACCACAAGTAGTGTACACTCAAACTTATATCCTTTTTTTTTTATAACTACACCTAAAACTCAATAATTTTTTTTATTTTTTTTTATTAATCCAACAAAGTAAACCACATATTCCTAAAACATACAAGCTTAACGATAGATAACACAATAAATAATTAACTAAGGATGTCAAGGGTAAGTGAAATTTATTATTTGGACTAGGCTGATTACATAGGTAAAATGAAATCAAATGAAATGTCAATATAAAGGCTCAAAATGAGGTAACTAAGGACATAAATAATCAAGGTAGCTAGAAAAGCTCAAACAGTCCAAAGAAGGCCTGAATCATTTCTCAACCTAAGTAGCACATATGATTTTGCCTCAAGAGACACCAAAGTAGATTCTAAAGTTTGTTATAGACACATAAATCATCAATGCATGAAATTCACATAGACTTCTCAAAATAAGCATACAAATTCACAAAGTTATGACATGTGCATATAGAATGGAGCATTTTCAAATAAAAAACATTTAGCCACACACACCTCAATGAATACACATGTTCAAAACTACCACATTTCTGTCAAGCACAAATCATCATTGGGTTCCTATTAGATTCATTTCACAAACAATTCACCAACATAACTATAGTCATAACTAGTAATTTTTACCACAAAACTATAATCTCACCAAAGAAACAAAAGTTTCCTATTCCCAAACTTAACATGCATATTGTCTCCAATATGCAATAAAGGAAACAAAAGCAAATAAAGGATGAGAAGACTCCCTCAAAACTTAGAGCTTTAACATTTTGATTTGTGTCTTGTTCAAGCTCCAATACTTCTCTATATTACCTACAAAACAAAAACTTGTTAATTTATTCCAAAAATTGGGTTGCCACCCAACAAGCACCTCTTTTTAAAGTCGTTGGCCTGACTTTCCCTTATTTGCTCTACTCTTCATGGTCCATGGTACCCAACTTAACCATAGATATGAGTCGGTCCACCTTTTCTCCATAAAATGCTTGAGCCATTGTCCATTCACCAAAAATCTCTTCTTAACATTGTCTTCTAATTCAACTGGTCCATAGGGAAATACTTGGGTGATGATAAAAGGACCTGACCATCTAGATTTTAGCTTGCCTGAAAATAACTTCAAACGATAATTAAATAAAAGAGCTTGTTGTCCCGATTCAAAATGGCGTTCTGCAATCCTCTTATCATGCCATCTCTTAGTTTTCTCCTTATAAATCTTGGCATTCTCATAGCAAAAAAGACGAAGTTCATCAAGTTCATTTAATTGCAACCTTCTCTTTTCTCCGGCGACCTTGACTTCCATATTCAACTCTTTCAAAGCCTAAAAGCCTTTGTTCTCCAATTCCCCCGAAAGATGACATGCCTTTCCATACACAAGTCAATATGGAGTCATCCTAATAGGTGTCTTAAATTCTGTCCTATATGCCCATAAAACATCTTCTAACCTCATGGACCAATCCTTTTAAGAGGGATTGACCGTCTTCTCTAGTATCCTCTTTATTTCCCAGTTAGAAACCTCAACTTGCCTACTTGTTGGGGTTGATAGGGAGTTTCCACTTTATGCTTGACATTTTACTTTACGAGTAGGGATTTAAAAACCCTATCGTAAAAATTACTTCCCCCATCACTAAATCTTGTAAAAATTTTCTTCAAAAAATGGACTACCACTTTAGCATCATTGGTTGTAAAGGCCGTAACTTCAACCCATTTGGATACGTAGTCCACGGCTACCAAAAAGTATTGGTTACCATATGATGACACAAACAGTCCCATGAAATATCCCTCACATGTCAAATTGCTCCACCTCCAAAACATTCTTCAAAGGCATCTCATGCCTCCTTAATATATTGCCAACCCTTTGGCATCTATCACAAATCTTAATAAACTCATAATTATCTTTGAAGATGGTAGGCCAATAGAATCCAGATTCAAGCACTTTTGCCGATGTCCTTGCACTACCAAAATTCCCTCCACACTCCGAAGCATAACAATGCTTAATTATGTCTCCAACCTCCTCAAAAGGAACACATCTTCTCAACAATCCATCAAAACATGTTTTAAATAAAAATGGCTCATCCCACAAATACAACCTACTTTCTCTTAAAAACATTTTCTTCTCCAAAGAAGATAAATTTGGTGGCATCATCTCACATGAAGATAATTGGCATAGTCGACAAACCAAGGCATGCTTACATGATTAATAGTAAATACTTGTTCATCTGGAAATGCATCATTAATAATCAAATTATCATCATTACCTCCATGCTCTAATCTTGATAAATGATCCGACACTAGGTTTTCCAACGTCTTCTTGTCTCTTATCTACAAGTCAAATTCTTGAAGGAGAAGAACCCATCTAATCAACCGGGGCTTTGCATCCTTCTTTGCCAATAGGTATTTGAGTGTCAAATGGTTCATATGTACAATGACTTTGGTACCAACCAGATAGGACCGAAACTTCTCAAATGCAAAAACTATCGCCAATAGCTCCTTCTCCGTTGTTGCATAGTTGGCTTGGCCATCATTAAAGGTTTTACTCTCATAGTTAATAGTATGAAAAATCTTTCCTTTCCTTTGTCCCAAAACTGCTCCAACCGCATAATCCGATGCATAACACATCAACTCAAATAGTAAATTCCAAACCAGAGCTACAACAATGGGTGTCGTCACCAACCTTCCATTTAACATTTGGAAGGCTTCTAGATAAGCCTCATCAAATTAAAATGGTCTTTCTCCAAGAGATTACACAAAGGCTTAGATATTTTGGAGAAATCTTGAATAAATCTTCTATAAAATCCAGCATGACTAAGGAAACTCCTTACCCCTCTCACATTGGTTAGTGGAGGCAATGTTTCAATCACCTTAATTTTTGCTCTATCAACCTCTATTCCCTTGGAGGACACTCTATGCCCCAAAATAATTCCTTCATTAACATGAAGTGACATTACTCCCAATTTAAGACCAAATTGGTTTCCTCACATCTTTTCAAAACAAGAGAAAGACGATGCAAGCAAGCATCAAAACTGTCACCAAACATAGAAAAATCATCCATAAAGATCTCTAAGATTCTCTCCACCATGTCAGAGAAAATAGCTACCATGCATCTTTGAAAAGTAGTCGGTGCATTACATAACCCAAATGGCATTCTTCGAAAAGTAAATGTCCTATATGGACAATTGAAAGTGGTTTTCTCTTGGTCCTCTGGAGCAATGACAATTTGATTGTACCCCGAGTATCCATCCAAATGACAATAAAACTCATGACCCACCAACCGATCAAGCATTTGGTCTATGAAAGGTAAAGGAAAATGATCCTTTCGAGTCCCCTTATTAGCCTTCCAATAGTCCATACAAACTCTCCATCCGGTTACCATTCTTGTTGGGATGAGATCACTAGCTTCATTCAATACCACGGTCATACCACCCTTTTGGGGCACACATTGAACCGAGCTTACCCCACTTGCTATTGGATACGGGACAAATGATGCCCATATCCAACCATTTGATAATCACCTTCTTCACCACATCTTTCATCACCGGGTTCAACCTCCTTTGTGCATCTCTAGTAGGAATTGTTGCCTCCTCCATCAAAATTTTATGCATACAAATGGAGGGGCTAACTCCTTTGATGTTGGCTAAAGACCACCCAACAGATCCTTTTCTTCCCCGACAGTGGCACCAAAAACTTGTTGTAATTTCCCGCAAGTATACGGTAAGTGCAAAAGTAGTAAAGTGTGCATAAGTAAGAGTCGAACCTCAAAGACTTGAGATAATTTTATATATTAAGACTAGCTATCAAGTTTTTATGCTCTCTTGCTCTATTTGAACGATCGAGTTTTTGACTGTAAAATTTAAATACCAAATTGTACTAAATGAAATTAAATAAAAGAATTTTAACACAATTAAGTGAAATTTAGGGATTCAACTTGCCCCATTCTACTCCCATGAATTTTTATGTCTCAATAATAGTAACTAAAATGTATGGATTATTAATCAACTCTACTGAAATAATTCTCACCCACATGCCTATGGTCATGTTAATCCTAATCCATATAAACCTAGTCCACATGTCTATGGCCATCTAAGCATACATGAGTCATTAAGCACCTAGAGTTTAAAAGTGATTGATTACATACAAAATAATGAAAATTTCTTTCTCATTACACATATGCAAATTTAATGCATGTTTACAATTTCATATCAATTTTTCAATTGTACACAAAATTGACAAATCATCTAATTAAATAGCCAACTTAATTAAGAGCACTAAGCACATAAAATTAGATAATCCAAACACTTTAATAATATTAAATAAACATTAAACAATCATGTTCATAGAATGTATTCCATTAAAATCCCTAGAACAAAATTTCTACTCCATAATGCCTATTTTTAAAATAATAAAAATAAGAGAACAAGTTATAAGAAACATAAAGATTACACTTGGAGGAGTTGAATAGTGAAGTTGTTGTGTAGAATCTCTCCAAAAATGCTCCAAAGTTGCCTCTTTTTGCTCCAAAAACCTCAAATCCTTGCCTCTTGCTCAAAAATGGTGAAAAACACTAAAAACAATTATTCTAAAACTCCTATTTTGTGTTCTACCTGAAATTGGTGTTGTGTTATGGCTAAAACCCTTGAAAAATATTCAGGTGAAATTTGCACCATTCAATCAGCTTTTAAATCAATGGTTCGATGAAAATCATTGAAAAATAGGCACTGCCCAATTAGAACATGACATTTGGCATGGAAAATAGGCAGAACGAACTAGATAGTGACACGTGGTGCGTACTAAAATGGGATCTGTGCGCGTGCGACACGTGGAGCGCTGAGGAGGGCAACGCGGACCATCTGCTGAGCTAGTGCTACATGGTGCTTTGCGATTCACTGGCGTGGCTTGCGTGGCATGACATGTGTACAGCTCAGTCATTTCTAAAATGAATGCTTGCTGACACGTGGCGCGCTATGGAGGGTGACACAGACCATTGCTGAACTTGTGCCACACGGCACTTTGTGATTCCTTTTTGTTGTTCTTGTGGCACTCAACTAGATTCCATGCGTGTATGAATTTTTCTAAATTATCCCGAATACTTCTATACGCATCCACCTGCATTAAAAAATTAATAAAAAATCCCTAAAAATTCCAAAAGTTATATTTTCATCCATTTTTACAATTTGACTCAAATCTTATCTTATTTTAATATTTTAACCGAAAAATAATATTTATTCAATTAGACAAGTTAATATTGAGTATGAAAATGATATAATAACTCTATTTTCATAGAGTTATCAATGTTCACAATTTCATACCAATCTTTCAATTGCACACAAAGTTAACAAATCACCTAATTAAATGGCCAATTCAAATAGGAGAATGAAGCACATTAAATTAGATAAACCAAACACTCACAAACTATTAAATTAATAGCATAAATCATATTAATAAAATGGGTTCTATTGAATCTCTACAGAGAGTTCTAACACCAAATACACATTTTTAATAGAATAATATCAAGAGCAAAAATTATATGAAATACAAAGTTTACAAATAAAGGAGTAAGAAAATGTAAACCCAATGAGGATTCCTCAAGCTCTAATCTCCAAGAAGCTCCCTTTGTGCTCCAATGGTGGTTCTATTGTGCCTTTTTCAAAACACTCTTTATATTTTCAAAATAGTTTAGAGAAATCCGAAAAGAAAGATTAAAAATAGTATTTTAATAGTTAAAAATGGTGAATGGAGTGATGAAATGAATGGAGGATGGATATGGAGGTGTATGGAGGTAGAAGAGGGTGAAAATGATTAATAAGTTGCTGAAATTTCGTGCAAAAGGAGATAAAATAGGTCTAAAATGCTTAGGTAAATTTCAAGCCATTGGATCATCTAAAATAAAGAAGGGCTGAGATGAAAATGAGATAAAAACAAGTACTGGCTAATAGGATCATGACATGTGTCGAAGAGAGCTGGTAGGATAACCGACAGCGTGAAACGTGCACGAAAAAATGCAAAAGAACTGCGTGCGTGACACTTGGCAAGCTATGGATGGCTGAGTTAGTGCCACACGACAAGGTTTGATTGGTTGGAGTTGCATGTGTGGTGTGACATATGGCATAGGTGGACCGTTCGGCGAATTCCAAAAAATGTCGTGCTGAACATGGCACAATGACTTTGTAGTATTGACACCCATCGTGTTCTGATTGGGTTTTGTTGCTTTCGTGGCACCATGCTATGATAGACGTGTCTCTCAATATTTCTAAGTACATCCCAGATACTTCTATGTGCATCCACCTGCATAAAAATAAATAATAAAAAATCCCTAAAAATTTTAGAAAATTTCTAAAGATTATATTTTCATCCCTTTTTACTATTTGATCAAAACTTTATCTTATTTTAATATTTTAACCCCAAAAATATTATTTATTTAATTAGTCAAGTTAATATTAAGCATGAAAATGATATAATAACTCTATTTTTATAGAGTTATCACACCCCCAAACTTAATATTTTACTGGACCCAAGCAAAACGTAAACACAAACTAAACAACACAAAATTAACATCTAAACATGGTATAAATAATAAATTAATAGCTATAAGTGATATTAGTTTTAAGCATGCTCAATGAATTAGAGGACCCTCAAAGATGAACCAATACACTCAACTTAGATATCCATATGGTTAACAATCCATAATGCATTCATTTAAGGGTATGGCCAATTTTTTCAATGACATGCTATGTGCATGTGTGTTATGCAAAACTAGTTTATGTCATATGTCAACAAAATAAGCTTATGTAAACCATGCAAATATAGGAATAGCCTACGATATTACCAAACTTCATAAGTCTACATTTAGTCTCTCTCTCCACTAATGTAAATGCAAGCTTTGATTGAAATCAATAGGTCTTTTAAAGTTTGCAATAATAGGTTAAGATATGGGTAGGTGAGATTGAAAATATTTAGGCTAAAATACACCCTTAGAAAACCAAATACATACAATAAACTAATGAGCTCACAACTACAAATAGTGTACCCTCAAACTTAGGCCTTTTTTTCTTCATTTTTTTAAAACTTTATTCACTAATATATATATATATATATATATATATATATATATATATTGAGAACTACACCCCAAATTCAATCATTTATTATTATTCCCAAAACATACAAGTGCAACAATAGGTAATACAATATACAATCAACTAAGGGTGTCATGGGTAAGTGAAATTTATCAATTGGGCTAAGCCAATAATATAGGTAAAATGAAATGAAAAGTCAACATAAACGCTCAAATGGGGTAACTAAGGACATAAATAATCATGATGGCTTGAAAAGCTTAATTGGTCAAAAGAAAGCCTAAATCATTTCTCGACCTAAGTAGCACATATGATTTTGCCTCAAGAGACACCAAAGTGGATTCTAAAGCTTGTTATAGACACATAATCATCCATGCATGAAATTCACACAAACTTCTCAAAATAAGCATACAAATTCTCAAAGTTATGACATGTGAATATAGAATGGAGCATTTGAAATCAAAAAAATTTAGCCATACATATGCTCAATGAATACACATGTCATAATTACCACATTTCAATCCAAGACAAATGCATGCCAACCACAAATCATGAATGGATTCCTATTAAATTCATTTCACATATGATTCACTAACACCAATATAGTCATAAATAGTCATTTTTACCACAATACTACTAATTAAAAGCATAAAAATAACATAAACTTACTATAATCTAATAAAAGAAACGAAAATTTTTCATCCTCAAACTTAACATGCATATTGTCCCCAATATGTGATAAAGGTAACCAAAGCAAACAAAGGATTATAAAACTCCCTCAAAACTTGAAGCTTTTGAAAATTTGATTTGTGTCTCCTCCAAGTTGTAAGGCTTCTCATTATTAACCTACAAAATTCAAACAAAATTATTCATTAGTACTTAAAAAACTTGGGTTACCTCCTAAGAAGCGTCACGTTTTAGGTCCTTGACTAGACCTTCCTTGAATATTTCAAGGTGGATAATGTAAAAAATATTCCATGAATAACCGCTTAACGGTTTTCATGTTGGTTGGACCAAGGTCATCAATGTCACTCTCAGGGTCCTATGCCCTCTTCCACTTTTTTGAGGCACCTAGTCCTATCTTGAAGAAGTGAAAGTCTCGAACGCCAAAGTCTTGCATAAAACATAAAATCCAAATCAAATGTGTCCGTTGGAACTTTCATTGTGAATTTTCTCTCCTTAAGCTCATCTTCAAAATTTAACTCATAGCTCAAACCGGTATCAATGGGAAGATCCATAGTTATTATGACCTTGAAGGTCATTAACCCACCTAAACTCCTCATGGTGACCTTCCTTTCTTCTATATTGACGTTAAGTACCCCGGTGGCTTGGATTTGTATCTTCTCTTCCTTAGGAGTTTGATTTTGCTTCTTTTGAGCTACTTCATGATTCTCTATGTCATCCTTAGGATTTTCTTCCACTTCGTAACCAAATTTATCTTCAAATTCTTGATTCCCACACACCTCTTCTTCATCCTTCCAAACAAAAATCTCATAGCCATGCTCAACTATATAGTTCTTGATTAACTTCTTCATGGAAGGCTTCTTTTCTTGTGGGGTGGGGGTGGTTGCACATAAGTGTTTATGGAATACAAAGACCAAGTAGAATAATCACCTTCTTGATCATTGCTCCAAGAATAACTAGGTTGATCCCCAATCCAAATATTGGTGTTAGGAGTGTGATGGTTCGAGATCGATGTAAAAATTACTGTAGGTTTGTCCCCCTTCATTTCATTCGTAAGTGTGCAACGGACTTTGTACGACTCTAGTATCTATGAAAGACCTCAACAACGAAAAATGGTAATGTTCTTGTATTATGAGATCCCTCAAGGTACTATTCCATTCAATACAAATTATGAGGTTTGTAGCCTCCTCAAATGTCATATGTGCATTATTGAGACTTTCATATTCAAATGGGTCCATCACCTAATAAATAAAACTCAAGAAAAACATAAAATATGAAAAGTAGAAGAAATTATATATGGAAAAATCTAACTAAATAATGATAATAAAAATAAACCAAAAAAATCAACTAAAAAGTTAATAAAAATAAATCGAACAAAATAAACTAAATAATATAACAAAAACAAATATTTTTTAATTAAATTTTTTTTTTAATTTTTAATTTGAAAAAAAAATGTTCAAACTAGAGGAGAAAACCTTGTATCAATATTAATCTTAATACACTTGTAAGTTCTCCTTCAAAGGTGCCAAAAACTTGGCACGAAATTTGCAAGTGCAAGGGTCGTGTACAAATGATAATTATTTTTTAAGAACATGGTTGTCGTACCCACAAGGAACTTATTAAGGCGTGTGCTAGGACTAAGTAGCAATATATATACCATTCCTTTCAATTTGAGCTATCGAAAATAAGTGGAAAATTAAAATAACAAAAAAAAACTAATTAAAGAAATAAAAAAAATAGATTCACTACACAATAAAGAAAAGGCTAGGAATTCAGCTTCTCTCATTCTACTCCTAAGATTTTGTATGTCTCATAATAGTAAAGTAAAATGCTTGGATTATTAATCAAACTCTACTCCAGTAGTTATCACCCACATGTCTATGGTCCTGTTAATCCTAATCCATATAAACTTAGCCCATATGTCTATGGCCATCAAGCATACATTGGTCATTAAGTACTTAGAGTTTAAAAGTGATTACACACATAATAATGCACTATGCCAAAAACTGGCTTTAAAGATGGTCATTAACCGTCATGGTAAAGTTATGATGATGCTTCAAAAAAAATACAGTGACCATTATCTATCCAAGAGTCATCGTAAATAAGCCTTTAATGACGATCGTGACCATCATGAAAGATAAAAAACGACCATCATTAAAAATTGTAGAAAAACAAGCAACCGTAATAAAAAATATATTCTATGGAAATTGTTGTTTCATAACCATCACTGTAAAATGACAATGACCATCAAACAAATTTCAAATAAAATTTGAAAATAATGGCTAGTACATTATTTGATGAAAGTTAATTAAAATGACCGTCCTAAATTTATTTATATATAACAGGATATATGGAAAGCATAATATATATATATATATTGACCATACAAATAATAAAATATCAATGACTTTATTAATAAACCTGTAATCTCAAAATTTTTTACAGCCATGACTATAAAGGTTAATAAATCTGTATATATATATATATGCTTTCGTAGTATATCTATAGTTTCTAATTAACTTTTAATTTCTCAAAACATGAATAGATCAATACCCAAAATGGAAAATATATATCTAAAATAATCTAAATCAGTATGCTAAACTTTGGATATTCCACTATCCATGAATATGCATTGTCACATATATGCACTACTCCTACCTCAATTGAAATAGTTCTTCTTTTGCATAGTGTAACTTGACCTTCCACTACAAATATCATATACAAAACAAAATTTAGTAAAATATTTTAGACTATATTAAAATGTAGACATATATTACATAAACTATCGATAATGGTTAAATATTAAAGATTAATATCAATTCAGTTATATTTGTATGAGAGTTGTTAACAATATCTTTCATAAATAGCATGACATAGTAGCGACATTCATAGCCTCCTGCTTGTTTTGGGCACTATTCACAATAAAATTTAAACAAATAATATTAGTAGTCAAGTAAATAAATGCTATAATTGAAACATAAATAATTAACTATCATATATACTTTGATTTGATTGACTTGCAAAGTCGATGAATTCTTTCTTTGAATCATGGTACCCCACACATTATAAAGCCCCTATGTACAAGAATTGTTATCAAACAAAAGTATAAGAAATTAAAAAAAAAACATACAAACAAACAATCATATATGATTCTTGGTCTTACTCTTGTAAAATTTTTAAAAAATCAATTGGTATAGTTTGATTGATGGAATCCATCCAATCAATTGTTCCACTCCATGGATTCATTAGTGCTAACATCCAATGAGAACTACATATTTAAAAAAAAATCTCTACATGTTTAGTATATGTTTCATGTAAGCACAAGAATATAAGTTAATAAATTTTCTATTACACTTACTCTTTCTAATATGGGCAAACTAGTAAAGTATTATTCTCCATACTTATCATTATCATAGCAAGCATTTGAGCTTGGTGATCTTCATTTGCCATTTTGAAAGCAATTTGATTTGGCTCCATAAATCGATACAAGGACAAACTTTTGAATTGTTCCTTCATCATGCACTCATGCAATATTCTATCAAGAAACAATTATAACAAATTAAATAATCATTAGTATAACACAAAATATTTAATAATAATAAGTATATTAATTAAATGTACATTCATACTTAATATAAACTTGAAGGACATTAGCTTGAACCCTATCTTCCTCACAAATTTCTAAAATATCCTTTGCCTCCACACCAATTCCACCCAAATCATGCCCCAATACTTCTTAAGTAATTGGAATTGGAATTATAGCTCCCTCTTTAAGCATTGTCTTTTGTGCATATCCCAAAGGATACTCAATTGCATAAGAAGTAGTATTTTCCTTTTGTTTATTTTTCAAATCGACAAACTTAGGCAATTCTTTTGATTTTCCTTTTGATATGAACTTTGACTTCCATTTTGCCTTCACCATTGGAGATTGAGATTTAGCTCAGGAAATGGCACAATAACATAAGCAAAATTTAACCAAAAAAAAAAAAGTTTCTTGGTCTTTCTTAGTTTATTCTTTATTTTCTCTACTACAATTTTATAAATTCAAATAACTAAATTAATTAAGGGACTACCAGGTAATAGAAGAATTAGTATTGAATTTTGAATTTAAACTTTTAATTTCGATAATTTTGGTCCTTTTCAATTCTAATTGTTAAGTCCTCAAACTTACAAAAGCAGAGCAATCACATACTTTTTGTAACTTTCATCCAAATATATAGTTGATAGGCTTTCATTAGCCTGACATGATCTCATTTTTTCTATCAATTGTATTATAATTTGTAAAGGAGATGCAAAAAAAGATTTGGTTGGTTTAGTTTTGTTAAATTTGAGGACTTAATTGTCCAATTTGAAAGTTGAAAGTAACAAAATATTTGGATCCGAGAAGCTTGAGACCAAAACAATATTTAACCCTTAATAAGAAAAGAACAATATAAGAAAAGAACCTATGACTCTTCATTTTTGGTGAAGTACTTGTGTCCAAGTGACACAACAAGGTGTAGGTACTCATTACTCAAATATGGTGAAAATTTACACACACAAAAATATACAAAAGTAAACATGTCAAACACTTGGATTCGTATCTAAATATTTAGGATATTAAAGTTTACATAGCCTTATCTATACTGTAAAGGCTTCTTTTTTTTTTTTTTTCCAATTCCTTTCAACATTTTATTTTAATTAAATTGAGATATTGATGTTACATTCATTGATCTTTTATCGAATGAGGAAGTTGATGCCCTTAAAGTAAGAGAAGAGAGAAATGCTCGGTAGCTTAACACAACTACGAGCAATTTAGACATTTGTAGGCACCAAACTAATGGAACCATATATATAATCCTAAATATTCACACCTGTTTCATTCTCTTTCAAATTTCTTAATTGTTTTTCCTTTGTAAATTATAGCTTCCTTAAAAACTTTTTATCTCAATGGCTTCTTAACTATGTGATTAATTTTCATTAAATGAAATTATAGGACCTATTTTTATCTTCTAACTATAACTTTTGAAATTAAAAAAATTATAAATTAATAATAATGTGTTGTATAAATTCAAAAGATATAAATCATAAAAAGTAGAACTCAGAATTACTCTATTGTTGTTGCTATTCAGTCGAAAAATAATTAGTTATTATAGCCCATAATATAGTGCAATGGGCAAGATAAACAATTAATTATTATAGCCAAAGTTGCAACGCTGTGATAATACCGATTAGCAGAGAAAAAAAAATAAATTGGTGGAGACGTACTAGAGTAGATGAACCCGCTATGGTGAATGATAATGGTGATGGGTACACGCAAAAATAGGGATAGAGCAGAACCAGAGGGGGCGACGGTTGTGGAACGTCGTAGACCAATGGCAACGAACTTGTCCGCTATGGTGTTTGACAATGTGCAGAACCAGAACTTGAGAGATAGATAAGTATTGGTAATTTATTTGGTGAATGATTACAATGACGATGAGCATGCAGAAGCAACGTCAATGCGGTGGGTTACGTTGGAAAGTAAAACATAATATATACCCTAGGAGTATTAGTTATGTATGATATAATAATGTGAGGAAAAATTTTGTATTATTAATTTAAAAGATTTTTACAATGGTCAATTTTTATCAACCTTCATAGAATATATTTTTTTATTTTGAGGTTTTTGATGGCTTGATTATTTAAATAACTGTCGTAAATTTTTTTTTTTTATTATTTTGAAGTTTTAATGACGGTTATTTTTAAAATGACCGTCTTTATAACTTTAAAATTTATGACCATCATCGTAACTTCATGTTCACATTTTCAATTACAGTTAATTTAAAAAAAAAAATGCCAACCGTCTTTAAAAGCCATTTTTGGAGTAGTGATGGAAATTTCTTCCTCATTACACATGTGCCAATTTAATGAATGTTCACAATTTCATACCAATCCTTCAATTGTGCACAAAATTAACAAATTACTTAATTGAATGACCAAATTAAATAGGAGCATTAAGCACATTAAATTAGATAAACCAAAAACCCACAAAACATTAAATTAATAGTATAAAACATGTTCATAAAATGGGTTCCGTTAAATTCTAGAGAGAGGTCTAGCAAATACACATTTTCAATATAATAATATCAAGAGTAAAAATTATATGAAATACAAAGTTTACAACTAAAGAAGTAAGAAAATGTAAACCCAATAAGGATTCCTCAAGTTCTCCTTTCCAAGAAGCTCCCTTTGTGTTCCAATGATGGTTCTATTGTGCCATTTTCAAAACACTCTTTATATTTTCAAAATAGTTTAAAGAAATCTAAAAACAAAGATTAAAAATAGTATTTTAGTGGTTAAAAATGGTGAATGAGTGATGGAATGGATGGATGATAGATATGGCGGTGTATGGAGGTGAAAGAGGGTAAGCATGGTGAATGAGTTGCTGAAATTTTGTGCAAAAGGAGATAAAATAAGTCTAAAATGCTCAGGTCAATTTATGGGTATTAGAGCATCTAAAAAAGAAAGGGCTAATATGAAAATGAGATAAAAATAAGCACTGGCCAATAGGATCATGCCATGTGGTGAAGAGAGCTGGCAGGACCAACGGGAGCATGACACGTGACACAAAGAAAATGCGACAGAACTGCATGCGTGACACCTGGTAAGTTGTGGATGGCTGCGCAGAACGAATCATTGAGCTAGCTCCACACGGCAAGGTTTGCTTGGTTGGAGTTGCTTGTGTGGTGTGACACATGACACAGGTGGACCATTCTGCCATTTTCGAAAACATAGCCGTGCTGACACGTGGTACAATGACTTTGCAGTATTGACACCTGGCTTGATCTGATTGATTTTGTTGCTTGTGTGGCGCCATGTTACCATAGACTAGTCACTAGATATTTCTATGTGCATCCTAGATACTTCTATGTGCATCTATCTGCATAATTACCTGTATAAAAATAATTCATAAAAATCCCTAAAAATTCCAATAATTTTTCAAAAATTATATTTTCATCGATTTTTACAATTTGACCAAAAACTTATCCTATTTTAATATTTGAACCCCAAAATATTATTTATTTAGTTAGACAAGTTAATATTAAGCATGAAAATGATATAATAACTCTATTTTTATAGAGTTATTAGACGTCATATCAACTTATATAGAGATAATATCTTCAAACTCTTCTCTCTTCAGAATGTGGAAAACCCTTCGTTTCCCATCTTCCTTTTGAATATAAAAACCTTAATGCTACAAAATTTTCTATTGATCTCAAGCGTCTCAAAGGTCAAAATCAATCTGATAAGGCTTCTAGGCTTGCTAGACTTGATATACAGTATGCTGGTGGTACTGTTCTTTTCATGGTTGCATGCTTTTGCAAGTTTTTTATGCTTGCATCTTTCCTTGTACTCATGTCTCTTCTAAGCTTAATGCCAAAGGTAACTTTCTTTGTGCCATCTTGATGGTAAGTCTATAGATCTCGCTGGCATGATCTTTAGAACCATCATTTGTCATTCTTTCTCTCCTTCCTCTTATAGTCTTCATTACCCTTCCTTGATCCCTTATTGGGGATAGTCTGTCTTTGGTGATGTTATTCAAGATTCCATTTTTGGTCGTACCCATTTTCTCTCAGACACTTTCAGGCATTACGCCAACCTAGGAACTTTGAGCCTTCATCTTCTTCATCTTGGAGTGCTTCACATTCTACCTCTTTTGCTATTATTCCTGTTTCTCCTCCTCAATCTACAAAGTCTCCCTCTCTAAGTGCAAAGGTGGATCCTTTGATAGACCATTTGACAAGCTTCTAGAAGAACTTGCTGATGATTGTCAGGAATGCAAGTTACACCGTTAACTGTCTATGAACCTTATTGACAAGATGAGTATAGTTGAACGATAGAAGAAACCTTGGCATGGTTCATCATGGTCTTCAGGCTCTCAATCTTCTATTCGGCCTTCTGGTAGAGTGTATCATTCTTAGATTCACTCAGTTGGTGCAAGTATTGGTGCACTATTTCACGATCAAGACATTTAGCATCCTTAGTTCTTAGACTATTTCAATGTGTTGTTTGATCAATTTGCCACCCTTAGAGCTGAGTTCCCCAACCTTTTATAGCATTCTTCCTAGCCTTTTGACAGCAAGGAGTCCGACATTAGTTCTTAGCATGTTCCTGATCGTAGTGAAAGGAGAGGAGAATCTTAGCTTTCCATGTATTTTATTTCTTTAACTACAAAAAAAATTGTAATAAAATCTTTTAAATCAATAAAATGTTATTTCTTTATTTTGTACATACTTCTATTTTTATTCTTATGTTTTATCGCCTCCTTGAATGTGCTGCATATCACCTCCTTGAATGTGCTGCATATATGTATAGGATTATTGCCTATTGCATGCCTTCTCTCCCTCGTATAGGGGCGTTCCTTTGACTTTCTATGTCAAAAGGGGGGAGAAGTTTGTATGTGGCACAACTTGTTTACTTATGTGCTTTGCTTTGTTTGGTATGTGAGTGTATGTTTGTATCATATCATGTTGTATGCTTGCATGCATTCAAGGGAAGTGTTACCTAAAGTTAGGAGTTGGTTAGCGAAGCCTCATTGAGGTGTTAGATGAGGTACCTACAAAGGTATTGAATGTTAAAAATTAGTTATAAATACCCCCCCTTTCTTTTAAATACACATTCTATCATATTTCTTTCAACACATTCTTATGAGCTGATTTTACTGTTGCATAAAATTCGACTTTGTGAAAAATATTTTCTTGTGTTGTTGAAAATTAGTGAAGGAAACACACTCTTTCATGAAGTTCTTAGAGGAAGTAATTGAAAGGAAGAAGCATTTGAAAAATTCAGAAAAGCTTGTACAATTAAGGAGAGCCAAATGCCACCCAAACAAAAGAATGCACTTTGTGATCTAGGAGCTAGTGTAAACCTCATGCCACTTTCCATATTCGAGAAACTTGGGATAGGAGAACCAAGGACCACATCAATAATCTTGAAAATGTGATGTGTTAAAATGTGTACTCGCAAGTGTACGAATCACTCGTAGTAAAGTGATAAGCAACTTCCAAGGTCGGTCTCTCAAGGAATTGCAGTGGTTTTAAATAACTAACTTTTTAATCTAAATAGAGTTCTAATGAAAATAAAAGACTAATTAAATAGAGTTCTAGTAAAACTAAAACTCTAAGTAACTAGAATTCTAAAGCAAGTAAAAATGCAAAAAGGTTGTTTGTTTTTGTGACGAGACAATCATACGATAGTCAAACGAAAACAAGATCGCAAGTAAACAATCAATTCAATTAAATCAAATATCAATGGAGAATGTATGGACGTTTAGCTTGGTTGACCATGCTTGCATCGAAAAGGTATGGTGAGATAACATGAACGTCCTATATAAACTAAACTACCGGCTTTCCTTTTAATTACGAGACTCCTTTTGGCGGGGGTAGGTCTCTTTATTGATTAACTAATTAATTGCCTTTGGCGGGGGTAAATCAAATAGTAATCAAATTATGCGCAAGGAAAACATGCCAATCAAATTAATGCTATGACTAAGTCACTAACTTAAAGCTTCGATTAAGTGTTTCGGAATAAAGTTAAGGTGACGTTCCTATAACTAAATTCTCAGATTTTTCAACCTAACTACGAACATCAAATGGGCCCATGATTATTCATAATTAAATATCTAAACATGCTCTTAATCAAAAAGTAATTTATTTATAAATCAATAAGATATACCATACACAATTCTAGCAAACATGGCAAAACAAACTAAACATCCATAATTAAACTAGCCGCTCATGTTCATATTAATATTCATAGACAAATAAAATATGATCATACACTTTAACAAAAAGAGAAGAGGAATTAATTCTATAACAACAAGAAAATCCTAGATCTAAATACCGCTTATGGATTGGATAGCGTTCTTCTCCATAAGCTTTATCTTCGATCGTCGTTGGCTTCCTTGAATCTTTAGAATAGTGTCTCTCGCTTCGTTAGAGTGTGGCAACGCTCTCAAAACTGATTGAATGTAGTGTTTGGGTCGCAAAATTGTGAAAAATAAGAGTTGTGTACGAATTGGTCGAGTTCTGTTGTAAAGGGGGTCTAAGGGGGTATTTATAAATGTAAGAGATTCCTGATTGCATTAGGAATAGGCGCGCCGCGGCATGCATTTTCTCCGCCGCGGCGCAACACAAATTCTGAAAATTGTGTAAAAACCCGAGAGCTCCCCACCGCGGCATGACTTTTCCTCGCCGCGGCGCGCTTTGTCTTCAGTTTCTTCACATGTACCCCCTTACATATGTGATGGCTCATTATGTAAGGCTTACATATTTGTCTCGTTTAGCCCGTAACTCGTGATCTGAGCGCCGTAAGTGTTCCTTCTTTGCGTGTTTTCATTATTTGACTTATTTGACGCTAAAAACACCTGAAATACACTAAAATATACCCGTGACTCCGAATGGATAGATTTATGAAATTAATTGAATAAACAATAATAATAAATCTATATATCAAACAATTAAGCACAATTAATCACGAAATATTAGTGCTTTTCGAGCACTCATCAAAATGGTTTATGGAACAATTAAGAAACCAGTAGAGATGGTGCAAAATATTATGGTAAAGGTGAAAAAGTTTACATTTCCCTCTAATTTTGTTATCCTTGACTTGGATAACAAAGAAATTCCACTCTATCTTGACAGACCTTTTCTAGTAACGAGAATAACATTAGTAGATGTAGAAAATGGTGAACTATTTATGAGGGTCCAAAATAAAGAAGTCACGTTCAAGCCATTTAAACCTTTAAATAATTCCTATGCTTCTAAGGACGAAGTGAACATCATCACAACCCAAGCAAAGAAGTTACCAAAGGCACTAGAAGGGAATTATAAAGGAATTCAAGCAAGTGTGGGTGTCCAAACGCCCCCGCTTATGAAGAAAAGAAAATAAAACTACAAGTGGAATTAAGCCCAAGCAAGTATGGATGCCAAAACAACCTCACTTAGGAACCAAGGAAACGACCATAAAGAAAATAGTAAGTTGGTCAACAAACATCCAAACGGGACAAAGGGCAACAAAGACAAAAAGGGGGTCTCCTTTTGGAAAAGAATCAAAGATCACAACATTCCAATCCCCAAATACCATTTGTAGGTTTGTCTAGCCGAGGATATAAAATGTGGTCCTTGTTGGGAGGCAACCTAACAAATTTTTACTTTTTTTTTTTATTTTATTTTGTTTATTTACTTTAATTTATGCATATCCAACATAGTTTCACTTTTGTTTGCTAACAAATTTTGGGTTTTATAAGTTGGACCGCAGTGCTCCCAATGTCAAGTTGCGGTGCCATGCTCTCGGGTTGGATTTGGAAAATATGCACAGTTACTTGAGCAGCAGTGCCCACAATTTTAGGCCAAGGAAAGGGGCTCCCAAGTTGCAAACTAGAAAATACACCCCAAACCCGAGCATTGACAATGAGAGATGCACATAAGCTCCAACAAATAAGACATATCACGCATGATGGAAAGGAGCAATTGTGACCACGATGTATATAGAACCACTTCACCCTTGAAATAGGAGGGTAACTTTTTATTTTCCATTTATTTTTCTTTACTCATGGCATGGCACTTTGGATACAATGTGCATCTTAGGTTGAGGGTGAGAAAAGTGCATTTTCTAATTTTTACGTGTGCAATTTTATTTTAGCTTGTTTTTGCTTTTGTTCTTCTTAGGATAATTACCTATAGTCAATTCAAACATGAATAAAAGAAATGATAATTAAACTCAACATTTAGAGAAATTTAAACTTGCTTTAGTTGAAAAATTGATCTAGATAAGCATTAAACTTTGTGTGAAACTCTTATGGTTTGTGGTATAAAAGCATGTTAATTTAAGTATTTGGACCCTATTATGCATGATTTTTTATGAGCATATCAATGTTTACAAACTCTAGAACCTATTCTAAATGAACTAAAAGCCAAATCATAGAGTATACTTTGCTTAGGAAGTGATCTTGGCCATTCTTGGAATGTTTGAGCCTTTCTAGCCAACCAAAGAAATATTATCATTAGTTAGCCTTTTGAGCCTTAATTATAAATGTAGCCAAATTTTCATGTCATATCTACTATAATCAATTGCATAAGCCATCTCTTTTGTTTTTATTAACCACCTTCTAATGTTTTCAAGAGACTTTACCGGGCACACACATAGTAGGAGAAATATAAAAGGCAATACAACCCAAAATGACAAAATATAATATGATAGATTGGAAAAATTCTTACATTGGTGAAAAAGAGGAAGGTTATAATGAGATATGTTCTTATTGCTACATAATTTTTTTTTGCCAAGAGCTACAATGATAAAATTTGTAAAAAAAACTTACAGATGGATGAATCAAGTAAGGATTAAATTGTCTGTGAAGAGATTTGATGTCTTGATGTTTTTAAGAAACACATATTTTTGTGCTCAAAAGTAAGCAAGTCTCTTGTTTTGGTTTTCTTTTCTATTCCTTCATGACCCTAAACCTTAGCCTCACATTAAAACTTTGTTACAGACCTATTGATTCTAGGAAAAGTGGTTGCCCTATATTAGTAGAGAGTGAATTGAAAAATAGACATATTAAGTTTGTAATTAGGTGCATGTTCATTGCATCCTTATAATCTTGAAATAATGACAATGTTCTATGAATGTCATGCATGAGAATGTCCAATATAAAAATTTCAGTTCATGGATTGAGCACAAGGTGACATGAGTATTTAATTGATGCTTGACTAAAAGTGATGTTTAAATTATTTATGTGTTAGGATTTAATTGTGCTTTTTGAGATAAATTGAGAAAATTGATGTTTGGGCAGTTAAAGCACTACTATAATTTAGGAAATATAGGATGGCTTTTAATTTAGAGTGAGAAGGTCTTAAGTATATGGCCGTCCTATAAGAAATATAGGATGGCTATCACGAAAAAATTAGACGGAACTTTATAGGATGGCTATTAGTTGTCTTAAAAGAAATTTCGTCATATAAATTCTTTTACAACGACTATTAGTAACAAATAGGATGACTAATAGCCTTCCTAAAAAAATGAATGTGTAATTTTTTTTACTTTACTGTCTCCTCGTGATTTGAACCTCATTTAGTTGATGTTAAAATTCGATCCCTAGCTATATTTCTCTCACGAATTTGAACCTTCCTGTCACCACCGCCAAAGTCCACCAGCAGCTCATGCGAAACCCCACACGGTAACCCCGCTACATGTGGATATCGAAGGAGCTTAAGAATCTTCAGAAAGATCCTCCTACCTCTTGCAGTGCTAGTTTTTTCCTCCATTCACTTCTTATTTATCTATCTATCAATTTGATCCCACCTTTTCTTTCTAATTTTTTACTTTTTAACTAAAAAATGATGGCTTTTTTATTTTTCTTGCCAATCCAATGATTTTTTATGTTTGCCTTTCGCCCAGATAAAAGTGACCGTGTCTCGTTGTACATCCATCAATTTTTTTTAATTTTAAATATATATATATTTTTGGCGCGCTTGTGGATTTGTGGATGGTTAAGATTATTAATCTTCCAGTTAGGCAAATCAAGTATAATAAATTTGACTGATGCATTTGTGCATCAGTTTTTGGAAACAATGACTTCATGGGTGAGATTGGGAATCGTAACTTGAGATGTTGTGGTCGTTTTGGTCATGTTTAACCTTAGACTTGAAAACAATGAATGGAGTTTTATAAAGATAAAAATACTTAGATCATGATAGAGTTTATTTGTATGATGTAGTCTTGCGTTTTGTGATGTTTAATAGAGAACTCTGAAACTCATGCCTTCATTTTGAGTTGGTGACAATTATGCTCTATGAATGTGTATCCTAAACTGAAGGAACTTTTGCTTAGATTGAATTATGTTTGGAGTAACTTTGCACGGCTCTGCTTTTAAGTTTTAAGAATTTGGTTTTCACATGAGAACCATACTTTCTCATAGTTGTATTTCTGATTCTCACATTGATTTGCAATCTATTTGGCTCATTCCAAATGCTATGACTACATTGTTTTCATGAGACGAAGTAAGATTTTACTTGCTATTATTAATCTTAATTGGATTCCCGTTAAGGTAGTTATTTTAGTTAGTTTCTAAATTTTTTCAATTATTTTTTATGTTTATAATTAAATTAATTTTATAATTATTAACCATAGCTGTCTTAATTGTACTTAGTGTCCAAAACAACCCAAATTGTATGAATGTGGGTACTACGTTATGAAATTCATGGATACATATGTTACCAAATTTATTAGAAATGGAGACACAAATGATGTATTGATAAGCTTAAACCTTATTATTTATGTATGTATAGTCAAGTTAATACGTAATATTATTTCTATTATTTAGCTTTAAAATATTTTACATATCATGTATTGTATTTCTCAACTAAGAATTGGTACACACCAACAGAGTTGCTAACATTAAGGCAAGAATGGTGCATGTACGTGTATAATTATCTTTCAAACAATTAGCTAGTTTGTATGTAGCTAGTCTTAATCCTTAGATTGTATGCTTCATATATATATATGTTCCTGTAATTTAATTTTGCATTATGGTAATATGTGTAAAGGTAGGCTTTCAACCATATATATATGATGTAAATTATGGATGTTTTTGGAATGAAATTTATTATGAATCGTGTTTCTGGAATCAAATTAATATTTGTACAAGTTATATACAAATTTCAGTACTGGATAAATACAACAAAATTTTTTTTTAAAAAAATTTCTTATAGGACGGTCAGTAGTCATCCTATAATATTTTTTAGAACAGCCAGTAGCCGTCCTATAAGATTTTTTTAGGATAGCCACTAAAAGAATTTTTTAGGACGGTCAAGTAAAGTTTTTCCATAACAAATAGAACAGTCAATGGCCGTCCTATAATAATTTTTTAAAAGATGCTCAATGAACGTCCTATTTTTTCAATTCTTTTAGGATGGGACTTTATAAGATGGCCATTGACTGTTCTATAAGTCTTATAGGAAGGCTAGTAGCCGTCCTATAAAGCCAAATTTGTAGTAGTGAGTTTAATTGAGTTTTTCTTTTATTTTAGTTGAGTCAGATATTTTTAATAATTATTTGGGATTAAATAAGGATTTAGGACCTAATTATGTTCATTTTATTGAATTATCGCACAATTATTATTTTTGGAGTTACCAATTTGGTTTTGAAGTATTTCAGGTGCTTTAAGCTTAAACAAAAAATACGTCATGTGACACAGCATATGTGTGCAAGATAGGTAAATTGACATATAAGCACTTGTGCCCCGACCCAATCCTATTGGCACCATGGCCTGACCCTCTTGGATCAAATTGTACAATTTTGAAGATCAACTAATGTTGCGGCGTGAAGTTCTTTGAGTTGCGACTGTAACCTCTTAAGTTACATTTGTATTCCCAAATTTCAAGTTGCTCCTTGGTGGTAGACTGCCACAGTCAGTGTAGAGTTTGTGCAAATTTTGGACCTAATTTTCAGCATCCCAATTGAAACCAAATCGTATTATGCCTAGGTTTTGTGTGTGTTTATAAATGCATTGTTAGAGTCCTAAAAATCTACATAGAATTACATAGAAAAAAATACACATAATTGAGAATTAGTTCAATTGTAATCAACCTTCATAGAACCACATGTCTAGTAGAGATTGTAGTGAAAAATTCTGAAGAACAAGATCAAGAGTATAAGCATAGAAGATTGGCTAATATTCATCAAGAGATTGAATGTGTTATTTCTTTTTTATTTCTTCTAGAAATTTTATTGTTGTATTCATTTATAATTCTGGATTTAAAGAACATAATGTCTAGCTAATTTTCTATTAATCTAGGGGTCTTATGAACCCAATTTTCTAAGATATGATGAACAAAATTATGTCCCTTATTTTAATAGCATTTTTCAATTATATTATTTGATCTAATCTATTTTTTAATTAATTTCTTGATTATCAATTAATCCATAAAGGCATATAGGTAGCTTTGAGAGAAGTATTTATATGTTTGTCTTGATCAAATAGCATACATAGTTCCTAGGATGAGAGGTACGATTCGTATGTATGTGATTCATAATTAATGTTCTTCATGAGTAATAATTTAATCTAAATTAGCATGAGAGTGTGATTAGGTTAGGTTATTATATTGTTTGCAGTTTACTTGAGAGAGGAATGCATGCTTAGGAGATTAGGGGATTAATGACTACCTAGGTTGTATCTCTCATATATAAATCTCTATTGCGTTTAGTTTAGTTTCTCAAATTTAGCTTTTATCTCTTACTGTCCATATAGTAGTAGTAATATTTGAATTGTGCTATTAATTGTAGTTTTTCCTGTGGGTTCGAGACTCTATGTTTAAATACTTATCACTTGTACATGTCCCGTATACTTGCGATTTTTCATGGTCAATAACAGAGGTAGAAGTACGTTTGTTTTTCAAGGTATTGAAAGCAATAAGGCAATCATCATTAATATCAAATGGAACATCTTTTGATAGTAGGTTAAATGACTAATTTTGGTAAAATATTTAATAAACCGCCTATAGAAACCTGTGAGTCCTAAGAAGTACTTAATCCCCTCATAGCTTTTATGTACTTCCTAAGCTCCTTCACTAGCTTTTCCTCTTGTTTTTTAGTTAATGTAGATGATATTATAATTGAGTAAGTCTTGTAAGGTGCTTAGATAGTTCTTTAAGCTCTAGCTTAGGAGGAGTGGTCTCTTCCTCAAGTGGGGAACCTAATAAATCTAAGGGTGTACTAGAGTCTTCAATACGTGTGGTATTATATAACAAATTATTGTAGTCCTTAGTTTCCACATCTAAAATGTCCTCTACCTCTCCAACTGTAAGTGCAACTTCCAATTTATCCTCTAATCTATTCTACAAAAAAGTGTCATGAACAATTGGATCCAGATAGTTAACAAATGAACATTCATCAATAGCATATGTAGAAGGAAAATGAGATGAATCGAAAACTTTAAAATGTACAATCTCTCCCAAGATTGTAATTGTTAACTTCTCACTTTGGACATCAATTATAGTTTGGGCAGTGGCCATGAATGTCTTACCTAGAAGGATTGTATGCTCCTTATCAAAAGATGGATTTTCTTGCATATCTAAAATCACAAAATAACAGGTATGATAAGCTTATCTACCTATATAAGTAAGTCCTTAACAATTCCCTTCAAATTTTTAACAAGTCTATCCACAAGTTGAACGAATATGGTCGTGGGTTTCAATTTTCGTAAACCTAGTTGCAAGAAAACAGAGTAAGACCTTAAGTTAAAACTAGCACCTAAGTCAAACATAGCCTTAGCTACCTTCCTATCCTCCATAGTGATGTTAATTATAAACCTTCCTAGATCTTTCAACTTTGGGGATAGGTTATATTTATGTACTGCACTAGAATTTTAAGATACCACTACTCTCTCATTAATCTCATACCTCCTCTTCTTAGTGTTTTGTTCCTCAAGAAACTTTGCATAAGAAGGTACGTTTCAAATCACATGAAACAAAGGTAAATTAATGTTAACTTTAGAAAGCATATTAAATAGATTATAAAATTTCTTATCTTGCTTAGCATCTTTTAAATGGTGTGGTGATAAACACTATTTTGACATATTATTTTGTTATATTTTTAAATATTAATTTTTTATTTTTATATGATTTTATTTTGGAGGGTATTTTCTTGTTTTGTTGGTTCAAGTGATTTTAGTAGAATTGTTGGATTTAAACGATTAAAGGGAGTGAAGATGGAGTAAATAGGGCTAAGGCATGTACGCCTTACATTTAAAGCTAGCCATTTTGTAAGGGGCACATACAAGATTTGTATAACAAGGTGTGTCAGGGCAAAGAAATGTGTGTGCCGTGACAAGATACTCTCGGGTTTTTATAATAGGAATGCAAATTCAAAGTGTACTGCGGTAGAGAAAGTTGTGTGTCACGAAAATATGCTGTTGAGATTTTATTAGACTAGTAAAATACCTCGCACCATGGTGAGAAATATTTTGTACCGTAGTAGAGAAGCCTTAGCATTTTGTAGTAGGAACACTAGAACACCTTGCGCCTTGGCCGAGGGAATTTTTTGTCACAGCCTGCATACCTAAAATGCACCATAAATCCTCCTATGCATTTTAAACATGCATCACTCCTCTTACCCAAAACCTAACCTATAAATACAAATTAAAAATTCCCCCAAAAGAGACTTGTGAAAAGTAGCCATTTCCTTCATCTTCTCCATCATTTTCTAGAAAGAGAAACTTCCATTGAAGCTCCTCCTAGGTTTTATTGAGAAAAGTGACCCTCCAAGTTCAAGAGCATTGGTTCAAGAGTGGAAGTGGTGTATATTTATTTTTTTATTTTCTTTTATCTCTAGGATTTAAGCATGTCTCTTGTAATTAAAAATATTTAATTTGATTTTGTTATGAGAGGCTAAATATTTTTTGTGGGATTTTATCTAAGCTACCATGAATGGATGAATGTTTAAGTAATTTTATTTAGATTAAAGCGATTTAGCTTTTGTTCATTGTTTTCATATCTTTGTTCATGGATTATTTTTACCTAAATTAGTTTATGAGCATAAGAGAATATTTGGGAATTGAGCATTAGAAACATATCTTTGTTTAATTGAGCACTTTTGAGTAAGAACCCAATTTAAATGTATTGACTTTAAATTAGATAATTAAATTATTTTACTAGGGTTAATGTTAATTAATTAATTAACGATGTGGATGAAAGAAGTTAATTAGTTAATTACAGAAAAATCTCCATTCAATTGGAATTTTCTAGATTTTGTGAGAAACGTCAATAAATCTAACTTTTTATGCTCAATTGTGAAAATCACTTAAATTATTCTATCCATGAATAGTTCGCTAGCAAACGTCCCATACTCCTTCATTATATCACTTCAAAAAAATTTACTCACATATTTCAATCATTTTAAGATCTTAAAATTTTGCAACTGTTCTCACAACCAACAATTACTATAATGTTTAGGACTTATTTTTTTCTATTAATTTTAAAAAATAATAACATTTTAAAACCACCCACAAATTCCTTGAGAGACCAATCTTAGAGTAACTTGTCACTCGCTATAGGTGACTCGTGCACTTGCGAGTATTTAAAATTTACAAATCAAATTTTTGTGGCGTTTTAAATTTCTTATTTATTTTCTTTTTAGTTAATTTTCTTAATTTGTTTGTTTTTGTGATTTTCTTCATTTTAGTGATTTTGTTTAGTTCTTTCATTTTTTTGTTTTGTGTCTATTTTATTTGTTTTTGTTATTTTCTTTGAGTCAATTAGTTTCTAGTACTTTGATATTATTTTTGTTTTTGTTAGTATATGCAAGGTAGGAGATCCCTTAGAAATCCATTAGCACCTTTCATAGACAACATTAATTGGCCAAGAGAGCACTTAAGACACGTTGACATTGACATTTTGGAAGGAGAAGAGCTATAACAAGAACTATCAAATATTGGAGACCCTCTAACTCTATATAGAGAGTTAGCTATGGAGTTTTCAAGGCTAATCATTGGCACTGCTACTTCTTGCATACAATTGGAAGAAGTGGCTAGGAAATATGAATTAAAGAACATTCATTATTCTATGTTGCCTTTTTTTTTTTATGGGATTCTTAATGAAGAGCCACTAGTGTTTATTCATATTTTCATGCCACTGTATAGACATTTTTGCTATAGGGGCTTAATAAGGATCAATTGAAGATGAGATGCTTCCCATACATGCTAAAAATAAAGCAAAGTCATGGCTTATTACTCTTCCACCAGGTTCCCTTTCCACTTGGGAGGCAGTATATAACAAATTTATGAGAAAGTTCAACCCCCATCAAAAGACTATCAACCTAAGGAAAAAAATTGCTACATTTTCCCAAATGGAAGGAGAACCATTTCATGAGGCATGGGACAGATTCAAGTTGCTTCTAATTCAATGCCCACAGCACCACTTCCCACTACAGCTCCAAAACTTATTCTTCTATAATGGGTTGACACAATTGTATCAGTTTACAATAGACCATACTGTAAGAGGAGCAATAGGGGAGACGATGCACTTGAAACCTATGAATTGTAGAAGATGTTGGGAGCCAATTTCCAACAAAGAGTGCTACAGGAAGGAGGGTTGGAGTAAATGAGGTAGCTCCAAGAAATGAGATGGCAATGCAAATTGTAGAGCTAACCCAGCAAATTACACTCCTTGCTTCTAAGAATGCACCACCTGAAGATGTATGCGACATTTGTAATACTTGTGGGGAAGGTGCTAATACTTGTCCCTTTGTTTGTGATTCTCATGTAAGTACCAGCCAAGAATAGGTCAACACAATGGAGGGGTACCAACCTCAACTAAAGAATGGCCCTTATGCTAGAAACTACAATCTAAGTTGGAGAAATCATCCCAACTTCTCATGGAAGAGAACAACAACCCTACCTATGCTCAGAATCACTTTCCAAACAATCCTTTCAACAACTTCCAACTCAATCCACCAAACAAGCCAACCTTGGAGGATAAATTGAATGCATTCATTCAAGTAAGTCGAGACAATGAAGAGGATTAAACTCTTTGATGGCTTCAATGAGGAGGGTTGAAGGTCATGTTGGGCAATTAACGAAACACCTCAAAGATAAGAAAAAGGAAAGTTTCCTAGTCAAACTAAACAAGCGAAGGCGGTCATAGTCCTTCAAAGGATAAGGTGGTCACTAAAAATTTTCCTGATATTTCTAATGACTTACCACATAGTGCATGTAACATAGAAGGAGTGCATACAATATCCAAGGGAGGTGATAATTCCAATGAAAAACATGGTGAACATCCCAAGGAAGCAGTTAGAGAGTCATCTACTACCCCTCAATTATACAAGACAGTCGAGCCATACTGACCATCTATACCATTTTCACACTATCAAAAGGACAATAAACAAGATAAATAATTTTTTGTCTTATTTAACATGCTTTCTAAAGATCAAATTAAGTTACCTCTATTGGATGTAATTAGAAATATGCCTTCTTATGCTACGTTTTTCAAAGACTTAAACACTGGAAGAGAAAATAAGAACTTAATGATAGAGTTCTTATGTCAGAAATTGCAAGTGCGGTACTTCAACAAAGCTTACCACCAAAATTGAAGGATCTTGGTAGTTTTACTATTAACATTACCATAAGAGATAAGAAAGTGGTTAAGGCTATGCTAGACTTAGGTGCAAGTATAAATTTAATACCTTATTCAATTTATATGAAACTAGGTTTGGGGGAGTTGAAGCCCACAACTATGTTCCTTCAATTAGCTGATAGGTCTGATAAATATCCAAAGGGGATGGTTTAATATTTGCAAGTATATGTAGATAAATTGATTATACTTGTTGATTTTGTTGTCTTAGATATGTAGGAAAATCCATATATGGACAAGGAGCATGCTATTCTTCTTGGAAAGCCATTTATGACTACTACCAAGACTATTATAGATGTCCAAAGTGGGAGTTTGACTATGATAGTTTTGGGCGTAACTGTTCATTTTAAAGTGTTTGATTCCTCACATATACCTTGTACCTTCTATTTCCACTATTGATGAGTGTTCTTAGATTGGCCATCTTGACAGTCTTTTTCATAACACCTTTTTGCAGGATGAGATGAAGGATAAACTTGAGTATGCTTTAACTGTTGATAGGATTGAGGAGGATTTATATGGGGAGACTAAGGGGTACTTTGATTTGTTAGATAGTGTTGAACCTTTGGAAGTGCCTAGTACACCCTTAGAGTTACCTAAGACCTCACCTAAGGAAGACACCACTCCATCTAAACTTGAGATGAAAGAGTTACCGAAGCATCTCAAGCATCCAATTTGACCCAAACCCAAGAAAAAGAACTTGCGAAGGTGCTTAGGAAATTTAAGAAAGCTATAGGTTGGAGTATTGGAGATATTAGAGGTATTAGTCCTGCTATGTATATGTACAAGATGGAGGTGAATACCAAACCTGTGAGAAAAGCCCAAAGAAGACTTAACTCAATTATGCAAGAGGTAGTGAAAACTGAAATATTAAAACTCCTAGAAGTAGGGGTTATTTATCCTATCTCCATTAGCAAGTCCTGGTGCATGTGGTACCTAAGAAATCGGTGATCACGATGGTAAAAAATGAAAAGAATGAGTAAGTGCCTACTAGAACGATCACAGGTAGGAGGATGTCTATTGATTTCAGTAAACGAAATTTGTATAAAAAATCATCTTTCTCTTCCTTTTATTGATCGAATGTTGGAACAATTAGCAAGGCATGACTTTTATTGTTTTCTTGGTGGTCTCTCAGGATATTATCGGATACCCATTGCACCAAAGGATCAAGAGAAGACCACATTCACTTGCCCATTCAGAAGATTTGCCTTTAGGAGGATGACATTTGGTCTAAGCAATGCCCTCGCCACATTCCAATGATACATGATGTCTTCATTTTTTTACATGGTGGGAAATTTATTTAGGATTTTCTAGGTTTAGTGTCAAAAAAATCAATAAATCCAACCTTTTATACTTAATTGTGAAAATCACTTAAATTATTCTATCTATGAATGATTAGCTAGCTAACTTCCCATACTTATTCATCATATGAGTTTAGGAACTTTTTACTCACTTATTTCAATTATTTTAAGACTTTAGAATTTTGTAACCATTCTTATTAGAATGTTTAGGACTTCTTTTTCACAATTAATTTAGAAAATGAGTAAAATTTTTGAACCATCTCAAATGCCTTGAGAGACCGACCTCGAGGTAACTTGTCACTTGCTATAGGTGACTTGTGCACTTGGGACCATTTAAAATTTGTACATCATATGGGAATGGAATTTTTTGTCATTATGGCTCCAATGACTTATGTAATATAGGAGTGTTAGATGACTCTCCAGTTATTCTCTTGGAAGGCTCATCATGTTTATCACTTGTCTCTTCACCTTCTTTGGAAACTGTGTTTTCACCTTCCATATTATCTGCCACCTTACCAAGATGGTAAATCATTAGAAATTTTAGGTAAATGTTCAGAAACCACCTTACCACTTTGAAGGATTGTGATAGCCTTTGCTTGTTCAGATTAACTAGGTAGCTTTCCTTTTTCTTGTTTTTGCATATGCTTAACTAGCTACCCCAAATGAACTTCCACCCTTTCATTGAAGCTTCCAAAGAGTCCAACCTTTAATTATTTTTTATCAAATTTTCCTTACTAACTTTAATAAGGTCATTTGATGTGTGCTTGAAAATCACGATTATTCTATAACTATTTAGGACTTAAATGAGGTTTTAGGACCTATTTTTCATAATTTTTGTTGAAATACAACACAATTTTTATTTTCATAATGGGGTATACTGTGATGTGTTTTAGATATTTTTGAGTGTGAAGCATCACAAGCATGTATGCGAAACATCAATTGGAGGGTTAGCACGAAAAATTTCACAAAGTATGCCCCCCCAGTCCAATGTTATGTGAGTTACAGCTTAATCGTCTCGAATCAAAATTGGACATTTTTGAAGAACTACATGTGTTGCGACGTGGATATATTTGAGTTGTGGCAGACCTTCCTAGGGTTGAAAATCATTCCTAGAATTTCATTGTGGCCAACAACTATGAGTTGTACGAGTCATGGCTAGAGCTCTTTTGTGGGAATTTAGACGCCAAATTTCCAAGAATCTTATGGACACAAACCTTGTTCTACTTAAAACATTTTTGAGCTTATAAATACTACTGTATAGTCCTAAACCTAATGTCATATATCATATCATAGAGTTAGTTCTTAAAATTTATTTTTCAACCTTCAAGAGGAAAAAAAATCCTAGTAGTGCTCTTTGAGAGAAAAATCTGAAGATCAATGTGAAGAACAATCAAGAGTTGGAGGAATAGATGATAGTTTAATATTCATCAAGAGATTGAGTTTGTTATTCTTTTTCATCTAGGTATTTTTACTTTCTTCTTCAATGTAAATCTAGATTTTATGAACAATATGAGTAGCTAACATTTATTAATTAAGGGGTCTTATGAACCTAACTTTCTAACATGTGTTAATCTATTCTACTGTCCTTTTATTATTGCAAATTCATGTTATATTATTTGATTAGATTATGATCATTAATTAATTGCTTTATCACAAGTTAATATATAGAGACATATAAGTAGCTTTCAGAGAAGTATCTATATGTTTGTCTTGATCGAATAACATGCATAATTTATAGGCTAAGAGGTACGATTTGCATATATGTGGTGCATAATTGACGTTCTTCTTGAATAATTGTTTAATCATGGCATGAGAGTACGATTAAGTTAGGTTATTATATTGTATGTAGTTTACTTGAGAGAAGAATTCATGCATAGCTTAGGGTTAATTGATCATTAACTTGTTGCTAATTACTTAGGGAGAAATTTAGTGATTCACATGCTTAGGAGATTAGGGGATTAATGATTCTTAGATTATATCTCTCATATATATCTTCACTACGTTTTGTGCTTGATTGAAGTGTTTGGTGTTTAGTTATTTAATTTTGATTTATTATCTTTTTGTTGTCCAAATAGTTGTCCCAATATCACTTTGGTACTCGGTTTCTAGTTATACTTTTCCATATAGGTTCGACATCTGTACTTTAAAAACTTATCACTTGTACTAGTCCCATGCACTCGTAGTTTACCTTGAACAAGCTTTCGGCATCGTTATTGGGGAAAATTTATAACTTATAATGGATATCAAACAATTGGATGTTGGTATTACTAATTTGGAAGTTTAACTTTCTCTTTAGTATTTTGGTTATATGCCCAGGTTGACAGGTGAAAATGAAGCCCACAACCATGTCCCTTTAGTTAGATGTTAGGGTTGATATATATCCAAAAAGGATGGTTGAAGATTTTGTAGTATAGGTTGATAAGCTGATTATACCTAATCATTTTGTCGTTTTAGATATGAAGGAAAACCATCTCTGGACAAAGTGCATGCTATTCTTCTTGGTAGGCCATTTAGGGCTACTACTAGGACTTTATAGATGTTCATAGTGAGAGTTTGACTATAATAGTTGATGTGCAAATTATAGTACTCGCAAGTGTACAAATCACATGTAGCAAGTGATAAACAAACCTCTGAGGTCGATCTCTCAAGGAATTGTAATGGTTTTAAACAACCTTTTTCTTAATCTAATTAGATTCCTAAAGCAACTAAAACACTAATTAATTAGAATTCTAGTAGCACTAAAACTCTAAATAATTAGAATCCTAAATCTAATAAAACTGTAAACGAAATTGGAGTTGTGAACAAGATCAATGGTGTTGAACATATAAAGAAAACAATTATGCAAATTCAAATTAGTTCAAAAAGGTTTTAAGTATCAATGGAGGACGTATGGACGTTTAGTTTGGTTGACCATGCTTGTATCAAAAAGTTATGGTAAATTAACATGAACATTCTAATAAACAAATATTACCGGCTTTCCTTTTAATTACGAAAATTCATACGATCGAGTAATTCTCTTTGTTGATTAACTAATCCATATCCTACGATCGAGTATATCAAATAGCAATCAAATTATGCACAAGGAAAAATATGACCATAAAACCAATGTCATGACTAGGTCAACAATTTGAAGCTTTGATTAAGTTTTTCAAAATATAGTCAAGATGACGTTCCTAAAATTAAATTCTCAGATTTTTCAATTCATTTATGAACCTTAAATTGGCCCATGAGTATTCACAAATAAATCTCTAAACAAACTCTTAATCAAAAAGCAATCTTTTCTTATTTTGCTATTAAAACATTTACCAAAATAAATCTAGCAAACATGGCAACATAAACTAAACATCCATAGTTAAATTCAGCCAAACATGTTTAGATTAATATTCATAAACAAATATAATGTAACATACATTCTAGAGAGGAAAGAACAAGAAGAAATATCTAACAATAACAAGTAACCTAAATCTAGATACCATAATTGGCTTGGATGATGCTCCCCAAAAGCTTGATCTTCAATCTTAAAAGGCTTCTTGTCTCCTTTAGATGTGCCTCTCTTGCCTCCCTAGGATGTGGCTGATGAGTGCTCGAAAAGCACTAATATTTCATGATTAATTGTGCTTAATTGTTTGATATATAGATTTATTATTATTGTTTATTCAATTAATTTCATAAATCTATCCATTCGGAGTCACGGGTATATTTTAGTGTATTTCAGGTGTTTTTAGCGTCAAATGAGTCAAATAATGAAAACACGCAAAGACGAAACACTTACGGCGCTCGGATCACGAGTTACGGGCTAAACGAGACAAATATGTAAGCCTTACATAACGAGCCATCACATATGTAAGGGTGTACATGTGAAGAAACTGAAGACAACGCGCGCCGCGGCGGGGAGCTCTCGGGTTTTTACACAATTTTCAGAATTTGTGTTGCGCCGCGGCGGGTAAAATGCATGCCGCGGCGCGCCTATTCCTAATGCAATCAGGAATCCCTTACATCTATAAATACCCCTTTAGAGCCCCCCTTACAACAGAACTCGACCAATTCGTACACAACTCTTATTCTTCTCAATTTTGCGACCCAAACACTACATTCAATCAGTTTTGAGAGCATTGCCACACTCTAACGAAGCGAGAGACAATATTCTAAGGATTCAAGGAAGCCAACGACGATCGAAGATAAAGCTTACGGAGAAGAACGTCATCCAATCCATAAGTGGTATTTAGATCTAGGATTTTCTTGTTGTTATAGAATTAATTTCTCTTCTTTATTTGTATGATCATATTTTATTTGTCTATGAATAATAATATGAACATGAGAGGCTAGTCTAATTATGGATGTTTAGTTTGTGTTGCCATGTTTGCTAGAATTGTGTATGGTGTATTTTATTGATTTATGAATAAATTACTTTTTGATTAAGAGCATGTTTAGATATTTGATTATGAATAATCATGGGCCCATTTGATGTTCGTAGTTAGGTTGAAAAATCTGAGAATTTAGTTATAGGAACGTCACCTTAACTTTATTCCGAAACACTTAATCAAAGCTTCAAGTTAGTGACTTAGTCATAGCATTAATTTGATTGGCATGTTTTCCATGCGCATAATTTGATTGCTATTTAATTTACCCCCGCCAAAGGCAGTTAATTAGTTAATCAACAAAGAGACCTACCCCCGCCAAAAGGAGTTTCGTAATTAAAAGGAAAGCCGGCAGTTTTGTTTATATAGGACGTTCATGTTATCTCACCATACCTTTTCGATGCAAGCATGGTCAACCAAGCTAAACGTCCATACATCCTCTATTGATATTTGATTTAATTGAATTGATTGTTTGATTGCGATTTTGTTTTCGTTTGAGTGTCGTATGATTGTTCTCGTTACCAAAAACAAACAACCTTTTTACAGTTTTATTAGCGTTAGGATTCTAGTTACTTAGAGTTTTAGTTTCACTAGAACTCTATTTAATTAGTGTTTTGTTTTCATTAGAACTCTGTTTAAGTTAAAAGTTAGTTATTTAAAACCACTGCAATTCCTTGAGAGACCGACCTTGGAAGTTGCTTATCACTTTACTACGAGTGATTCGTACACTTGCGAGTACACATTTTAACACATCAGTGGCAAAGCTCCAAAATCTAGTTTAGTTTTGTAGAAAATCGTCCCCAAATTGTGTGAAAAATTGCATGTAATGCTGAAAACATAAGGGGGGTTTATAGATATAAGGGTTGTACAGAATTGGGACTCTCCAAAAATACAAGCACTCCATGGCACAACTTTTTTACCCGCCGCGGCATAAGCCAAAAATTTCCCCTTAAAGAAATCAGGGAGTAGCACGTTGCGGCAAACAAAAACCTCCGCAAAGGCACAGATGATTCTATAACCCTTACAAATTGGTTGATTTCTGATGTAAGGCTTACATGCCTTAGTATTTTTTTGTTTCTAGGTCGCTATTTGAGTGTTCTAATTGTCCCTCTTCATGTGCTTACATTATTCATCTATTTTGAAGTTAAAAATACTTGAAATACATAAAAATATACCGTGATTTTGAATTGATAAATTTATGCAAATAATTAAATAAAAGAGTTATAATCAAATCTATTTGTCACACTTAAGCACAATAAATCACAGAATATTAGTACTTTTTAAGCACTCATCAATAGTTTTGGGAGAAACTGTTCATTTTAAAGTTTTTGATTCCTTTCCTATACTTCTATTTTCGCTATTGATGAGTATTCTTGTTGGCTGTTAGATCAAGTTATAGGGTGAGTAGATAATAGTGAAAGGAATTAATGATGTGATTAATGCTAATGGCTCAATGGCTTTTTATTGAGTATTTATAATTGTTACATTTCTAATGGGGGAAGATTTGTAATCTATACATAAAATAATAACAATAAAGGCTAATGCTAAGTGCGTGGTCAGTTTATGGATCTTTATAGAAGACAGCTTGAGCCTCGGGTATTAAATTGCTCGGTAAAATATATAGACAGATGCGTTACCCATAATATATAAGGCATATGGTCTAGAGGTCAACAGGCAAAGACCTCGACATCATGCTAGGTCAATGTCCTAGATCAAGTCTTCTACTCTTACAATTTGGTCTTGTACTGACTGGAAGAGTATTATCAGACCATTCGTAACATTTAAGGATCTGTGTCTACGTATTTTGGTTGCCATGTGTTGCACATCTATCAACTAATTTTTCCAAAATTTTGAAAAGATGGTGGGATGGTTCACAATATACAAGGATGATGGCTCAGTGGCATTCCTCTTACTTAGAGCATTTTTCTTTGCGCGACCAGTAACTCTCTCAGTCGATGATCTTAGTAAATTATTCTCTCTAGGTCATTCATTTTGTAGGCCTGCTTGTTCTATTCTCAATCATATATCTGCATTGTTAGAGGTTTTTTTGAATTGGTTCTAACCCAATTTCTTCTCTTTTTAGGTCGATACTTTTTACATATCAATTTTTAGTTAAATTTATAAGTATTTATTCTTGTCCTTGCAATAATTTAGAACTTTATTTTTCTTGTATTAGGTCATACTTAATTAACCTTTATAGCATGGCCCGTAAGAGGATTAAAAAACTTGTAGAAGTTTTATTGGGGCCTTTGTCGATTATGGAGGGCGAAGGGTCTGCAAGTACCTCTTCCTCGGGTTCTTCAGGCAAATCTGGTTTAACAACTGGTTGATCTAACTCTTAGGATGTTACTGTTGCCATACCTCCTCTCATAATAATGGGCTCTTTAATTAGGCTCCCAATTGGGAATAGCTTGGCGGTTTCGAGGTCTTGGCATAAAAATTCAAGTGCTGGTTATGGACAAAATCTTGATAACTAAATTTTATATTTGTAAAAAGCTCGCAAGTGCACAAGTCACTTGTAATAAGCAACAAGAATACTCCCAAGATCATTTCTTAAGAAATTATCGGTGGTTTTAAAATGTTAAATATTTTCTAAATTGGTTACAAAAAAATTAAATCCTAAAGATTCTAACAAAGGTCAATTGTGAGAACAGTTGCTTAAATTATAAATCCTTAAAATAATTAAAATAAAAATGAGTGAATAGTTTGTCGAAACGATGTGATGAATGAGTGTGGGAAGCTAACCATTCATGGATAGAATAATTTATGTTATTTTTACAAATAAGCATATAAAGTAAAATTTATTGATCCTTCCTTTAAATCTAGAAAATGTAACGCCTCGATATTTTACATACAAATAAAAGCATTATCTAAATATTTTATTGATTGAAAACCTTGATATAATTGATTATGACTTTAAATAAAAAAATATTTTATAGCAAAAAAAATTATAAAGTAAAACTTGCAAAAAGTTTAGCACTTATTAAAGTTTATAATTTATTAGATACAAAAATTTGAATTTAAATCTTAAGGAACCAATAACGATCCTCAAACATTGCCAAATTCTTATCATGGTTTCCTAAAAAAGTGAAGGGAAGCTTGGGGTGAGTGAAATCACTCAGTAAGCAAACTTACCTTACTTGAAACATTAAGCATACACGACACATGTATACTCTTACAAACAAACAAGTAATTACGACATACTTATGCTTATGCTTTTGAAGTAGTGCTTGCAATGCACATGTCTTAGAAAGAACATACAAAATCTTATCATAATTATATAACTTGAACCATCCACTTAAAAATTTATCATAGTAGAGCCTTACATAAATCACCTGTCGGCGACTACCACGTGTGAAAGGCATATGTAAGTAAACTTAACTTATAACTTAGCAAAATTGGAATTCCATACATAATTCTCACATGCACACATACGTCCAAACTAAAGGTAAGAACTCTTTAGTCCCCAGGCACCCTAACTTACAAGAAAGACACTTCCCGCACACGACTCTTAACTTATTATAGTGCACTTAACTTATCATATTTCTCTAAAAAATAGAATTTCATAATGATGGTTCAAGTATCAATAAAAATATCATATAAAACTTATTGTTTTAAACCTTGCATAAAACTTATCATCTCTCAAAAGCTTGGCATAAAAGAAATACTTTCAAATCTTGTATTTGAAATATCATGATTCATTAATGCATATGTCATGCCATTAATGACCATGTAATTGTAAGGACACTAATATATTCAGATAAGCATAATATCATATATCACATAATCATATAATCATGGCACAAGAATATTCACTTAGCACATACCATTTATACATACTAAAAGGAGATCACACAAACTATTTAGTCATACAATCACCAAACAAGACATATATGTAAAAACAACCATAAAAATATTTATACACCAAACAGAACAAAACAAAGCAAGCAATACTTAATATTACAAGTAGTGTTAGTCTACCTACCTAATACAAATAACTAACACAGCTAAAATCATCAACTAGTTAACTTGAAATTTAACCTAATTACATTATAATTAAATAAATATTAGACATTAATTGGTGTCATAAAATTACAACGTTTTACCAAATTTTTATAGTGGTATAGTAAAATGTCCAATAACTTTTTTAGAAAAAACCAATTGCTTAATAATTACAAAAATGATTTTTTATTCGATAACTTTTAAAGCTGTCAATATAAGAAATTAGCGACCTTCCTCAAGTAAAACATTTTTAGAAATTTATCGATGAACTTTTTTAAGCTAAACTTTTTACAGTATCTCTATAACTTAAATACAATTATAGCTAAAAATTGTCAAATAATTTGGAATATATTTTCATGCTAAAACAGGTTTTGAATCTAGTTTAATCAATTTGTTTTAAACTTTTTTAACAGCGAACATATATAAATCAAAAATTCATAAAATATTTATAACTGATCTCAAAATCATAAAATTTTCAAAAATAATAAATAAGACACATATAAAATATATAAAAATTTCATATACTTTTAACATTTATAACACCATAAATTAATTACAAACTTTTTGTTTTAATTTGTCAGGTTTCCTGTTTCCAACAGAAAAGTTTGACTTTGAAAAAAAATATAAAATTAAATACATAGAAGTTTATAATTATTTTAAAGCCAAAATTTTTCTTATTTTGTCTAGTTTCAAAGATAAAAATTTTATCTTCAAATCAAAATCGAAACCATATAAAATAACCCTAAAATACGAGTTATTTAGAAACTAACATATTCAAAATACAAACTTCATAAATTCATAAAAAATTCAATATAAATGATATTTTGATAATAAATATTTGTTAGACTTGTAAAGAAGTATAGTTTTATATAAAAAATAATTTAAAATTTTATTGAATAGTATAAGGTTTCGAAAATAATTTATTTTCGACTTTTGTATAAATTTTGCAAACAATTGTTTTGTAAAACTTATTATAAAAATCTCTAAATATTAACCATAAAATTTTAAATCATAACTAATAAAGTGAGGGACAGTAATTAACAAGCTTACCTAGTTTAGTTCATAAACTTATATTCTCTTATGGTTGTTGTTGTGAGAGACATATAAGAGAAAAATAGACGTAGGGTTTTTATTTCTCCTTTGGTCTACTAAAGAATTTATATATTTTGGTCTAATACAGTTTATATGTATATAGAAACCTAATCTAATTAGGAACTTCTAATTATTATTATCATTATCTTTTAATTAACAAAAAAAGTCCAATATATCGTGGACAATAAATCCAGACCTATTTTCTGCTTTATCTTTAGAGAGTTTATTTACACTTACAACTCTATTTAAAATTATAACTTATTCTCAAATAACTCCCTATTTTTAATAATTAATGTTATTTTGAAATTTTGGGATATTACAAAAAATCTCAAATCAATGGAGATTTTTCCTTGATTAATTAGCAAACTTCTTTGATCAAGACTATTAATTAATTAATTAGCATAAATCCTAGAAAAATAACTTAATCACCTAATTTAAGACAAGTCAATGCACTTAGATTAGGTTCGTGTTCAAGAGTCCTCAATCAAACAAAGATGATGTTTTTAATGCCCAATTCCAATATATTTTTAAATGTTCATAAACTAATGTGATCAATAATAATCCATGAACGAGGATATAAAGAATAATGAACAAGAAATAAATCACTTTAATAAAAAATAAATTGCAAAAAAACTCATCAATTCATGGTAACATCACTAAAATCTCACACAAATATGTTTAGCCTCTTATAACAAAATCCAAATCAAGGTTTTCTATTACAACAGACATTCTAAATGTCAAGGTGGCTGATGAGAGGAGAAGGCTGCAAATTAAATGAACTTGATAAACTTCATCTGTTTGCCTATGAGAATGCCAAGATTTATAAGGAGAAAACCAAGAGATGCCATGACAAGAGGATTGTAGAGCGCCATTTTGAACCAGGACAACAAGCTCTTTTATTTAATTTTTATTTGAAGTTGTTTCCGAGGAAGCTAAAATCTAGATCGTCGGGTCTTTTTACCATTAGCCAAGTATTTCCCCGTGGAGCGGTTGAATTAGAAGACAGTGGAAAGAAGAGATTTTTGGTGAATGGACAACGGCTCAAGCATTTTTATGGAGAAAAGGTGGACCAACTCATATCTATGGTCAAGTTGGGTACCATGGACCATGAAGAGTAAAGCAAATAAGGGAAAGTAACGACTATAAAAAGAGGCGCTTGTTGGGAGGCAACTCAATTTTTGAATAAATTAACAAGTTTTTGTTTTGTAAGTAATAAAGAGAAGTATTGGAGCTTGAAGAAGACACAAATCAAAATGTTAAAGCTTCAAGTTTTGAGGGAGTTTTTCTCATCCTTTATTTGCTTTTGTTTCCTTTATTGCATATTGGGGACAATATGCATCTTAAGTTTGGGAGTGGGAAACTTTTGTTTCTTTGGTGAGATTATAGTTTTGTGGTAAAAATGACTAGTTATGACTATAGTTATGTTGGTGAATTGTTTGTGAAATGAATTTAATAAGAATCAAATGATGATTTGTGGTTGACATGCATTAGACTTGGATTGAAATGTGGTAGTTATGAACATGTGTATTCATTGAGGTATGTGTGGCTAAATTTTTTTGATTTGAAAATGCTTCATTCTATATGCACATATCATAACTTTGTGAATTTGTATGCTTATTTTGAGAAGTTTCTGTAAATTTTATACATTGATGAATTATGTGTCTATAACAAACTTTAGAATCTACTTTGGTGTCTCTTGAGGTGAAATCATATGTGCTACTTAGGTTGAGAAATGATTTAGGCCTTCTTTGGACCTTTTGAGCTTTTCTAGCCACCATGATTATTTATGTCCTTAGTTACCTCATTTTGAGCCTTTATGTTGACATTTCATTTCATTTTACCTATGTGATAGCCTAGCCCAAATAATAAATTTTACTTACCCATGACATCCTTAGTTAAATATGTATTGTGTTATCTATTATTGAGCTTGTATGTTTTGGGAATGTATGGTGTACCTTGTTGGGTTAATAAAAAAAGAAATAAATTATTAAATTTGGGGTGTAGTTCTAAAAATAAAAATAAAAAAAAGACCTAAGTTTGAGTGTACACTACTTGTGGTCATGAGCTCATTGGTTTATTGTATTAATTTTCTTTATCTCCTCAACAACCTTATTCCTTTCTTGCACTTGGGGGGTAACGACATTTACTTCTTCTCGAGTTAGCCTCGGGTTTGTTATACAAGCACCAAAAATCACCTCACACCGTGGTAGAATCAATTGTGCGCCGTGGCCCCCGTACCAATAGAGACTTAAACCCCTTATAAATGCCCAAAAATTACACACTCACTCTCACATCTAACCTAACCTACAAATACAACTCTAAAACCCTCCCAACAGTACTAGCGTGAACAATGCCAAAAAACCATCTTCTTCTCCACATTCTAGAGAGAGAAACACCTTCATTGAAGCTCAATCAAGATTCTTAAGAAAGGTAACCATCCAACTTCACGAAGATTATTTCAAGAATGAAAGTGGGGTATCTTTATTGCTTTTAATCTCTTTTCTCTCTAGGATTGTTTAGAATGCCTCTTGTAATAAAAAAACATTGATTTGGATTTTGTTATGAGTAGCTAAATACATTTGTGTGGGATTTAGTGATGCTACTATAAATAGATGAATATTAATGTGATTTAATTTGGATTAAAGTGATTTATTTCTTGTTCATTATTTTTCATATCTTTGTTCATGGATTATTCTTAATCAAATTAGTTTATGAGCAATAGAAAATATATTGAAATTGGACATTAGAAATATCATCTTTGTTTGATTGAGCATTCTTGAACAATAACCTAATTTAAGTGCATTGACTAGTCTTAAATTAGGTGATTAAGTTATTTTGCTAGGATTTATGCTAACTAATTAATAAATAGTTCGGAACAAAAAAGTTAACTAGTTAATTAAGAAAAAATCTCCATTGACTTGGGATTTTTTAGATTTAATGAAAAAAAATCAATAAATCCTACTTTATGTGCTTAATTGTAAAAATTACGTAAATTATTCTATTCATGATTGGTTAGCTAGCTAATTTTTCACGCTTGTTCATCATATCATTTCAGCAAACTTTTCACTTATTTATTTTATTTGTTCAAAGATTTTATAATTTTAGCAACCGTTCTATCAACCAACATTTTTATAATATTTAGGATTTATTTTGTCGTAACCAATTTAGAAAATAATTGACTTTTTAAAACCACCGCAAATTTCTTGATAGGCAATCTTAGGAATATACTTGTTGCTTATTACAAATGACTCGTACACTTTCGAACTTTTTACAAATACAAAATTTAATTATCAAGATTTTGTGCATTAAAGGACAGCACAAAGCCAACAAATTATATTTTGTTGGGTAGAAAATAAACCAGGTATGCATGGCATCATTTGATTGCTTCACGTCAGTAGGATAAAAGTCAAATGGTAAAGTTAGTGCACAATCATGTAAATCTTCCTTAAATAAGGCGTATTAATAGCTAGGATATTTATATTATTATTAAATATTATAAATATTAATCAATACAATTTATTTACCAAAATGCCATCCATCCAAACCCTTTAAATAGGGCCTCATAGCTTCAAAAAGTACGCGTAAGCTCATCCTTACAACCACTAAAACTCCTCTTTGATCTTAACTATTTACTCAAGAATCTGACTTTCACTTTAGAGAGGATACGATACCCAACAGTGTCGTACCTTCTAACGTGATTTTCTAGTGTTGCACGGGTCGACGTAGTAGGAAACAAAGATTTGACAAAAATTATATCCAAAATTTGGCGCCGCCTGTGGGAACAAAATTTGATGTTAGATTGATCGAACTAGTGAAAACTCAAGAACATTCATCATTTTTTGGTTTTCTTCATCACATTCATCACATTCTTTTTCTATTTCCTCTAGAAAACTACACTCGATCTGTCAAACTACTAAGATGAGATCCCAACATTTTTTTTTCAATAAAGGTTATAGTTAGCAGTTTTCAGTGAGTGCACCGAGACATCCCAACTAGGTTGGCACCTCCTTAGCACCTTCTTCATGAAACCGCTCAACTATTAATATTATTAAATAACAATAAAATTTAAATTACAAATAAATGTTCTCAACAGAACCTGTAATTAGGTTTGTTGTTAGCATCTGAATGGATAAAAGAGGTAGTGAAAGATGGGGCATTCCACCACCAAGTCGCTGTACATAAACTAGGAGCCCTAGAAGCTAAACTGTCAGCTGCAGCATTACCCTCCCTGTAAATATGTGAGCAGTGGAACTCCATGTTGGTTATTTTATCTAAACAATCCTCCCAAGCAGAATACCATCTCCAAGGTACCGAAGAAGATCGAGTATGAAAGAGAGCGACAACATATGTTGAGTCTGATTCCAACCATAGTCGCCTCCATCGAAATTGATATGCATATCTCATCGCCTGAATGGCTGCCGCTAGTTCAGCCTCAAAAGCATAAGATACTCCAAGTGGAATACAGAAACAACCCTTAACAAATGATCTGGAAGTTTGAAAAACACCTGCACAACCAGATAATCCTGGTGCTCCAAAAGCAGCACCATCTGTATTAACTTTTATCCAACCCGAAGGCGGTGGCCTCCAAATGACCTCTATAATCCTTGGAGCCCGTCGTGGTATGCCTTGTATTCGAAGACGCTTAAGTACTTGTAGGTCGTCCACAGTATTTCTCATGGAACCACCCTGTGATAGACTCGCTTCACGAATAAAACGCCATACTGTGGCAAATGCTGACCTCAGTGTTGTCTTTTTGTTGTTAAACCGATAATCATTCCTAGTATTCCAAATCACCCAGATTACTGAGACAATTCCTGCTTTCCATAAATTAGCGAGCTGTGATCCAAACTCTATTGACATTGAAGTCTTCCATAAGTTTAGGATAGTGGACTCTGTGCATGGTCATCTGCCAAAGAAGAAGCATAGGAGGTCCCAGAGTGCACCTGCAAAATGACAACTTAAAAAAAGATGTGACATAGTTTCCTCCTTGGATCCACATAATGAGCAACGAGAAGGGAAAAATTGTCCCCTCTTTTTTAACTGACAATCCGTGGGAAGTTTATTTTGAATTGCACGCCATAACAAAATAGACCTTGAGGGCGGTATGTAAGGAGCCCAAATAGCCTTACCCCAAATCTTGCGTTCCCTAACCACACGTAATGAATCATAAGCCTCTCTAGTTGTAACATCTCCCTTAATTGAGCTTGTCCAAACTCTTATGTCCGAACTAATCCCAACCACTGTTGACTGAAAGATGAGATCCCAACATGTTCCTTATGATAATTCACTTTCCCAATGAGATCATAACCAAGCTGGCTCCTAGAACCACCAATCTACCCTCAGCGTATTACCAGAGAATGGGCACACCCAAAATAAACCTGATAGCCCTGATTCTAGATCGCTACCACTAGTAGTCCAAACCCAATTCAGGCTATAGGCTTCTAATGGGAAACTCCCAAAAACACCTGAGCAGGAACTGGACCCTAGGCTGAGTCATGCGCTAGTCATTAACCCAGCTGAGGAAACCAAACTTATCTTGGGAGAATAGCAACCACACTACGATTTCCTATGCACCTCCATCCAGTCGGATGTGCCAGGCATCCATTGGCATTGAGGTCCAACAGCTTCTATCATCCCTTCCAATGATTGCCATCTATTCTGGCACTTGCAGTCTTGACCAGATTTTCCTGGCTTGCCTTAGGTAACCACTCCCAAGGTTAGTTAATCAACGCAATAGGTTTAAGACAACCACTTCGATGATGTTGTTGATCCTGAGATGGATAACCATGGCTATAGTTGCTGAACAAACATCACTTTAGGAGAACAGGGATTCACACTAGAAGGACGACCAAGCCTTAGCAAGACAGTTGCACCTTAAGCAGTTTCACCACCTATAACATTACTCAGAGAGTAATGCTTTCAAAAATTCTACCACCTACTCTATATAATCTAGGATTTTGCCACCCAAGCTATGTCAAACTTGATGGATTGCTACCTTTTAGGATGCACTGTACAGACAAGGTACCCTCTAGGTTGCACTTCTCAGCTACCATCTTCCAAATTGTGGAACTAGACTGTGGATCTAGACCACATCAAGTGATAGAAGTCCAAGCCACACTTGGTGAGGTAAATACACTACCTTCCAAGATAGTGACATCTAGACTCACTAGACCTCAAGACAAGAAGTCCAGGTCACCACCATTCAGGCTACACCAAGCTAGAAACAAACTTCTTGGAAGTAGTATAGACATGTGATGAACATTGCCTCCAAAGCACATCAACTTGGTGTCTAAGCATCCATAGTTCTAGAGAACCAAAGTACTCTCATTCTCATCCAAGTACACACCACAAGCAAGGTAGAGTCTCACACATTGAGGCACTTGGAAAAGACTTCTACATCAAAAATGGAATCCAAGAAACAAGTGCTCACTGCACAATTGATTCAAGACATCCTTAGTATGGGGTGAACCAACACCTTATCACCTACAAAAACTTGGTAAGAAATAACCCAAGAAAGTTCAATGCATGCACATCAACTCCAAATTGTTATCTTCTAGGCTATTGCCTCCCACCTTGGCAGACTAGGAGAAATCTCAGCTCTAATTGAGCAAGATCTACGAAAATTTTATTCCAACTCATGTACACTTAAAAATTCGGTGTTAAGATTTCAGCCTAACCATCTGAAAGGTACACCAAAGGCCTACTCAGAAAGTTCGTTGAGATCTACACTTAGGGAATTTGGAAAAGCCACATTGGCTTACAACCTCTACACCTTGAGTTCTCAACTCTCAGGCTAGGATTCATGACATCCATCTGTCCTACCTCACCACTATCTCAATGGGTTACATCAGGTTTGAACAAGAATCAAAACCACACCTCTTTGATACCCACAATGATTGCAATCCATGATCAAGACTGTGGCCCTATTTACTTCTACATGGCGATCTAACAAGGTTAGAAGATGTAGGGAAGTAAGCCACCAAAATCAATAGAAAGCATGGCCTTGGGAGTTTGCTCTAATTTTCTTTTTCTATATAATTTATTTTTCACAAAGTGTTGGGTGAGATCCTGCACAGCCATGTCAACACTAACACCAAAAAAACAAAGAGAGAATGAGAAATGAGAATAAAGAAACAATATAGCCATCTTGGCATCAATGTAATTACTTTTACTTTATTTTTGCAAACCATCATTCCAACATGGCCACTAGACAGAACTTTCAACTTCTACCTTGGATCCTAGAGCAATAATCTCACCAGCAGATTTATTCAATCTTAACTTTGCTCCCTTAGGCACTAGAGTGTCTCAAAAGTAAGCACTCGCCCTCCCTCAAACTTAGTAGCCATCTTTCACTTTAGCTAAGATCCAAGTGCTATACCTTCGAATTAGCTTCAACAACTCATTCAATCAATCTTATCTTTACACCCTTAGGCACTACTATGTCTTGAGAATGAACACTCGCCCTCCCTCAAACTTAGTAGCAAACACTAGCCTTAGCTAATATCCAGGAGCTACAACTCTGAATGAGCTTTAGCAACTCATTCTTCAACTAATACCCCGCGGGAGCAAGCCATAGCCCTCTTTAGGACTTGATGGCTATGATAAACCAAAGTCATGATCAAGAATCTTTACTACCTAGAGTTTGGGTTTGGACTTAGGAAAAACTTGGAGTGTGGGAGGAGCCTCGCCTCCCTTAACACAAAAACACCTGAAGCTCAAAACTCAAAACTAGTAGTAATTGCGACCAACCTATCCAAGTATAGATCAGGAAGGTCATGCCTTCCCCAGAATCATGCACCAGACTAGCACATGTATAGGGGCAGGAAGAAACAATAACCATACGACCAACATGTGTAGACTACCTAGGAAAAGACATGAGAAACCATAGCCTTGTAGTCATAATTGGAACATTAGGAACACCTACCTAGGACCAAGTTATGATCAAGTCTTACCTAGGAAGCTTGGCAACCCTATGCCTCATGACACCACCATCTTAATGAAACTGGCACCAGCTCCCTAGATCTGGCACTCATGATCTAGGATCTAGAAGATTGTTAATAGCGTCTCAATGGACTGAACCTCATGAGGCAATGGTGTAGGACACACACCTCCTAGCACATGCGAAGAGCTCGTTGGCACCTGCAAGGAACTCATCCAAGATCATTACCTAGTTGGATCCCAGTGGTAGTTTATTTTGTTCTTTGGACTACTTTACATCATATTTTTGCTAGGCATGGATCAGGAGGGTAGAACACTCTATAAAGCCTTACTTGGCCCACTCTGTACATATTGCCAAACCACTCACCAAGCCAGGAACATACCACAACTTTCAGTGAAACCAACTCTTGGAAAAGTTCCCCGAGATGGAGACTTGAGGCCCTTCAAAGCCCCACACCACATTGGAAGCAGTAGGAACACCTACCCAGGACAAAGTCCAGGTCAAGTCTCACCCAAGAACAGTGCACCTCACCCATTTGGTCATTATCTTAATGGAACTCGTGTTATGCAAGACCAATACAAGTTGACACCCCCTTAGGCATCCACAACACCCATGATCTAGGATCCAAACAATGACCCACTAATGTCTTAATTGGAAAATTCTAGCAAGAAAATGATATGAAAGTTGGCATTAGCAATGACTTTCCCAGGATCCCGGCATTATTCTGTGTCTGGGTAGTTGCTCATGTTGTGAACTTAAGAATTCACTTTAGGGCCCAAGCACATGAAATGGATACTCGAGACCACAGGAACTAAGGGCTTACATTTTGCTTCCCAAGGAAAGGACATAGCCCATTCCCACAGGATTTGGACTCCAAACATCAATTGTTACTTGCTATACTCAAGAATTCTGCTAAGCAAAGGGATTGGGAGGATAGGTCACACATGAATTTTAGATCATCAGTCACCAGACATCTTCAATCACCATAATATAAACAGTCACCATAGTTAATAAGGGAAACATCTACCCCAATTTAAGAAGACTAGAAAATTCTTATAATTAGGAAGTGACATTTTTTGGACTCAAAAAGATTCCACACAAAAAATGGAATCAAGATTTGATAATATAATCGAGATTTAGGTCTTCAACAACAAAACAAGATGGCTTCAGCAAAAATTTAGAGTCGGGAAAAAAATTGGGCTATGGGAAAGTTAAGTTCGAGAACATTGCAACGTCAACAGGATGGACAGCAGGCCATGGGGCTAGCCAAAAATCATAACCATAGCCACAGTAAATGCAATCTGACCGAACTGATCAGATGAAAACATCATTTAGGAGTTGGGGCACCTATGGTCTCACCGATCCAACCAAACCGTCTATCCAACCAGATCATCGATCTACTAACTAGCCACCTCCATTGGGCCAACTAGACACTGTCGTTGGTACCACATCCCTCGTGCACTCATTCTACACCAGCTTCTGCGTTGTTGTGCCTCCCGCTATGCTTCCTTCCACAATCAACTTCCTAACTAGCCCCTTGCTAATCACATTCGATTCTGCGTTGGATGCCATATGCCTTGCTTACACACTCTATAATTTTTTTTAGACCCACACTAAGGCGGTCTCACTTTGTACATGTCATCCTGATTGGCGAAGAATTTCTCAAAGGCACAGATCAATTTCTATAAATCTCGAGGTTATTGAGTAGAGTATGCTCTCCCAAGGTAATTTTTTTATTGAACCATTCTTATGGCCAATTCCCTAAAAAACAACACGAAAAATTTTCCCACATCCATATTTCCAAAGGTCGCTATGTTCACCCTGTCCAAGTTTCGACAACTAAGTTAAATGTTCTTCCTAAGGTCCAAGTGATGATCTCTCAATGACACAATGTCTCAAGTGCAATTTTATCAGGACGTCAAAGTTAATTCAGGCCTACTGAGGTCATTTAAGCACTTATGCATCTTACCAAAATGCCAAGGGTAGGTCCCAACTACAAGTTTCGAAGAAAAAAAAATAAAAAATATATAACAATTCAGCTACCATGAACGAACTCTATTTCGTATTCACAAGCAAGAAAATAATTAATTTTCTACCAAGGAAAATGTGAAGTAAGTCAGAAGAATAAAGTAAAGAAGCGGCCTTTCTTCAAGTTATTGGTAATGAACTAAAAGGCATTGGTAGAGTCACCCTTCTGTACCGCTTTGCGATAGGACTTGATGATTGCAAGATAAAAAGAAACAAAGAGTAAGATCAAGTCAACTCTAAGTGAGTCTAAACTAAATAATTATTCAAGTACTCATATGGGCCTGGATCACAGCTGAAAGTCTTGGGTAAAGAAAATGAAAGCTAGAGATGATGTGTATTTTATAGTACTCGCAAGTGTACGAATCACTTATAGAAAGTGATAAGCAAACCTCCGAGGTCGATCTCTCAAGGAATTGTAATGGTTTTAAACAATCTTTTTCTTAATCTAATTAGAGTCCTAAGGCAACTAAAACACTAATTAAATAGAATTCTAGTAACACTAAAACTCTAAATAACTAGAATCCTAAATCTAATAAAACTGTAAACAAAGTGGATTTCTGAATTAACGAAAATAATTACGCAAATTCAGAATTAACGAAAATAGATTTCAAATATCAATGGAGGATGTATAGACGTTTAGTTTGGTTGGCCATGCTTGCATAGAAAAGTTATGGTGAATTAACATGAACGTTCTAATAAACAATTTTTACCGGCTTTCCTTTTAATTACAAAAAATTCCTATGATCGGGTAATTCTCTTTGTTGATTAACTAAACAATATCCTACGATCGAGTATATCAAATAGCAACCAAATTATGCACAAGGAAAATATGTCAATCAAATCAATGCCATGACTAGGTCATTAATTTGAAGTTTTGATTAAGTTTTTCAAAGTAAAGTTAAGGTGACGTTCCTAAAACCAAACTCTAATATTTTTCAACCTAACTATGAATCTCAAATTGGCCCATGAAAATTCACAATTAAATATCTAAACATGCTCTTAATTAAAAGGTAAATTTATTTATTTCAAAACAATAAAAACATTCACCACAATAGTTCTAGCAAATATGGCAACACAAACTAAATATCCATAATAAAATTAGCCACTCATGTTCATATTAAAATTCATAGACAAATTCAATTTGAACATACACTCAAAGAAATAAGAAGAAAAGTAAATTCTAAAACAAAAAGAAACCCTAGATCTCAATACCACAATTGGATTGGATGGCGTTCTTCTCCAAAGGCTTGATCTTCGATCTTTAATGGCTTCTTGGATCCTCAGAATTAATTCCCTTGCTTCTTTGAGTGTGGAAAAGCTCCTAAAAACTGATTGAGTCCTCGTTGGTTCGCAAAATTGAAGTGTAAGTAAATAGGACTCTTAAGGGGGTATTTATAGATGTAAGGGTTACATAATTCCTGATTGATTTAGGAATAGGCACGCCGCGGCATACAAATTTTCCCACCATGGCACAACAACAATTTGGAAATAATGGTCAAAACTCGAGAGGTGCTCGCCGCGGCACACATTTTTCTCGCCACGGCTCGTATTGTCTTCAGTTTCTTCACATCTACCCCTTACATATGTGCTAGCTCGTTATGTACGGCTTACATAATTTGACTCGTGTTGCCCGTAAATTGTGATCCGAACACCGTAAGTGTTTCGTCTTTGCGTGTTTACATTATTCAACTCATTTGACGCTAAAAATACCTAAAATACACTAAAACATACCCGTGATTCTGAATTGATAGATTTATGAAAATAATCAAATAAACAAGATATAACAAATCTATTTTTAAACAATTAAGCACAATAAATCATGAAATGTTAGTGCTTTTCGAACACTTATCACAACCCCCAACCAGCTTCTTGCTAGTCTCTAGCAAGTTGAGCGATCTAAAAACTAACATAAAAACAAATGAAATAAACTATACTAACCTAAATCACATCCGTAGATTGTCACGGTTGCATTTAGCATATGCAACAAGCCTTTAAACCCCTAGGTGGCCCTAGTGGACGAGTTATAGTCTCGTGAAGGTTTCCAGTGTTGACACCCACAAACATCGTACGACTGTTAAAACTATTAAAGACTCTAAACATACTAGAATCAATCCATGCATACCTCTCAAAAATTGTTAATAACAAATGGCATACGAAATAGTTAAAAATTACTTAAGCTCAAAAACAGTCCAAATATCAAACCCACTTTTGTAATCAGCTTTTGAACAAACAATCAAACCACAAGCCCGTTAGTTACACTATCGGATTGTGTCTTGCATGATATTCATAGATTACATTTTAGATCTCAAAATTGTGCAAGTAAAATATAAGTGAAAATTGCACTCACAAACTCCATAGGCTCACTTTTCAAACCCATCTCCACTAATATAGAAATCAAAACTACCTCGAATCAATAAGACTTATTAAGCTCGTAAAGTTGTGTTAAGGTGTGTGGTCATGAAAGCACGGAAAAATTCTTCTTGATGAGTACTTTTTATTCTATTTCACAACTCACTCAACTTTTCTACCTAAATGTTCTTTTCCATCCTCCTATTTTATAAATTTCATATGTCCCTTGGATTTTTGCTTAATTTTCTTTCTTTACGTTTTTTGCTCTTTATTCAAATTTTTTTTTTTAAATCAACAAAGCAGGACATATACAATACAAATGCTCATGAAAACCAAGTATTACATTGAGCACTCTTATCATTAAGGGTAGTACAATGTATATATGTATATTGAGTTCATGGCTGTCACTATGGATAAAATAATACAGAGAGGCTTGAAAAGTTCAAACGGTCCAAAGATGGCCTAAATCACTTTCTAAGTGGTATATGATTCTATTATTTTGCCTTAATGGGTTTTCAAGGAAGTTCTAGAGTTTGTTGAGACTTAAAATATATCACGAACATGCATACACTATACAAACCAAACATAGTCATACTAACCATACCAATTACCATATATACCACAAAATCCTCAAACTAGATGACTAACATTTTTGTGCTTCTTTACTTAAGTGAAAATTTAATTTCTTTCACATGTCACCGTCATTACAATCATGTTAATATCATAGACTTCCAGATTGACTCAAGTGGACTCGATAATATCCTAGCAAAATTCAAATGAAAAATCTATAAAAAATTAAAATTTAAAATTTGGTCTAAATTCATGCTCATGGAATACTCATGGAATATTTTTCCCACCCCCAACCTAATTTTTACATTGTCCTCAATGTTAAAAAGAAAAACAAAAGAAATTAAGTAAAGAAGTGAGAGAAGTTACCCCCCTTTCGTATGAGATTGTGTACATTACACTTACGCTCCGTGTCACTATTCCTCGCTCTCCTCATCATATGGCATTTAGTATGCAAGAAATATGCATGAAACCTCTAAATGTGTGCATCACAACTCAAAGCCAAATTTAAAGATTAACTAAATGCAAATGAAAGCAAAAACATTAAACAAAGTTAATTAAAATCCTCAAACAATCCGACATAAAATAAAAATAAAGAAAATAAAATAAAAGAAAAATAAAATAAAATGAAAGAAAACGAAAATTAAACTAGAAAATAAAAATTAAAGAAAGAAAATACAATTGGGAGGCTTAGTCCTTCATATCATCAAGTTGTTCGTTGTCATCCTCGGGTTGGTCCGCCGGTTGTCTGAAAACAAATTCGTGTCCCTGATACCGCAGAACTGGGCCGAACTGGGTGAGGTCTACTCCACTCTGTGTCAACTGAAAGCTCATCATTCGATGGAGTAGAGCTTGGTATTTGTGTGAATACTTCATTTGGTCGCTGAACCAAGCTTGTTATTGAGTCTGGTACTCCTGTATTTTATTAACCCTTGCCACCAAGTTTACCAACCTGTCTTTTGTAGTAGCATTCTTGGAAGAGGTACAATCACCCTTCCTACTACCTTGTCCCGCTTTGGTACGACTGGTTAGGTGTTCCATGTAGACGAAGGTCAATGTTTCACCCGATTGCAATAGTCCCTCTCCCGTGTCATATTGGACTCCATGTTTGACACACAGGGCAGTGATCAGTTGGGGAAAGAAATAACTTAGGTTGTGATGCTCAACTGAGTACACAACCCGTTGTTAGATAACCATTCTCACATCTATTGAACGCTCGGTTTTTATAGCATATTGCAGAATTGCCCGCTCCCTATCGACAGTACTATAATGTCGGGTTGGCATTAACCTAGAACACACAAAGTATTGCCAGATATGGGAATGGGTTCTAAGGTGCTTAGCTTGAAAAATGTTGACCATGTCTCCCTTATACTCCCACTCCGCATAACCATTGGTGAGGGTGTTTATAATCTCGTCGTAATCAACCTGTTTTAAAAAGGTTTCATACCCAATATCTTGAATATCCCTCAACCCATAGTACAAATTTATAACTATCCTATTAAAGGGGACCTCAACACCCCTCACCCATACCATTCCATCCCGAGCTTTCGGGACATTCGCGTAGAATTTTCAGACCAATGAACTCACACCCACTTCTGGGGCATGCACAAATTTTCTCCACCCTAACGCCTCAATTTTATCGATAATTTTCATTAGTCCCACTTGACCAAAGTCTAAACCCCTCTTATTAACAAAACCTTTATTCCTTTTGGTGGCACCCTCGTACCGCTCTTGTGCCTCCCGACTAACAAATCGAGAGGTATCGTAATTTCGTTCCTCAACCACTTTACCTTTTCCTTTTGAATGACTACCCTCACCGGCCTTTCTTTTTGGAGCCATAAAAAAATTTATTTTACTCAAATAATTCACACCCAACAATTAATTCCAAAAAATTCAGAAAAATCCCAAGAATTCCCCTCTTATCCAAATCAATTCACTTAAATCCAAATTTTTCAAACACAATTCACATATTCTAGAAAATAATTACCAAATTAAGATAGAATTGTGAAGAAATTTACCTCTTGGGAGTGCAATTGAAACCTTGAAAGAAAAGCCCCAAATTGATTGAAACACTAGGTTTTGAAGATGAAGAGGCTTCTTGATTTTTAGAGCAAATCTGTCAAAATTGATGGAGGAATACTTGATAGCAATGTTAGAATGAAGAAATTATTGAGTAAAGTTTTGATTTTATTGAGCAATTGAGAAGAAATTGGAGAGAAAGTGAGAGGTTGTTTGAGAGAAAATGAGAGAAAGTGTGGGAAAGTGAGAGAAAAACAAATTTGAATCGTGTGGGGTTTGCACGAGTAGCCCCTTTTTTGGAAATATTTGAAGGCGCGCCGCGGCATGCCCGTTAGTTACACTATCTGATCGTGTCATGCATGATATTCATAGATTACATTTAGTATCTCATAAATGTGCAAGTAAAATATGAATGAAAATTGCACTTATAAATCCCATAGGCTCACTTTTCAAATCCATCTCTACTAATATAGAAATCAAACTACCTAGAATCAATAGGGCTTCATTAAGCTTGTAAGTTATGTTTTGGTGTGTGGTTATGAAAGTACGAAAATGATATTTTCAATAGGATAAGAGTACTTTTTATTTCACAAACTCACTCAACTTTTTCTACACAAATGTTCTTTTTCACCCTCCTATAAATTCCATATGTCCCTTGGATTTTTGCTTGATTTTCTTTCTTTACTTTTCTTGCTTATTATTCCATTTTTTTTTAATCAAGCAAGATAAATACAAAATAATTGCTCATGAAAATCAAATATTATATTGAGTACTCTCATCACTAAGGGTAGTACAACGCATATATAAAGGTTGAGTTTACGGGTGTCACTATGGATAAAATAATACGGGGAGGCTTGAAAAGTTCAAACGGTCCAAAGATGGCCTAAATCACTTTCTAAGTGGCATTTGATTCTATCATTTCGCTTTAATGGGTTTCAAAGGAGTTCTAGAGTTCGTTGAGACTTAAAATATATCATAAACATGCATACATTACACAAACCAAAAACAGTCATACTAACCATACAAACTACCACATATACCACAAAATCCTCAAACTAGATGAATCTAACATTTATGTGCCTCTTTACTTAGGTAAAATTTTAATTTATTTCATATATCACCGTCATTACAATCACATTAATATCATAGACTTTCGGATTGACTCAAGTGGACACGACACTATCCTAACAAAATTTGAGTGAGAAAAGTTAAAGTTTAAAATTTGGTCTAAATTCATGCTCATGGAATATTTTTCCTACCCCCAACCTAATTTCTACATTGTCCTCAATGTCAAAAAGAAAAACAAAAGAAATTAAGTAAAGAAGTGAGAGAAGTTACCCCCCTTTCGTATGAGATTGTGTACATTACACGTACGCTCCGGTTCATTATTCCTCGCTTTTCTCATCATGTACCATTTAGTGTGCAAGAAACATGTATAAAACCTCTAAGTATATGCATCACAACTCAAATCCAAATCTAAATTATAACTAAAGAAACTGAAAGCCAAAAACATTAAACAAATTAATTAGTAGTCTTAAACAATCCAAAGAAAAAAAATTAAACTAAAATAATGAAAATAAACCAAAGAAAATACAATGGGAGGCTCAATCATCCATATCTTCAGGTTGGTCGTTGTCATCTTCGGGTTGGTCGGCCGGTTGTCTGAAAATGAAGTCATGTCCTAGATACTGCAGAGGTGGCCCGAACTGGGTGAGGTCTACTCCACTCTGTGTCAATTGGAAGCTCGTCATTCGGTGGAGTAGAGCTTGGTATTCATGTTGGTACTTCATTTGATCACTGAACCAAGCCTGTTGTTGAGTCTGATACTCATGTATTTTATTAACCTTCGCTTCTAGATTTACCAACCTGTCTTTTGTAGAAGCATTCTTGGAAGAGGTTCCCTCACCCTTCCTCCTTCCTTGTCCAGCTTTTGTACTGCTTGTCAGGTGTTGCATGTAAGCGAAGTTTAATGTTTCACCTGGCTGCAATAAGACCTCGCCCGTGTTGTATCGGACTCCGTGCTTGACACATAGAGATGTGATCAGTTGGGGAAAGAAATAACTGATGTTTTGATGCTCAGCTGAGTACACAACCCTTTGTTGGATTACCATTCCCACATCTATTGAGCGCTCGGTCTCTATGAAAAATTGCAGAATAGCCCACTCCCGATCGACAGTACTATAATGTCGGGTCGGCATTAACCGAGAACAGACAAAGTATTGCCAAATACAGGAATGGGTCCTAAGGTGCTTGGCTTGAAAAATGTTCACCATATCCCCCTTATACTCCCACTCCGCGTAACCATCGGTTAGGGTGTTAATGACCTCGCCGTAATCAACCTGTGTTAAGTAGGTTTTATACCCGCTGTTTTGGATGTCCCTCAACCCATAGTAGGAGTTAATCACTATCCTATTAAAAGGGACCTCAACGCCCTTCACCCATACTAATCCATCTCTAGCTTTCGGAAAATTTGCATAGAATTCCCGGACCAACGAACTTACTCCCGCCTCCGGGGCATATGCAAATTTCCTCCATCCAAAACCTCAATTTTATCAGATATTCCTATGACGCCCACTTGGCCAAAATCCATACCTCTCTCATTCACAAATCTCTTGTTTCTTTTGGCGGCACCTTAGTACCGCTTTTATGCCTCCCAACTTACAAACCGAGAGGCATCATAATTACGATCCTCAACTACTTTCCCCTTCCCCTTAGAATGACTACCCTCACCAGCCTTTCTTTTTGGAGCCATAACAACTATTATACTAGAATACTTCAAACCCACAAATCAATTTTAGAATTTTGTAGAAAAACCACAAAAATTGTTCCCCTCTTATCCAAAATTTTCACTTAATTCCAAATTTCAGACAAATTTCACAGATTCCAGAAAATTATTACTAAATTGAGATGGAAATGTGAAGAAATTTATCTCTTGCAAATGCAATTGAACCCTTGAAGAAAAACCCCCAAATTTGCTTGAAACCCTAGATTTTGAAGATGAAGATAAACTTGATTTTTGGAGCAAATCTTATGAAATTGATGGAGGAAAAAGTGTTAGCATTGTTAGAATGAAAAATTGATTGAGTAAATATTCAATTTTGGTGAGGATTTGGGAAGAAATTGGAGAGGAGAGGAGAGTAGAGAGTGTTTGGAAGAAAATGAGAGAAAGTGAGGGAAAAAATTTGGGAAGAAATTTGAAATGAGTTTGAATGTGCCCGAGTGCCCTTTTCTGGCAAATTTTCAGAGGTACGCCGCGGCACAAGTTTTTCCCTGCCGCGGCATGGACAGTTTTTGAAAAATTGTGCTTGAAACAGAAATTCCCTCGCTGTGGCACAAATATTCCCTGCCACAGCGCGCACATTTTTTGAAAATTTTTTTGTGAAACAGAGTGTCCCTCGCCGCAGCACAAATTTACCCCGCCACAACGCACACATAATTTTTGAAAAATTTTGATTTTTTGGAATTTTTGAAAACGTGCAATGCATTCACCCCAACCAAGACTTGGGAATGTCCTCATTGCCTTGAAAAACTTTTTAAAACAAAAATATGATAAAAAGAACAAAAGAAATAAAAGCAATGAAAGAAATACAATACTGAATCGGTGCCCCCCATTAAGGGCTTAGTTTTACGTCTTAGCAAGACGTGGCCGCTCTCGTGTTTATCAATCAAGGAGATGTATTATTTCGATGCTTTTCAAATTGGTGTCTCCTTCCAAGTATGGCTTGACACGATGCCCGTTTACCTTGAACGGTTCTTACATTTTGGGATTGAGCAACTCGACTACTCTGTGTGGAAGTACATTTGCAATTGTATATGGTTCGCTCCACCTAGAATGAATTTTTCCTGGAAACAAACGCAAACATGAATTATATAACAGAACTTTCATTCCAGGAACGAAATACTTACTGAGGAGCCATTTGTCGTGAGAGCGCTTAGTATGCTCCTTATATATTTTGGCATTTTCGTAAGCTTCGTCCCGAATTTTCTCAAGTTCGCTCAATTGGAGTAGTCGTTTTTCCCCAGCTTTTGCCATGTCCATGTTGAGCTCTTTAATAGCCTAATAAGCCCTATGCTTGATGTGATAAATTTAGTACTCGCAAGTGTACGAATCACTCGTAGAAAAGTGATAAGCAACTTCAAGGTTGGTCTCTCAAGGAATTGCAGTGGTTCTAAATAACTGTCTTCTTAATCTAAATAGAGTTCTAACAAAAATAAAATACTAATTAAATAGAGTTCTAGTGAAACTAAAATTCTAAGTAACTAGAATCCTAAAGCAACTAAAATACTAATTAAATAGAGTTCTAGTAAAACTAAAACTCTAAATAACTAGAATCCTAAATCTAATAAAACTGTAAACAAGTTGGAATTGTGACGAGATCAATGGTACGAACAATTAACGAAAACAATATTGCAAGTTCACAATCAATTCAAATAGATTTGAAGATCAATAGAGGATGTATGGACGTTTAGCTTGGTTGACCATGCTTGCATCGAAAAGGTATGGTGAAACAACATGAACATTCTAAATAAACAATACTACCGGCTTTCATTTTAATTACGAGACTGCCTTCGGTCGGGGTAAATCTCTTTGTTGATTAACTAATTAACTGCCTTCGGTCGGGGTAAATCAAATAGCAATCAAATTATGCGCAAGGAAATAAATGTCAATCAAACTAATGCTATGACTAAGTCACTAATTTGAAACTTTGATTAAGTGTTTCAGAATTAAGTTAAGGTGACGTTCCTATAACTAGATTCTAAGATCTTTTAACCTAACTACGAATCTCAAATTGGCCCATGATAATTCATAATTAAATATCTAAACATGCTCTTAATCAAAAGGTAATTCATTTATATTAAATTAATTAAAATACACCATACACAATTCTAGCAAACATGGCAACACAAACTAAACATTCATAATAAAATTAGCCGCTCATGTTCATATTAATATTCATAGACAAATAAAATATGATCATACACTTCAATGAAAGAAGAAGAAAATAGAATTCTATAACAACAAGGAAAACCTAGATCTAAATACCGCTTATGGATGGGATAGCATTCTTCTCCAAAAGCTTTATCTTCGATTGTCGACGGCTTCCTTGGATCCTTAGAATAGTTTCTCTCGCTTCATTGAGTGTGGCAAAGCTCCCAAAATTGAATGAATCTCTTGTTTGGTTGCAAAATTGTAAAGTGTAAAGTTGTATTTGAGTTGTTCGAGTTCTTGTAAGGGAGAGCCTAAGGGGGTATTTATAGATGTAAGGGTTTACACAAATCCTGATTGCAATAGGAATAGGCGCGACGCGGCATACATTTTTCCCGCCGCGGCGCAACACAAATTTTGAAAATAATGTCAAAACACGAGAGCTCCCCGCCGCGGCATGACTTTTCCTCGCTGTGGTGCACGTTGTCTTCAGTTTCTTCACATGTACCCCTTACATATGTGCTGGCTTGACATGTACGGCTTACATATTTGACTCGTTTTGCCTGTAACTCGTGATCCGAGCGCCGTAAGTGTTCCGTCTTTGCGTGTTTGCATTATTTGACTCATTTGACGCTAAAAACACCTTAAATGCACTAAAACATACCCGTGATTCCAAATGGATAGATTTATGAAATTAATCGAATAAACAACAAATAATAAATCTATTTCTAAATAATTAAGTGCAATAAACCACGAAATATTAGTGCTTTTCGAGCACTCATCAATGCTCTAGCTCAACGGGTAAGTGACATGCTTTACCAAAAATTAACTGGCAGGGGCTCATACCAATGGGTGTTTTGTACACTGTACGATATGCCCACAAGGCATCATTCAATTTAACTAACCAATCCTTTCTTGAGGGGCGCACTGTGCGTTCCAATGTTCCCTTGATTTGTTGGTTGCTCATTTCCACTTGCCCCAAAGTTTGGGGATGGTATAGGGTAGCCACTCTATGAGAAATGTTGTACTTTTTCAAAAGCCCGTCAAAGAGCCTATTGCAAAAGCGGCTGCCTCCATCACTAATGATCGCTCTCGGTGTTCCAAACTTGCTAAAAATGTTATCCTTCAAAAATTTAACAACAACTTTAGCATCATTAATTCTAGTGGGTATTGCTTCTAACCACTTTGAAACATAGTCGACTGCGACTAAAATATAAGTGTAGCCAAAAGATGGGGGAAACAGACCCATGAAGTCAATTCCCCACACGTCAAATAATTTCACTACAAGATTAGATGTCAAAGGCATTTCATTATGTTTGCCTATGTTACCGATCCTTTGGCATCTATCACATCTCATACAAAACATGTTAGCATCTTTAAATAAAGTACCGCAATGTAGCTCATGGCAAAAGGTTAAGATGCTCTCATGTTCCTCTTCGGGCACACACCTCCGGATAACTTAATCTTGACATAACTTGAACAAGGTCATCCCAAAAGTATTGCCTGCAAACACTGAAAAACCTTTTCTTTTCCTGAAAAGTGATGTTAGGTCTCAAAATACCACTAGCTAAATAATTAACAATGTCAGCATACCATGGATTTGGACCTATTGTAAACAATTGTTCATCAGGAAAGGTTTCTATGATTATGTCCTTACTTTCACCCTCAACATTTTCATATTCAGAAATTAACCTAGACAGATGATCAGCTACTACATTTTTAGTACCTTTTTTTTCCTTGATCTCTAAGTCAAATTCTTGTAAAAGTAAGATCTATCTAATGAGTCTAGGCTTAGCATTCGGTTTAGTCAATAGATATCTCAAAGCAGCATGATCCAAATGAACAATAACTTTAGTTCCTACCAAGTAAGACCTAAATTTATCAAGTGACAACACAACAGCCAATAACTCTTTTTTAGTGGTGGTGTAGTTAATTTGGCATCATTGAGTGTTTTGCTAGCATAATATATAACATGTAAACGTTTATCCACTCTTTGATCCAAAACAGCTCCTATAGCATAATCAGATGCATCACACATGATTTCAAATGGTAAAGACCAATCAGGAGCTACAATAACAGGTGCAGAAGTAAGTCTATCCTTTAAAGCATTGAAGGCAACAAGGTAATCATCATTAAAATCAAACAAAGTATCTTTGGAAAGTAGATTACATAATGGATGACTTATTTTGGAAAAATCCTTAATAAACCGTCTATAGAAAACCGCATGTTGTAGGAAACTCCGTATTCCCTTAACAGATGTAGGTGGAGGTAACTTTGCAATTAAATTTACCTTAGCCTTATCTACTTCAATTCCTTTGCTAGATATGACATGTCCTAACACTCTGCCCTGTTGGACCATGAAATGATTTTTTTCCCAACTAAGTGTCAAATTACATTCAATGCATCGTTCTAACACTAAAGTCAATTTATGCAAGCAATCATCAAAGGAATTACTGAAAACAGAAAAGTCATCCATAAATGCCTCGATGAATTTCTCCACCATGTCTGAAAAGATCGACATCATACATCTCTGAAAGGTGGCGGGTGCATTGCATAGTCCAAATGGCATCCTCCTGAAAGCGAAAGTTCTGAATGGGCATGTGAATGTTGTCTTCTCTTGATCCTCCAGAGCGATGGGTACCTGATAATAACCTGAAAGACCATCCAAAAAGCAATAGAAATCGTGTCCAACTAATCGTTCTAACATTTGATCAATGAAGGAAAGGGAGAAGTGATCCTTTTTGGTGTACAAATTCAGCTTTCAAAAATCGATACACATCTACCAACCAGTAATTATCCTAGTGGGCACTAATTCATTTTTAACCACGGTTATTCCAGATTTCTTTGGTACCACATGAACTGGACTAACCCACTTACTATCAGCAATTGGATAAATTACTCCTACTGCTAGGAGTTTCAAAACTTCTTTCTTAACAATCTTCACTAATGATTGGGTTTAGTCTCCTTTGTTCTTCTTTAACCGGTTTGACATTGTCCTCCAAATTGATCTTATGCATACACATCGCTGGACTAATACCTCTAATGTCCCATATACTCCATCCTATTGCTTTTTTATACTTCCTAAGCTCTCCAACTAGTTTCTCCTCTTGTTTTTGGGTGAGTGTAGATGAAATAATAACCGGATAAGTCTCATTCTCTCCCAAAAATATATATTTCAGATGCTTAGGTAATTCTTTAAGTTCTAATTCAGGTGGAGCAATCTCACCATCATGTGGGACATCTAATAAATCTAAGAGTGTACTAGCTTCATCTAATGGTATGGCATTGTCTAAAATATCATTGTACTCCCTAGCCTCATAGTCTAAGATATCATTTACCTTTCCAACTATAAGTGCTACTTCTAATTTATCATCCAATCTATCCTGCACAAAAGTATCATGAATAATGGGATCTAAACATTCAACAAATGAGCATTCATCAATAGCAGATATAGAAGGGTAAGGAGATGAATCAAAAACCTTAAAATGTACAATCTCTCCCAAGACTGTCATTGTCAACTTCCCACTTTGGACATCAATGATGGTTTGGGTAGTGGCCATAAATGGTCTACCCAAAAGAATTGTGTGCTCCTTGTCCAAAGATGGATTATCCTGCATATCTAAAACCACAAAATCAACAGGTATGATTAGCTTATCTACCTGTACAAGTAAATCCTCAACCATGCCCTTCGGATATTTAACAGATCTATCCGCAAGTTGAAGGGACATGATTGTTGGTTTTAGCTCTCCCAAACCTAGCTATAAGAAAACAGAGTAAGGCATCAAATTTATACTAGCACCTAAATCAAGCATAGCCTTAGCTACTTTCCTATCCCCCATAGTAATATTAATGATAAAGCTACCTGGATCTTTTAACTTAGGGGATAAATTTCGTTGAAGCACCGCACTAGTAATTTCGGACATGATAACTCTTTCATTAAGCTCATACCTTCTTTTCTTAGTGTTTAGTTCTTTGAAAAATTTTGCATAAGAAGGCACGTTTCTAATTACATCTAACAATGGCAAATTGATATTAACTTTCGAAAGCATGTTAAATAAATCAAAAAATTGCTTATTTTGCTTACTATCCTTTAAACGGTGTGGAAATGACACTGGAGGTCGGTATGGCTCAGATGACTTGTGTAGCTTAGGTGGGCTAGATGACTCTCCAATTGTCGCCTTTGAAGGCTCTTCATGCTTGTCACCACTTTCCTCCAATTCTTTAGAAACAGTGTTGTCATCTTCCATGTTACCTGCACTATAAGATAAATCATTAGAAAGTTTAGGTAAATTTTTAGTAACGACCTTACCACTCTAAAGAACCGTGACAGCTTTCGCTTGTTCAGGTTGACTGGGCAGCTTTCCTGTCTCTTGTTTGTGCATTTGTCCAGCTAGCTGCCCCACTTGTATTTCCACTCTTTTCACTGAAGCTTCCATAGAGTCCATCCTTCCACTACAGGATTGCATGAAATTATTTAGGGTTTCCTTTATGATCGGTTTATTTTGTGAAAATTATTGGTTTATGTTTTGGCCTTGTGTTTGATTTTGGACGAATTGTTGGCTATTGTTTTGTTTCCAACCAAAGTTAGGGTGATTTCTCCATCCAAGGTTGTAGGTATTTGAATAAGGGTCGTTCCTAAGTCTAGCTTGGTACCCTTGCATTAAATTTGCCTTTTTATTAGTACCTATATAAGGATCACCTACAAAAGAACAAATGTTAGCCCCATGTCCATAAGAACCACAAACTCCACATACCTCGTGTTTTAGCATTTGATTCATATTAGAGGTAGTGAGAAGTTGCACTTGTTTTGTCAATTCAGCAAGGTGCATAGCCATTTCGTTGGTGGAACTTAATTCATGAACTCCAGCTCTTTTTCCTCTAGCGCTCTTTTGTTAGGAATTGGCTCCTAACATCTTGAACAGTTCATAAGTTTCATCCGCTGTTTTCTCACCCATAGCTCCTCCTGCAGTGTTGTCAACTGTGAATTGACATTGTAATGTCAATCCGTCATAGAAAAACTGATTTTGTAGCTACAACGGGAAGTGGTGATGTGGACACTGTATCAAGAGCAATTTGAATCTATCCCAAGCCTCGTGAAAGGGTTCTCCGTCCATCTGCAAAAAAGTAGCAATTTTTGTTATTAGGTGAGACGTTTTTTTATGGGAATAGAACTTACCCATAAATTTGTTGTAAACATCGTCCCAAGTGGCCAAAGAACTGGGTGTTAATGTCATGAGCCAAGACTTAGCTCTATCTTTGAGAGTGTAAGGAAAACACCTCATCCGTAGTTGATCTTTGCTAAGTCCCTACAGTGGAAAGGTTTGCACAGTTGCATATAATTCACGCATAAAATTCAAAGGATCTTCATTAGGGATACCGTAAAAGGAGGGAAGCATAGAATAATGAATATTTTTCAATTCATAATTCCTAACTGCCTCTGTAAGTTGAATGCACAATGTGGCTGTCCCAATGATAGGTCTTGCAAACTCTTTGTTCATTATCTGCCTACCCACGTTGTCACCCATTACTGCTTGTAATTGTTGTTGGACTTCTTCCTCTTGAATTTGATTGTCCAGTTTCTTTGATCAGTGTTTGATCCTATGAATGTTGTCAATGAAGGGAGAGAGTTCCTTGTTAACTGACCTCCTACCCTGCATGCACAAATAAAAAGTAAACAAAGATCAAGGCAGCAGAGAAATTGCAATTTAAGCACTATTTTTTGATTTTTTAATTTTTTAATTTTTTTTGAATAAAAGATAACAAATAAAATAAACAAATAAAACTAATTCAGAAACTCTAAAAAGTTAAAAAGAAAATTATTTAAAATGCCAATTCCCCAGCAACGGCGCCAAAAAATTGATGTGCAAATTATAGTACTCGCAAGTGTACGAATCACTCGTAGAAAGTGACAAGCAAACCTCCGAGGTCGGTCTCTCAAGCAATTGTATTGGTTCTAAACAACTTTTTTCTTAATCTAACTAGAATCCTAAAGCAACTAAAACACCAATTAAATAGAGTTCTAGTAAAACTAAAACTCTAAATAACTAATGTTCTAAACCTAGTAAAACTGTAAACAAAGTGTGGTTTGTAGCGAGAACAATGGTAACGAACAATTAACGAAAATAATTACGCAAATTCACAATTAATTCAAGTAGATTTCAAATATCAATGGAGGATGTATGGACGTTTAGTTTGGTTGGCCATGCTTGCATCGAAAAGTAATGGTGAAATAACATGAACGTTCTAATAAACAATTTTTACCGACTTTCCTTTTAATTACGAAAATTCCTACGATCGGGTAATTCTCTTTGTTGATTAACTAATTAACATCCTACGATCGGGTATATCAAATAACAATCAAATTATGCGCAATGAAATATATGCCAATCAAACTAATGCTATGACTAAGTCACTAATTTGAAGCTTTGATTAAGTATTTCAAAATATAGTTAAGGTGACATTCCTAAAACTAAATTCTCAGATTTTTCAACCTAACTATGAATCTCAAATTAGCCCATGAAAATTTATAATTAAATATCTAAACATGCTCTTAATTAAAAGGTAAATTTATTTATTTCAAAGCAATAAAACATTCACCAAAACAGTTCTAGCAAACATGGCAACACAAACTAAACATCCATAATAAAACTAACAGCTCATGTTCATATTAAAATTTATAGACAAATTCAATATGAACATACACTCAAAGAAGTAAGAAAAAAATAGAATTCTATAACAAGAAGAAAATCCTAGATCTAAATACCGCTAGTGGATTGGATGGTGTTCTTCTCCAAAAGCTTGATCTTCGATCGTCAATGATTTTCTTGGATTCTTAGAATGGATTCTCTCGCTTCATTGAATGTGAAAAAGCTCCCAAAACTAGTTGAATCTCTTGTTTGTTTGCAAAATTGAAGTGTATAAAAGTTGTATGTAAAGAGGATTCTAAAGGGGGTATTTATAGATGTAAGAGTTTACACAAATCCTGATTGCAATAGGAATAGGTGCGCCGCGGCATACAATTTCTCCGCCGCGGCACAACACAAAAGTTGGAAATATTGGTCACAACCCGAGAGGTCCCCGCCGCGGCGCACATTGCCTTTCCTTTCTTCACATTTACCCCCTTACATATGTGCTGGCTCGTTATGTACGGCTTACATATTTTGACTCGTTTTGCCCGTAACTCGTGATTCGAGCCCCATAAGTGTCCGTCTTTGCGTGTTTGCACCATTCAACTCATTTGACGCTAAAAACACCTAAAATACACTAAAACATATCCGTGATTCCGAATTAATAGATTTATGAAATTAATCAAATAAACAATCATAACAAATCTATTTTTTAAACAATTAAGCACAATAAATCATGAAATGTTAAATAGATATAATAAATCTATTTTTAAATAATTAAGCACAATAAATCACAAAATGACTTATCAGGAGACTCAAGCAAACAATCTTCAGTGCCTTTCGAGGGTAAGACAAACAGCTCCCAGATGAACTTGTTCTTGTCGTCTTCAATGAACTACCTTATTTCAATTCACTACACAAAGAAGGATCTAGAAAAAAATTACCAAGACAAACAAAAAATGCAAAGTAAATTTTAGTGGAAGAATCATGCATGTATGGACTGTTCAACACTAGGAACAAATTGCGTGGGTGTAAGGGTCAGGTTAAGACAAGCCACATCATAGGCCCTAATAGTAATGAACCATAAGTTCCTCCAACCCTTGTTGAATTTTGAAAACATGAGGATTAACTTGCCATCACTAAAAGGCCTAAGGCTAACCAACTTCCACCCACTATCTGTGGATGATAAAGGGATTTGAACTCAACAAGGCTCAACTCTCTGCCTGTTTCCTTCCACAACAAATAACAAGATATGAGTATCTTCCAAACCTTTTGGGTAAATTGATTTGCAAAGGAACTGTCGCACCAACAGTGAGAACAGGAGTCAAAGACCAGCGAACATCTTATCACCAAAAATAGTGATCCCTCCATAAATGGGTCTACTTGGGAAGATGCTATGGCCAAGAAGAATAATTCCAATTGATTCTGAGATCTCAAACATCTCCCTCAGCCTGTCCATAGAGAATTGGGTTGTGAAAGGCACTAGAAATGGAACTGGGAGCCTCAATGGAAGTAGTGAGGTTAGAACAGAAAGAAAAATTGGATAAGGGACCCAAATTGGCTCCATAATCATCGAAAGCATTGAGGTGGAAGTCAACAACTAGCTCCACTGTCGGTCCGACCAGTTAGCTCGAGGGCTGATCAACTAGTTGGCTGGTTAGTTGGTCAGCTGGCTGGTCGGTGTCCTCTCTCTGAGGCTTTGCCTCAACATCCTGACCCTACTCGTCTAGTCCTGTCTTGATTTGATTGCAGGACCCCCTAGTTCTGACCTCTGTGTTGTATCCCATTCCCATTTTCGATGTTTTCAGTATACCAATCAACCATGATAACTCTGCTCATGTGTTGGGAGATTTTGCTGTGATTGTGTTCTCTCTTTCTAGTCATAAGCTCCAGGGTAAAAAATATTTCCAAGGAATAGTTATCTTCTTGCTCACACATGCAAAACAAATTGCTGCAAGCCCTCTAGAAAATTTCCTGGTCTGCCAAGTTAGATCAAAGTAAATGAAAGATAATAAAAAATTATAAGGGTCTATTTTGCTCTACCTAAATTCTTAAGTTCATGCATATTCAAAGCAAACTGAAGGAACAAAAGTAATAAAAAAAAGTGAAGTTTGATCCACTTACCTTATTGGAGTGAAGTCCACAACTGTTTCCAAGACTTTTTTTCTCCCAAAGCTTTGGCTCTTGGATTCTGAAATGAAGTGATTGAAAGTGACCAGGTCTTTAAATAGACTGGCAAGTTAGATCTCAACCACCCATCAAATGATGATCCAAAGAAAGGAAAAAAAAATTGGAGAATCATGCTCAAAATTTGACTTTTTTGGGAAGTCAAACTCGCGTATTCTCAATTGACTTTTTTCCAAAAGTTTGACATTTTATAACTTTCCTACTAAGACTAGGATTACGGCCCGAAAATAAGCATTGAAAAACTAATGACCATGTGAATGCAATAACATGAAAGTCCTTTGGATATCAACTGCCTATTTTAGTCAAGAAGTCCCATGTCATTGAGCCACCGTACCTTAGGAGAAAATCTAAACCACCTCCGCCGCCAAAACCTCCTAAGGGGCTTGTGTTAGGTATAAAATAAACCAAGTACGCATGACATCATTTAATTAGTCCACTTCAGTAGGAAAAAAGTTAAATGATACAATAAGTGCACGGTTAAATAAATCTTCATTAAATAAGAAATATTAATGGCTAGAATATTTATATTATTATTAATTAATATAAATATTAATTAATATAATTTATTTATCAAAATGTTATTCATTCAAATCTTTTAAATAGAGCCGGATAAATTGAAAATATATGTGTAAGCTCGTCATTTCAACCACTAAAATTTCTCTTTATTTTTAATTACTTAAAAATTTAATTTAAGCATCGAATCGAATAGAATATAATAACATATAATTTATTACTGACATGTACGTCTATGCGATAAAAAATTAAAGTCAGACAAAAATCTATTTAGGAGACAAAAGAAAAAACAAGTACGTTAATGATAGGGAAAAGACTAGCTTGTTTTATTTGCTTGTATGTACTTCTCAGTACTCTCTTTTCCCATTATCTTGACAAAAATCAATCTGACATCTTTGCTTAATTCCTAATGTTAAGTCGAAATCAAAATATATATAATAAAAAAGAGAGAAATAGAGGTTTTTTATAATCAGACATCAAAAAAAAAAAAAACAAGAATGTCTTGAATGAGAGCAATTAAAATTAAGAAAAAAATATATCTTTTTTATAAGAGGAAAATATATTGGTGACATGGATTTAACGAATAAAATTTAAGATTTATGTTTATTTTAGGAGTTTTCCCCTCCAATTGGGATTAAAGGAATACATTCAATGAGTTAACCAAGGTTAAATTAGCATGTACGAATCACATGGCAATTTTATCTTACATGAATGTGAACTAATCATGGGCTATTTAGCTAAAATAGGACGTACCTAAGCAAAACGTGTTAAAAAGTTTGCTGACGTTAGTGTAACTTTTATAAGTTTGAGAATCATAGTAATGGACATGGGAGTTAAGCCTTAAGACTGCTTGTGAATTTTTTTTATTTTTTTTTTAAGTATTAAATATTTGTTAATTATAATTAAAGTATAAAAAATTTATTAATTTTTGAATGAAATTTTAGAAGTCTGATAGCTATTATAAAGAGCATTAGAATTCTAAAAATTTTAAAATTGTTATAATTTTATCTACATGGCTCCATTTATTCTATGTCATGTGAACATATTCTGACAATTTTAGAAGTTTTAAATTTTTAGTGTATTTTTTAGTAGTTATTAGACTTTTAATATTGCACCCAAAAATTAGTGAATTTTTTTTACTTTGATGATAGTTAATGTACTTTAGTATCTTTCACCCTTTTTTTAATTTCTTTTTATGATGAAAATAATTGGATTTATAGCAATTTTTTCCTATGTTTTGAGGTTCAAATGGCATGTTTTTAGCAATGTTCATACGGTAAAGTGCTACTTCACATTGTACATTAGATGTTGTTGATAAATATTTTTTTGTTAAAAACAATAATTGATAATTTGAATGCAATTTTGGAACAATATTAAAACTCATCTCTTCAGGCCACGAATTGCTTTTAGTATGGCGTGCTAACTATATTTTAAGATAAGTTCTATACTACAAAATTACATAAAAAATGACGTCCTCAAACAATAAATAAATAAATTTAAGAAAAAAAATAAAAATAACACTCTTAAAATTTCTAACAACAAAAATAGTATCTCTTTTATACAAATCACATATTTTCACTATTAAAAAAAGTTTGTTACATTATTTTTCTTTATACGTTGTCCAATTGGATGTTGCTCGAGCTGAATTACGACAATTTAGACCCATTTAATATTAAATATTGTCCAATTAAATACTATTCAATGTTATTTGAATGCTATTTTTGTTATTATAAATTTTAAAAATATTAAATTTTATAATTTCCAAGAAATCTATACTATAATAATAAACTTTAAGGAATATACTTTCTTAATAGATATATTAAGGAGCTTAATTAATATAGCTTTAAAAAAATAAATAAATTTAGGCAAACACAGTTTCAATACTCAATGATGAGATTGAAAATGCTAATAATCTTATGAAAAAGAATGTTTATTATATTAATTTTGTATATGCATCAATACTATTGACTTTGGTTAAAGAATTTTTGCTATAATAAATTTCTAATTTCATAATGAATTTATTTTCGTAATTAATTTAAAAACTTAAAAAATTCAAGTTTTTTATACCAAATATGTCATAGAAATTAAAAATAAAATAAAAGTTAAAAGAGGAATAATAATACATGTGCAATGCACTATCCACATATTTTTAACTAAATAAAATATAAAAATATTGCCAGTGTTCCTTCCATATTGCAAAAATAACACTAGGTCTCTTATTTAATTATTTTTTTTCCAATTTAATCTTATTATTATTAAAAATTAACGCACAAGAATAAAGTTTTTTTTCTTTCTTTTTTTCAATTGCATTTTGAAAAAATTAATTAAATAAATAGAAACCGTAAAAAATGATTATTTGTCTGCTGTCAATTTTTGTTAATAATTTGATTAAACATATTATAAAAAAAAAAAATTTAACAAACGAAGAACCGAAAGGTCCTTTTTCAAAGAAATATGAGATTTGTACATTTAATTTAAAAGAAAAATCCACAATCTTTATAGACACATGTACATCATGGAAATTCTGCCTCAAATTCTACTCTTGCTGTCAAGAAACAGGGAATTTATCTCAGATTTCCACTCTTTTTTTTCTTTTTTCTTTCTTAATTTCACTCATATTGATGTATGTGATAGTTCATATAGATCGATACTTGGTTTAATCTTCAATTTTTTTTTTTATAAATAAATTTCTTTAGGGTTTTGAACTGTTGGTATATTGTGACTACTTTAAGTTTAATTTAAATAGATTTCACTTTTACTTTTTTCAGCTTTTCTCCATGGTGAGTAGATAAATAGATTTCACTTTTACCTTTCAATTCTTAGAGATGTCCCTTACTTTCATGCTTAGTTAGGAAATATCACCCATCGTTCTTTTTATGGAGAAAGGGCAATAGATAAAGTCTGAGAAGTCTTTAACTTTAAGAATCTAATTCTAAGAGGGAATAGAACATAAAAGACCCTTCTTTGTAGACAAAGACTTCAAAAAGCTATTTGTATGTAGCTTTACTCAAAAGATTTCCTTCATTCCACTGCTACTACATGAGACTCAAACTTTCTGTTCTTAACTTTTTATCTCTAAAATAAACAACCCAAAAAGTAACCAACAAATAGAAGGGGAAAAAACCCAATAAAAACAGAGGGAACTTTAAAATACCATAATAAAAATTAAAATTAAGGATTTTTGAATTAATGCCTTTTTAATCGTAATTCTCACATGTTTTCTATTTGGAATACATGTGAATGAAATTCACAATCATGTTTGAGATTTGTGAATTTCACAATGTAAAATTGTTTTTATAACGTAAGTTCTATAGCTCGTGGAAAAAATAAAGTAAAAAACATTTATGTGGGTGTGAAATTTTTACAAGTAAGTTACAAGTGTGTATAAAAATTTTACACGGGCATATAGTAATTTTAAAATTGGGGAATTAAAAAATAAATAAATAATGGTGAATACCGATAAGAAGGTGAAATAAAACTTACCTAAAATTGAATGTGAACGTTGATATAAATGAATCATAAATAAGCATATTTGATAATAATTTTGATTTATGATTTATGATTTATGATTTATGATTTATGATTAAATAATTAATTTTGTGATTTTTATTTTGATTTATGATTAAGTAATTAATTTTGTGATTTATAATTCTTTTTTAAAAATAATCACAAATATGTTTGATAACAATTTCTATTTAGTGATTTTTAAGAAAAAAAATCAAAAATTACCTTCAAGTTGTTTGATAATGATTTCTAAATTTTTGATTTTTTTGGTTTTTTTTTATTTATAAATTTTAAGTTTTTAATCATTTTTTTACAATATTTAATTATACAAAAGTTATATGAATTGATTTATTCTCTAGAAAAAATGTTTGGTCAAAATAAAAAAAAAAATCATAAATTATAAATCTGATTGAAAAATCTTCTTTTTAAAGATTTATGAATTATTCCATATTTTGGTAGTGATTCCTTAAAAATGTAAAAATTAAAATCAAAAATCGTTACTAAACATACCTGATTGAAAAATCACTTAAAAAAATATGAATCAAAATTATTATCAAAACAAGAAATTTCCCTTAAAACTGATGGCATGATTTTTTTTATAACAATGCAAACTCACATACTAGTCTAACCCCATACGAGCCACAACTCATTGGCCTAATGGAATGGTTATAAGAAATAAAGTTGAATAATTTCTTCATAATTAAGATTTGGGAATCATTTGGTTTGTCACATTCATCAAATCTATGAACAAGATAGATATCTATAGGTTTAATATAATCATTATTTAACATGAAACACTATAAATACAAAGTTTATGCAAATAAATGCATAAACAATTATATTTTACTAATATAATCACTGAACTAAGAGTTGTCACAAAAACTGCTAACTAGCTATATATTATTATTATATACCACTGATCATAATTTCCAAATAAATCTTACACTAAAATGTTCAAAACAAAACTTCTAAAGATTTCAATTATCAGAAGATCTAATAATCTAATCTAATCCAACATTGCTGAAAAAGCTTGAAATTAAACACCTCAAAATCACAAAGCATTAAGATACTCCATTTATCTCTCTTGGTCTCCACAGACTGCAATCATTGGAGCAGATAGAGAACAAATTCCACTTTGATTTGAAGTCTTAAATACTTTTTGTGACTGTTTACAATGAGCTATTGCTCCTTCAATAGAACTCTCAATCTCAGAAACAGAACTGTTGTTATTCCTCTTGAGAAATTGTAAATCAAAAGACCCACTTGAATTAAATGAAAAAGAAGAAGAAGAAGATGATGAAGAACAAGACCCGGAACAATACCTTTGATTTATAACTCCAGAAAAAGACCTTCTATAGTTATTAAACAAACTTTCCTCTTCAATTTCTTTCTCAATGCTTTTCATAAGTGTTGTTGGGATTTTCTTGGGATCCAAACAAAACTTGTCTCTGTAAAGATTAAATTTTGTTGGTTTAGCAAATGATGATGATGATGAAGACCCATCAGAACAAGATGGCTTAGTAAACAAGGACTTAAGATAAGCCTTTGAAGCTTTGAGTTTTTGACTCAAAGAAGACTGCTTGATCTGTTTGAGTTTTTTTGACCAAGAGTACTTGTTTGGATAATCATGACCACCATCAATCAAAACTCTCATTTCATGAGTTGCCCATTTAGAAAAATACTCATGATCTAATTGGCTTAGTTCACAACTCAATCTAGAAGATTCCAATGGAGTAGGAGTAGTAGTACTTGTTCTTGTTGAAGGTGGCGGTGGTGTTGTTGTAGAGCTACAAATAAATTCCTCTTCGTGTTCTTGTTCTTGCTCTTGTTGTTCATGTTCTTTTTGAAGCATTTGTAAGCGTGGTGGGAGATGAAGTGGAAGGAGTTTACCTTTATAAAAAAGCTCATCTGCAGGGGATGTTGTGGTGTGTATCTCATTAGAAATTGAAGACATTTGAAACTCAAACTCTCTGTTTTGTGGTGGAGAGTTAATGGTGATGGGATTATAAGAATACGAGTTTGATGAACAAGTTATTATTTCCATGTCTATGTAATCTTCATGATCTGTTTGGCTACATGAGGTTGCCATATCTCTCTCCCTCTTTAGAGATGCTTTTGGGGAGGAGAGCTTGGGGAAGGAGGAAGACAGAGCATCCTTTAAAGCTAAGATGCTGCCAAGTTACTAAAATAAAAATAAAATCAAAAGGGTTTTTTATTTTATTTTATTTTTTGTAATTTTTAATATTTTAAAGATCTGGAATGCTTCCAATAACTATAATATGAAAGCAGAAAGAAAATATTTTGAATGTGTTTTTCCCACCTTTGATCAACTGCAACTTACCCTTCTTATAGAATTACTTATTTGTGAGGCATCAAAATTTTGTGGGCACAATAATTTTAAGAAATTGTTTTCAAGCATTAATTTAGGTTCATAATGTTTTTACTATTAATATTATTTATTATATTTATTTTTATGTGAAACAAACTTGATATATATATTAATTATTTTTTTTTTCAAACGACAAACACCTATTTTAAGTATGGGTTAGTAGTTAAGGAGTTAAAAAAATTATTTGGCATTTGATTAAAAATAATTATTTTTTGTTTCTATTGAAAATTGAACTTTCAATCTTATGGACTAGAGGTACTCTCAATTTCCACCTCAACTAAGGCGCTCAGAGCAAAAAATAAGAATGATAATTTGATCCGACGGTTCGAATATCTACGAGTATTTAACCCATTTGAGTCAAATTGGGTCAGGACGAAACAGTTCGGTGCATTATTCATTTTACTTAAAACATTTTGGTTCAATTTGGTTTATGGCAAAAATCTGTTAGGTTTAAGAAACCATTTGGGTACCCGCTTATTTACTACAAACTTTAATTACATAAAAAAAAATTCATTTGAAAAACAAAAAAAATGGATCAACGGTTCGATTTTTTTGACCCACGAATATTACCCGAATCGAACCCATTTTGTTTGAAATGGTTCAGTTCAATTTAAACTGCAAATCAAAACGAATTAGATTGAATCTAACCCGAACCGACCCATTGTCATCTTTACCAAAAATATAAAACATATTGGAGAAAAATAAATATATACTAATAATCAAACTCTACCAAAATTGTTTCATGCTCAAGTACTTAATAAGTTTCACATACCCTACAACTTCCTTAATATTGTGGTTTAGCTCCTCCATTTCAGCAGAACATATTATCTTTGTATCTTATATTATAGTTTAACTTTTTAATTAAAAATACACATTATTTTTGCATTTTATGTAATGATTCAAACCAAATGGCTAAGGTTTAGAGCAATTTTAGTACCACTTGTAATGAACCTACCAAATGTAGTAGCCAAAATTCTTATTAACTCGTGATTTTTCTTGCACATACACAACAAAATCCTTCTAATATTTAATTTTTAGGTTATTGAAAACTATCGCATAAAAAATAAAAGGTAAAAAATTCTGTCCACTTCTACTTAATCATATGACCTTAAATTCATTATTTGGGTATCAATTAACTATTATTACTTTGTTTTAACTAAAATAATGAGACAATTCCTCAAATAATGTTTGCATGAAGGAGCTGCATGCATAAAACGTACTGTCGGTTTCTCCTCCCATATTATGAAACAGTGACTGTGGACTAGTGTTAGTGGATGAGGCATTACAAGCATAATATGATTGTCCATTTTTGCCTACAGTTTCACTATATGTTAATACCTTGAATATGGGTTTTGAAATGTTTATTGATTAGAGGATAAGAATCCTCCACTCCACAAAAGGATGTTGACTCTGCCATTGTTTTATTGAAACTTTCAGTGTATTTAACACAACCCCATTCTCTTCAACAGTGTTCAGAAAATGATATGTTTCAAGTGTAGAATTATATGTATTAAAAAAATGTATCAATTATTAATTAAATTTAAAATTGAGAATATAGAATAATAAAATAATTTTGAAACTATTTTTTAACTGAGATTAAATATAAATAACATATGAATTTATGTAATCATTAAATTGCGATAAAAATCACTTTATTCAAATCAAAGCCTAGGAATTAGCCTAATTTTAAATAATTATGAAAGCAGCGTTGTGCATGTGTCAGAATCTCCCATGCATATTGACATGCTCTGTTCTTTATTTATTTATTTAATTTTTAGGCTTAACTATGATTCGGAGAATTGGTGGCTAGTATATTACATAATTTAAATCATTTCTAAAAATAATATATTAATTATATAAAATATAAATATATAAATAAATTACGTACAATATACATATATATGATATATTATTTTTGAGATTAATTTAATTACATATTATTTAATTATGTAATTCTTTAATTATTACGTTAAGTATATTAAGTTTCAAAATTTTTAAAATGTATAATTTAAGTATTAAATTTTTAAAATTTTCATATACAAGGTTTTGGTCTATTAAAGAGTTCGATATATTCTTTAAACTTTCAAGACATTACCTATAAATTTTAGTTTGACTACTAAAATACATATTTATAATTCAAGCTTTTAAGACTTATTTATAAAATATTAAAATTTTAAAATTTAAGTATAAATTTAATTAAAATTTAAATTATCTTAATCCTTTTTTGTTTTTTACCAAGACTTCCTAATTTTAATTTTACATTAGATAGTTTTTTTAATGAAAAGTTGTAACAGACGCATCTCAAAAAAGAAAGAAAAAAAAAAAAAAAAAAAAATATATATATATATATATATATATATATATATATATATATTAACAAATAATGAGGTATTTTATCACCATATTAGCAATATGCAAACTAGGTTGCATGCAAACTAGGTGACTAAGAGGCCGTCTTAAAATAATGCGTACTAGTTTTTTTTTTTTTTTTCAACATCCCACAAACTCTTTTTTTTTCTTTCAAAAAGTCAAATAATTTTATTTATATAAATTATTGTTATTATAAACATCTTTTAAAAATTGATAAGTCATAAGCACAATTCAAAATTACAAAAAAATTACTACCAAAAAAAATGATTAGGACAAAAAAAAATAACAATAGAGTTTTAATTGACTATTCATTTAATTTATACCATTAAAAACTTAGTAATTTAATTTTAAAAAAATAACGATCTATTTAGTTAAGACAGAAATAAACAATTTATACATCCCACAAACTTCACTGTGAGAAATAAGAATAAACAAATTTTGAATTTAAAACCAAACTCAGTTCTCGAAACATGGTTTTTTGTACTTACAAAATCTATAATTGAGATAGAGGATGGAACAGAGAGAGAGACTGAAAGACTACTATTTTGTAGTTTTCTTTATTATGTGTTTTTATACATGTCCCATAGTTTGACCTGGTCAAATTGTTTTAGACTATAACACTGTTTTACAGAGGTGAGAAAAAAAAATAAGGGTTAAAATTTAATTTTTTTTATATCATATTATAATAAAAATATAAAATTAAAACTTAAAAATATAATTAACATATTATAATTAATTTATAATAAAAATTAAATAAAAATATAATAAATTAATAAATATTAGTATTATTCATGAATAAAATAAATATATTAACTAAAAAATCTAAGCAAATAGGAAGATCAATTAAATACACCAAAATTTATGGTTGTTAAAACTAAAATAAACATACAAAAATGTAAAAAGTAAAATATGATTTAGATTTTTAAGCTTGAGACTATATTTAAAAATATATGTTTATAAATAATATAAGACTAATTAATAATAATAAAAATAATTTTTTTATATAAAATTTTTTTAAATAAATTTTAAAAGATTATTTAAATAAAATGTCAAATAATATAATATTAGATAAAGTTAAAATTTGGGTTGAAATAAAATATGATAAACATAAACTTAAAAGTTTTAATATGAAGTTTATCATATACTTATTTTTTTAATTTTATTTTTATAATGTTGAGTTTAAAGTTAAATATTTAAACTTTTTTTAGATTATCACATTTAAGAAGAATTTTTACATAATATATGACTACAATTTTATTTTTCTTACTAATAGTTATTAAACACAGATCAAAAATATATATTTAGCCATTTATTTACAATTTATATTATTTTTATCTACGTATTTGTTAAATATTGTTAATATATTGTAAAATATGTATATAAAAATTATACATAATATATTATTATAAATAAAATATTTATTTAATGCTAAAAATATATATATGTATTTAATTTTTTGTAAAAAAATTAATTAAAATTGTAACTCCTTTTAGCCCCCACTATTCTCCGCACATGCTCTTTTAGTAATTTAAAATCATTATCTGCTATATAAAAATAAAAAGAGTAAGTTTTGCATTAAAAGGAAATTATCTAAATTGTCCTCAACATTAATAATTGATGATAGTGTGGATCCATTTAATAATTAGTGTAACTAAATTAAATTAATTAATAGTTATAAGATTAGGCTGGGTAAGGCATGCCATGACTCTAACTTGCACTATTTAATTTAATTCCCTTTCTAGAGTGATAATCCAAATCATATCATGTCAATTTTCATTTTGTTATGAATTTCTCTCATTGCCTTATTCTCAAGAATGCATGGACTTTTATATATATATACAACAGAGTTTGAACTCACATTTATTTAGTGTTTAAAAAAAACAATTATTACATTACAAAGTAATTGATAAAAACATACATTTGAGAATGTTATTCATTGCTTGAAGGTATAAAGCATATATGGTATTCTATTTTAATTATATACATATTTTGTCCAACTATATTAATGGAATGCGTTACTTTCTAAATTCATAACCAGTGTGATTTAGCATAATTATGTACTTACAAACCTCTCTCTCTCACGAGAGAACTTGAGCAAGCCAGTCATGGCTAAAAAGTTTTTTCTTTGTCTGAGGGCCTTACTAGCTCTATCTTAAAAATTTTGCTTTTAATATTCTCCTCTTCTTCACAAGTACTTTATGATCACCCAATTTTGTTTGTATTAATATCTCTCACTATTTTAAATCGCATTTTCCTTCATTTGAAACTCAACTCCCACGAAAGATTTGATGAAGGATTCAGAAAATGATGCAATGATGAAGATGAAATCTCTAACCAGTTGAGATTTATTTCCATTGCTCATGTGATGGATGATACATTGTTGGTACGTGGCGTGATAACATCAAATTAGATGAACATAGTGAAAAAATAATGTTGACTATGAATAATTAATGGTCGTATGTGAAATATTTTAGTTTTATTATATTTTTATGTTTTCCAAAGAAATTTTGTGTATAAAGTCCATGGGCGACCTGTCCTTTAGTTGGAAAGACCATATTAAGAGCCCCAATTTTGGCCATATCTATTGTATATATTTTATAAAATATAATATTATGACAAAAAATTAAAAAAAATATTATGTATTTAATTAATTAAAAAAATATTATATATTGTCAGATTCTTGGTTTCTTACCAAAAGAAAAATAAAACTAGTCATTGAACAACCTATAAGACTTTAATTAATAAATTATGTACAATTATTTTTTCTCTTTAGTTATTTCTTAATGTTGTCTCTTTTATTTTTAATTAATTGAGATTATGAAAATAAGAGTTCATATTTATTGTTAAAAACGTCTATTTTAACATTGAAATTTTATCTTGAGTATACATTTGTTTTATTTGGAAATGAATACACAATTTTGAAACTTTTCCCAAAAATATTTACTTATACGTTATCAAATCTCATTTTTAATACAGTTAGAGAGCAAATTGTAAATATATTTTACAGATGCTAAAAATATTAATTTACGACAAAATTGAATTGACTATATTTACTTCTACATTTTCTATTTTCTATTTTATGTAATTTTTTATTTATCATTAACATTTGACAAAAAAACTATGATTATTTATTCAATTTGATCAAAAATATTTAATATCAATGCTTAAATATTTATCTTGCATATTAAGTTACAAGCTCCTTAATAATATTTATTTATGATAGACTAAAACATGTATACTTATTATTTCGTTTGAGAAGAAAACTTAAATTAGCAATGACAAAGCAAAATATACAGTAGTTATTTGTTTTCATTTGTCTAAATAAATAGTTAAAGTCCATATTTTTAAATACAACAATACTTTAATTAAAAATTAAAAATTGATTAGCAGTTATGCTACATGACCTACAATTTTTTTTTTTTTTTAGCCTCCTTTGTTTGCATAAGGGATGAAGCGGCCAAAGGCGGGCCACTTGTTGGATAGGCCACCAATAGTTATACATTTGACGTATGTTTCTATTAATTATCACTGTATTTCGAAATGTTGAAAATCTACTTGGGAATAAGAGAAGGAATTTTATGGATAAGGGTTAAATTAGTCTCATTATTATTAAAAAAAAATTAGCAATTTAAATCTATGATTTTTTAGTTAAATCTAGTTTCAAATTTTTTAAGATAAAGTAAAATATGGTAAAAAAAAAATACATATAAAAATATATGTGATTTTTTTTAAGAGTTTGTATCTTATAAGTACTCGTGTTAATATTTTGGTATTCATTATTTTCCAAGTTATTTAATAATATTTTATTAATTTTTAAGTTATTAATAAATATATAATCTTTTTAGAGTTAATATCTTGTAGGTACTCGTATTAATATTTTGATATTCATTATTTTTTAAATCATTTACTGATACTTTATTAGTCCCTAAGTTATTAAAAAATGTATGACCTTCTTTTCAGAGTTGGTATCTAGGTACTTATATTAATGTTTTAGTATTCATTATTTTTCAAGTTATTTAGTGGTACTTTATTAGTCTTTAAGTTATCAAAAAATATATGATCTTTTCATAGTTGGTATCTAGGTACTCATATTAATATTTGATATTTTTTATTTTTTAAATTATTTAATGGTATTTATTAATTCCTAAGTTATTAAGAAATATATGATCTTTTTTAGAGTTGGTACCTTGTAGGTATTCATATTAATATTTTAGTATTTATTATTTTTTAAATTATTTAATGATATTTTATTAGTTTTCGAGTTATTAAAAAATAAATGATCTTTTTTTTTTTTCAGAGTTAGTATTTTGTACTTACTCATATTAAAATTTTAATATTTATTATTTTTTAAATTATTTAATGGTATTTTATTAATCTTCAAGTTATTAAAAAGATACCCTTTTATATCATAAACAGTAAAAATTTTACAGATATTATTACCATTTTAATCTCCTCTCTAATAAATAAATATAAAAAATATAGAAAGTAAGAAACCTGCTTTTATTACATAGCAGTTTGTGAAAAAATTGTCGGCAACAAAAGAAAGAGTTTTTTTTCTTGCCCTTTCAGAAATAAGAAACAGTACTACTTAGCTTACTTTCTTTCCTCTTCTTCCATGTTTGTAACCATTTATGAAATGATGATTTAAGTTTAATATCAATGAAACATGAACGACATATTATTTTAACAATATATCTTGACAATATTTCATTAACAAAATATTAAAAATACATCCATAATTTAGAAGGTACATACACAAAATAGAAACTAAACCACTTACTGTATATTGGTTATTGTCCACATATGCCTCTCACCACAAACTCTACCAACCAAAAATCAACTGCGTCATCAGCCATTCTTTGAGAAAGTGTTTAAAAAATTTAGAATTTTATGTCTCAATCCTTCTGCAAGATTCTCTTTATGAAATGGCTTGTTTGGCCATTTTACTTGAAAACAATTTTTAAAAATAATTTTTAATAATTTTAAAAAATAGTGAATTGTTTGGTCATTATTTTTAAAAACTGATTTTAAGAACAAAATATGAAATGAGCTTAGTCAAACTTCCAAAAATTACCTCAAAAAAAGATGGTGTCCAACCACATAAATATTATAACAGCTAAATAAATTGACAATGTATAACATAAATGTAAATGCAATTCAATACAAAAAAAAACAAAAAACAAAAAACATTGCTATCAAGGTGTTTGTCCAATTATTCTTAAAATTTGTTTTCATACTAAAATATTTTTTTATTTTAAAAATAGTCTTTTAAGCTAATTTAAACATTTATACATATTTTATTAAATTAAAAATATTAAGAAATACTATAAAATCAATAAACTGCTAAGGAAGTAATAACAAACAAAGAATGTTATTAATATAAATTTTTAATTATTAGTTATATTAAATTAATTATTAATTATGTATTCGATATTTGATTTTAAATATTAAATACGAAAAAAATAATAAATGATGTTGGATCCAGAAAATAATTATCCGGATAAACAAGAAGATGTTTCTAAAATTTTTAAAAATGGCATAAACTGTTGAATAAGCATTAAATCAGGTATATGTAATACTATTTGATTGATACATATAAGTATTTAAAATTTTAAATAATACAATCACCGTACAATAAAAAAATATTTATTAAATGATTTATATTAATTGTGCACATTAGTATTGACTTAAGTATTAAAGAAAATGTGGTAGCATAAGGTATCGTTCCTTTTAACATAATATATTAGTAATATACAAGGTTAATGTGCCAAGAAAATGAACAAAAATTGACTTCAACATAAATATTATGAACATATTTTTAATAGGCCTAATATATCGTAGATATAAAACGTTATTAATTAAACTCCTATAGCACCAATTTTGAAATAATAAAACTTCAGTACTAACAAGATAAACTTTATTTAAAAAATTAGAAAAGAAAAAAAAAACATAGCTGTTAAAAAACAATACTTATGTACATGTTACGTGGATGGACTTACGCAAAAATTGGAATTTTTTTTGTGTTTTGGTACTTTTTAAAAATAATGAAAACACATTTGAAGTGTTCTCACCTAAAAAAAAAAAAAGCAAATTGTTTTAAAAAATAATGACTTAAAAACAATAATCAAATAGTCATTTGTTTTTAAGAACAATAAACTGTTTTTTAATTATGCAGCCAAACTGTTATGGCCTAAAAGCATTTTTCCTTTTTTTTTTTTTTTTTTTTTCTATTTATTTATTAGAGAAGAGATTAAAATGATAATAATTAATAATATCCATTTGCACTGCTAGCTGCTAACTTCTTTATATATATATATATATATTTAGGACTTATTTGATAATAATTTTAATTCTTAATTTTTAAATTTTTTAAGTGATTTTTTAATTTTTTATAACGATTTTTAATTTTAATTTTTATATTTTTAAAGAATCAATACCAAAATATGAGATGATTCATAAATATTTAAAAAAAAAAGATTTTTTAATCAAATTTATGATTTTTTTTTATTTTAATCAAATATTTTTTCTAAAGAATACATCAAGTCTTATAACTTTTGTGCGATTAAGATTAAGTATTGAAAAAAATTATTAAAAATTTAAAATTTCTAAAAAATAACTAATTTTTTTTTTAAGATTTTTGAAAAAAAATCAAAAAAAATAAAAATTATTATCAAACAACTTGGAGGTAATTTTTGATTTTTTTTTAAATCACTAAATAAAAATTATTATAAAATATATTTATGATTATTTTTATAAAAAACTAAAAATTATAAAATAATTATTTATTCATAAATTATAAATTAAAATTATTATTAAATATATTCTTAATTAATTGTCATGTAAGCACAGTACTATTACTTTTCCGTCTAACTTACCACTATATATAGCTGCAGTAACTTCTTTTGTATTCATTGAATCAATAATATCTTAGCCTTTCTTTCTGAATTGTTTGCTAGCTAGCGAAAATATCCCTTTAATAAAAGTAAGTAAAAGTTTTATTGTTTATTTTAATATAAAAATATATCTTTTAGTAACTTTTTTTTTTTTTTTTAATCTCAAAATAAGACCTCCCCTGGATAGGTTGGATAGGGCATCATCGCCACACACCTCCACACACCAGGTTCATCGGCCGCAGTGTACGCCACAAGCACGGTAAAGAGCCAGCGGCACCAGCGGACTGCAGTCCGACTCAGCAGAGCATCAAGTTCGATCGGTGGTAGTGCACAAAGGCCACACCCACACATACCCGGAGGCCGAACTTATAACGCGCCCCCCAAGCTTCGAACCCGCGCCCTGCCGTGTGAGGACAGAGGACTGGTGCTTAGCACAGGCGCCCAACCATCTGGGCTATCCCGTGATGGGCATATCTTTTAGTAACTTGAGATTAATAAGTTATTATTAAATAACTTGAAAAATGATAAATAGCTATAAAGTACCAGCCCCTTCTTTTTCATGATATTTGGTATATTTTATCTATTTTGGTGCCAAAAGTCTTTTTATCTATTTCAAGCTTTTTTTATTTTTTTCATATATGACACCTTTTTTTCCAATTTTTTTTATTTTTTATAGCTTAAAATTATTAAATTATTTTTAATTAATTAGATATATTATTAATAAATATATATTTCATTAGATATAATGCTTAATTTTGATAAAATTATATTAATTAGACTAATTTAAATATTTTTATTAAATTATAAGATTAAATTAATTTAATTTAATAATTATAAGAATAAAATGATGACTATTTGAAGTACCTACATTTTCCCCTTATTTTTAATACAAAAGGAAGAGTTGATTGGGGCAACTACTTGATAACTATTACTTATAATAAATAAATAATACTTGATAACTATTATATTTCAATTAAAATAATTAATAAATTAAACCTCTTAATTTGGATAATAATATTACCATGAATACTTTCGTTATACCACAACAAAATATATAAAATAATTATTTTAATCCTATAACACTTATAAAATTTTCATTAATGAAAAATCACTGTAGTAATAATAACTAGAGTTGTATAGCAATATTATCTCCTATCATTTTTGGAAACTTGTTATTTATTCCCTCATCTTTTTAGTTCAGTACACTTGATACAAAATTTAAATTTATTAGTAAATGTAGTTCCAAAATCACCAAATTTATAACATTTTTAAAATAATTTAAAATTAAATTTTCAATTTGTAATTAAAGTTAGATTTATTTTCTTAATTTTGTGAATAAGGAATCAAATTGATCATAAGCATTTATGTTATTTAATATTTATGCCTAGCTATCATATCTATAGGTACATGCACTATCTACGTACGTTCCCACTTAAACCTAAGAATATGATAATTTTTCATAAGTCTTGCCTGCTTAAACCTAAGAATGTGATTTTTTTTTTTAAAGAATAATTTAAATCTCAATAATTTGATAATTTAAATCACATATTTATATGTTTAATTGGGAAAAAAGAGCTAAGACAATAAAAGTTCATAGAGTATATCAATTTTTTTTAAAACAAGCTTAAAGTTTCATCATTTCTAAAGTGATTTTTTTTTCTTCTAAAAAAACAGAGTATGCATGGTGAATGTTTTTTCATTACAAGTTGGATCCAAAATAAACCTATAAAAATGTTCAAGGTGAGATGTAATATTTAATATATTAAATGGATAATTTACAACCCAATTTTTGTAACCTAACTTAGTCCTCAAAAATTAATTTGATTAATTTAATACTCTAACTTCAATATTTTAATAAGTTTAGTATTCCAACATCTTCTCTTCGACTAAATATCTAAATGTTTTCAAATTAGCCAAATAAAAAACCTTAGGATTTCAGTTTAGTCGAATTGAAGAAGTTGAATTTTGGGACAATTAAAATTTGGGAAAGAACTTGGTCGAATCCAATAATTGGCATACTATTAAACTTAGTTAATTAATAAGTATTTATTTATAAATATTTAGACTAAAATTAATAGTACTAAATTTTTTTCAAAAAAATTGACGGTTAACAGATCCTCCTAAATCCTTATGAAGGTCCGCCTATCAAACTACATTTTGCAATTAAAAAAAAAAAAAATATGCTTAATTATTTTATTTAACTTCAAACTTTAACTAAATTTACACTTAAGTTTTCAAACTTTTAAATTCTACAATTTAATCCCCAAATTTTTAAATTTTCACACATAAATTCCTAAACTTTCAAATCCTAATATTTAGTCCCTAAATTTTTAAAAATTTACACATAAGTTTTTTTAGGTACTAAAATACATACTTTTGAAACAAAATTTGATGACTTATCTGTAAAATTTAAAAAATTTGATGACTAAATTGTAGGATTTAAAAGTTTAAAAATCTATATGTAAAATTTAAAAATTTTAAAAATTTTAAAAATTAAAAAATTTAAATATAAATTTAATTAAAATTAAAAAATAAATTATATAATTTAGTCTTAAAAAAAAAATCATTTGTTAATATGAGGGGGAGCCATGGCTGACCACCACTGCTCAAAGTTTAAGACAAGTTACAAGTGTAAGCAAACGTTGCAATGGAATCCTGCAGATCCTACAGATGACAGATCTATGCAGTGATCTTTGAAGTTTTTTAATTTTTTGTTAATTTGCAATTTAATTGTTTTTTTTCCCCCTAGTGTAAGCAAATTGTTTATTATTGTTGTTTGTATTATTTTAATACAATTAATTAAAAATATATAAATTATTTAATTTATTTTGATTAATTTATACAACACATTTAAAATAAATATAAAATTGATTTTGTTATACTTGATACTTCCATATTATTTATAAAAATAAAATATTATTTAAAATTCTTAATAAATATGATAATTATCATATTATTAAAGACTTTATTGAATGTAATTATTATTTTATTATTATATTTAAAAATTTTATTTAATTTGATAATATATTTTAAAAAAATTAATATTAATAATTTAAAATATAAAAATAATTTATTTAAAAACATATTATACATATTTTAAACTTTTATGTATTTTAAACTTTTATTTATTTAAGAGGTTTGACTGTTGTGACTTCACGTTCTTCTTTCTCCATTTTCTAAGGCTCTATAGTCTATATATGGTTTACATTTGTAAATAAGCTCAGACATGTACCTTCTTTCAAAAACTTTCTCAAGATAAATCTCGTTTGGACTCTTGGTTTACAAATCAAATATTGAACGTGATGTCTATCATAGTTTGACATGTATTACGATAAAACTAACAACCGACAAAATATTCCTATTACGACAAAACTCTATTAGAATATGACATAAAGTAAGAACCTTAACATTATATGTATGAATTTGATTTTCTAAAGTTTCTTTTTAAATTCAAATTAGTTTTTTAATGTATCTGATTAATAATTTAAATGAATTCAAACTAAATCTTTTAAGAATAAAAATCAATAAAAGGTTTTATTTCTTTACTAAAGCGAAAAAATTGCAAAATTAACTTATTTGACCCTAAATTTATCATTTTCTCTTATTCAGCTTTAAAATATATAAATAATGAATAAAAAAAAAACCATGAATAAACACAACAATAAAAATTCAGTATTCACTATTAGTGACTTTCAGATCTCTTTTAAAACATATAAAAATAAAGTTGCAAAAAATCGTCCATTGTGTTGAAACAATAAGATGAAGAAAACAAAAAATGATCATACTATAAAAATACATGAAGATACTAAACAATAGAAAGAATATATAGATATGAGTTAATTAAAAACGTTGTCACTTAATTTTATAAATGTTTAATAATGATACGTTATTTTGACCCTATATTTTAGGAATCCTTTCAAAAAAAAAATACTGTTACTTTAAGAGTTATATAAGAATAAGATAATAATAATTAGATAATCCACTCATTTACTATTTTTTTAAAACATTATAATTGAATAAAATTGTCAAAAAATAAAAATGTTAAGGGTAAAATAGTCAAAAATGGAAAATAAAATATAGATAATATATATGTGTGTGTGTGAGAGGGAGAGAGAGAGAGGGAGAGAGAGATATATATATAATCAGTAACTTTTATTTATTATCTAATTTTTATGTCACTATCTCTTCAAGGTTGAGATTTAAAAAAGAATCTATTGCCCTAAATCTTAACATTTGAAAAGATAGTGTAAAAACTTGTTAAATAAATTGTATATCTTGATCTTAACCTTGTATATACATAACTAAGCATTACGATAAAAATAAAAAACAAATAAACTCTATGAGGTAGCAAGTTTCTAACATGAGGCTTGTGGTATAGAATTTTTGTTATTTCTATATAGATTGTATGATTTTTTTTTTAAAAAAAAATTCATATTTTACTCTTATTTCTCACTATTTTTAAACTAATATGAATTTAAAAGAAAACCTACAAAATATAAATAATTGGGAAAATGTATCAAATGTTCTAATAAAAATAATGAAGACATAATGTATAATTAAATAAGAATGTTATATAGTAAAGGCAAATATGAATTTAAAAAAAAATGGATATTTACTTGATTAGAAAATTTTACAATGAAATAGATAAAAAAAAAATTAAATAGAAAAAAAATATTAATTTTTTATTTTGTCAAATAATAAAAGTAATAAAAAAAATTTAAATAGTGATATAAAAATATAGTCATAATTACAGGAATGAATAGATGAATAAAATAATAGCCTCTATGTCATCTATAATCAAATAATGAAAATGAAATGTATAATCTAATAAGAATGTTAATAGTAAAGACAAACATGAAATAAAAAAAATATGGATAATTGGATATTGATTAAGAAACCTACATCAATGATGAATATAAAAATGAAAAGAAAGAAAGAATCAAAATTAGAGAGATCAAAAGTTTGCAATGAATAAAAGAACTTACAAGGGTTATCTTGCATCATGTGCTTCCAATTAATAGATAGTGAAAATGTATTGCAAATTAATTAAATGTTCAATCTAATAAAATAGATAAAAAAATCTTAAACGTTGAAAAATATTACTCTCTTATTTTGTTAAATAATAAAAATAAACGCATAAATTAAATAGTGGGATAAAATGATAGTGCAGGAACTAATAGATGAATGAAATAATATAGCCTCTATGTCATGTATGTTGTCCAAAAATATGTCTAGGTTTAAACTAATTAAGTCAAATTCTTTTGTAGCTTTTAACCTTTATAGGTGAGTAATGCATATTGATATATTTATAATCCGAAATATTAGTTAATTGCATTTATTAAAATTAAATAAAAAAAGAAATATTTTATTAGATAATATGAATAGCTCACATAAATTATAAAATGAAGAGACATGTTCATTAAGAAGACTGTCATTAAATCAATTAATTGGCAAATTTACTTTCATAAAATAAATAATAATATTACAAAATAAATCATCAGAATTATGTATTGGTTAATAAATTTGAGATTTAAATAAATAAATATATTATTATTAATAATGGAGAATAACACTATTGTTGCATTAATTTAGTAATAGTTGCAAGGAATTTTGATATATGATATTAATTAACATTTATAAAATGTTTGGACGTAATTTACAGTAAAATTGGAAAACTAATAAATATAGAATCACCAACCATAACAATAATATCTAATAATTTTTACAAATTTCAAATTTATAAGTTAAATGAACCTTTTTATATTGCTCAAAATACTTAAATTTCATATTTATCCAAATGACTATATATTTGAATGAATTGTTATACAATACATTTTAAGTATTATTTTGATTGCCTACAAGATATACATAGCATTCAACATAAGTAACATTCAAAATTAAGAAAAAAATGTGAAAATTATTAAAATTATCAAAATATTGGACATATTATAAAATTATAGAAGCAAGTAAAAGGAAATTATCTTTTTTTTTTTTATATATAATTTTTTATCACATTTTATGGATTACATTTTTTCTTTAAATATACTAAATTAGCACATATTTAAGAGTCTTTTGATTTTCTTTTTTAATTCTATAATAATAAACAATTATTATAATATTCATGAATCTTTTAATTTTCTTTATAATTATTAATTTCATTAACTTTTTCACACATAATCAAATATTCAAGTAAAAAAAAAGTCAAATATTTTAAGATTCTTTTGGTTTTTCATTTCAAGAATTTTTTAGTTTTTTATTTTAATTCCACACTAAAAATACATATAATCAATTACTTTTACATTAAATATAATTTAGAAAATAAATTAACTAAAATAAATTTACAATTGAATTATGTCAATGAGGGAATACATTAATTCTTACAATAAACCTCACTTATCATGGTCATTAGTCTTTTAATTTTCTTCGCAAAAAAAAAAAAAAAAAAAAAAAAAAAAAAATATATATATATATATATATATATATATATATATATATATATATATAGTATATATCTATATATGTATATATATATGTATGTATCTATGTAAATATATGTATTTATGTATGTATGTAAATATATGTATGAACATATATATATATGTATATATATATATATATGTATGTATGTCCGTCTTTTGGTTTTTCTTTTTAATTCTAACAACAAAAATACATATAATTAATTAATTTTATACCATATATAAGTTACAAAATATATTAAAATTTAACACTTATTTAGAAAACTTCTCATTTTTTTTAGAAAGATAGTTTTCTCTTTTAATTTCATAATAATATACTTATTAGCAAAAAAAAAAGAAAAAAGAAAGATAAAAAATAGATAATTATTATAATGATTACGAGTCTTTTAATTTTTACTCTTTAAATTTCCACTAAAAGAAAATTTATAAATTTTAAATTTACTCACATAAACCTCACAAATCAAAATATAATATGTTATATATGAGATTAAGATAATCATTTCCATATAAAAACACAAATTTGCTGCTTTATATGACCAAATTAGTTAACAATTTTCACTTTTAATCTCCTACAAAACATATATTTTTACGTTATGAAATAAAATATATACTGCATGCGAAAAACAAATATTTTTTAAGTTATAAAAAAAATATATATGAGCACCTCTTAAAGAAAGTTAAAAATTAAATTTCATACATGAAAGACTAGCATGTCATATAATTAAATACATATATATTTAAATTGACTTTTAGTACTCATAACTATTTCAATAATTTAAAATATAATTAACTTTGTTTCTATTATCACTAAAATGTAAAACTATGTAGGCGAGATTGAGAGGAATTATATCATACATAAAGTAGGTAAATCTTGAGCTTAGGGACATGTTGAAGAACCAACTATTAATCTATAAATTCGGTTTTCGAAATATCACGTGCAAAAACACTGTGGCTAGTGTAATACAAAGTTGGTTTTATACTAGAGTCTAGTACGGAGTTTTGGAGTTTCGTCTATCGAATTAATGTCGGCTTCACCAAGACAGTCAAAGGTCCAAAATTTTCACGGTTGCGGATAAGGACATTGATATTTTTCTTTTGGTTACGGAAAGATAAATTTAATTAAAAAAAAAAAAAAAGAGTAAATAAATTTTCCTCCCAAATTTTTGAAGATGTTAAAAAAATACAATCAAATTTTTTATAAAATTAATAATATTTTTAAAATATTTATAAAATTTAATAGTATAAAATAATAAATCAAAATTCGATAATATTTTTTTAACAATTCCAAAAATTTAATAGTAAAAAAATTTATTTATTCTAATAATATTATTTGTTATCAATTATAATTTATCTCAAATTAATGTAATATTTTGTGATTGGTAGATATATTACATTATGGGATATACTTACTATTAAAGTGTGCCAAATATGTTGAGTTGTTGATGTAATATTTGGTGATTGGTAAATATATTACATTATTAGGCATACTAATAATATGATACCAATTAAAATGTGCCAAATATGTTAAAAAATTTTCACAACTTAAGATAAAAAGTATTTTCCTATAAATAAAATAAAAAAGTACAACCTAGTAATAATAATACCATAAGCAACCTAATAGAAGTATAGCTAGTTTAAACTAAATAGAATAAATAATAATATTTTTTTACCCTAAGAATTCAACTAGAGGAAAAACATAAAGCTCAAAAATCAACACAAACAATAAATAAAATCAAACCATATCATACTGATCAAATCACACTCTCCAAAACCAGTGTTAAACACCTTCCTAGTTGCCCAACTAGAAGAAAAGGAGCAAACTGATCAAGTTAAAGGAGACAAAAAGACAAACCAGACCAGACATCAACAAAAGATAAACAACGAAAAGAGTACGACACTAAAATAGTTTTCACAACCAGAGATACCCACTAGACCAATACAAAAGAAACTCGGTAAAAAATAAAAATAAAAACAATACTGCATGTTGAAAATCAAGAAAATTATCACTAAAGTCCAAACCTCTATCGCCAAAATCAAACACCTTACTACAGGGAGTGCCCATGCCTAATCCAACTCCCCCATACAATCAACAAAATATTGTTAAGATACCCTAGCACTCACCCATACTCTCCAGAGCTTAATCATTAAAGCATCAAAGGCTAACAAATCAAATCCAATTGCAAGCTCTAAGCAGTCGATAACTGCTAAACATATTATTCATACCGAAACAGATTGTAACAAATACAAACTATTAGAATCAACAAGCAGAACCAGAGGACCCAAAATCACACACAAAAGGTGGATTGGAAACCAACGACTCACGAATAAAAGGAACACAGATTGCAATCTAGCACGCGACTGAAAAATTGTTCCGGAGAGAAGAGCCCCTTGGAGAAATGTAAACTAAGAGAAAAACGATCACGAAAAAATTAAACCTCCACTCGAGCAGTGAAGCAGAATGGACGATGTTTTGATCGTTGGATGGCGACGAGTTGAACCAACGAAGAGATGGAATCGTCGAGAGGTTGTACTCGGCGACTACTGTTTTTCCTCGATCACAAAATTGCGATTCAGATCGGCATTATGATCGAGCAAGAGAAAGCTTCACCACTTCAATACTGTTATTTGTACGGTGTTTGTGTTTGATCTGATTGCTTTTGCACTCACTATTACTGCTGAGCAGAGGATGAATTCTATAGATCTCGACTTGGAATCTTAGATCAACCTTTTCCTCGATAGTGGATCTGTGTGATTTGGTTGGCGTCGGTGACCAACTTTATCAGAAGAAATGGAGGCAGCTAAAACCTTTTGTTCCAATATCACTGACTCTCGATCTCGACTTTGTTAGCTTCTTCTTGCTAGTAGGCGTTGTTTGAAGAGTAGGAAAATACAAAGAAAATGCAAGAAGAGCTGAGAGACGATAAAGACATTGACATTGAAGAATGAAAATTTATTCACCCAATATTTCCTACACTTTTTGTTGGGAAAATTGCCACACATTTTTGTTTGGTGAAAATCATAAAAGGCAAATGTCTTGAGCTAATTTCACAATGCACAATTGTATGTTTAGAGTCAAAAGGTCCAATATTTTCATTGTTACAGATAAAGACATTGACATCGAAGAATGAAAATTTATTCACCCAATATTTCCAACCCTTTTTGTTTGGAAAATTGCAACACATTTTAAGTTGTGAAATTTTTTCATGAGATGTTTAAATTTTACATAAATTACTTAAAATAAGGTCCACTTTAGGTGAAAGTCATAAAGGCAAATGAGTTAAACCAATTTAACAATGTACAATTGTCTGTTTAAAATCTTCACATACCAACGTAAAAAAGGAAAAGGAAAAAATAATACGAGTTATAGAATTATCATATAGCACGTGAAAATTGTACACATATTTAATACTTGTAAATGTTAGAATTAAGTGTGAAGTACATCATGTGAAATAGCCTTTTTTTTTTTTTTTTTAATATATAAATCAAATTTTATTTGGTGTAATCCAAACCTGTAATTTAAAATAAAAGTGATGTATTGTACCACTAGATCATAAGTGAAACTATGTGGAATAAGGTTAAGTGAAACTATATTCTGCAACATTGGTATTCTTTGTATATTGCCCACATTTGTGCAAAATTGTTAAAAAAAGTCGGTCACTAAAAAACATTCAAACTTAAGAACTGTAGAATTACTCTATATGCCCTGTTCATCTCCACTTTTCTTTTAACCCAGCTGGAGCTTGGGATTCTGTAAGAGATGTGATACAGAATAAAGTAATGATTACAATCACCTGCTTTAGAGAATCTAGTTTGCATGCAAAGCATCTGAGAGAGTTCTCTGCAGATACCAAAAGTTACCATGTGCCAAGCTACAAGATAGTACCTGAGATCAAAATCATCCAACTATCACGTGATAATCGTGTGATAAGATTTTAAGACATTGACTGTTTACAACTTTTATAATCCCGTTATCTTCACCAGCTACAAATACCTACTTCTGCATTAATTGTTTATATAGGAATGTCGGTTAAAGAAATACATTACAAACACCAGCAAAGAGTGAAATTGAAATGGCGCTAGGAAGGTAAAGAGTTTGCTCTAGCCATATAAACACACATGTTTCAAATTTTGCCTAATATCTCACGGGGCCTTTAGGCACAATACATCAGAGATAGGGAGAGATGTATGCCTTACGATGTACGAAGATTTTCTAACTAATGTATGTTGGGTGATTATTAAAATAAATATTTTATTTTTTAAAATAAATTTAATGGCTGAATTTGACTAGGTAAATCTAATGATCCAAAATATTAGCATGTAACTTACAGAACATATAAGTTAGAAGAAGCATCCCCATAAAAAGTGTGTCAAGCAAATATACACGTTTATAACACTTCAACACACCACATTTACGACCCATGGAAAGGCTACACAAAAACAAAAATAGAACTTGTACACATAAGGGGGAAAGTTAAACAAAGGTTAATTTAGAGGTTTAACATCCCATAATGGACCCAGAAACACTTTGAAGTTAATCTTTCACTTGCAGTCTTGAGGGGTTATGGCAGTGCTTGGACATGCAATATGCTACTTTAGTTTTTTTCTTGTCATTCTCTAAATTTAAAAGACCTTTAAATACACAAAAATCATACTAGATTTGTGTACTTTATAGTTATACCTCCTCATAGAAGTGTTTGGATTGAGATTGTTGATTAGACACTGATTAGCATTTACTTTTCAAGTGCATCAAATTCCCAGTCGTGAATCTCATCTGGTGAGTCCTCTCCTTCAGATTTCCCAATTTCTTCTGATTCTATTCTCGATAGTTCTGTCCCTTGCACCATATTAACAGTCTTTATAGACAAAGAAGTTATGACTTCTTGCAGTCTATATGGAGTCCCATTTGTCTGATCAGAGGAAGGAGAGAGAATTTTATCTATGTTAAAACCACCTAATGGCATCTCAAATCTTTGGGCTTGAGTTTCAATTTTTAATATCGGTCTCTCAATAGATTTGAATTCTTTTTTTCGGTTTTCCACTGCATCAAATAGCTCCTGTACCTTCTTATCATCTTTCCTGAATCAAATGTGTAGAGTTCATCAAATTTTAAGGGAGTTAGGTTTCTAATCCAAATAGTAGTTCACATGAGAAGTGAATAGAAAATGACAAAAATATGGTAACCTGAAAACCCCTTCACTTTGAATGTAGAATTGCTTCTTCATGGTGTCAACTATTTTGAAGGTAGTCAACAACTAACAAATGACAGAGCAATAGATATTTAATCCAAAGAGAAAATTCCAAAAACGCACAAAAACTTGCATAAACAGATGGCATTTCAATTCTGCTTTTGAAAATGAGACAATTGTCGTAAAAAGAAAAGGAAAAAAAGAAGGCGGCATCTCTTGGTTAGTAATTGGCACTGCAGCTATAGTTGACAAAGTTTAAAGAACAAGAAAGTAAACTAAACAAAGCTAAGAGAGAAGAGGAGCCAAAAAAAAGACATGTAACTGGAAAAAGAGTAACTTAAAGGGAAAACAATACTTATAACACCCATAAAACTTTTTACTACAAAAATAGCACATTTTATATTCACTTCGTATATTTTTAATACAAATAGAAAGCCCACCTTAAATATACCACATTAAATGCCGGTCAGTTCTGACACCGTTCAAGTTAAACTTTGGCCAGTTAAATTCGTTCAATGTTGAACTCTAGCTGGTTAAATTCCATTCAATGATATTGGAGTGTTGTTTTTGTCATAAATTTTAGTGGTGTTATTTGAATCGTAATTTTTAAAATTGAAATTAACTGAAGCTTCCAAAGTAAACTGGAATCTCTTAGACATATATCAAAATAGTACGTACCTTGGTCTCAATATCTAAATATTGCTCTTCAAGATCTTGCCTCATGTTTGGTACATTTGGAGTTGCATCGTCTTTACTGGGTGTTATGTTTGATCCAAAGTATTGTAACCAATAGTCAGATCCCGGCTCTACTGTTTGAGAAAAATTATCAAAAGAAACAGAGAAAATTACCCTTGCATTTTACTCAGGTTTTCCGCAAGTTCCCTAATACGAGTGACAGGTGAACCCAATTTTTCCTAGTTGTGACACAAGATAGAAATGTCCATGTACATGAGAAATTGGAAAAGATGTGTTGTGTAGTCAAGTAGGAATTATATATACATTATTTGATTTGGAAAATAAAAAGAACAACTAATAAAAGAAGTAATACCTTATATGTATTGAGAAGATGAATGACCAAATCTGCAAAATAGTTTCCGTATCTTTCTAGTTCATTCCTTGAACAAGTAATACAAAATATAGTCACTATTTGTAAAACTTGTAACACACCAGATAAGAATGTGGCACATAAGTTCATACAAATATATCATTAGCAAATTATCTCAATTTCTATAAAATAAAGAGTGGCTGCAACAGTTATACTTGCTGATCAGAACATAGTATAAGTACATACTTGACCTGCTTCTCCGTTTGCTCTGTATAAGATGTTTGCAGACGCCAAGTATTTTCCAGAAATTTGATAGAACTGTTAACAACCTCAGCTTCTTCTCTATATGAAATAACTGATCTTGATAGCTCTTCTTCCTATTATTAGGCAATATTAAAATAGACAGCTTATGCTAAGCCACATGGTGTAGAACATATTTAAAATGTTAATTCTACGGTAGTAACAATAAATAGTTAACGTATTACTATTACTATCATTAACATTGTATAGTTCATTCTAGGTATTAATATGAAATTGTTTTATAGTTAGGATTAGCTTTCCAGATGGACGCGTATATGCGTATAAATACCGAATTAGATTAATGAATGAAGTATTTCATAATTTAATTTGGTATCGGAGTAACAGAAAAAAAAATCAAGCTTCCACTCTCCTGAAGTTAAATCCCATTTCCAGCCACAGTTTTTGTTGACCAGCTATTTGAGGTGTTCTTACATCCTGAAAGCCTGAGCAACAGCTGCCAACTACCAGCCAAGCTTTGCCGCCGCAAGCCCCTTTTCTGCACCGGCACCATTGCCGCACCGACACAATCTGCCCGGTTTTTATTTTATATTTTTAGCGCTATCGTGAGTCGTGGGTCTTCAAATCTGTTTAGTTCCTTCCCGAGATATTTGTGGGTTATCTATATTATTTGTCAGCTATAAACTATGTCTAAAAATAAAGACTCCAATTCTCCCTCGTTAATTGAAAGTCAACACAGTAAAATTGTTTCTACCACTACTATACATGATGGGTCTTCTTCTATTAATATTAAATTGGATAGTACAAATTATCATATTTGGTTCAAAATTTTAGAGATGCATATTGTCAGAAGAGAGAAAAGGGTTACATTAACAGAAGAAAACTCCTCCAAAAGCGGATGACCTTACTTTTGGTAAGTGGGAAATTGAAGATGCCCTAGTCAAATCTTGGTTGATCAACTCCATGACTGATAAGCTAATTTCTCATTTTGTTCAATGTGGAACTGTAAAAGAAGTTTGGGATGTAGTTAAAAAAAGCTATCTTGATGTTTCTGACTCTTCTCAGGCATATGAACTAAGGAAAAAGTCTTTTCAATTACAACAAAGTGGACAATCTCTTGTTGAATATTACAATGAACTAAACTCCACTTTTATTTAACTTGATTACCAAAGGCCTAATGATATGGAGCATGCTAATGATATTGAAAAACTAAGTGAACTATTGAAGATCAAGTTTATATATTTTTGGCTAGATTTGATCAAAGTTTGAATCAAGTTAGCAGTTGAGTTTTGACTACTTCTCTTCTGCCAAGCCTAGAAGAAGCTTATTCACAGGTCCATCGTGAACTACAAAGACAAACTACTATGGAAACTGAAGGTCGCCTTGAGGCCTTAACCTTTATTATCCAAAAGAATAAAACCCATTCGAATCCTCCCATCGCTGACCTTGGTTCTCGATATTTCATCTATTGCAATAGTACCAGACATACCATTGATATTTGTTGGAAAAAACATGGCTATTTGGAGTGGTTCAAACTTAAGCAAGTTGAGAAAAAAAAAGAACTTAGCTAAGTTGCTACTAACAACCCTCCATCTTCTGCATCTTATGTTTCTTAATTGACTATTCAAGAAGGTAATTTTGGTTATGTTTGTGAAATGAATGATAGGATTTGATTGAATTCTAAACAATTTTGTTCTATTTTCTGAATATGAATTGTACAAACCATATGTCCTAATTTATAATACAAAAGGAATAAGGGAAAGAAGAAAACTAATTAATACATAAAATTTCTTAATTAATACACAATATTTTCTATCCATTTTTGACTATTTTCTAACCATATTTAATCTGCTAGAATCTGTTAAATTAATTACTTTCCATTAGTCAATGATTTTATCACTCCCCCTTAAGTTCAATCATAAATGTTAATCATATCCAACTTGTGATTAAATTATCAAAGTTTGGTCGAGAAAGTCCTTTGATAAATATATCTGTTGTTCGTCTCTTTGGGAACATAAATCATGCAGATAGTTTGATTTTCAATCTTCTCTTTGATGAAGTGTCTATCCACTTCTACATGCTTGATTCTGTCAAGTTGAACTGGATTCAAAGATATATTAATGGAGGCTTTGTTGTCACAACAAAGTTTAATTAGGGACTTTATTACAACTCAAAGTTCATTCAAGAGTTTTTTCAACTATAAAGCTTCACAAATTTCTTGTGCTTTGAACTTTACTCCTAGCCACTACATTTTGTTTCTTGCTTCTTCAAGTTACTAAGTTGTAATATACTGAATAATCTCATAAACAATTCAGATAAGAATAATAATATCCAAGAGAAAATTCAATAACATTCAGAAAATTGATTAACAAAACTAAAACAAATTCAGCCGAGCTTTCGAGAGGCTCGGTACTCTCCACGATCAAGTTTGATTACAAAATTCTTGATAGCCCTTCTCCCACGCTCTCTACGTTCTTATTACCATTCCACTAGCTTCTAACAGAATTCCTACGTGGAATTGGTTGCAACAAACTCCTGACAGCATCTCCCACCATCACACTACATTAAATGACTTTCTTACCCCTCCTAGAATAAGTGAAATGCACTTGAGGCCTTACAATACCCCCCTCTGACACATTCACCTTGTCCTCAAGGTGAAAACTGGGAAACTGTTGTTGAATGCCATAGAAATCCTCCCATGTAGCTTCAAATTCTGGAAGATGCTTCCATTTGATGAGGACCTCGATGTTATTAGTTTGTCCCGGCACTTTATGACGCACTCCTAAAACCAATTCAGGTTCTACTATCAATTCCAAATCAGAATTGATTTGAGGAGGAAGAGTGGGAGATGAAATGGTGGCTCCTAGGGCGGCTCTTAATTGGGATATATGAAAAACTGGATGGATAGATGTTGAAGGAGGCAACTCCAACTTGTAAGCCACTTCCCCAATTCGTTGTATAATCTTGTAAGGTCCATAAAAACGAGCTGCCAACTTGTCATAGGGTCGCTTAGCCAATGAATGCTGTCTATAGGGTCTAAGTTTCAGGAACACCCAATCTCCAATAACAAATGTTGCGTGGTGGCGCTTGTTGTCGGCATAGAATTTCATCCTTTGTTGAGCACGCAACAAGTGCATCTTGAGATCATCTAGGTTAGCATCTCTATCAGTTAATAACTGATCTACTGCAGAAACAACTGCTTCACCTTTTCCATACCTGATTAACTTTGGGGGTGCCCTTCCATACACGGTGTGAAATGGAGTGGTGCCTGTAGAAGTATGATAGGATGTATTATACCAATACTCTGCCCAATGTAACCATTTGGCCCAATGTCGAGGTTTCTCTGTGGCAAAGCAACGTAGATATGTTTCTAGGCACTTGTTTACTACTTCAGTTTGTCCATCTGATTGGGGGTAGTAGGCAGTACTTCGTTTTAAAGAAGTCCCTTGTAATTTGAATAATTCCTTCCAGAAATGGCTCACAAAAATGCGGTCACGATCAGAAATGATTGATTGAGGGACCCCATGAAGCCTTACTATTTCCTGTGTGAACAATTTGGCCACGGTAGCAGCCGTGAAAGGGTGTTTTAATCCCAAAAAATGAGCATACTTGCTCAATCTGTCCACAATCACCAAAATGGTGTCTATTCCCTCGGACTTAGGCAATCCCTCTATGAAGTCCATAGTAATTGCTTCCCAAATTTGATGAGGCAAGGGAATGGGTTGTAACAACCCAGCTGGGGTGGTTGTTTGATGTTTATACTGTTGGCAGATGAGACAGTGTTGCACAAACTGTATGACATCCTTGCGCATACCCTCCCAATACAGCTCAGAGGAGACTCTTTGGAATGTCTTGTTTTCCCCAGAGTGTCCTCCACTAATTGAAGCATGGAACTCCTTGAGGATAACAGGAAGCAACTTAGAACCCTTAGGGATTACCAATCTCCCCTTAAAATGTAACAGTCCATTTATGATGGTGAATCCTGCGACTGGTGGGTTGCCTTCTTTAGTGCTAAGAGTTAGATTTTTCAAAAAATCATTGTCTTCAATTTCCTTAAGCAGCTCCGGCCAATGCTGCCATTGAGGAACCCCCATCTCCATTAACTCAAGTGAGTCAGGCTTCCTGGAAAGGGCATCAGCCACCTTGTTGCTAGCCCCTGTGCGGTATTGGATTTCAAAACTATATCCCATGAGTTTGGAAATCCATTTCTGGTAATTAGAGCTCACAATTCTCTGTTCAAACAGAAATTTAAGACTTTGTTGGTCAGTTTTGACAATGAAGTGTCTGCCTAACAAGTATGGTCGCCATTTGCCTACTGCAAATACTATGGCCATTAGTTCCTTCTCATAGATTGACTTCATCCTTGCTCGTGGCCCTAAGGAATGGCTGAAATAAGCTATTGGCCTCTGGTGTTGAAGCAAAACTGCCCCCAATCCAAAACCTGACGCATCAGTTTCCACAACAAATGACTGAGAGAAATCTGGCATGGCTAGTACAGGCACTTGAGTCATGGCTGCCTTGAGTGAATTGAAAGCTTGAGTGGCTGCTTCAGTCCAATGGTAATTGTCTTTCTTAAGTTGGTCTGTGAGTGGTAGGGCTAATTGAGCATACCCAGCCACGAACTTTCTGTAATAACCAGTGAGGCCTAGGAACCCTCTCAGTTCCTTAATATTCTTAGGAACTGGCCACACAAGCATGGCTTGTATCTTGCTGGGATCAGCTGCGACTCCTTGACCTGATATTATATGCCCAAGGTAAGCAACCTCCTTCTTTCCAAATTCACATTTCTTCCGGTTGGCATACAATTGGTGAGAATGGAGCAGTTCTAATACCAATTTCAAATGCTGCTTATGGGTGACTTGATCTGGGCTGTAAATCAAAATGTCGTCAAAGAAAACTAATACAAATTTTCTGAGAAAAGGTTTGAATACCTCATTCATTACAGATTGGAAGGTGGAGGGAGCATTGGTTAAGCCAAAAGGCATGACCAAAAACTCATAGTGGCCTTCATGGGTTCTGAATGCGGTTTTGTGCACATCTTCTTCTTTGACTCGAATTTGGTGATAGCCCGATTTCAGGTCCAATTTGGAGAAGTACTGTGCTCCATGCAACTCATCCAGTAGCTCTTCTATTACTGGTATAGGAAATTTGTCCAATACAGTTGCTTTATTGAGCATCCTGTAATCAACACAGAATCTCCAAGACCCATCCTTCTTCTTCACTAGGATCACAGGGCTGGAAAAAGGACTCGTGCTAGTTCTGATAACTCCTGCTTGCAGCATTTCCTTAATGAGTCTCTCTATTTCATCTTTTTGGAAATGTGGATACCTATATGGTCTGACACTCACAGGGCCGTGTCCCTCTTTGAGAATGATTTGGTGATCTTTGTGTCGCTTTGGAGGTAGCCCTTCAGGCATGTTGAACACATTTTCATATTCGTCTACAATGCTTTGTATGTAATCTGGAAGGTCCTGAACTACTTGGGGAGAGTCAACCTGGTTGAGATCAACTAAGATGCCATTTCCTTCTTGCCTCAATGTCTTAACCATGGCTCTTAAAGATATTTTAGAGGTTCCAAGAGAAGGATCGCCTCGTAGGGTGACATTCTGATCTCCCAAAGTGAACTTCATAATCTGTAGCTTCCAGTTTGTATGAGTCATTCCCAGTGTTTCCAGCCATTGGATTCCCAGAATTATATCTGTGCTCCCCAAATTCAAGGGTAGAAAATCGTCCTCGATGGTAAGTTCTTGCAATTGTAGCTTGATTCCTTTACAAATTCCCTCTCCCCTGACTGAGCTTCCTGAACCCAGGGTCACTCCATACCCTCGGGTTTTAATGATTGGAACGTTGAGCTTAGTCACCAATTGAAGCGAAATGAAATTGTGCGTCGCGCCTGGGTCGATCAGCGTGATCACTCTCTGTTCCCCTAAATAACCGATCAATTTCATTGTCTTTGGGGAAGTAAAACCTACGACGGAATTGAGAGATACTTCAATTTCTGGAGTCAGTTCAGTGATCTCGAGTTCGATTTCATCTGATTCCTCTTCATTATCCTCATCATCTTCGACAATCATCACTCTCAAATCCTTCTTTGTACACTTGTGTCCTGGAGCCCATTTATTATCACACCGGTAGCATATCCCTCGCTCTCTCTTTTGTTGAAGTTCCGAATCAGTTAATCGTCGGAATTCGGTTACTGGTTTGTTGGTTGGTGGTGCGCCGCCTATACTGGCTTGGTTCGAGCTGGTCGGAGTAGATGGGTAACGACCAGAGCTCTGGGTCTTATGAATTGCCATTGGGCTTCGATTTGGAAAGGACCGATTAGTAAGGATCAGCTTCTCTTCCACCATTTGGGCCAGGTCCATGGCTCGACCCAAAGTGTGAGGGCCCAATATTCTAAGTTCCACCCTTATCTCTGCCTTCAGCCCGTTGATGAAGGTTCCCAAAGCTATCTCTTCGGAAACGTTTTCCAGAGGCGCTGACAACTCGATAAATCTCCGGCGATATTCCATCACCGTTCCCCTCTGCTCCAAAGACAACCACTGCTCGTACAACGTACCCCCTTGGGTTGAACGAAATTGCCTGAGTATCATCAGTTTCATCTCTTCCCAAGTTGCGAAAACCCTTTTCTTGCTTTCCCATTGATACCAGAGGAGGACGTCGCCTTCAAAGCTCACCACCGCAGCTTCTAACTTCTCCTCATTACTCATCCGGTGAAAGGTATAGTACCTTTCAGCTCTCATAATCCAGCCATCTGGATTATTGCCATCGAACAACGGCATATCTAGTTTCCGAAAACGAAAGTCATGTCGAGGTCCTACTTGGTTGCTGGTTTCTCCAACTCCTCTCATGCTCCCTTGAAAGCCTATTCCCGTTGGACTCATCGCTAAGACTTCTGGTGCCTTTCCAGTGGTAGATGATGATTGTCTCTGAGAGTCTTCATGGAGCTTAAGTAATTGTTCGAACCTGAAGTTCAACTGCTGGGATAAGGTAAGTATTTCTTCCTTTAGCTCTCCTACTTCCTTTCCCAATTTCTCTTGCGCTTCGTGCATGTGTTCTAACACCCCTTCCATTGCATCCACCCTCTGATTTGTGTTCTTAGCCATTTCCTCCCAATTTCGTCTGCTTTGATACCAATTTGTAATATACTGAATAATCTCATAAACAATTCAGATAAGAATAATAATATCCAAGAGAAAACTCAATAACATTCAGAAAATTGATTAACAAAACTAAAACAAATTCAGCCGAGCTTTCGAGAGGCTCGGTACTCTCCACGATCAAGTTTGATTACAAAATTCTTGATAGCCCTTCTCCCACGCTCTCTACGTTCTTATTACCATTCCACTAGCTTCTAACAGAATTCCTACGTGGAATTGGTTGCAACAAACTCCTGACAGCATCTCCCACCATCACACTACATTAAATGACTTTCTTACCCCTCCTAGAATAAGTGAAATGCACTTGAGGCCTTACATAAGTTCCCAAAAAACAAAGGTACAATACTCAATAGTGGATCTTCTATCTTTTGCTGAGCCAGCCCAGTCTGCATCAATAAAGATTTCTATATTTTTGGATTCATTTTTTTTGAAATACAATCCTCTACCTGGTGATCCTTTTAGATACCTGAGAATTTTATACACAGCTTCCGAGGAAACTTCCTTTAGAGAGTATAGCTTACTTACTGCAAATACAATATCAGGTCTGGTTTAAGATAGATAGATGAGTTTTCCTACCAGTCTTTGGTATCTGCCTTTGTCTATTGCTTTTTGACAATGCTCACAAAACGGTCTTTTTCGCCATAAATTTGGGCTTGGTCCACTTTGATTTATATTTGGCCCAAGGGCTGATTTATTTTGGACAACATGAGCCAAAGGATGAGAAGGCTCATGACTCAACCCATTTTGATTTACATTTGGCCCATTTTTCGGCCCATATACCCCAGCCTTTAGGGCTGATTTTTCAGAATTTTCCAACCTGAGAGGCTTGATGGTTGGAGAAGGAAATGAGAGTTCTCCAAGCATTACATTGCGCCGATGATCCTCCCAACGAACCTTTGTGAAGACTTCCAGAACCGACGGCAATGGTCTCCGACTAAGTGCCCTCCCCTGAACATCATCAAGTTCCCTGTTCAGTCCGGTGAGGAATTCGAACACTTATTTGTTTTCCAATTTCTTCCAATAATGGGTACTATCTCCTGGGCATTCCCACTCTTCTTCAATACTCAAATCAATTTCTTGCCATACTCAAATCATCTCCATATAATATAGTCAGTAAAATCTTTCTCTCCCTGTCTAATTTGCCAGAGTTTAATTTAAGTTCAAAAAGATGGGCAACATATCCGCCGTCAAAATAGGTTTCTCTTACAGCTTGCCAAATGTCTTTTGTTGTGGGTAAGAACAGATAGCTTTTTCCAATGGAGGGTACCATGGAGTGGATGAGCCAAGCTGTAACTATTGAATTTTTTGAGCTCCAACATTGGAGAGCTTCTGGAATGGTGTCTACTGGTTTCTTCGTTTCCTTGATAAGGTAACCTAATTTTCCCTTTTCATTAATAACTAATTTTATTGATTGAGATCACTCCCTGAAATTTTTACATTTAGCTTTTCCACTAATAATTGTAAGAATGAGCTATCATTCGAGCTCAAGATGAAGAGTGATTCAGTTTCTAAAGTTTTTGTAGGAATTCCAGGGTTGGTTTCTATTTTATCTCCTATAGTTCTAATACTATGTGAAATGAATCATAGGATTTGATTGAATTATGAACAAAGCTAATTAATACAAAAGGAATAAGGGAAAAAAGAAAATTAATTAATACTGTTATTCAAGATTAAAGAGAATTATTTCACTTAATTCCATTGAAAAATAATATATGTATATATACACAAAGCTAGGATTATATCTTAGGAAACTATTTAATTAGAATCCCTATAATTAAGCTAATTAGTTATGTACACCTAATATACAAATAATTACAATTAATATATATTTAACACTCTCCCTCAAGTTGGAGCATAGATATTAATCATGCCCAACTTGTTACAAAATAATCAACCTGAACCCCATTTAAAAACTTTCGTGAAAATATCTCCTAGTTGTTCTCCAGTCTTCACATATCCTGTAGAAATCAAACTTTGCTGAATTTTCTTGCGGACGAAATGACAATCAATTTCAATATGTTTAGTTTGCTCATGAAACACAGGATTAGAAGCAATATGAAGAGCAGCTTGGTTATCACACCACAATTTTGCTAGTACTGAAGTTTTAAGACCTACTTCATTCAAGAGCTGATATATCCACATTATCTCATACGCAGACTGTGCCATAGCCCTATATTCTGACTCTATACTCAATCGTGACACAACATTCTGCTTCTTACTCTTCCATGAGACTAAATTTCCTCCAACGAAAATACAATAGCCTGATGTGGATCTTTTATTCACTTTGGAACCTGCCCAATCTGCATCTGAAAAACATTCAATATGAGTGTGCCCATGATTTGCATACAGGATACAACGTCCAGGTGCTCCTTTCAAGTAACACAAAATTTGCTCTAACGCTGCCCAATGATGAACTGTTAGGGATGACATAAATTAACTACGAACACTGACCGAATATGCAATGTCTGGAACGAGTCACGATAAAGTTAATTCAGCTTTCCAACCAACCTTCGATATCTCTCAGTATCTTTAAATAGTTTTCCATCTCCTGTAAGGTGGATATTCGGATTCATTGGAGCACTACAAGGCTTTGCTCTCAATTTTCCTGTCTCAGTTAATAAGTCAAGGACATATTTTCTCTAAGATAGAAAGATACCTTTTTTACTCCTTGTGACTTCAACACCCAAGAAATACTTTAGCATCCCCAAATCCTTCGTGTGAAACTGAGTGTGCAGGAAAGACTTAAGAGATGAAATTCCCGTAGTATCATTTCCAATAATAACAATGTCATCCACTATATGAATCCTAGCTTTGTAACCCTAATGCTCTAATACCATGTTATTCAAGATTGAAGAAAATTATTTCACTTAATTCCATTGAAAAATAATACACATATATACACAAAGCTAGGATTCTATCTTAGGAAACTATTTAATCAGGATCCCTATAATTAAGTTAATTAGTTATATACACCTAATATACAACTAATTACAATTAATATATATCTAACAAATACATAAAATTTCCTAATTAATACACAATATTTTCTATCAATTTTTGACTATTTTCATAACCATATTTGATCTACTGGAATCTGATGAATTAATTACTTTCCATTAGTTAATGATTTCATCAATGTTTTTATTTCTTCTACTTCTAACACTTGGCTTATTGACTCAGTGCTACCGATCATATGACTAGTGATTCATCTATTTTAAATCATTTAACATCTTCTGTTAAGTCTGTTCAAGTTACCAATGAGACACTAATGCCAATTATAAGGGTTGAGATTGTCTTCACTATCACCAAAATTCTCAACACTTTCTGTTTTACTTGCACTGAATCTAACTAACAATCTTTTGTCAAGTAATAAAATTACAAAAAATCTCGATTGTCCTATAACTTTTTACTCTACTCATTGTGTGTTTTAAGACTATCAAACGAAGATGACAATTGGCACTAATAGGGAGAGATGAGGTCTCTATTACTTGGAAACAAGAGAGGAGAACCCGAGGTGTGACTTTTAAGTAGATAGAGGGACTGAAAAGCAAAAGATTATCCTATGGCACTGTCGCTTAGGACATCTATCTTTTTCTTAATTAAGAAGTTTGTTTACTAAATTATTTTCTCACATTTTTGCTTCTAGTTTACGATGTAAACAATGCATTTTTGCTAAAACTCATCGTATTTCTTTCAAAATTAGTTAGAATAAAAATTCTACTTATTTTGGTCATGTCTATATTGATGTGTGGGTCCTTTCTCTACTCCTACTGCTTATAGTAAAAAATATTTGTTTCATTTATCGATGATTGTGCTAGAGTAACTTGGCTTTATTTGATGCAATCTAAGAAGGAAGTTATAGATATCTCTCAGTACTATGATATAATAGTTACATAATTTCATACCATGATTCAGGTGTTCTATTCTGATAATGGTCGTGAATTTTTAAATCAATCTCTTACTAACTTCTTCAAAATTTATGGCATCCTCCACCAGACAACATTGTTTATACACCACAGCAAAATGGCATAGCATAACATAAAAATCGTCATATCTTTGAGATGGCCCATGCCTTATGCTTCATTATGCATGTTCCTAAACAATTATGGGCAGAGGCTGTTATGACTATTGCCTATCTTATTAACCAAATGCCTGCTCGTATTATTAACTATCAAACTCTTTTGAGGATGTTGTCTCATTTTCACTCTATACCTTCTGCATTGAATCTTTGTCCTAAAGTTTTCAGGTGTTTGTTATGTTCATACTCATATCTTGCATAGGGACAAACTTGATCCATGTGCTTTAAAGTGTGTCTTTCTCAGTTACTCTTATACACAAAAGGGGTATAAATGTTTTCATCTACCTACTAGTAAATACTTTGTTTCTATGGATGTTCAGTTTTCTGAAAGTGAGTCTTATTTTTCAAAAAAAATTCCCTAACTACCCTTCAAGGGAAGATTAGTAGTAAGAAAGAAGAGAAGTTATGGTTGGAAGGAAAAAGTTATGGATGGGACGATAATGGGAAGGAGCATATTCCTACATAACGTGGTGACTCTTTAGAGTCTTTGCATCCTGTGGGAGAACCCGAACTAGATAAAGAAAGACCAGCTAACTTATTCCAACAACAATTTTCTAGGAAGAAACTGTTGAAATCCCAAAATATTAGGATTTGTTGATAAATCCAAATATCAAGAAATTTGTTAGTTTAAACTGTAAATATTATTTCATATCCTAACTTTATTTTTATTTTTTATTCCCTAATTGTACTATATATACCCTATTTGTATATACGATTATTAATCAAGAAAATATAATAAAAAAACAATTTTAATAATTCACATGGTATTAGAGCCTAAGCTTGTTATCAATGGAAGAAAATATTAGCGAATCTCATCCCTCTGAACGTACCAATAAGTAGACAGAGGAGATAGCTACACCCAATCCTAGTGGTATTGATAATTCCCCACTCCAAGTCACCATCGAGAAATTGAATGGCAAGAATTACTGAAAGTAAGCTTGATCCATCACACTCATCATTCAAGGAAAAGGGAAGATGGGTTACCTCACCGGTGATACAAAGAAGCCTGATGATCTAGCTTGTCTCCTGAAGTGGACGGCTGAAAATTCGATGATAATTTCGTAGATGGTCCACTCCATAAAGCCATCTATAGGAAAAACCTACCTATTTCTCTCCATGGAAAAAGAAATGTGGATAGCCGTGAAGAAGACCTATTGAGATTCTGGCAATTCCTCTCGGATCTTTGAGATCAAGACCCACCTTTGGCAAATACAAAAGGAAAATATCTCTATAACGGATTATTATATGGAAATGGTTGGATTGTAGCAAGAATTGGACTTGATTTGCAAAGAGGAATGGGAATGTGTTGGGGATAGTGTTCGGTATAAGAAAAAGATGGAGAATGAGCGAGTCTTCGAGTTTCTAGCTGGTCTCAACCGGGACCTCAATTAAGAGGCAGAATCCTCGACCAGCAGCCTCAACCATCGACGAGGGAGCGTTTTTCAGAGGTGCGGCGCGAGGAGTCCCGAAGAGTGGTGATGATGATAGGGTTGGAGCTGGAATGGCTATTTAGCTCACGGGCTGGAGATTGGGCCGAATAGACATACAGGCCGTGGAGCCCCATTACAATCCGAAGGGCCATAGGCCACGCACAGCCCATAAGCCACACACTCACATGAGCTGAAGACATATTCTGGTGGGTTGGGCTTGAGCTGTAATAATTCTAATGGGCAATTTGGGCTTCATCAATTCTCATGACCAAATTGGGCCTATTTATGAAAATACAGTCTATGGATTCATGTCACATGGGCCACAAAACAATGCTGGGCAGGCCCAAAACAAAAAAAGGCCTTGGTATGATCACTGTCGTAAAATGGGTCATATGAAGGATACGTGTTGGGAGTTATATGAAAAACCAACAGACTGAAAACCAAGGCAAAATTACAAAGTCAAGGATATCAGGTCTCTACTAATTAGAATGAAAACGACAAACTTGTGTCTACTTCAACATTTAACCCAGAGCAAATGGAACAACTTTATCAAAAGTTTTTCAAGTTTCAAACATTGGGTTAGTCTTCTATTTATGCTTCCTCTGGCTCGCTAGCACATAAAGGTAACTTTTTAACAGCTTTAATCTAAAAACTAATACTCCTTGGATTATTGACTCTGGTGCATCAGGTCACATGACAGACAACGAATTTTTTTCTTCATATATACCTTGTACTGGTAACTTGAAAGTAAGAATTGTAGATGGCACCCTTTCTCCAATTGCAAGAAAATGGAGTATTAAAATCTCTGAATCTGTTACTCTTGAGTGAGTCTTTCATGTCCCAAAATTATCCTGCAACTTGTTATCTGTCAGTAAATTAACAACTCATACAAATTGTTCTGCTAAATTCGTTTTATCATCTTATATTTTTCAAGATCTGTCATTAGGGAAGACGATTGACAGTGCTAGAGAGAGTGAAGGACTTTATTACTTTGAGACAACTAATGTGAGTGAACAGAATCAAATTAAAAATTGTGATTCTGCATCTGTCCCTAGGAATAATAATTTTCTGTTATGGCACTTTAGAATGAACCACCGTAATTTTCAGTATTTGAAACAATTCTTTCCCTCTCTTATCCAAAATAAAGAATTATTTGATTTATAAAGTGAAACATGTGAACTTGCTAAATACCATCGTACATCTTTTTCAAAATCCAAATAGACACCTTGCATGAGTTGAGTTACTCGAACTTGACACTTTACGATTTCGCACTAGTGTCAACATGACAAGAAACTGACATAGGCGCAAGATCTGAGGCCAACACTTGAAGAAATCTACCAACACTTACTATGCTAGCAGATTTGATAATCTTCCATGGTTGCAACTTGCGATGCTGAAAAAGAGGAAGTAGAAGAGGCTTCTTACTGTTTGTAATATGACGACTGTTGGGGTGTATAAGTGATGTACTTTGATCAAGTATAGGGGCTTAAATTTAAATAGTTTAAAAACAACTTGGGCATTAGTAAATGGGCTTATAATTGCTTAGAAAGTGGGCCAGCTAATTGAATTTGTTGAAGATGAGCTCAATTAAGTTTATAACTTTAAGAAATTATGTAAATAACTAAAAAAGAAAAATTCCAACTAGCTACTCCTCTTCACCTACTTGAGGTGGCACGGGTTATATTGATATCTCTTTTCCACTCTATACCTGATGCATTTAATTTGTCCTAAAGTCTTTGACTATATGTGTTATGTTCATGATGCACTTCATAGGGATGAACTTGGTCCACGTTCTCTTAAGTGGTTTTTCTTAGTTACAATAGTCTGTAGAAAGAGGTATAAATATTTTCACAAACTTACAGGTATATACTATGTGTTTATGGATGTATATAGTTCTGTGAGAAAGAGACCTATTTTTTTGAAGACATATCTCTATCTCATCCTCTTCAAAAGAAGATTAATATTAAGAAAGAGGAGAAGTTACGATTGAAAGAAAATAAGCGGTGGATTTCTGATAAGTGAGGATTTTTCTCCTATGGTGACTCTTTCGAGCCTTCTCATGTTGAAGGAGAACCCAAACTTGAGAAAGAAAGACAATATGATTTGTTGAGCCCATCTCATATATTCCAATAACGGTTGGATATTTAGGGCCCAACTTGACGAGTGTTGTCGTATTATTATTTTTATAAATGTACAGTGTATCCTGAATTTTTTATCATTAGGACAAACTTTTCATCCTTAACTACTTGTATAAATGTATAATATACCCAATTGGGTTAATGAATAAAAATAACTCCTTCATAATTTAATTTAAATTATGCTAGAATCATAAATTCAAAATCTGAATTATGGCATAATCAAAAGTGAAGTACCTTGGTTTTCAAATGTATAAGAATATCGTTGCTTGCGTTATCAAACTGATCTCTTTCTTCCCTTACATTGTGAAGGCGTGCACGAGCGGTACCCAGGGAGGTATTTACCTATCAAAACATTTGCCGCTTTAAACCCCTAATGAGACAAAAGGAAAGCCCAAAAGAACTTATCTCACAATTAATTGTGGACCGGACTCAAAGTGGCTAAATGCTTTCCCTCATAGGTAGATGAAATAGTACTTCCCATACAAATTAATAATAATAGAGAATGCAACTTTACAGCAATATGATTATGTTATCCATTAAAGAACCTAAGTTTGAAAGGTGAGGAGGAACCTTCTTCAATTCAGCTTCAAGATCCTCTTTATGCCTCTCAAGTTGTCCAATCGCTGCCATCAGTTCCTGAAAAATGTCACAGCAGAGTAATGTTTAATGTATGATGCATCTCAATCACTAAATATAGTCAGCAGTGAACAAGATTCTTAAATCAGCACAGGCTTTACAAACATTCCTTACCAACAGGGAGCTCAAGTGTACACTACAAAAAATTCAATCTCTCCCTTATAAAATAGAAATTATATGAAATTTGTCTAAAGCAATATCAGATAATGCAATTAATCATTTCGTTCTACATTTGCAGTATATGTGAATCAAAATACATTTAACAACAAATGCTGCTTATCTACTTTTGCAACCATGTAAGCCATCATAGGTAGTTTGAAGAGAGAACAGACTTCTTATTCCTTTGAATAAGCTCCATAGAACATGTGAAGAAAACCGAATTATTTTAACAGCAATAATAGTTATGAAATGAATTCCACCAATTGAATATTTAAATAATGAAAATTGCTTCTTATTTTCAAACTTCAGTAAAGGTTAACTTAATGAAATATTATAGACGATAACACGAACCACCCAATCATTGAAAAGTAGTTTATTTTCTAACAAGGCCTTTCTTGGCTGAATGCTTTCTTATAGTAGAAAGTCTGATGAGGGTAATAGCTCTCTCAATTAGAACGGAGCTTTTAATTTTTGATTGAGTATATACCTTCTCAAGCTGGAAAATTTCATTGGCTTTGGCCAGACGGAAATTGAGTGCTTCTTCTTTGTGAGATCTGCTCAAGATAATAAAGAAAGTATACTTAACAAAAGAAGTTAAAGGAAAAACCGGCGGATACTAAGAAATGTATAATCAAGAAAAAGGCAACACAACTACATTTTTACAGTTGATTCAAATATCAAGAATCATAGTGCACAATGAAAACCTGATTCATAAGAAAAATGGATGGACCTAAGTTCATATTTCTATTCCGCTGCTTGCAAATCCTGAACTTCCTTGTCAAAAGAAAAGTGTCAATTGCATTATGTCTGCGTCAATGAATCCTCATCTTTATGACAAATGAATTTTAGTTATGCAGCCAAATCCCATTAAACAATATGTAGCCTTTAATGAAAATGTTGATTTCAATATCAAAAGATTCCTTCTCATTAGTGGAGATTATCTACGTGTTATTTCAACTGTACAACAATGTATTCCTATGTTCTTAGTCCCTAACAAGCAGAAGTAAACTTATATCAATTGTCTCAAATAGAAGCACGGGAAACATCTCCCAAGTCAATACTAAGCTTCCCCCAAGTCAATACTAAGCACTAATGCTTTCTCTTTCATTTCGTTTCCTGACGAGCTATTTTAAAGCAATTGGAAAAGTACCAAACAAAGTAGCACACAAGCAGTAAGAATCAGTATAATAGTGCAAATAATTAAATGGATTTTCTTTATCCAGTCGTAATAATTTTGCCTGATACATAGAAAACGTAGGCCTCCTTTTCTTTTTCTTCAATACGAATAAGCATCTATTATTTCATGGACAAGCAATCTGCAAGAATACACGAGCATGTGGAAAGACAAAGCATGAGCAGGATGGTTGCTACCTGTGGTCCAAAATGCGGTTCTGAGCTTTAGAAGTTGAGTTAGAGAGAGATTCTGATAATACCTTCAGTTTATCGACCTGCATCATTAATGTGTACCATTACATAAAATAAAAAGGATCAGCATAACACACCATACTATCATAGCACCATACTAAAGAGGTGCAATATCTATTAAGATATTCATAGAAGATCTACCTAATAATTGCACTCTTAAACACATGCTCCTTACGGTTCTGAAAGTATCATTCAGTGTTAAATATCTGTGAAAGACAAAAAAGGAAAAGTATCTGGGTGCTTAAGTTTTGGATATATAAATTATAAATCTATAGTTTTTTTCGACAGTGTTCCTCTAAAAAGATTTTCAGATGGAATTTGGTGTGCAACTGTGCATACTATCTACTTTTCACTATTTACTCTCTTTGCTGGGTAATTTTAATAAAATATTAGCCTATATGTGAGGTTTGATGACTAATTCTCAATTCTATGACATTTTGATAATATAACTATATTCTACTATGGAAAACAAGGAATTGAGACCTTCTCAGCATGTATCCGTCGAGAATCCCCATATCTCAATGACTTCTTTTTCAGTAATAGAGCCTCCAAATTTGAAAATAAATGAATTTCTGCGAGTACCTGTTCCAGATTCTGCAAGGAACCAGAATTCAGATTCAAAAAGTCATAATTCTTGCTCAAGTACGTTACTAAACATTCTAGTTCTTATATTGTCTTAAAGATTAGGATAACAGGGCACCTTCAGAGATTAATATGAGTTCATAAGCAAGTACGCTGAAAGTTATATAACTTCAATTTTATATATAGAAACAAGGATTTCACTAAAAAATTGGGTTTATGTACCGTTTAAAAGGACATTTAAATCTCACAAATGTTTTCATTTGAAATGAAATGAGCGTTTGTTAGTAATTACAATGTTCAAAAGTACTGTTACAATTTTGTTGTGGAATGATTAAAAGTGGTTTTATAGACAATTATACCTTAAAGTTATGTTTGATAGGAAACGATGGAATGAAAGGGATTGATATTTCGGTCATTCCTTTATTTGGCTGGAGCTTTAGGAGGGAAAAGAATTGAATGAACTCCACCACTCGGAGTACTCTTTCCATCCACCTACTAACGGAATACTATAATTTTTTACTCATTTATGTGTTTTTTTTTTTCCTTCATTTTTTTCTCCCATTTTTGTTCATTTGAAACATGAAACATGAAACGTAATAAATATTATTTTTCACTTTTACTCCCATTTAGACACGATAACTTTTTGTATTTTATCCTAATTTTGATTCTTTATTCAAACCAAACATGTTTATAGACTTGTGGTAATACAATTTTCATTCCATTCAATTCCATTGATATTATGTTATTTAATGAACCAAACATGATCTGAGGGTGTGTTTGCGTGCTTAAAGGGAAGGGAATGAACATAAAATAAGTCATTTCATTGAATTCTTTTTTAGATCAAATTGTACTTGGTGTAATTCAAATATGTGATTTGAAACGAAAAATGGATAAATTTTACCGCCTATTAGGCACAACAGAAGCGTAATAAAATAAATCAAACAAACAAGAACACAAGAAATTTTATGTAGTTCGGCAAATTGCCTAATCCACACCCAACGTCCCAAAAGTTCCACTAATATAAATTCTTGAATACAAGTCTTAACCCAATACACCTATATTCCAACAATAATATTAGGAACCCGAAGTCACACTAAAACCCAAAACCCCATTGCACCCAAAATCCTCACATAAAGAGACCCAAAACAAATAAACTAAAAAGACCCATAATTCTTTGCTTTTTGGCAGCCCAAAAAAAACTCAAAACGCAAACAGCATAGTTCACCGTAATACATGCTTGATGTTGTGCTCACCAAAAAAAAAAAACTTCCAAATGACTAACATAAGTGGCTAATTTAGTCGTGACTTGAACTTCCATGAATGGTATAAAATCAAAAGGCATATATTAATTCAATATTTATCAACATGCCTTAAGCCTTCAAACCAAATTAATTCACAAAACTTTTGGTTTTCTAGTGGCCGAAGCCAAAACATTCTGAATTCTTTTTTTTAAAATGACATTTACTCCAACAATCTCTACCTTGGCTTAAAAAACATATTTGCATCAAGTATCAATTATGGCATGCTCGTACACACCCACATTGCACCCCATTTACAAGTAGAATGTACCCACCACTTCAGGTTCAACAAAAGACAACCTTACTCAATGTTGCTTCACCCTGAGAACAACCCTTTAACATCATACTCTTATCACCAAATCCAATAACCTTTTCATTTAAATTAACTTTTTTTCTTGCTTCACATTTCCACCATTCATGCAAGATTTCAAGTTCAACTTTACACCAACATTCACCGTATTCTTAGCGGCAAGTGCAGCTCAATCTCAAACAGTATCCCCAATCGACCTATACAAGTTACCCATCTTTTTCCCTTTCATAATAATCAAGGAATCTTTATTGATCTCGATAGAATTGTTCCATACAAAAAAATAATATTCCAAGGTTTTCAACCTACTCAATGAATCTAAATCCTTCCTTAAGTTGGGTACTGTTTCACATCGCCTAATATTTGGACAACTTCATTAGACATCTTCACCTTTATAGTACCCATACCAAGGCTTGCTCCTTGAACCATTAGTCATCACAACATCACCAGCATCACAAGGCTTGTACTTATCAAACAACTCCTTATTTGCACACATGTGAAATGAGCAAACATAATCCAAAATCCAATCAAGGTTTTAAAAGGTGGTTTTATGCCTTTGAGCATTTTTCTCATACGAGGCGAGGCATAAGCCTCGAGGAGGTATAAAGCGTAAACCTCATTTTGAAGAGTTTTAAACAAAATTAGAATAAAGTAATAAAAATTTTACATTTAATGATTATAATAACAAGTCAAAATGTGATTTTAGGTATTTTAATATGGAAAAAGTTACGATGGATAGAATTGGGATACTTGAGATCAAATACATAGTTTCATATTGGTTATTTTGCCCTCTAAAAACTAATTTTTAGCCTAGTATGGACTCATTGGATCACTAAGATTTTCAATTCACTTATGAGAAAACAATCACAGGCATAAATTTTGAGGTGTATAGCCTCATTGTGCACCTAATTGTGTAAGCCTTAACCAAAAACGATGCAAGCCTCAAATAAACCATTTGAGGGTAAACCTTAACTCGTTTGAGAAATGAGGCTTACTTAAGGCAAGTCTCAAATAGCAATTTAAAACCATGAATCCAATCATCCCATGAATCATCACCAATTGTCGAGCATATCACTATCACAAATTCCAATCACCTTTGTCCATTTAGCACCTTGTTGTTTCTCCTCATTAAGGTCTCGTATGGCCTTCAATCTTTCTTTGCAACACATTTTGATATGTATCCTCTTTCTTATAACAATAGAAACACTTAATATTGCACATTGAACGAGGCTTAAACCAATTTTTATCTCTACTTGGACATCTCCTCCTAGATCTACTTCTTCAGTAAGCTTGCTCTTGAATCACCCTTCGTAGCAAGACGATCTCCACATGTAGAACTAGCCACTTACATCTTATTACTAGTTTCTAATAGAGCCGTTAACACCTCATCCATGGTCAATGTAATATTTCCCTAAGAACTGAAGACAGTAATGAATCGTATAACTCAGGCAGCAAAGATAACAAAATCATTGCATGATCTTCATCTTGTATTTTCACATTAATCAGTAGCAACATATAAGCCCATTGTCTAAAACAATTCACATGACCTTTAACGTCACCATTTTTATCTATTTTAAGGAATACAATTGCTTCTTCAAATGCACCTTAAAAAACCCTTTTTGCACCCATATACCTTTTACATTGTCATTTTGAGTCTCAAACCTTCTTGTTGTTTCCATATTTTCCTTTAATTAGGACCACCCAACCATGAACTCATATACCACTTATTGGGCAAAGCAAAAGCACAATAACATAAATCAAGCAAACACCAGAAAGAATTTTAAGTGATTTGCCAAATTTCCTAGTCCACACCCAATAAAAATTCCACTAATATAAATTTTTGGATACAATTCTTGACTCAATAATCCAATATACCCTGTATCAAAGAACAATATTAGGAATCTAAATTCACACTCAAACCCAAAGCCACATTACACCCAAATTCCTCACGTACACAAAACCAAACCAAAAACCTAAAAAGACCCATAATGTTCTCATATATATATATACACACAAGTGGCTAATTTAGCTTCCAGTTAAACTTCCATGAACTGTATGAAATCAAAAGGCACATAATTCATTTAATATTAATCAATATGCCTCAAGCCTTCAAACCAAATTAATTCACAAAGCTTTTGGCTTTCTAGTGGCTGAAGCCAAAAACATTTTGAATTCTTTTTTTTAAATGCCCATTTACTCCAACGCCACCACACCATTAGGTGAATCACACTCCCATTAAATTCTTTACTTCTTTTTAAAAAGCTCATGAAAAATAAAGGCCCCAAAGAATTATAAAAAATTATTCCCACTGATTAACTCTAGAGGTCCCCTTAGTTACCTTTTCCAATTCCAATATCATCCCTACATTTAATATATTTATGTAATTTTATATATATTTACAATTGTTTCTTTTTATAGAGTAATATAAATTAAAAGCATTATTATTATTCGTTACACCTTAGTAAAACGAACACAAAGGCAATGAAGTTTTCACTTTCATTCCCAATCTAATTCATTTTCATTTTGATTTGAATTGAAAACATAATTAGTAAACAAATTGTAAAAGTGCTTTTGACATTTTTCCAAATGCATGATTGCATCTCATTAAAACCACTTTTTAGTACTTAAAAAAAGCTTCTTATAAAATTACTTCTACAAGGAAAGCTTCTAAACTTGGGTTTATATCATTTACATCAACTGATCAAGAGTCCGATCATTGCCAAAGCAAAAGCAACTTGCTCAGCTGGAACAGTTAAAAAAGCCACATGCAGAAAGGTAGACTCCAAATTGTTTTAGAATAAATAGAAGGCATATAATGGTGAACAACATTAATTTGGACACATTCAGAGTTGTATATGTACTCGAACAAGTATGTTTGCACATTATATGATTATTTGAGCAATCAACAAATTTAAGCTTACCTCTATTGTTTCAAGACTTGTTTCCTCAATTGACTTTTCACAACTCCTACTTGAAGGAAGCTGGAATGCTTTTGTTTTGTCAAGTCTTTCCTTTATATTGCAGGCTTCAGCATCTATTCTGTGAACATGGAACAGATTCGGAAAGTGAACTAAAAGAAGGTAATAAAGAGGGCATGTCCAAAATATTTTGACCCTAAAAATATCTATTCAATATTGAAACAGAAAAGAAAAATAAAATTGATAAGTTCACAAATCTAAAACATGAACCCCAAAACTGAGTTAACAATTATGAGGGAAGCACAAGTAATTCAGGAAAGAAAAAATATAGCATGCAAAATCTGGTTTTGTGAATTGTCAATGGTTAAATTCTCAGCTGTCAAAATAACCCATTATACACAATATAATTGATAACTCTATGAAAAGAGAGTTATGAATGTACTTTTAAGCCTGACATTTTACTTTTTTATTGTACAAATGATGTAAATTGTGCTAAACAAAATGTGTAAATCTGACTTTTATAGGTTAAATAGAGAAAATTGAATTTTCTGACTTTTTTTGAATCAGGTAGATTAACATAAAAGATGTGTGGATCTACATAAACGATGCTATGTGGATCCTAGAAATTGGTGAAAAGGGGATGTGAATGCACATAAGAAAGGCACTCAAAAACCGGCCCTGGAGCCATTGAACTGGCCAAGGCAGCGAAGAGCTGGCCAATTCAGTGTCTTTTTGGCATGTTCAGTTTTGTTCAACCTGGTTTTTATTGTATGGGACATGTGGCTTAGTGGCATGCTACCCATCATCTTGTGGGTTAAACCTATTTTTATCAATTAAAACCCAAACTTCCTCATTCAACTATTTTACACCATTTTTAGGATTTTACTGAGAAATATAGAGGGTTTTACAAGGAAAAAATGGATGTGGAGTACGGAGAATCAAGATTCCACTTTGGATTTGTTTTTTGTGAATAAATAATAGTTTCTTTACTCATTTATCAGAACAGTAACAGTACAATATACATATATTTATAAAATCAGACTATAAAACACACCCCTCAAGCTGGAGCATATATATTCATGTACGTCTTTTAGTAGCACATCAAAAAATACATAATATTAATAATAAATATGAGACATCAGTTAGTGACCCACACAAGTCTGAGTCCTAAATAGCATATACAATATACATATAATTTAATTGATCTCAAAATAACATGTTAGTTGTACATAATGTTATTTATGTATATTGTGTACATAACGTTTTATGTACATAATGTTATACGTACATTGTGTACATAATATACATAGTGTACGTAAACTAAACATGTATACTATTTGTACAAGTTATATTATTTTGGGATCAGTTTAATTATATATAAGTTAACATGATATTATGGCCCAAAATAACATGATAGCTACATAGAGTGTACACTTTGTACCTTATGTACAGCGTGTACATATGTTATATGTATATGTTATATATAACTAACATACTATTTTTGAACCAATTTAATTATATACATACTGTATATGTTATTTAGGGCCTAGATTCAAATTTTATGATTCCCTAATTACTATTACATGTTTGTTATTACATGTTTGGGTGATTTATTTATTGTCATGTTTAATGCTTTCAATTAATTAATCAATAATTGAGTGAGGTCTCTAATCTAGCTTAGGAAAGTAGAATTAGAGAATTCATATTGCATGGAATTATAACTAATCATGTACAACTCTGACTATATGTGAATTTAATGCATCCTATGTAATTCAGTGATTGAAATACCATGAGAATATGACTAACTGTAGTTTCATGGTGCTTGCAAACAGCACATGAATATTTAAGGTGCATATAGTTGATCATCTATGCTTGTAGATAATTAGGGGATTATAGTTGCACGTGCATGAATTCGGATGCAAGGGCTTTAGAAATTCTTAAATCTTGAATTTCCGATTTTTAAGATTTGGTTGGATTACTTATTTTATTTAAATATTTTATTTACAACAACCCCTTGTTCTTGAATTACTAATCACTTGCATGCCACTACAAATACTTGTGTGTGCTCAAGCATGTCACTTATGGGGAAGCATGGTGCTGACTCAATGATTCACCTAGTGCAAAAATTGAGGCACTTCATCATGTTACACTCTTGGTGAATATAGAAAACCAACTTCAAATTCAAGATTATCAGGACTCGATATGCTATGCTATGCAGGACTATACCTATATTTCATCAAAACAAAAAGGTGCAAAACAGTGTTTTCATCCATAATATCGAACAATTTAATTTTTAAAATGTTAAGCATCAACTCATAAATGCAAAAATAGAGGTAGAAAGAACATATTCCTCAACAACCTTGCCAGATCAGCGTTTACTTTCAGCCCTGCAATTGCAGCTTGAGCAAACTGGAGTAATTCTTCACGCTTTTCCTGGAAAAGAAAATGAAGAGAAGGCATTAGGTGAGAGATTTTGTTAAGTCACACTAAGTTAAAATCTCCAGTTATGCATTATTGCTTTGTGTTAACAACAGCAATGCTCCTAAATCAAGCCATCACAAGTTCACTTTTGTGGGATAAAATATAATGCAAAATTTCAAAGACAATTTTACTAGGAAATACTCTCCAGTTATGCATTATTGCTTTGTGTTAACAACAGCAATGCTCCTAAATCAAGCCATCACAAGTTCACTTTTGTGGGATAAAATATAATGCAAAATTTCAAAGACAATTTTACTAGGAAATACTCAATGTCAACTGAGTAGTAGTATGCAGAAAAGACCAATTTCTGAATTAAGTAGTAATTTTCAGTTTTCACTTTGCACCAATAAACAGTTTCTGACCTTTGTCTCATATAAGATGGCCGTTGAGGGAAGAAACTTAAGTAGATGCTACAAAGAAAATGTTTGATGATTGTTATTCAAGATTGAATAGGATTATTTCTCTCAATTCCATTGAAAAATAATACACATATATATACACAAAGCTAGGATTTTAACTTAGGAAAGTTATTAATTAGGATCCCTATAATTAAGCTAATTAGTTATATATACCTAATATATAGCTAATCACAATTAATATATATCTAACACTCCCCCTTAAGTTGGAGCATAGATATTAATCATGCCCAACTTGTTACAAAGATAATCAACCCGAACCCCATTTAAAACTTTCGTGAAGATATCTCCTAGTTGTTCTCCAGTCTTCACATATCTTGTAGAAATCAAACCTTGCTGAATTTTCTCGCGAACGAAATGCAATCAATTTCAATGTGTTTAGTTCGCTCATGAAACACAGGATTAGAAGCAATATGAAGAGCAGCTTGGTTATCACACCACAATTTTGCTAGTACTCAAGTTTTAAGACCTACTTCATTCAAGAGCTGGTATATCCACATTATCTCACACGCAGACTGTGCCATAGCCCTATATTCTGACTTTGCACTCGATTGTGACACAACACTCTGCTTCTTACTCTTCCATGAGACCAAATTTCCTCCACCAAAAATACAATAGCCTGATGTGGATCTTCTATCCACTTTGGAACCTGCTCAATCTGCATCTGAAAAACATTCAATATGAGTATGCCCATGATTTGCATACAAGATACCACGTCCAGGTGCTCCTTTCAAGTAACACAAAATTTGCTCTGACGCTGCCCAATGGTGAATTGTTGGGGATGACAGAAATTGACTAACAACACTGACCGAATATGCAATGTCTGGACGAGTCACAGTAAGGTAATTCAACTTTCCAACCAACCTTCGATATCTCTCAGCATCTTTAAATAGTTCCCCATCTCCTGTAAGGTGGATGTTCGGATTCATTAGAGCACTACAAGACTTTGCTCCTAATTTTCCTGTCTCAGTTAATAAGTCAAGAACGTATTTTCTCTGAGATAGAAAGATACTTTTTTACTCCTTGTGACTTCAACACTCAAGAAATACTTTAGCATTCCCAAATCCTTCGTGTGAAATTGAGTAAGCAAGAAAGACTTAAGAGATGAAATTCCCATAGTATCACTTCCAATAATAACAATGTCATCCACATACACAACTAAAAGAATGATACCAGTTTCTGATTGTTTGTAGAACACAGAATGGTCAGACTTGCTTTTCATCATACCAAACGTTTCTATAGCTTGACTAAATTTTCCAAACCAAGCACGAGGACTCTGTTTCAAACCATACAGAGATTTGCGGAGACGACAAACTCGCCCAGACTCCCCCTGAGCAACAAAACCAAGAGGTCGCTCCATATACACCTCCTCTTGAAGATCGCCATGAAGAAAAGCATTCTTGATATCTAGTTGATGCAAAGGCCAATTATGAGTAGCTGCCATAGAAATAAACAACCAAACAGAGGTCAATTTAGCAACAGGAGAGAAAGTGTCAGAATAGTCCACTCCATAGATTTGAGCATATTCCTTAGCAACAAGACGGGCCTTTAATCGAGCAACTGACCCATCCGGATTAACCTTAACTGTGAACACCCATTTGCATCCTATAGCTCGTTTCCCCGAAGGTAAATCAACCAAGTTCCAAGTACCATTGTCATCTAAAGCATTCATTTCCTCTATCATTGCATGATGCCAACCAGGATGAAATATGACTTCGTGAACAGTTTTAGGGATAGAAATAGATTCAAGAGAGGCAATAAAAGAGCAAGAGGAAGATGACAAGCAGTTATAAAAAACAAAAGAAGAAATAGGATAAGTACATTGACGTTTACCTTTGCGTAATGCAATAGGAAGATCATCTCTCATAACTGGATCTGAAAACGAAGGAGCAGGTGCAGGACATGAATCAGAAGGTCTATGTCTGAAGTAGACTTGAATAATAGGAGGCTTGGGAGCTGGATCCGAGACAAGTTCAAATGAAGTGATAGAATAGACTAACAAATTATCATCCTCTCCCTGACGTGCGAAAGGCGAAAAAGACGAAAAATATGATGTGTCTTTCATGAAGGTAACATCAATTGAGACAAGATATTTGTTAAGACTAGGACAATAACATCTATAACCTTTCTGAAGACGAGAATAACCAAGGAAGATACACTTCAAAGACTTGGGATCTAATTTAGTAACATGCGAATGAACATCCCGAACAAAACAAATGCTACCAAATATCTTAGGGTCAACCGAAAATAGTGACTTAATAGGAAACAGGATGTTGTAAGGAATGTCAACATGAAGAACAGATGAGGGCATGCAATTAATAAGAAATCATCCACAAAAGTAACAAAATACTTAAATCTAGGTTTAGACAAAATAGGACAAGGACCTCAAACATCAGAATGAACTAATTCAAAAAGAACACTAGCACGTTTATTAACTCTTGGAGTCGAACTAAGACAATAATGTTTTGCAAACTGATAAGACTCACAATCTAATGAAGACACTTTACTAAACTGAAGACAAAGCTTCTTGAATAAAGGAAGAGATGGATGACCCAGTTTACAATGTGCCTCGAAGGGAGAGGTTACACCAGAGCAAGCAACAGATTTCGGTATTGGTGTGTCAAGAATGTAGAGGCCTCAAGATTCATGTCTTTTACCAATAGTCTTCTTCGTCATAAGATCCTAAAATAAGCAATGATCAGGAAAGAATGAGATGCAACAGTTAAGATTGTGAGTAAGCCGACTTACAGAAATCAAATTAAAGGATAAGTTAGGTAAATGTAAGACAGACGACAAAAGAAGCAAGGAAGTAGGAATGATTGTGCCAGATCCAAGAACACGAGATGGTGACCCATCGGCTAAGGTAACAGTAGAGGTGGAAGTGTGTGACTGAAGAGTAGAAAAGAGACTAGAATTACCTGTCATATGATTTGTGGCACCAGAATCAATAACCTATTTGGAAGATGAAGAAAGAAGACACGCATTTGGTTTACCTGAATCAGCAATAGCAGTGACAGAAGGTGATGAAGACTTTAGTGATTCTTGATACTGTGAGAATTTGTTAAATTCATCTACAGAGATAAGAACCGATTTTTCAGAGATATTATAAGTGGATGCAATATGGGCCGAGTGACCTTTCTAATTCTTGTACTGAAGCTTTCTACAGTCACGTTTCGTATGTCCTGGATTGCGACAATAGTAACACACAATTCCTCCCGAATCCTGTGGTCGAGTTTCAAACCCTTGCGAGCCGCCTTCCTTGTTTTCACTCATATAGGTTGACCTTCCAAACTCATAATTATTATTTCGACGTACCAAAGCACCATTTATTTGAGCAGGTGGAGTGCCTTTTGTACGAAGTACTCGACTAAATACTTCTTGTAAAGAGATCTCAGAATCAAAAAGAACCTGTGACTTAGCAGTCTCAAAGTCAGAGGAAAGACCAGCAAGAAAACTCATGACAGCCATTTGCTCCCGTTGGCGTTGCTGAACCTTCACATCAGGACTAAAAGGCATCAAACTATTGAGCGCCGCATAAGTCTTCTTAAATTCTATAAAATAACTCGTGAGAGACTGATCTTGCTTGTTTGCACAGTAAAATGCCTTGCATACCTCATACATGCGATAAAGGTTTCCTTTACCAGAATATAAGAAATCCAAATAATCCATCAATTCCTTAACAAACTCACAATGATTGATCAAGCCAATTATCTCGCTCTCAATAGAGTTTCGAATCTGCAGAAATAAACGAGTGTCTTCTCGAAGCCATGTCTGCTTTGAATCATCGTTAGGAGGATCGTCAGTCAAATGAGTATCTTTATCAATACTTCTCAAATAAAGTCGAATGGTCTTGCTCCAATCCAAATAATTCGAGCCATTGAGCTTATGGTCCGTGATTTTAGACATTGCAGGCACCATATCCGTCATAACACTAGATTTCTTTTCAGTCATAACTCCTACAAACAACAAGACAGCGAACAAGCAAACAAACAAAATCCAACAAAGCAGCGAACAGAAAAGGCAGTGAACAAGAACACAAAATTGGCCAAAACCCGAATTGGAAGAACCCAAACCTGAACCAATGAGTGCCGAACCACCACAGACGACACAGGGAAACGCCGGCGAGCAGCATGAGGACGACCGGAGAAGATTTCAGGCAGAGACGCACTGTCACGTGCCGTCACGCGTCGACGCGTGGGAAGACTGCAGAAACTCGAGGTGGCACGTGGGGACCACTCGCGGCTCGTTTGGTCACCGGACTTCGTGGTTTTGCCAATCGGCGGCTAGGCTTCCTCCCTGTGCCGGCAGTGAGAGTAAATGTTGACTCGAAAAGGGTGTTCCAAGTTGGGACCCAAAAATGCACTAATACCTAATTTGTGTTTACTTAAAACCAAACCCTAATTTGGACGAAAAAATTCCAACTTTATAACCCTAATGCTCTGATACCATGTTATTCAAGATTGAATAGGATTATTTCTCTCAATTCTATTGAAAAATAATACACATATATATACACAAAGCTAGGATTCTAACTTAGGAAAGTTATTAATTAGGATCCCTATAATTAAGCTAATTAGTTATATATACCTAATATACAGCTAATCACAATTAATATATATCTAACAATGATAAAACCATTGAAGGATAATAATATGCAGGTTTCAACAGCAAGAATCAAATATTGTAGAAATAAGATTAACACAACTTTAAAAAAATAGATAGCTTTGTAGGATCCACTAGAAATGGAAACAGGCCTTTTCAAATATTGTAAAAATACTAAGAATTTTTTTATAAGAATACTATGAACGTTGTAACATAAGAGAGCTTGTTTCCTTAGCAAAAGTAGAAATGGTAACTGATATGGTCCTGAGTAACACCACCACAAAGCATGTGACATTTTCTCAAAAGAAAGATATATAAACTTATGTTTGAAATAAAAGGCATAACAGAAATTCGTTACAATATGCTCAGCAAAGAATCTGTTCTTATAATTACTAATTAGTACCAATTTTGTTAAGACACTAAGCTTTGAAGATTATCTAAATTACATAAGAGGAATGCCAATGCTTTGTGAAGTCATGGTATCATATGAGCCCCATGCCAATGCATATATAATCTAGACATAATAATTATGTCATTACCAATACTTCGTCATGGTAGCCAATGAATGCATTTGCCAAATCCTGTATGTCATTCATCACTGCCATATGTTCTTCCTTTTCTACTGTGAGACAAAGCCTGCATATTTCCTAGAAGTAAGTTCAATTAAATACAAATAATATTGATGGAGTTTTCTTTTTTGTCAAATGTATGAAATTCAAATAAGTTTTGTAAGCCACAGCCCACAAGTAAAAAGACATTGAAAGAAAATGATAGGAGTTAAGTAAATCACCCATATATCTCCAGAAGTAGCGAAACCTCTTCTTTACTAGGTGCTTCAAGAATCTGGTCATACAAAAGAGTTAACCTGCGGTTAAACTATATGGATCAGCAAATACAGAGCCCATCAATGCTGCAGAGAATTTTAAAAAATGCAATAAATCAAGAACCAAAATACTGTTGTAATTTTTCAGAGAATAAATCAAGAAGAAATTATTGTTAGTCATGCATTAACATTTACCCTGATCGTTCAAACTAAATGAAGTATGTAGTTAGTAAATGCTTCATTCTATATCAAGCAGTGTAAATACAAAGTAATACATATAGTTGTATGTATGATAATTCACCCCTACTCCACCAAAGACAAGAGAACGAGGGTAGGAAAGAGGAAGAAAGAGTGTGCACTAATACCAATTACAGTATGAAAAATCCACTATTAGCAATACAGCAATAGAGAGAGTTATTCACCAGCAGTATCTGTTTCACTTACCATAGACAGTGTTATGCCTTCAAGAGCTTGGCTATGAAGAAAAACTTCACGGAAGTCTTTTGGTTTGTCTCCCACAGCATCGACATAATAAACCTATACACACAGTGTTGGGTAAAAGAGACATGAGAAAAAGGCAAGTAAAAGAACAAATGAACTATGAATCTAAACTTCAACATGAGTACAGAGGACTGAAATATGATGCTACTTGTTATTGATAAAATTATTTGAAAGAAAGGAAATGTACACTGTGCACATGTGCACGTGGACAGTGGAATATGTATTATAGCAAGAGTAAAAGACAAAACAATACAGTGCAGCGTTGACCCACCAAAATTGGCACTTTAGGAGAATCTTTGGATTCATCGGAACTGGGTTCCTCCAATGGACTTATTTCTTTAATCTCGTGAAAGCTTGACAATCTCTCTACCTCTTTGAGTGCAACTAACCATCTTCTTAATAGCTGAACTCTTTCTACCCCTCTACAGGAAACAGACACTTCTTCCAACCTCTTAACTGTATGCTTGAAGCTTTGCAAATTCCGAGCGGCCTGCGTTTGACAAAATCATATACACATATAAGCAAAAAGCATACTCAATAGATTACGCTGGAAATTAACATTGGTGTGTATAAAGCTAAACTACATATAGAATTATTTTAAAAATAATAACAATAATAGTAGTATTGATCCCATAATAACGACTAATGGGTATCAATTCAAACACAAAACAAAAATTCGTGTATAAACTACAGAGAAAAGTTAAAAGGCTGACACCTGATAGATATACAAAATGCAGAAATGTAATAATATTGTGTCATTGTAACTTGGTACATCCTAGTGACCCTTTTGATTTCTTAAAATGAATCTCCTCCCTTAATAAAAAAATATTTATTTTGATAGTGGTCTAAAAGAATATTTATAAGCCCATATTTCAGTTAATCTCCTTTTCCTCCTGCAACCCCCAAACACTCAAATAGCACTACAGAAAAAGAAAAAGAAAAAGTAGCAACGAAGAATGGAGCAATAAGAGGGAGGAACATGTTTATACAATCATTACGAATGTCAAATCATATTTCAACTTTTTTTTTCCTTTATTTTTGTGCTTGAATCTCCATTCAACCTAAGAAAACCAAATGTTAAATTAGTACACAAAGAAAATAAGCGAAAGAGATGGAATTACGATGCGCTCATGGAGCATCCTGGCACCACCAGCGACGGCATTGCCGGCGTGGAGAACAACGGTATCGGCGTAGTTAAAGACGGTTCGAGCGAGGTTGTTGTTACCACCAACTTCCACTGCCCTATTCACCGCCGTTTTTATCCACGACGTCATTTATAATACCAATACGAAATAACTAACCTCTGGTTTAATCAATTATGAAAATGAAGAATCCGAGTTTTGAGAATTGTTCTGAGATTCTGATGGAAATTAGGGGATTGAATCATGCTATGTTTGGGGATCAAGATAGAGTAGAAGGTTGAAGATTGTACGCAAAGAGGGTTGAAGAAGAAGAAGTCAAGCGCTTGTTCACGTGCCAGTTAACGTTCAAAATCTTATTCTCATGGCTTTAAGTTCGAGTCATTTGCCTTTTATTTCGCTTCCCTCCACTTTTCTGGTTGCGATTTATGGGCATTTATTTTAAATAGACCTTAAGAGATGATAAATTACATTTTTGTATCCATAGATGGTTTTTCATCAAAAATATCTCTTAACTAGATAACAACCTCCAATAGGGTATGCCGGTGGCCTAGTAGCCTAATGGCACAACATCCCTCACAATAACAGGGAGGCCACAAGTTCAACACTTGTTGTGGACAAAGTCCATTTAGCAAAAAAAAAAAAAAAAAAACCTCCAATAGGGCATGTGACGGCTTTGCTATTCATTGTATTGCGAGTTCAAGTGATAAAGACATTGTAAACGACCATTTACCATTTTATCCAATTTATAAGTCAGATATTTTACATATTTTATATGTAAATCTTGCAAAATACAACAAAAATTTTGAAAGTCTTAAGTAGGGGTGTCAATCGTGTCGTGTTAGTCGTATTTGTTCGTGTTCGTGTCGTATTTATTCGTGTTCGTGTCGTATTTGTTTGTGTTATTCGTGTCGTGTTTTCGTGTTGTTGACACATTAAAAAATTTACTTGAATTTTTTTTTGTGTTACTTATTTATAATAGTAAGAAATAACAAAACCTTTAAAAATATAAAAAAATTATTGATCAATTATTACTAAAAAAATTCGTGTCGTGTCGTGTTCGGATCGTACTATCGTGTCGTGTTCGGATCGTGCTATCGTGTCGTGTCAGAAATTGTCACCCCTAGTCTTAAGTATATATTATTTTTATTAACAATCCACATAAAGTATTAAAATAACAATATTTTTTTATATTATTTTAAAATAAAAAAAAAAAAGAAAAAATTAAAAAATAATTGATAATTTTCATAAAAAATAATATTTAGCAAAATAATATTTAAAAAAATTTAAAAGTCAAAATTAAATTTTAAGGAAGAAAATGAATTCAAATAATCATATTTTTCAAAAAAAAAAAATTACAAAGAAAAGATATATTTTATTAAAGATTAAGCAATAAAAAATAAGTATTATAATGACAGATGCTATATGAAAATATAATGTGTCATTAATTGACAGAGAAACTATTATGAAAAAATTATCAATAATTTTTCAAAAAAATAAAGAAAAAAATTAGATACATCTATTTAAGAGGAATCCAAATATTAATAAAAACATACTTTTGAAAAAGAATCGATACACCAATAAAAATTAACACTATTAGATAATAGAATAGTAAATCAAAAAGTGTTTTATCCATAAAAATTCACAGCATATCATAAGTTTGTTATTAATATTAATGAAAAAAATTTAAACTAAGTAAATAGGAAAAAGAATGATGTAGAAATTTATTAAAATAACAAATGGTTAGATTTGTATAACCTAGCATGAAAAATTACTAAAGAACACATGCAAGACATGGAGTTCTATACTATTGAAAATGAATTTCCTCAAGGTAGTAAGTTCAATATTATGGAAAGAGTAGACCCTAAGTTTGTTTATCAAGCCTATCATGCATGATTAATTGATAATCTTTATCTAGGAAATAATATGATAGAATGAAATTATTTTCTTGAAATTTTTAAGAAAACTTTTAAGAATTTCAAGAAAATAATTAAAGCAATAGATCAACTAGTTTATTTTAGATTCTTTAGCAGTATAATAGATTGGGATCATGTAGAAGTATTAATCCATATTATTTCATAAAAATTGGTTTAGCAAATAGTGATCATAAAGTCCCAATACTAAAACTTTGTTAGAAGAATAGTTCAATTATGGAGTTTTCAATATTGAAAAAAGGAAAAATGCTTAGTGAGGTCTATTATAAAACACGAAGGATCAATAATTCCTCAAAAATCAAAATCAATTATGTAACTAGCAAAATCATAATATTTTTTCAAAACAATTTGCCTATCAATAGAGAAGATGACGAGAAAATTACAAATTATGAAGCAACATTCAAATGCAATGAGTTGAAAGTTGGTGAAGAGACAAAAAAGATATTGTCACTTTTCTAAAACACAATCAACAAATCACAAGTGCATTTATTGCATAAGAGACACATAAAAAAGGAATATGTGGCATCTCCTATATCATGAGGATCTATCACAAATAATGAAATGGATGACATCATGGCTGAATCATCATAAAAAAAATAAGCAATAGATGGAATGATATCTTACTACCAACAAAACATCATAGTTGCATCAACATAAAATATAAGGCTAGGTAGAATAATATTTTGCAGCTAACAAATATGTTTATTATGTTTTTCCTGTTTGTAAAAGTATCATTGGATCTATAAAAGGGGACACAATCTCATAAAATTGAGATAACCTTCCAAGCAATATCCATCATCTTTCTATCCTTTGTGACTTAGTCTTTTATGAGTAACTAAAAAACCTCTTCAATGTTTATAGTTCTCTTAAGTTGTAAAATGTATGTATTATGGATAAAAGTATAGTTTGAAATCTAAATATCTAGTCACTTTAACTTTATAAACTTAACTATGGATCTTAGCAGATTAGCAGGATAGGAGATCTAAGAGCATAGATCTAAAGTGAGACTTAAGAATTGAAGATCGAGAAGGAGACAACACAAAGCGAAAGATCGAGGTGAACTCATATTCATATATATGAAAGTTTATCTCCTTAAGTAACTAGTATAACTTTAAATATCATCAACATTGTTTAACCATCGTATTTATAAATTTGGAAATATGACTAAAGGATATAAAAGGAAAAAGAAATCTAGTTCATATCTAAATAGATCTAAAGTAAAAGAAAAAACACCAATTGGAAAAAATCTTAACTATACTATTTATCTTAAAGTAGCAATCCAAAAATTTAAGGAATCCATTAAAGAACACTTTGTTATAAGTCAAGGAAGATTAAAAATAATAGAAAACCTATAAGGGAGAGAAGGCATACAAGTATGCAACAATCCTATACACTCTTGCAACAAAGCAGAGAAGAATTAAAGCATACACCAATCAAAATGCAACTCATACAAACAAGAATAAAACTAATAGGGTAAACACATGCCACAACAACAAAGAAAATGCACAGACAAATCAAGAAATGTGCATACATAAAACATCTCCCAAATGTGATATATAGCATGGAGCCCCACATCTATACGTACTGTGAGAGAGCATAAGGGACTTCGTAATGTGCATAAGACACATCGGAAAGATACATGGTCAAGCAACAAAGGAACATAGACGTGTCTGCGAATCTGTAAGAAGTTCACTAGGAGTCCAGCTATCTTCCAAGTTGACACAATCCTAATAGCTCAACTATCTTCCCCCAACGTCACTTAGATAGATTCAATCCAGCAACCTCACCCCAACTATGCACACACATAAGGAATATCCTAGTCTACCAAAGAAAAGATATGTTGTGCAACGTAATAACAAATGCCAGATAAACAACTACATGAAAAATACATGCAACAAAGTACTTCAAAAAAAGAAAGCTAGAAAACACAAAATATGACATGTGAAACAAGAGGATGCAAACTATATATAACATGTCATACTAACTATCCTATTTATGCATGGTTTATACAAAGATGATGTCAAGAAAAGCAACCAAAGGAAGATCACAAAGTGCAGTTAAGCAAAATAGGATAATCACAAACAAAAAAGATGCAACACAACACTCCTCCTGACATCATGCATTTAATGCACACTTCTCCCCATAAATGTATGCATGTTAGACAACAATAATGTTATGCATCCTAAACCCCCACAACTTCTCCTAAACAAATGTATCTACACACAATAGATGACATTCAAAACAGAAAATAGGGAAGCTTATTAAGCAAGTTACAAGCGACATAACTCACAATCTCATGAAGAATAGGCTAGAAGATAGTAAAATAGACAATCACAAGAAAACATCGAAACACAAGCAAATGAGAAGACAAATGTGGCATCAAAAGAGATCATTAACATAATCTACACATTGTTGCCTCAAAAGATATCATTGGCAACACTCATATTATCGCTAGTCAAAAGAGGGAAGGAACTTGACTAACTAGTAAAAAATACAAGTGCAAAAACACCTAGTATCAACCATACGAAAAAACACTAGACATGTTATTGATATGAAAACTCATTTTATCACAAAATATTTTTTTTCATAAAAATGCCTCATATCGCAATCCAGAACAGCACTCAATGTATTGCCAATATGCAAACACAAAAACATATTTTTCTCACATCACTTAGCATTATAATACAAAACTACACTCAATATATTAGTGATATAGAAACACTATTTAAAAAATAATTTCTCCAACTCCAACTCCAACTCCAACCTCTTCCTCATATCCTAATATAAAACAATACTAAACATATTGGTGATATGGAAAAAAAATCTCAAAAACGAAATTCTCAAAACTAATAACTAAGAATCATTAATACGAAAAAACACTCGATGTATTAATGATCAAAAATTACAAAAAATGATTTTTATAAAGCAAGAGTTTCAAGAACACAAATCAGTTTTCTCAAATAGATATTTAAAGAAAAATATAAGCAAAGGCATACTAAAGAAGAATATCAAAAAGAAAGAGACAAACAGAGAACCAAAATACAACATGGTAACAGAAGAACAACCTAAAAAACAAAGGAGGTAGAGACTACATGGCATATGAATGACAATAGTGTAAAAAGAAAAAGCTTAATACTTTGATACTACATTATGTAATCATATGGCATGATGCTTATAAAAATGTAAGACAAATGCATAATTAAAACATGCGATCAAAACTTGTGAAGGCTAAACAAGATAACACACAAGCCCAATAAAGATTATAGAGAAAATTTACCTTGTATTAACAATACAGAAAAATACTCGATGTATTGTTAATACGACAATTTCGTTTTGAAAAATACTTAATCTAAATCCAACTCTGCTTCGTATTCTAATACAAAAATATCGTTAAAAATATTTTCACAAAATATCCAACTGATATTGAATTGAACTCTTAACCACTAAAGATGAACAACACTCAACTTATTAATGATCTAAGATTTTGTAAAATATTTAGAACACTCAAAAAATATTTTTCTCCAAAAAGTTAGATTTTTTTATCACAAGTCAAACAACTAGTAGAGGATTAAATAATCAAACATAGCAACATATAAGACGATTAACACATTATGCAAGACAAAAAAACAAAAAATACAATATATGCAATAAACATACATCACATGCTTCATAGAACAAACATCATACAATCACACATGTAATCTACATTCTACCCTATAATGCTAATAAGATAAGAAAAAAGCATTTAGAAAGAGATGCATAAAGTAGAATAATGAACATGAAAATATGGATGATGCAATCAACAAAAGAGCACATGGATAAACAATCTCACACAATAAACAACAGTTCACTCCATTGAAGACAAAGAGCACAGATATGCAAAGGTGTGTGTATGTGTAGATAGAGCTTTAGAATCAAACACTCAAGCAATCAAGCCTAAATGGGTATGACTCGCTCTGTTACCAATTGAGAGTTCCATATATCGAAACAATTACACAAAGGTGAATTGAACTTTCAACCCCAAATAGGTAACCAGGACCTAGAAGGGAGGGTGGATAAACCAACCCATGAAATCTTTTTGCGAGCTTTATACCAACTCGGCCAAGTAGGCCTCAAGATGTGAAATAAGCAAATAGCCTAGTGAAATAAGTAACAACAATATGCTTAAATTAATACACCAAGTTAAACAACAAGCAAATAAGAAAGATTAATCTATAGTAAATACACTAGTAATGGTGTGCCTCACACATTTCTGTCCAAGTTAGCAACCTACAATATAAAAGCAATAAGCATACAACATGTGGATCAGGTAATATAATGAAATCAATGAAATATTTCCAATCACTTCAAGACCTCATATGTGGGAACATATTCGATAAATAATGATTGTACTCTCAAAATAAGTGATCATCTATAACACAGCATGTAATGTGGTAGTCCACTTAGGCTCTAATTCTAAGTAGTAAGATTCACGGGTTACTTAAGAAAATCACTCAGTAGCAAATTCACTAAAGAAAATAAATAGTTAATACAACTCGATATGGTAAAACACCTATACCTCTATCAATTAGGATGCCTGACCTAACTAACTTTGATGCTCTCTCTAGATGTCTACACAACTACTATGATCCAAGTAGATCCAAGATCGTCCCCAAAGCTCCATCATCATGTGATGTGATCGACTACTAATGACTCATCCAAATACTATCTAGAAAAATAAGTTGCAACCCTGCAACACTCAGCCAACACACAATACACTGACACATAGGCTCCTTACCTATGCAAAATGTTGCAACCTTGCAACACCTGGCCCACACATGTCAAACTATTGTCAGAAGCAACTAAAGATATTGCTTAAGATATGTGGCTATTCCTAGCTAAATCAACACCTTGTAATAATAATATAAAAATACACCCCGATTTATTGTTATTACGACAACTCGACTCTTATCAAATCCTCACTAATCTCACATTTTTACACTCACCATAGTGTTTGAAATATGAGAGAGACTTATTTATTATGTCAAATATCCTAAGATGATATTGTTTCCCAAACTTGACATCAAATGGAAAATCGAACCAAAAAAGGAACTAGGGAAGCCCAAAAACACTTGGACAATGTTCCCCATGTTTTTAGCCAACAAAAACAAGAGAGAAGGTTGCTATTTAAAGAGGAAATAACACCCTTATGGACCCCCCAGTGAGGTACCCACAAGCCACATGACGAGAGAAATAGGACGAAAAAACCTTATTGACCCCTCGCTGATCATTTGTCGACTACCTCTGTGAATCCTTAGTGAGAGTAACACAGCGAGCCACCGAAATAGACAAGAATTGGACGGTTTCACGCTAAATGGGCCCAAAAATTGACCAGTTCACTAAATAAACAGTTTGGTTCTACCAGTTCTAAAATTCCCATACAACAAGACAATTTTCTAATCAAATATATCCTCAAGATATGAAAGTATGTAGATTTTATGATTCAACCAAAATTTTGATAACTCTATAAAAGTAGAGTTATTTGTTCATTTTTAGGCTAACTATTTGTCTTATTTCATGTTAATTATATTAAAAATGCTTAATTTGTGTTTAAATTTTTTAATGTAGGTGGACTGACAGTAATGGAGTGAAAATATACCAAAATGGAAGAAATGTAGGTCAGGCTGAGGCAGTGGAAATATTGTGCCACGGTGCTCAAAAGTTTGGAAATGTGGCCTAAGTCACGGTTCTCCCGAAAAAAAAATCAACAAGAAGGTTAGGGTCGTGGCGGTAACTTATCTAGGCCGTTGTGCAACATTTTGCAAAAATGAGCAGGAAGGCTTAGGCCATGGCAGTGAGTCATCCAAGCCATAGTGCAAGAACATCACCAACTTCCTAAGCTTCTAGTATCGTGGCGCGAACATTCTTGGGTAGCAACAAGTGAAGTTTTTCTATTGCGCGAACATCTCTACATTAGATCCATTTTTCACTCCAACTTTTTTCCCTCAGTCCTTGGATCTTTTTAAGATATGATCCAATGGTCTATATTAAGTCATTTTTCAATAACTAAAACCTAATTGAGAATTGGAGGAAAGCTTGGAGAAACAGCTGAGCACCACGTTTTTCACCATTTTCCATCCCCTTTCATCATTTCTACTTCTCCACTCCCATTTACCATTTTTATTATCTAGTATGAATTTCAGCTTAGTTTAGGTCCCAATTAGGGAGTTTTTAAAGAAAAAAATTGGGTTTTACAAAAATGAAAAGGGAGAGCTTGGAGATGGAGGAAAGCAAGGAGTCTTTAAGGGTTTTGATTTCTCTTACTTTTTTTTTTATATTTATTTGTATTAATTTACATGTTAAACTCTCTTTTTATGAACTTAATGTATACATTTATGATAAGCTAGATCCATTATTCTAGGGTTTATGTTGAACCCATTTATGCATGATTGACTCTTCACAATTCCCTAATTGATTTCACATGATTGGATGATTTAATTACCCATAATTTATTGCTTTCAATTAATTTATTATTAATTGATTGTTTTGAGATTAATTAACCTTACTTGAAGGAGTGGATTGATAATTAATTAGTCCATGGTGAATTAACATGTAATTAGAAGAGGGCGAAAACATGACTAAATATGTGCAATATATTTACAGGTGTGCTTAATGTAGCTTGTGTGATTAAATAACATGAAAGTGTGATTAATTACATTTGGTAATTTCATGGGTGCTTGAAGAAGACATATTGATAGAATAGGTACATGTAAGTTGATAATTCATGTTTGTGTTTATTTAGGAAGAACTATAGAGACATTTGCATGAATGGAGGATACATAGGACTCTAGAGCACTCTAATCTCATAAATTACCTAATTATGGATAGTTTTATTTAATTGCATATTTTTACTAGTTTTTGTTTTATTTATTTGTAATCCTATTTTCATAGTCTATATAGTGATAGCATGACTTAATTGTGGTACTCATTTATGCAATAATCCACTCCTTATGGGAAGGACAATCCTGTTTTAAAAAATACTTATCTCTTATATGCGACCCGTGCACTTGCAAAATTTGTGTCAAATGTATCCTAAGTGAGTGTGCAAAACTGAGCAAATAATAAAAAACTTTACAAAGGGATAGACAAATGCACTAAGTAAAATACAGACACCATATTTTGCACACGAAAATGCCAACACCAAAACTACAAGACTTACAAATTTAATTAAACTTCAATACTTACATCACTTTGGCTGAAGTAACTCCTATCCAAATATTTGAACCTCAACCATCGACCTATCTTCTTGTTTTCTCACTTCAAAATCCTTGTAATGCATTAGATGCACCTTTGGGTTACTAAATTATCAACCAAAGTAAGTATGGCTTTGTAGACCCAAACTTGCAATGTTAGTGGAAACCCGTACACATTATATGATGATGTCGCATATGTTTTGTTCAATGTTTTATCTCCTACGTTCTCTTCGTCCTAAACATCATCTTCCATCTCTTCTTCATATGTCCCTAATTTATTGTTATTCTTTGTAATCCTATCAACCATATTGTTTTTCATCCTTCTAATAGTAAAATCATATACAACCTTTCCCTGAAAAGTTGTTATATCTATCCAACTCTTCCACAAGGCATAAGTAGTAAAGATTAAATTTTTGTGCCTTTGATGAACACTATTCTAACCTATATTTTGTTATATTTTTAAACATTCATTTTATATTATATTTTATTATTATTGTATTTTGGAAGATATTTATGTATTTCGTAGGCTTTTGAGCTTCTAGAAAAATATTGGACTTAAATGGATTAAAGAGAGTGAAAATGGAGTATTAAGAGCTGAGCAATGTAAGCCTTACATTGAAGACCATTCATTATGTAAGGGGCACATACAAGAGAAGCACAACAAGGTGTGCCGTGACAAAGAAATGTGTGCTGCAGCAGCCAAGTCTCAGGTTTCTATACTGGGGATAAAATTCAACGTGCGCCATGGTGAGAAAATTTGTATGCCGTAGTGGTGAGCTCTCTATTTCTACTATAAGGGTCTATTTTTAGCCTTATACTGGAACAAGTAATTTTGTGAGTTGCGGCCTGTGTACCAAAAATTGCTTAGAAATTTTAACACGCGTGTGCTTCTTCACTCTCCCTATAAATACCACACTATGCCTCTCCCAAACATAAGTTTTTGTAGCCAAATTCCTCTGCTCCTTAGTTTCTATAGTAGCTGGGGTTTCCACCCAAAAATACTCCAAAATTAAGAAAAGACCCTCCATTGTTGAAGCTACTCCAAGAATTTGAAAAATGGGACCAACCAACTTCAAGAATTTGGAGCTAGGAGATTAATTTGGGTATTTTTATTGTAATATTTTTTCCTTCTCTTAGGTTTTGAGTTTGCCTCTCATTACTAAATTGATTGACACCAATTTAGTTATAGTTGACTAATTTATGTACATGGGATATTAGTATTGCTTCCAATGATTGGAAGAACAATTTTATAATTTAATTATATATGAGTTTTGGATTTATTTTTTGTTCAAGTTCTTAATATTTCTGATTATGAATTAAAGATGAGCCAAATATTGATTTGTAGTTGGAGAAAATATGCTAGAACTAGGCATTAAAAATGCCATATTTGCTTGGTTGTACATTATAAACAAGTGTCTCATTTGATTGCATTGATTTGTATTAGCTTAGGTAGTTATAATATTTTCTTTAGCTAATTCCAATTAATTAGTTAACGGATCATATCAAAAAATTTAATTAATCGATTGTAGTGAAAATTGTCATTGATTTGGAATTTTTTAGGTTTAACAAAAAAAAAATCATTAAATCTAACTTTTAATTGAATTACTTATTTTTTTTTATCAAGGAATAGCAAACTAAGATTTCTATATACATCCATCATCATCACCTTGGCTACAATCTCTTATTTGCAATTATTTTAGTTATTGAATTAATTTAGGAATTTACAATCTTTTCTGCAACCGACAATTTTTAGAATGTTTAGGATTGTTTATTCAACTGAATAAGAAAATAAGTAACACTTTAAAACTACCGCAATTCCTTGAGAGACGATCTTGGGAGTATACTTATCACTTATTATAAGTGACGTGTGCACTTGCGAGCTTTTTATAAATACAAAATTTAATTATTAAGTTTTTGTGCATCAAGTTTTTGGGGTCATTGTTGGGGAATTGGCATTTTTAAGTTTTTATTTGTTTTCTATTTAGTTTGTTTTGCGTATTTCTTTATTTTTGTGAGTTTCTTTTTATTTTTGTGATTTTTGTTTTGATTTATTATTTTTAGTTTCTTTCCTAATTTTATTTGTTTTAGAATTATTTATTTTTAGTTGTTTATTTTATTTTTATTTCTTTTGTTTTTTATTTGCTTTTTTTGGAGTATATTTTGTAGTGCTTTAATTTCTTTGTTGTTTTTGTAAGTATATGAAAGGTACCGTTCATAGACTACATCAAGATACTTAAAAGAGCACATAATTAGGTTGGATACTAATATCCAATAGCCAATAAAAAAGACCTTTTGAAGAGCCACGAAACATGACAGACATGGAGGTATGTGGCATTTATGGTTTATATGGACATAATGCTAATGTTTGCGTTTTTGTAGGTTATTACCATACATAAACTACTCTGAATTTCAATCTTAATGAAGGATGTTACCCACTCGGGAATGATCCCTATACCTATATTCTTGAATTGAAAAATCACCATAATTTTTCTTGGGAAGCAAAAATTAACCCACTTTATGCCCCATACCCAATACAATGCTTATGACCCACCCATTCAACCTAGGAAACCAACCTTGGAGAAGACCTTGAATACTTTTATTCAAATTAGTATAGAAAACCAAAAGAGAAATAATAAAATGTTGGATTCTTTAGAGGATTCTTTGATAAGGATAGAAATGCTATTTGGGTAACTAGCGAAACAACTTCAAGAACAAGAAGAATTGCCTACTCAAATTGAGCAAGTGAAGGATAACACAATCCTTCAAAATGGTAAAATTTTTAATGAAATTTATTTTCCTGAAAATTTTGAAGATTTGCCACTTTATGTAAAAACACAAATGGGGAGCAAGCAATTCTCAAAGAAGGTCAAGTTGAAGAAAATCAAATTTTACAACCTTTCAAGGAAAACAAGGAGGAATTATCTTCACCTCCTCTACCGCACAAGGGACCTAAGACTTGTACATTCCTAAATCCTTTTCCAAATCACTTCTAGGAAAAAGTGTGTCTTGTGCTTCATTATAAACAATTACCGAGATGGACAAATATGCTTAATAAGATACTAGCTCGGAAGTTTGCAATCACACATTTTAAGATCTTTGATGATGGTGGATAGAAATGGACCATTCACGTCTTGCTAAAACGTTAAAGAAGGTGCTTGGTGGGAGGCAATCCACTATTTTAGGTAATATTTTTCTTTTTTTGTTAGTTTAGTTAATTTTCTATTTGCCCATTTTAAATGTTTTTTGAACATATGCGTAGTTGAAAACATTGAGAACAATGTTTAGTTTAGGTTTAGAGGTACAAATAAGTTTAATAAAAACTTATTGATATAAAACTATCATGCTTTCTTGTTAATTTTAAGTGAGTAATTGAATCTTTATACATGTGTTTGATTTCTTGAACATATTCAAGGTTAGTTATAAAAGTTGTTTCTGCATTCATAGTTCATACTTCATGCTTTTGATAATAAAATTGAGATGAGCCCAAATATTGTATTTAAGAATCAAATAATGGAGAGAGACTACCTTGTGAGATAATTATTGTGCCTTTTCATTTTGAGAGATAATCGTTATTCTACTCTTTTAAACATTTTTCTTATTATTTCAAATTGTTAGATGATCTTTATAGGTTTTTGCATTGAATGTTAGAATGAAGAATTTTATATTTAATTACATTGCTTAGATTAAATGATTTGAGTAAAATTTAAAGTGTATGCCTATTTCAGTCATGTTTGACTTTAAAAGATATAGGAGAATACCTAAAGCCAACATAAAAAGAGCCTAAATTTTCCATTCATAAAATACACATGTATTTGGGTCCACAATTTTTTTTATTATTATGACCCTAAAGTTCTTTAAGTGGTGAAATGGTTAATACAAAATGAAAAATAAGAAATAAATTCCCTTGAAGTCAATGCAAATTCATTCATTCTAAGACATATACTTGAAATTTTTGCTTGAGAATTTTAATTGATGTATGAGAATAGTAATGTGATTTCTTCATAAATCCTATCATTTGATTCCTTTTATGAGATCAATGTTATGCACTCTTTGAGCCTTTCTTGTTTAATCATATGTGAATCTTTTAGCGCATTTTTTTACATAACTTCTATTCGCATATACTTTGTTGAGTGTTTGAATCCATAGGATTAATGTGATATTATGAGTGAATCTTGAGAGGAGTAGAGTTGAAGCGAATTTGGATTCTTAATACTAGGTTTAGGAGAATCAATGTTGATATATTTGTTTTAGTAATGGAGTATGCTCTTGTGATGTGAAACTGATTTGTTTGATGAACCTTAAAGTGCTAAGATGATTGGATAAACTTATGTGTGAGCTTCTATTACACACTGAAAACAAACTGAAGCATGAAAAATTTTGTTGATTTAAGTTTGTAGTTTTTGTTTGTAGTATTGTTATTTATTGTTTAGTTTTTCTTTTAGCAGGATGTTTATGGGTATATCACTAAAAATCCTCACAAGACTTTAACTCGTCCACTATGACAACGGAAGTGATTTAAGTTAGTATAACTTAATTTTAGTTTTGCTAGAGGACTAGCAAAATGTAGGTTTGAGGATATTTGATGAACAATTTTTGACCTATATTTTATTATGTTTTTAAGCATTCATTTATGTTTTATTTTATTATTATTATTGTATTTTGGAAGGTATTTATGTATTTTGTAGGCTTTTGAGCTTTTAGAAGAATATGAAACTTAAATGGATCAAAGAGAGTGAAAATTGAGTATTAAGAGTTGAGAAATGTAAGCCTTACATTGAAGACCATTCATTATGTAAGGGGCACATACAAGGCAAGCACAACAAGGCATGCCATGGCGAACAAATATGTGTGCCGCGACAACTAAGTCTCGGGGTTTCTATACTAGGGATGCAATTCAATGTGCGTAGCAGCGTGAAAATTTGTGTGCCATGGCGGTGAGCTCTCTATTTCTACTATAAGGGTCTATTTTCAGCCATGTGCCGCAATGGGTAATTTTGTGTGTCCAAACATTACCCAGAAAACCTAACACGCGTGTACTTTTTCACTTTGCCTATAAATACCACACTATGCCTCTCCCAAACATAAGTTTTTGTAGCCAAAGTCCTCCACTCCTCAGCTGCTATAGCAGTTGGGGTTTCCACCCAAAAACACTCCAAAATAGAGAGAAGACCCTCTATTGTTGAAGCTACTCCAAAGATTTGAGAAAGGGGACCAACCAACTTCAAGAATTTGGAGCTAGGAGATCAATTTGGGTATTTTTATTGTAATATTTCTTTCTTCTCTTAGATTTTGAGTTTGCCTCTCATGACTAAATTGACTGACACTAATTTAATTATGGTTGCCTAATTTGTGTATATGGGATATTAATATTGCTTCCAATGATTGGAAGAATAATTTTGTAATTTAATTATATATGAGTTTTGGATTTATTTCTTGTTCATGTTCTTAATGTTTCTGATTATGAATTAATAATGGACCAAATATTGATTTGTAGTTTGAGAAAATATGTTAGAACTAGGCATTAGAATGTCATTTTTGCTTAGTTGTGTAATATAAACAAGTGCCTAATTTGATTGTATTGATTTATGTTAGATTAGGTGGTTATAATATTTTATTGAGTTAATTCCAATTAATTAGTTAGTGGTCAAGATCAAAGAAGTTAATTAATTGATTGTAGTAAAAATTGTTATTAATTTGAGATTTTTTGGGTTTAGCGAAAAAATCATTAAATCTGATTTTTAATTGAATTACTTAATTTATTCTTTCCCTGAAGGGATAGCGAACTAAGATTTTCATATACATTTATCATCATCCCCTTGGCTGCGATTTCTTATTTGCAATTATTTAAGTTATTGAATTAATTTAGTAATTTACAATCTTTTTTGCAATCGATAATTGTTAGAATATTTAAGATTGTTTATTCAATTGAATATGAAAATAAGTAACATTTTAAAAACACCGCAATTCCTACAGAGATGATATTGGGAGTATATTTATCACTTATTACAAGTGATTCGTGCACTTGTGAATTTTTTATAAATACAAGATTTGACTATCAAGTTTTTGTGCATCAGCCTTCTGCTCACCCAATAAAATAATTTCTAAAGCTACTATAAGTGACAGACAAAGAATATTATATTTATCTATGTTCTTCGATAACCTTTTATAAACATTACAAAACTTTGATTTAGTTATAATATTATCCCTCTTAACATATTAACGCTACAATCGGCTATCTAAATAAGGGATGCTATCATCACCGATAAAGATATCAATTATCTGGAAAAATTCTTCGTAACTAAAATGGTGTGCACGTCTATTTACCATAATTCTTAATTCCTTTCCACTTTGGTTGCTATCTTGCATCATTAAAAAATGGTGAACAAAAGGTCCTATGAACTCAATTTTGTGCATCCTCAATAGAAAGTCAAAGCATGATTCCTCAAATTCTATGCTCATACCAAACATGTTTACTTTTGACTTGATTGTTTCAATTTCTTGCAGTCGATATATGTTTGAAATCTTTCCAATAAAATAGTCATAACATTTATCACATGGAGTATGTTCATTACTTTCTAATGCCATTATCAGCAAGGTAGGAAAATTATAAGGGTATTAATTAATTATGAACGACATATACTGATATTTTATGAAATAAAACACAAATATAGATTGGAACAACTATTATGACACTTAGCACACTATAACTGAGAACTTTTTAAAAGCATTAGTCACCTAAAATGTAAATAATGAATTAATTTCTCTGTGTGCTTTTAAGTGTAAAAAAGAAGAAGAGAAACAAGATTACAAAGGATGACAAATAATGCAAACATGTCTAAAAATAAATTTGAGATAAATGCATGGAAAGATGTCCATTATATTAAGCATATTATAGCATCGTAGTTAATACTATAGAAAAATTGTTTGTACACTACTATCCTCACAGCATACACATTGAGACTATAATAAGTTTAATTTTGAGAATCCCACCACACCAACCAAACGTCCAATCTCCTCTTAAGACATAAGTAAACTACATACTAGAACTTATACACAATAGTATTTCTTATAATTTGAAAGTAGCATGATAAGTCAATTTCAGTTGAAGTTAAGTTATTTTATTATTCAAACCTAGGACAAAAGGTGGAGATCAACTATGAAGAAAAAATAGAAAAGCATACAAGTATACATTATATACAAGAAAAAGTGGTAATACAATATTAACACACAATTTTGTTGAAATGATTGTAGATTGGAATTCTTTAAAATACATGCATGTCAAAACTTTACATTAAGATGCATTTAAATTAAATTAAAACATGTTCTCAAAAGGAGGAGTCCAACTAGGAAGAAAAAATAGAAAAGCATACAAGTATACATTACATACAAAAAAAAAATGGTAATACAAAATTAGCACATAATCTGGTTGAAAAGATTATAAATTGGAATGCTTTGAACCACAAGTTTGTCAAAACTTTAATTAAGATGCACACAATCTTGTCAAAACATGTTCTTAATTATTGGAGGGTTACTTTAATTTTTTTAAAATGAGGTAGGGAGATAGAGAATAAGAACAATTCATGAATGCCTTTTTCATGGAAAAAACTTAATGCTAGCCGTGAGGCGTATTACTTCTACCAACTTAGGCATAAGTCTCGAGGGGATATAAGGCTTAAGCCTTAAGAATTTTTTTTTAAAATAAATAAATAAATTGAAATAAATAGTTGAAAAATTTTATTGTCACAAAATAATATATAATAACTCAATAAGGACTTAGAAACCAACAATTAAAAGTATCAAACAATCATCAAGGGAAGCAATAAACAAAAAGCACTATCAACAAAAGTAAGAAATTCATTGTTATGAGTGAAATGAATTACAAACAAAAAGTAGAACATCACCTAAGTAGGCTTTCAACCTTACTAATAGAACAAAAGCAATCATAGAAGAGGGTTTGGGATCAATTTTTACACTTTCCTAATATATACAATATAAAAAAAAAAAAAAAAAAAAGGACTTAGAAATACAAACAAGAAAACAAATATATGTGTGAGACCCCAATCTTAATTATTATTTTTCAAAAAATAATTTAAATTTATGTATTAAATTTAGTGTTATTTAAACTTGTTAAAATTTAAAATTGTATTTTTAAGTAGTCAAAAATATATATATTGTAATATCAAAATTGTTTTGTAAATATTTATAATGGTTCAAAAAATAATTTCAATTTTATAAACATTTTTAGAAATTTTGGAAAAATTAAATGAAAATTATCAAGAGTACCCCTAGTTTATCAAAAACTTTTTATGTAAGGGCAAGGGCAGATTGGTCATTTACCACCCAAACCTTATTTACCCCCTTTTTCCTTTCTTCCCCTTCGAGTGAGAAGCAGAGCTGGTCCTTGCCGTTGCGAAAGAGAGCGAGACGTTGCGAGCTACCGTCATCCCTCTCGTCGACTTCGTACTCGTTGTTGTTGTTCCTTCCCCACCGCACGTGATTTCAATGCCTTAGCATTCCATGACCTAGCGCACAAGCTGTTCATTGCTCAGCCGCCGTCAACTCCCATTTCCTCCAACGCGAGCTCACCGATGCCATGCTATGCTGCTGTCCTCCTCGCCGTGGCCTTATTTCCATCCAGTTCAATGCCTAAACACTGAGAAGAAGCAAGCGTTAAACAGCCCAGCCGCTGTTCGTGGCACACCAACAACTAACCATCGTTCCTTTGTTGTCGAATGCCTTTTCCTCCTATGAGAGTCCACCAGAGTTGCATCCTTACTCCATTGTCCATTGCTGTCTAACACCGTTCTCTACCACTCAAGAACTGCAAATTTTAGATAACTTTGTGGTTAATGCTTCTTAGTTTACCACTAGATGAGTGGACTATAATGATCTTTTTTTTATGCTGAGTGTTGGATAGACTGTTTTCTACTTGGGTTGCTTGAATCTTATTTTTTACTGGTAATTATATAATTGTTCTAGTGGGCAATAACAACTATCAAGGTTTATTAACAGCCAGTGTTCTTGGCATTTTGTGTGGCTGATTTTATTGAAATTTGAATCTCCTTTCCCTGAATTTTTTATGTACTTTAATAGATTGGGAGTCCCATAGAAAGGTTTACATATAATACTTTTACCACCTATATTATTTTGATGATACTTTTACTAATTAAAGAAAATATTTTATGCTAAGTTTTAGCTTCTATTATTCAACAAGTTAAAGGGTTATCAGTTCTTAAGTTATTCGTCAATTTAACTTAGACATACTAAAACTTTCACTTATATTGGAATTTGATATTTCTTTATCTGTTAATGTTTTTACTTGGTTAGCTTTTGAGCATTTTTTGGTACGTTGATTTGAATTTCGAACCATAAGACCCTTGTGGGCATGTTATTTCAAGAGTGTAACTTGAATAGTATTGATCTCATATTAATCTAGTGGTCTTCTGTTTTCTAGCTGTACTAATGGGAGAAAGATCAATTTAGAACTTGTTATGTTAAATGTTAATAATAATTTGAGTTAGAACCGTTGGTCACATTAATCTAAATAAAGTTTTATTGAATGATCTTAATGTTAAGATAATTGACAACCTTCAAAAATGCAATTATAGATATAAGTCCTTGTAGAAAAGGCGTCGAAAGGGTGAGCTGATAAAGTATCTAGAGCCACAATTTTTTCTAACGAGGATTTGAGGCGTTATCTCAATTAGGACCGTATAGGATAAGTGTACCTGTGAAACTTCTTAAGGTAGAGGTCCTTACTCCACTTTCTCTTCATGCATTATTTTTAAGAAAATATCATGCATCATCATAGATATTCAAATGACTAAAATTGATGCCATGTTTATAAATGTTTTTATAAAAGTGTTGATAATGATGTTATAATTAAGATATCTATTTGGAAACATTTTTATATATTATGAGATTATGAAATACAGGTATTAAAATATTTTACATGGCATCTAAGTTTTTGTGCATGTATCATCAAATTATTTTGTAGGGAGTATTACCTGTATAGATGTCTTGCGGAGATATGGTACCCTGGGGCTATTGGGTGCAACAAACTATTTTTTGATGGACTACAGGTACGCATTTCATTTCACATGTATCTCGGAGTTGTCCATACATGGGTCTTGGTATTATACCGCACATGGGCCTCGGAGTTGGATCCCCCATTGTGTTTCGGAGTTGTCCGTCTTGGGTCTTAGTATTTGTTCCCTTCTATGGGTCTCGGAGTTGGCGCCCATATGACGAGGACCCTTAAGGTGAGGACCCATGTACATTGGAGTTGACTAATACATGTGCCATATGTATTTTGGAGTATGACCATATATGGGGTCGGAGGTGGACCCACGTGTGTCTCAGAGGTTGACCGCACACTTGCGCATGTATTTCAGAGTTGACGAATACATATGGATTTGACATAGCTTACATGTGTATTTTATATTGGACATTGCATATTTCATTATGTTTGTATGAGCATGCATGGGATACCTAGAATGTACATTCCACCCGGTTTTAGAAGTGAGGAAGTACAGGTATGCCAGATTTTAAAAATGAAATCTCTCCATTACTGATATACTAATGATTTATTACTAGACATGCATAAAATATTTTAAATGTAGCATGCATCATTGATTTTCATCGAGGACTGTGCATGGAGTATACTCCTACTGAGTTAGTTGTAGCTCACCCCGTTTTTCCTTTCCCTTTTCAGATTAGATACTGTTTCTTCTAGTTATTGTGACTTGAACGAAAGGTGCATACTTCCAAGGAGTTCAATGAAAAGGTTTTTCCTTTACCCTTATTAGTTTAATTACTTATTCTGTATGTTGAGTAGACAGACTGAGATCAATTTGATTTGTTATAAATTCAAATAATTGTAATTATTTGGATTATAAGTTTTTGAAAGTTTTATTGTGTTTTTATAAATATTAAATTATTTCAAGGATATCCAAATTTTATTTAATTGTTTAGTTTCATTTTAAATTGATATTTCATAATTAATGATTCTAAAAATAATAATTTTTTTTTCAAATTTTATCTATTTTCTTAAAATTCACGTGCTCAAAATTTGGGGCGTGACAATATGTCTCTATAAAAAAGGGTTGTGATGAACATTATTTTGACCTACTATTTGTTATGTTTTTAAGTGTTTATTTTGCATTTAATTTCGATATAATCTTGTTTTGGAGGGTATTCTATTGTTTTGTAGGTCAAAGTAGGTTTGGGAAGAAATGTGGTCAAAGAGAGCAAAAATGAAGCAAAAGTGCTAAAGAATGTAAGCCTTACATTGAGTGTCATTCACTATGTAAGGGGGACAAACAAAAGCTTAGGAACGTAAGCCTTACATCGAGAATCAGTAAATTATGTAAGGGTGTTTACATGGCACTACAACAAGTCGCGCCGCGGCATATAAAATGTGCGCCGCAGCGGGGAAGTTTCTGTCTTGATTTTGGATTCCATGAAAACATTGTGCTCCGCGGCGAGGGACTTTCTGTTTTGGTTCGCAATTCTGAAGAACATTGCGCGCCACGGCATGGTTATTGTGCTCCGCGGCGACGAGGTCTCTGCTTTGGTTCGCAATTCTGAAAATCATTGTGCGCCGCGGCATGGAAAAAGGTGCGCCGCAGCGCGCGAGCGCGGATTGCAATTCCCCCCAGCCACACACGCACATGCTCTTTGGGAAACCCTTACATACACGAAAACCTAATAAAACACAATCATCATCTCCAGCCTCCAACAGAGAATTTTCAGCCTCCAACACTACAAACACACGAGAACAACAAGGGTGAACGGTGCGTAAACAGTACCAGATTAAGATTTTTCATACAATTTTGGGAGAGAACTTACTTCATCAAAGGCTATTCAATTGGATCTTTATCAAGAGACTTGAAATAGGTGACCATCCAACATCAAAGATCTTGTTGCAAGAGTGAAAATTAGTAGATTTTTATTTGTAATCCTTCTCCTTCTCACTAGAATTCTTTTGATGTCATTTACAATGAAAAATCTGGATTTGAGTTTGATTATGTGTAGCTAAACCCTTGTGTGTGGATTTTAGGGATGTGATTTTGAATGGATATTGTTTATGTGGTCTGATTATTATTTGAGTGATTTGTTTCATGTTCATTGCTCTTCACATCTATATTCATCAATTATTTTTGGCCAATTTAGTTTATGAATGTTTGAGACTATTTTAGGATTGAACTTTAGAAACGCCATCTAAGTTTAATTGGGCATTCTTGAGCATGAACCTAAATTAAGTGCATTGACTTGTCTTAATTTAGGTAATTAAACTACCTTTTCTAAGATTAATGCTAATTAACTAGTTAACGGTCCGGATCAAAGAAGCTAATTAGTTAATTAAGGGAAAACCACCATTGATTTGGGATTTTCTAGGATTAGTAAAAGGAATCAATAAATTCACTTTATATGCTTGATTGAGGAGACCACGTAAACCAATTTATCCATACTTAGTTCACTAACTAATTTCCCACACTCGTTCATCTCATCGTTTCAACAAAACTTTCACGTATTTCCTTTAATCGTTTTAGGATTTTAATAATTTTAGATATCGTTTACAAAACCAATCTTTGATTAGAGTGTTTAGGATTTATTTTATTGTTACGTTTTAGATTACATTTAGCTCTTTTGAAAACCACAGCAATTCCTTTGAGAGACGATCTTGGGAGTATACTTGTCGCTTACTACAAGTGACTCGTGCACTTGCGAGCTTTTATAAAATACAAAATTTGGTTATCAAGTTTTTGTGCATCAAGTTTTTAGCGCCGTTGCCGGGGAATTGGCGTTTTTGAAATTGTTATTTGTTTTCTTTTTAGTTTATTTACTTAATTTTTAGTCTTTGTCACTTTCTTCGTTTTTTCTTATTTTTGTGTTTTTGTTACTCTTTGGAGTGGTATAGTGTCTGGTGCTCTGATTTGTTGTTGTTTTTGATTGTGCATGCACGGTAGGAGATCTCTTGGAAATCCACTCGTGTCGTTCATAGATAACGTCAAGAGGAGACGAGCACATTTGAGACCATCCGACGCTAACATTTTGGAGGACGAGCAACCACCAACAATGGGAGAACATCTACCTCCACACAGAGAGATGACGATGAAGGAGTATGCAAGGCCAATCATTGGCACTGCAACTTCTTGCATTCATATTGATAATCTTGTTCTCTAATTCATAATTCTTAGTTGTTTCTCCCAATTATATGCAAGAAGTAGCAGTGCCAATATTAGCCTTGCATACTTCTTTAGAGGCATGTCTATAAGTAGAGAGCCTCCTATGTTTGATAGTTCTTGTTGAATATCTTCTTGTTTCAGATCATTAGTGTCAAATTATCTCAAATGCTCCCTCAACCTATTAATGTTATTTATGAAAGGTACTAATGGATTTTCAAGAGATATCCTACCTTGCTTATACTAACAAAAACAACAATAATGTTAAAGCACAAGAAACTAATTAACTCAAACAACTAACAGAAAAATAAAATAAAAATAGACACATAACAAAATGAATGAAAGAACTAAACAAAAACACGAAAACAAAGAAAATCTCAAAAACTTGATGCGAAAATTTTAAATTGCTTGCAAGTGCATGAATTACTAGTAGACTAATGATAAGTTTATCTTGAGGTCGGTCTCTCAAGAAATTTGCTGTGGTTTTAAAATGTTACTTGTTTTTTAAATTAATTACGAAAAAATAAATCCTAAACATTCTAATAATTGTCGATTATGAGAACAGTTGCAAAATTTTAAAATCTTAAAATAATTAAAATAAGCGAGTAAAAAGTTTGCCGAAATGATATGATGAATGAGTATGGGATAATAGCTAGCAAACTATTTATGGTTAAAGCAATTTAAGTGATCTTGACAATTAGGTTTAGAAAGTTAGATTTATTGATATTTTCTACTAAATTTAGAAAATCCCAAATCAATGAAAATTTTTCCTTACAATTAACTAATTAACTTCTTTTATTCGAACCGTTAATTACTTAATTAGAATAAGTCCTAGGAAAATAAAATAATCATCTAAATTAACACAAATTAATGCAATTAAATTAAGCTATTGTTCATAAATGCACAATCAAACAAAGATGACATTTCTAATGCTCATTTCTAAAATATTATCTTGTGCTTATAAATTAATTTGGCCAAAAGTAGTTCATGAATAAAGATATGACAAACAATGAGCAATAAATAAATTACTTTAATTAAAATAAAATCACCTAAATATTCATCAATTCATAGCAACATATAACTAAAATCTCACATATGAAATTTAGTCTTTCATAACAAAATCAAAATCAATGTATTTCATTACAAGAGACAAAATAAAATAAAGTTATAAAAATACCAAATTTTTACATTTGAATCAATACTCTTGAATTTGGATGGTGACTGATAAGTGCTCAAAAAGCACTAATATTTCGTGATTTATTGTGCTTAATTGTAAAAAATAGATTTGTTATAACTCGTATATTTTATTATTTACGTAAATCTATCAATTAGGAATCACGAGTATATGTTAGTGTATTTTAGGTGTTTTTAGCGCCAATGAGTTGAATAACGCAAATACGCAAAGACGGAACACGTACGATGCTCATATCACAATTTAGGAGCAACATGAGTCAAATTATGTAAGTCGTACATAACGAGCCAACCAGTATGTAAGGGGTACCTGTTAAGACTCAAAATACAACGCGCGCTGCGGTGAGGAAAAGTTGTGCCGCGGGGAGAGTCTCTTGGGTTTGGCCATTATTTTCAGAATTATTTTTGTGCCGCAGCGAGAAAATGTGTATGCCGGTGCGCCTATTCCTGGGACAACCTGGATTCTACGTAACCCTTACACATATAAATACCCCTTGAAGTCTACCTTTTACAACACTTCAATTTTGCGAATCAAAACGAGACTCAATTATAATTTTGGAGTTTTTTCACACTCAAAGAAGCAAAAGAACCAATTCTAAGGATTCAAGAAGCCATTGAAGATCGAAGATTAAGCTTTTGGGGAAGAAAACCTCATCCAATCCAATTGTGGTATTTAGATCTAAGTTTCTTGTTGTTATAGAATTTTTTCCTTTCTTCTTACTTCTTTGAGTTGTATGTTGAATTAAATTTATCAATGAATATTAATTCAAACATGGTTGACTAATTTTATTATGAGTGTTTAGTTTGTGTTGACATGTTTGCTAGAATTGTTATGGTAGATATTTTTATTGCTTTAAGATAAATAAAATTACCTTTTGATTAAGAGCATGTTTAGATGTTTAATTGTGGATTTTCATGGGCCAATTTGAGATTCATAATTAGGTTGAAAAATATTAGAATTTGGTTTTAGGAACGTCGCCATGACTTTACTTTGAAAAACTTAATCAAAACTTCAAATTGATAACCTAGTCATGACATTGGTTTGATTGGCATATTTTTCCTTGTTTGATTGCTAGTTGATATACCTAATTGTAGGATATTGATTAGTTAATCAACAAAGAGAATTACCCGATCGTAAGAATTTTCGTAATTAAAAGAAAATCCGGTAATATTTGTTTATTAGAACGTTCACGTTAATTCACCATAACTTTTTGATACAAGCAAAGCATCCATACATCCTCCATTGATACTTAAAACCTTTTTGAGTTAATTCGAATTTGCATAATTGTTTTCTTTAACAATTCGAAAATTAAATTTGTACACAAAAAAGGATCACTTCCCCCTTCCCTTCATTGATCAAATGTTAGAAAGACTATCTGGACACGATTTCTACTATTTTTTGGATGATCTTTCAGGTTATTATCAAGTACCCATTGCTCCGGAGGATCAAGAGAAGACAACATTCATATGCCCATTTGGTACTTTTGCTTTCAGGAGGATGTCATTTGGACTATGCAATGCACCTGCCACTTTTCAGAGATGCATGATTTCAATATTTTCAAACATAGTGGAGAATTCATCGAGGTATTTATGGATGACTTTTCTGTTTTCGGTAATTTCTTTGATGATTGCTTGTATAAATTGACTTTGGTATTGGAATGTTGCATTAAGTGTAATTTGACACTTAGTTGAAAAAAAAGTCATTTTATGGTCCAACAGGGTATAGTTTTAGGACACATCATATCTAACAAGGGAATTGAGGTAGATAAGGCTAAGATAGATTTGATTGCAAAATTTCCTCCCTCTACATCTGTTAAGGGGATATTGAGTTTCTTAGGACATATAGGTTTCTATAGACGGTTTATTAAGGATTTTTCCAAAATAAGTCGTCCTTTGTGTAACCTACTTTACAAAGATGTTCCATTTGATTTTACTGATGATTGCCTTGTTGCTTTCTATGATTTGAAAGATAAACTTACTTCTGGACCTATTATTGTGGCACCTGATTAGTCTTTACCATTTGAGATCATGTGTGATGCATATGATTATGCCATAGGAGTTGTTTTGGGGCAAAGAGTGGATAAAAGTTTACATGTTATATACTATGCTAGCAAAACCCTTAATGATGCCCAAATTAATTATTCCACCACTGAAAAAGAGTTATTGGCTGTTGTTTTCTTACTTGATAAATTTAGGTCTTACTTGGTAGGAACTAAAGTTATTGTTCATTCGGATCATGTTGCTTTAAGATATTTATTGACTAAACTGAATCCTAAGCCTAGACTCATTAGATGGGTCTTACTTTTACAAGAATTTGACTAAGAGATCAAGGACAAAAAGGTTACTAAAAATGTAGTAGCTGATCATATGTCTAGGTTGATTTCTGAGTATGATACTATTGAGGGTGAAAGTAAGGAAACAATCATAGAAACCTTATCTAATGAACAACTATTTACAATAGGTCAAAATCCATGGTATGCTGACATTATTAATTATCTTGCTAGTGGAACTTTGAGACCTAACATCACTTTTCAGGAAAAGAAAACATTTTTTAGTATTTGCAGGCAATACTTTTGCGATGACCTCTATTTGTTTAAGTTATGTCAAGATGAAGTCATCTGAAGGTGTGTGCTCGAAAAGGAACATGAGAGCATCCTAACTTTTTGCCATGAGCTAAACTGTGGGGGCCATTTTTATGGTAAGAAAACAGTCCTAAAGGTATTACAATCTGGATTCTATTGGTCTACTTTGTTTAAGGATGCTAACCTATTTTGTTTGAGATGTGATAGATGTCAAAGGACCGGTAATATATGCAAATGTAATAAAATGCCTTTGACATCGAATCTTGTAGTCAAATTGTTTGACGTGTGGGTAATTTACTTCATGGGTCTGTTTCCCCCATCTTTTGGCTTTACTTACATTTTAGTAGCAATCGACTATGTCTCAAAGTGGGTAGAAGCGATACCCACTAGAATTAATGACGCTAATATTGTTGTTAAATTCTTGAAGGATATGATTTTTAGCAGGTTTGGAACACCTAGAGTGATCATTAGTGATGGAGGCAGCCACTTTTGCAACAAGCTCTTCGATGGGCTTTTGAAAAAGTACAACATCTCTCATAGAATGGCTACCCCATACCATCCCCAAACTTCGAGTCAAGTAGAAGTAAGCAATAGACAAATCAAGGAAATATCGAAACGCACGGTGCCCTCCTCAAGGAAGGATTGGTCAGTAAAGTTGAATGATGCTTTGTGGCATATCGCATAGCTTACAAAACACCCATTGGTATGAGACCCTACCGGTTGATATTTGGAAAAGCATGTCACTTACCCGTTGAGTTAGAGCATAGAGCTTATTGGGCGATTAAGGAGCTCAACAGGGACATGACAAAAGCTGGGAAAAAACGACTACTCCAACTAAGCAAACTTGAAGAAATAAGGGATGAAGCTTACGAGAATGCCAAGATCTACAAGGAGCGTACTAAGCGCTATCACGATAAAGGGCTCATCAATAAGTCTTTACTTCCTAGAATGAAAGTACTTTTATATAATTCACGTTTGCGTTTGTTTTTAGGAAATTACATTCTAAGTGGAGTGGACCGTATACAATTGCTAATGTATTTCCACATGGAGTGGTCAAGTTGCTAAATTAAAAAACACAAGAATCGTTCAAAGTGAACGGGCATCATGTTAAGCCATACTTGGAAGGAGATACCAACATGAAAAGCAAAGAAACCATACGTATCCAAGATTCTTAGACACGAAGCCCTTAATGCGAAGCACCCATTCGGTATTGTATTTGTTACTTTCTTTTTTTGTTTTTCTTTCGTTCTTTTCTTTATTTTTGTTTTTAAAATTTTTTCATGGCAATGAGGACATTACCCAAATCTTAGTTGGGGGTGAATACTTTGCCCATGTTCTTTCTTTCAAAAATCCCAAAGAAATCAAATTTTTTAAAAAATTTTGTGTGCCGCGGCAGGAAAAATTTATGCATCAGTGAGTGTGGTTCTGATTCAAAACAAATTTTTAAAATTTTTTGCATGTCGTGGTAGGGAAACTTTGTGCCGTGGCAGGATAGTTCCTATTTTAAAATATTTTGTGCGCACCACGGCAGGAAAATATTTGTACCGCGGCGGGAGTGGTTCTGTTTCGCGTGTATAACCCAAAATTAATCCATGCCTCGACAGGAAAAAATTTATGCCATGGCATGCCTTTAAAATTTTCCAAAAAATGGGCAGCTCGTAAAATCAAATTTCATTTCAAAATTTTCTCCCCCATTTTCCTCACTCTCTGTCGTGTTCTCCCAAACACTCCCTCATTTTCTCTCCATTTTCCTCTCAATTTCTCACCAAAAATAAAACTTTACTCCATAATTTCTTCAATCTAACATTGCTATCAAGTATTTCCCTCTTAATTTTGACAGATTTGCTCAAGAAGTCAAGAAATCTCTTCATCTTCTTCAACACAAGCTAGGATTTCAAAAAAAATTGGGGGGTTTTTCTTCAAGGCTTCAATTGAACTTCCAAGAGGTAAATTTCTTCACAATTCTAACTTAATTTAGTATTTATTATCTAGAAACTGTTAATTGTGTTTGAAATTTTATGGATTTAAGTGATTTGAGTTGGATAAGAGGGGATTTTATGAAATTAATTGATTTGTGTGAGATTATTTGGGTAGCACAATCTATGGCTCCAAAAAGAAAAGCCGGAGAGGGAAGTCGTTCCAAAGAAAAAGGAAAAATGGTTGAAGAATGCAACTTTGATGCCTCTAGGTTTGTTAGTAGGGAGGCACAAGAGCGGTACGAAGGAGCCGTCAAATGAAACAAAGGATTTGTTAATGAGAGGGGTTAGATTTTGGACAAGTAGGATTAATGGAAATTTCTAATAAGGTTGAGGCATTAGGGTGGAGGAAATTTGTACACGCACCGGAAGCGGGTGTGAATTCATTGGTTAGAGAATTCTACGCGAATGTCCCAAAAGCTCGGGATGTAATGATTTGGGTAAGGGGTGTTGAAATCCCCTTTAATAGGACTGTTATAAATGCATACTATGGGTTGAGGGACATACAAGATAGCGGATATGAAACCTATTTAAAACAGGTGGATTACGAGAAAATTATAAATACCCTCACCGATGGTTATGCAGAGTGAGAATATAAGGGGGACATTGTAAATACCTTTCAGGCAAAGCATCTTAGAACCCAATCCCGTATCTGGCAGTACTTTGTGTGCTCTATATTAATGCCAACCTAGCATTACAGTACTGTTGATCGGGAGAGGGCAATCCTGTAATATGCAATAGAGACCGAGAGATCAGTTGATGTAGGGATGATGATCCAACAATGAGTTATATACTCAGCTGAGCATCACAACCTCAATTACTTCTTTCCCCAGCTAAACACCGCCCTATATGTCAAACACGGAGTACAATAAGACACGAACGAGGTACTTTTGCAACCGGGTGAAACATTGACCTTCGCTTACATGCATCACCTAACCAGTGGTGCTAAGGTGGGACAAGGTAGTAGGAAGGGTGATGGGACTTCTTCCAAGAATGCTACCACCAAAGATAGGTTGGTGAACTTGGAAGCAAAGGTGAATAAAATACAGGAATACCAAAGTCAACAACAAGCTTGGTTCAGCGAACAAATGAAATATTCACATGAATACCAAGCTCTACTCCATAGAATGATGAGCTTCCTGTTGACACAAAGTGGAGTATACCTCACCCAATTTGGCACAGTTCTGTAGTATCCAGGCCATAATTTCGTCTACAGACCACCGGAGAACCAACCCGAGGACGATAACGACCAACATGATGACATGGAGGACTAAGCCTTCCCATTGTATTTTATCCTTTATTTAATTTTTATTTTCTTTTTTTAATTTAATTTTCTTTTTTCTTTCATTTTTTTCCTTTATTTTTATTTATTTTTTACTTTATGTTGGATTAGTTAAGAAATTTAATTAACGTTGTTTAATGGTTTTTGATTTCATTTGTATTTAGTTAATTTTTAAATTTGGCTTTGAGTTGTGATGCACACATTTAGAGGTTTCATACATATTTCTTGCGAACTAAATGCTACATGATGAGAAGGGCGAGGAATGGTGAATCAGAGTGTAATTGTAATGTACACAATTTCATACAAAAGGGGGGTAACTTCTTCACTCTTTTACTTAATTTCTTTTATTTTTCTCTGAGATATTGAGGACAATGTAGAAATTAGGTTTGGGGTAGGAAAAATATTCCATGAGCATGAATTTAGACCAAATTTTAATTTTTAACTTTCTGTAGGTTTTTTATCTGAATTTTGTTAGGATAGTATCGAGTCCACTTGAATCAATTTGGAAGTCTGTGATATTAATGTGATTGTAATGATGTTGCATGTGAAAGAAATTGATTTTCACCTAAGTGAAGAGGCACAAAAATGTTAGATTCATCTCGTTTGAAGATTTTGTAGTGTATGTGGTAGTTTGTTTGGTTAGTATCACTATTTTTGGTTTGTGTAATGTATGCATGTTCATGATATATTTTAAGTCTAAATAATAGAATCACATACCACTTAAAAAGTGATTTAGGTCATCTTTGGACCGTTTGAACTTTTCGAGCCTCCCCATACTGTTTTATCCATAGTGACACCCGTGAACTCAATATACATATATATATTGTACTAACCTTAGTGATAAGATTTCTCAATGTAATATTTGATTTTTATGAGCATTTGAATTGAAGAAAATTATATATGTCTTGCTTTTAAAAAAGAAAAAGAAAATAAATAGCAAGAAGAGTAAAGAAAGAAAATCAAACAAAAAATCTAAGGGACATATGGAGTTTATAAAATAGGAGGAAGGAAAAGAACATTTGGATAGAAAAGTTAAAATTTGTGAAGAAAAATGCAAAGTACTCTTATCCTTTGAAGAAGAACTTTTCTGTACTTTCATAACCACATACCTTAACACAACTTTACAAGCTTAATAAAGTCCTATTGATTCGAAGTAGTTTTGATTTCTATATTAGTAGAGATAGATTTGAAAAGTAAGCTTATGGAGTTTGTGAGTGCAATTCTCACTCATATTTTACTTGCACAATTTTGAGATTTAAAATATAATCTCTGAATATCATGCATGGCACAATCCGATAGTGTAACTAATGGTTACGAAAATGGATTTGATATTTGGACTATTTTTTAGCTTAAGTGATTTTTAACTATTTCGTATGTCATTCTTTATTAACAATTTTTGAGACATATGAATGGATTGATACGAGTATGTATAGAGTCTTTAATAGTTTTAAGAGTCGTATGATGTTTGTGGGTATCATTATTGAAAACCCTCACGAGACTATAACTAGTCCATTAGGGCCACTTAGGGGTTTAAAGGCTTATTGCATATGCTAAATGCAACCGTGACAATCTAGGAAAATGGTTTAGGTTAGTTTAGTTTATTTTATTTGTTTAGTTTTAAATCACTTCACTTGCTAGAGGCTAGTAAGAAGCTGGTTGGAGATTGTGATACGTGCCCAAAAAGTACTAATATTTCGTGATTTATTGTGCTTAATTGTGAAAAATACATTTGTTATAACTCGTTTATTTGATTATTTATGTAAATCTATCAATTAAAAATTACGTGTGTATGTTAGTGTATTTTAGGTATTTTTAGCGCCAAATGAGTTGAATAATGCAAACACGCAAAGACGAAACACGTACGGCGCTTGGAATACAATTTAGGAGCAACACAAGTCAAATTATGTAAGCCGTACATAACGAGCCAACTAGTATGTAAGGGGTACCTGTTAAGACTCAGAATACAACGCGCGCCGCGGCGAAGAAAAGTTATGCCGCAACGAGAGCCTCTCGAGTTTGGCCATTGTTTTCAGAATTATTTCTGTGCCGTGGCGGGAAAATGTGTATGCCGTGGCACGTCTATTCCTGGGACAACCAGGATTCTATGTAACCCTTACACATATAAATACCCCTTTAAGTCTCCCTTTTACAACACTTCAATTTGCGAATCAAAAAGAGACTCAATCAAAATTTTGGAGCTTTTTCACACTCAAAGAAGCAAGAGAACCAATTCTAAGGATCCAAGAAGCCATTGAAGATCAAAGATCAAGCTTTTGAGAAAGGAAATATTATCTAATCTAATTGTGGTATTTAGATTTAAGTTTCTTGTTGTTATAGAATTTTTTCCTTTCTCCTTACTTCTTTGAGTTGTATGTTGAATTAAATTTGTCAATGAATATTAATTCAAACATGGTTGACTAATTTTATTATGGGTGTTTAGTTTGTGTTACCATGTTTGCTAAAATTATTATGGTGGATATTTTTATTGCTTTAAGATAAATAAAATTACCTTTTGATTAAGAGCATGTTTAGATGTTTAATTGTGAACTTTCATGGGCCAATTTGAAATTCATAATTAGGTTGAAAAATATTAGAGTTGGTTTTAGGAACGTCACCTTGACTTTACTTTAAAAAACTTAATCAAAACTTCAAATTGATGATCTAATTATGGCATTGGTTTGATTGGCATATTTTTCATTGTGCATAATTTGATTGCTATTTGGTATACTCGATCATAGGATATTGCTTAGTTAATCAACAAAGAGAATGACGCAATCGTAGGAATTTTCATAATTAAAAGAAAAGTCGGTAACATTTGTTTATTAGAACGTTCACTTTAATTCACCATAACTTTTCGATACAAGCATGGTCAACCAAACTAAACGTCCATACATCCTCCATTGATACTTAAAACCTGTTTGAGTTAATTCGAATTTGAATAATTGTTTTCTTTATTTGTTCAACACCATTGATCTTGTTCACAAATCCAACTTCGTTTATAGTTTTATTAGATTTAGGATTCTAATTATTTAGAGTTTTAGTGTAACTAGGATTCTATTTAGTTAGTGTTTTAGTTGCTTTAGAACTCTAATTAGATTAAGAAAAAGATTGTTTAAAATTATTGCAATTCCTTGAGAGATCGACCTCGGAAGTTTGTTTATCACTTGCTACAAGTGATTCGTACACTTGCGAGTACTATAATTTGCACATCAGTCACATTTCTCAAGAATCTTGGAGGAGTTTTAATGGAGGTTTTTCTCTCTAAAAATTAGATGGAGAAGAAGGAAAAAATGGCTACTGTTCATTCTGGGTTTAAGAAGGGGTTTTAAGTTATATTTATGGGTTAGATTTTGATGGGGACGAGTGGTACACGTGTACAATGTGAAGGAAAATTTCTAAAAAAATTGGGTACGCGGGCTGTGATGCACATTTTCCTTTGTTGCAGTGCAACTAATTTGGTGTTATAGTACAAAAACCTAAGACGTCCCCACTGTGGCACATAATATTCCTCTACCACAGCGCATGTTGAATTTGCACTCCCAATACAAAAACTTGAAAGTGTCCTGCCAGGGTACACATATTTTCGTAACTGGGCGGGCTTTATTTTACATGTCTTATACATGCCTTAGTTCTTTTTGTTTCATTTTCACTCATTTTGATCGTTTAAATCCAAAAATCATTCTAAAATCACTTGAACCTATACAACACGAAAATATCCTCTAAAACAAGATAATACCAAAATAAAACATAAATAAATACTTAAAAATATAACAAATAATAGGTCAAACTAGTATTCATCCTCCATGATAAAGAATGAATTTTCCCTTTCCACAAGCATAAAACAACCCCAAAGTAGTTCAGATGAAATTATACCAACATACAATCTTATACAGACTCAACATAAGCAAGCTAATTTTAGTAACTATTACTAAAATCTAGAATACATTAGGAATAATACCGGATTCAATAAATAAAAAATATGAATTGTGAGGTCCTAGGGCACAATTAAAAATGAGGACTTCATTGGAATCATTCAAAGGTAAATAGACCATCTTCTAAGATCACTAAACTTGCTAATATCACAATACCATGCATACAAGTTTGGCAATTATAAATTAATAACATCAACGCTGATTTAATGGTGGAATACCTAGTCAGGAGAAGGGTAATAGGAGACAAATATAGCTAGTTTAATGGTCACCAAAGACGAACTTAAAGGAGGTAGAGATTTTTTCTTCTTTGTTAGAAGAAATGGGTGGTCTCGAACAGATGTCAACACTTTGTAAGCAAGAGAAACAACACTTGCTTTCTTTTTCTCCTTCAAGACGTCATAGGGAAGAGCATGAACATTGGGTTGAGTGGTTGACAACGATGAATGACAAGGAGGGCGGCAAATATCTTTTCTCTATAGAGAGGGGTTGCTTTTGAGGAATATCGTTGCAAAGAGAGCACGAACACTGGGTTGCTTTTCCTTTCTGTTTTTGCACAAATTTCTTTTATTTATCTTGTTTCTTTCCTTATCTTTCTTTAACCGGCTAATACAAGTCATAAACCGAGCAAAAGCCCATTTTTGCAAAAATAGAGCTATGGGGTTCAAATGTAAAGCATTATGGTGTTGATTCCACTGTGTGCCATGTGTCACATGCATGAATCTCTGGTCTACTCCTAATCTGTTTGTGTGCCACATGTCCAATTCAACCTACAATTTGCCAACGCATTTTTGCCACAACTCTAATATTCTACCACGTGTTGCATTCTGACTGGTTTGCCTACCTCTGTGTCAAAATGCTTGCAACATTATTGGCTCATTTTCACTCATTATCATCTCGAGAAGTGTTATAAGCTTTGAATGGAAGCCCCAGTAAACGGCGGCAGTAACTCTAACTGTCCTAAGGTAGCGAAATTCCTTGTCGCATAAGTAGCGACCTGCACGAATGGTGTAACGACTGCCCCGCTGTCTCCGACATGGACCCGGTGAAATTGAATTCTCCGTGAAGATGCGGAGTACATCCAAAAAATAATCTAATGGTCCAAAATCATTCATGCATTATTTTAGGTTTTATAACATTTTTAGCAGTCATATTTTTGGATATTGGAGGCAAGATAGTGAGAGAAACTCTCTACACCCTCTATAAAGCTTTTAGAGAGAGTATAAATTAGCTATCTTAAAGCAAATGAGTCACATTTGGGCATGAAAACTTCAAGACTCACATTAGGTTTCTTCTTTTCTTTGTTCTTTTATTATTCTTTTGCATTTTATTTACGTATTTCTATATATTTTGCTTATTAATGTTGATGGAGTAATTTCTAGCTTTATTATTCCAATAGAACCCATTTATTTAATGTTGGATGCTAGATTTTATTTTAATATACTTATATGCTTTATGAATTATTTATTTTACTTTATGTTTATCGCTCCTAAATAATTGATCACTAATTAGGTTAATTTGATAACATGTGTGTATTTGAAAGAATAATATGTGTTATGATTATGAGTAAAATGACATATTTGCATGAAGTGAAAATACCCATATGTAATATGTAGTCTTAGTAAACCCTGCTTAATAAATTTTAGGATCTTAATGGCCATAGACATGTGAGTTAATATTTTAAGATTTAAATTGCAATGATTATAGACATGTGGATTGTAATTAAATTAGAAAGTTTGACTAACAATCATAAGTAGCAAATTTAAAATATAGTTGTAAAGTGAAGACTAACTACAATTCCGTGTTGCTTGTATTAAATTTTACAGTACAATATGTTGAAACATATTAAACATCCGAGTGAGTAAATTGAAGAAAATTGTAATCCTATGAACTCAATATCTTCATCTTTCAATCATTTTAATTAGTGTAATTAATTAAATTAGATTTATTTTATTTTATTTTGAATAATATTTCGTTAATCTAAATAGTATTATGCATTGCCTAATTTCAGTACTCAAAATACTAAATAACTAATCCACATGAATTTGACATTTGTTCTTAAAATACTTATCACTTATATGCAATCTGTACACTTGCGATTTTCGTGTCACTATAGAGTTCAAATCTTGTACAACACAAGATGTTTACATTAATACACGAATCTAAGTATCTAATTGAATATATAACAATTTAGTTGATCCGATTATGGTACAATAGAGTTTTCCAACTCAATTTGATTTACAGTTTCTTTGTCCATCTCTACTTTCTCATATTTTGATGGAGTTATGGACTTTCTTTTATCACACTTTAAGTGGATAAGGGATATGTAATTTATATGTAGGACTTTGATAGAACTCTATTCCTATGGAGTAGGGGTGGGTTTTTTGTTTCAAAAAATGTCTAACCGATCGAATTCAAAACTAAATCGAGCCTACATTTTTTATTTATAGGTTGGTTTGGTCCAATTTAGGTCTAGAAATTTTGAAAACTAACCTAGTCGATTTTGTTAGAAGTTTTAATTTTACAAAATCGACAAAAATAGAACCAATCTACATATATTATATATAAATTTTTTAATTTTTTTATATTTATAATACTTATACATATATTATAATTTCTATTCTATTTTGTTATCTCTAGTTTTTCTGAAATTATAATTTTTATTGTAGTTTGGTTGATCAAGTGACGTCTTTGGTTCCTATACAAATAAAAGTTGTATTGTGAATTAATTTTTGGTGAAAATTTATAGGTCCAAAATACATATTTTAATTTTTTTATATTTATAACATTTATACATATTAGTTAAAAATTGGTGCATTATACATGAATTATTTTACATATTATATATTTTCTCTGTGATTAAATTCTACAATATATTTGAAATAAATATGAAATTAATTTAGAGTCATTTTGCTTTCAAATTAATTGCGAAAGTAAAATAATATTTATAGTTCTTATTGGATATAATAATCATCATATAATTAGAGTCTTTATTTGATGTGACATTTATTTAATTATCATATTTAAAGTCCTTATTTATTTGATAATAGATCCTAAAAGGAAAACTAAGTTCAATAGCTTAAAATATAGGAATGATTTTATTCAAAAAAATATTATGTGTGATTTAGTTTTTTATATATAGTATAGATTTATTATAATTTCTATTATATTTTATCATTTATCACTTTTCTTAAATTATAATTTCTATTATAGATTGGTTGATTAGATAACCTTTGGTTCCCATAGAAGAGTTATATTGTGAATTAATTTCAAATAAAAACATAATTGATCCAAAACAATCGAGCCAATCAACCTTAAACCAATTTTGTAGGTGACTTTTTGGGATCATATGTCTGCTAAGATTTGGTATATCTAAAATTATTAAGATAAGTTTGGCTCGTAAAATAGCCCAATAGAGGTCAACAATGGAAAATAATAAGCGAATTAGAGTTAGATTTAGACGAATAAATAAAAAAGAAAAATAACAGATAATAGGAGAGAAACTAATATTGTAATTCAATTCATTATGGTTTATTTCCAAAGTACACTGATATGTCCTATTTATAGGACTAAAATAGTGAAACTAGATTGTTATAAAATAACTAATAATAATCCTAAATTGATGTTGAGAGTTTCATACATCAGAACAATTGCACATAGGTGAATTGAACTTTCAATCCAAATAGGCAATCGGGACCTAAAGGGGGTAGTATGCCAACCCATGGAATCTTTTCGCAAGCTCTATTCCAACTAGGCCAATCAGGACTCAAGACGTAAATTAAGTAAATAGTGCAGTGGAATAAATAATAACAACATGCTTAAATCAACATACTAAGTAAACAACAACCATATAAGAAAGAACAATCTGCATAAAACACACTAGTGACGGTATGCCTCACAGACTCTTATTCAGGCTAGAACATGCAATAGAAAAATAATAAGCATATAACGTGGGAATTAGGTAAGCATATAATGAAATCAATAAAAGATTTTCAATCACTTCAAGAATTCCTATGTGAGAACATATTCGGTAAATGATTTTTGTACTCTCACAACATGTGATCATACATAACACAGCAAGTAACGTAGTAAACCCACATAAGTACCCTTCTTATGTGTAACTCCAAGGGTCACTTAAGGCAACTACTTAGCAACAAGCAATTCACTAATAAGCAAATCAACAGTATACAACCTAAAGATATATGTTAATACCACTATTAGTTGGATTCATGCTCAACTACACCTAAGTTATCCTTGCTTATTGTCAATACAACACCTTATTCAAGTAGATCCAAGTTCGTCCCCAAAGCTTCATCACCACATGATTTGATTGACTACTGATGGCTCATCCAAAACTAGCATGCATATAAGTTGTGACCTCGCAACATCCAGTAGACACACGCACATCAACATAGAGGCTCCTCACCTATGGAACATGTTGCATCCTTGTAATTAATAGCCAACACACAGCAACTCAACTCTGAGAGAAACTCTCTAAAAAAGATGTGGCTCTTCACTAGCCAGATCTATCGCCAACATATGATAACTCAGCTCTCATCAAATCCTCACTCAATGGCACAAAATTCGCAAGTACACGGGTTATATACAAGTGATAAGTATTTTTAAGAACGGAGTTGTCGTACCCATGAGGAACTTATTAAGGCGTGTATTAGGACTAAGTACCGAATATATACTTTATCTTTCTATTTGAACTATAAAAAATGAGTGACAAACTACAATAATGAAACTAAACTAATTAAAGAAATAAAAAAAAAATTAGATCCACTACACAATGAAGAAAAATTTAGGAATTCAACTTCTCCCATTCTACTCCCATAAATTTTAATGTCTCATTAATAGTAACTAAAATGTATAGATTTTATCAGCCACATGTCTATGGTCATGTTAATCCTAATCCATATAAACCTATCTTACATGTCTATGGCCATCTAAGCATACATGGGTCACTAAACACCTAGATTTTAAAAGTGATTACATACAAAATAATGAATTTTTTTTTCTCATTACACATGCCAATTTAATGCATGTTTACAATTTCATATCAATTTTTCAATTGCACACAAAATTAACAAATCACTAAATAAATTATCAATTTAATTAAGAGCATTAAGCACATTAAATTAGATAATCAAAATACTTTAATAATATTAAATAAACATTAAATAATCATGTTCATAAAATGGGTTCCATTAAAATCCTAGAATAAAATATTTACTCCATACTACTCTTGGAAGAGTTGAATAGTGAAATTATTGTGTAGAATCTCTTCAAAAATGCTCCCAAGTTGCCTCTTTTTGATCCAAAAATCTCAAAACCCTTGTCTCTTGCTCAAAAATGGTGAAAAACTCTAAAAAACTATTATGTCCAAAATTGGTGTTGTGTTTAGGCTAAAATCCTTGAAAAATATCTTAGATGAAATCTGGATCGTTCAATTAGCTTTTAAATCAATGGTTTGATGAAAATAATTTAAAAAATAGGTGATGCCCAATCAGAAGACGACATTTGGCACTTAAAAATGGCAGAGCGAACAAGAGAGCGACACATGCCACGGAGAAACACAAGGGCTGTGTGCGCACGACACGTGGCCCTCTATGAGAGGCTAGTGCATAATGGATTGCTGAGCTGGTGCCACACGGCGCTCCGTGATTCGCTGGCTTTGCTTGCATGGTTTGACGTGCTGAATGTTTGGCATTTTCTGAAATGAACGCCGTGCTAACACGTAGCACGCTGATTGGGACGCTTTGACACTCGACGCTTCGTGATTTGCTGATGTGGCTTGCGTGGCTCCCAGTTGGCATCCACGTGTGTCTGGATATTTCTAAGGATATTCTGGATACTTCTATATGCATCCATCTGCATTAAAAAATTCCTAAAAATTTTAGAAAATTTCCAAAGTTATATTTTCATTTATTTTTACTATTTAACCCAAAACTTATCTTATTTTAATATTAACCCCAAAAATATTATTTATTCAATTAAACAAGTTATATTAAGTTTAAAAAGTATATAATAACTTTATTTTCATAGAGTTATCACACCCCTAAACTTAATATTTTGCTTGTCCCAAGTAAAACATTAACACAAACTAAACAACTCAAAATTAACATCTAAACATGGTATAAATAACAAATTCATAACTATTAGTGATATTAGTTTCAAGTATGTTCAATAAATTATAGGACCCTTAAAAATCAACAATACACTCAACTTAGATATTCCTATAGTTATCAATCCATAATGTATTCATTTAAGGGTATGACCAAATTTTTTTTTATAACATGCTCCATGTGTGTGTGTGTTATGCCAAACTAGTTTACATTATATGCTCTCAAAGTAAGCTCATGTGAACCATGAAATTATAAGAATAGTTTATAATAGTACCAAATTTCATAAGTTCACATTTAGTCTCTCTCTCCACTAATGTAAATGCAAGTTTAGATTGAAATCAATAAGTTTTTTAAAACTTGTAATTATAGGTTAAGGTATGGGCAGGTGAGATAGAAAATATTTAAGCTCAAATACAAACCAAATACATATAATAAACCAATGAGCTCATGACCACAAGTAGTGTACACTTAAACTTAGGTTTTTTTTTTTTTTTTTGAAAACTGCACCCCAAATTCAATCATTTATTTCATTTATTCTTTATTCTTATTTATTTATTTATTAACCCAACAAGGTAAGCCACACATTCTCAAAGCATACAAGCTCAACAATAGATAACACAATACATATTTAACTAAGAATGTCATGGATAAGTGAAATTTATTATTTGGACTAGGCTAGTCACATAGGTAAAATGAAATGAAATGTTAACATAAAGGCTTAAAATGAGGTAACTAAGGACATAAATAATCATGGTAGCTTGAAAAGCTCAAACGGTTCAAAGAAGGCCTAAATCATTTCTCAACCTAAGTAGCACATATAATTTTGCCTCAAGAGACACCAAAGTAGATTCTAAAGTTTGTTATAGACACATAAATCATCAATGCATGAAATTCACACAAACTTCTCAAAATAAGCATACAAATTCACAAAGTTATGACATGTGTATATAGAATGAAGTATTTTCAAATCAAAAAAATTTAGCCATACATACCTTAATAAATACACATGTTCATAACTACCACATTTCAATCCAAGTCTAATGCATGTCAACCACAAATCATCATTGAGTTCCTGTTAAATTCATTTAACAAGCAATTCACCAACATAATCATAGCCATAACTAGTCATTTTTACCAAAAAACTATAATCTCATCAAAGAAATAAAGATTTCCCACCCCCAAACTTAACATGCATATTGTCCTTAATATGCAATAAAGGAAACAAAAGAAAATAGAGGATGAGAAAACTTTCTCAAAACTTGAAGCAACATTTTGATTTGTGTCACCTCCAAGCTCCAAGGCTTCTAATTATTACCATACAAAATTCAAACAAAATTATTCATTAGTACTTTAAAAACTTGGGTTGCCTCCCAAGAAGCGTCACGTTTTAGGTCCTTGACTAGACCTTCCTTGAACATATCAAGGTGGATGGTATAAAAAATATTCCATGAATAACCGTTTAATGGTTTTCATGTTGGTTGGGCCAAGGTCATCAATGTTACTCTTAAGGTCCCATGCCCTCATGGTGACTTCCTTATCTTCTATATTAAAGTTATGTACCCCGGTGGCTTGGAGTTGTAACGCCTCTTCCTTAGGAGTCTACTTTTGCTTCTCTTGAGCTACTTTATGATTTTCTATGTTATCCTTAGGATTTTCTTTCACTTCGTGACTGAATTCCTCTTAAAATTCTTGATTCTCACACATCTCTTCTTCATCCTTCCTAACAAATATCTCATAGCCATGCTCGATTATATAGCTTAATTAACTCCTTCATAGAAGGCTTCTTTACTTGTGAGGGTGGTGGTGGTGGTTGTAATAGAAGAATCACTCTCTTGATTATAGCTCCAAGAGTAACTAGGTTGACTCTCCAAATCCTGATATTGGTGGTAAGAGTGTGATGGCTCCAAATTGGTATAAAATTTATGGTAGGTGTGTCCCCCTTCATTCCATCCATAAGTGCACAACGAACTTTGTACGGCTTTAGTATCTATGAAAGACCTCAACAACGAAAGATGGTAATGTTCTTGTATTATGAGATCCCTCAAGATACTATTCCGTTTAATACAAGCTATAAGGTTTGTAGCCTCTTCAAATGTCATCCGTGCATCATTGAGACTTCATATTCAAATGGGTCCATCACCTAGCAAACAAAACTATAAAAAAAAAACATAAAATACGAAAAGTAAAAAAAATCATAGAGAGACCTAACTAAATAATGATAATAAAAATAAGCAAGAAAAATCAACTAAATAGCTAATCAAAATAAATAAGACAAAAAAAACTAAATAATATAAAAATATATATATATCTATATATATATATATATATATATATTTATTTATTTATTTAATTTTAGAAAATTTTAATTAAATTTTTTTAACTTTTAATTTTTAATTTGATAAAATAAAAAAATGTTCAAATTAGAGGAAAAAGCCTTGTATCAATATTAATCCTAATATATTAGATGTTTTCCGACAACGTCGCCAAAAACTTGGTACGAAATCTACAAGTGCACGGGTCGTGTACAAGTGATAAGTATTTTTAAGAACGGAGTTATTGTACCCACGATGAACTTATTAAGGCGTGTATTAGGACTAAATACTGAAATATATATTTTTTCTTTCTATTTGAACTATAAAAAATGAGTGGCAAATTAAAATAATGAAATTAAACTAATTAAAGAAATAAAAAAATAGATTTACTACACAACGAAGAAAAGTTTAGGAATTCAACTTTCTCCATTCTACTCCCATGAATTACTTAAATGTATGAATTATTAATCAACTCTACTTAAATAATTATCACCCATATGTGTATAATTATGTTAATTCTAATCCATATAAACCTAGCCCATATGTCCATGACCAATACACATGTGTCAATTTAATGTATGTTCACAATTTCATATCAATTTTTTAATTGCACACAAAATTAACAAATCATCTAATTAAATGGCCAATTTAATTAAGCACATTAAATTAGATAATCCAAACACTTTAATAATATTAAATAAACATTAAATAATCATGTTCATATAATGTGTTCCATTAAAATCTCTAGAATAAAATCTCTACTCCATACTATTTATTTTTAAAACAATAAAAACAAGAGAAAAAGTTATAAGAAACATAAAGATTATACTTGGAGGAGTTGAATAGAGAAATTGTTGTGTAGAATCTCTCCAAAAATGCTCCCAAGTTGCCTTCTTTTGTTCCAAAAATTTCAAACCCTTGCCTCTTGCTAAAAAATGGTGAAAAACTCTAAAAAAAACTGTTCTAAAACTATTCTGCCCAAAATTGGTGTTGTGTTGAGGCTAAAACTCTTATGTCTCAGATGAAATCTGGACCATTTGATCAGCTTTTAAATCAATGGTTGGATGAAAATAATTTAAAAAATAGGTGCTGCCTAATCAGAATATGACATTTGGCACTTAAAAAGGGCGGAGCAAACCAGAGAACTACACGTGTCACGGAGAAACACGGGGGCTGTGCGAGCGCGACATGTGGCTCGTTGTGAGAGGCTAGCATGAAATGGGTTGCTGAGCTGGCACCACACGGCACTCCATGATTCACTGGCTTTGCTTGCGTGCGCGGACCGTTCGGTGTTTTCTAAAATGAATGTCGATCTAACACGTGGCACACTGATTAGGATGCTTTGACACCTGGCGCTTCGTGATTCGCTGATGTGGCTTGAGTGGCTCCCAGTTGGCATCCACATGTGTCTAGATATTTCTAAGGACATCTCGAATACTTCTATATGCATCCACCTGTATTAAAAAAATAATAAAAAATCCCTAAAAATTCCATAAAATTCTCAAAAATTATATTTTCATTTATTTTTACCGTTTAACTCAAAACTTATCTTATTTTAATATTTTAACCAAAAAAATATTATTTATTCAATTTGACAAGTTAATATTAAGTTTAAAAATGATATAATAACTTTGTTTTTATAGAGTTATCACTCAACCTTATATTTTTAAACTCACCCTAGTGTTTGAAAATATAAAAGGGACTCTTCTCTGATGTTCTATATCCTAAGATGATATTGTTTCTCATTCCCAACACTTGAAGGAAAATCATACCCATACGGACTAAAAATGTATCAGGGAGGCCCAGAAACACTTGGGCTTGGGCAAAACTTCCCCCCACTCTTAACCAACAAAAACAAGAGGAGAACGGTGCTATTCATAGAGAAATGACATGTTGCTGACCCCTCATTGGACCCCTCGTTGGATAACTAACGAGCCACACGGTGAGGGTAAATGCTACCAAAATGTCTCGTCAACTCCTTGTCCTCAACAAGAGTAACTTAGCGAGACAAAGAACTAGACAAGAGCTATTGGTTAAGCCTTAAAACAACCAAAACACTAAAAATCACAAAAATTGACCGATTCACCCCTTAAACAGTTCGTTTTTCTCAATTTTATACGGGTTCCTAAACCCACACACAAAAATACAACTTTTTATCCAAACATATCTTTAAGATATGCAAGTATTTGTAATTTGTGATTGAAGCAAAATATTTCCTGAGTATGTAAAACTAAGCCAACAATAATCAACCTTATAAAGAGCTGACAAAACACCAAGTAAAATATAGATACCGAATTTTGCACACGAAAATGCCAACACCAAAATTACAAGACTTACAGATGTAGAACATAAGTAAGAAATAGATCAAATGTGAGAAATAAAAGAAGAATTTGTGTTAGGGATTTAAATGAATAAGAAAGGTAAGAAACAAAAATATAACAAGGGATAAACTTGTAAAAGTATTTCAATTCATTATGGTTATTCTAAAAGTACACTGATATTTGCTATAAATTGAAATAATAAAATTAGATAATTATAAAATAATTAATAATGCTAATTTAAATAATTAAGTGTAATATTGCTACAATAACTGTATATAAATTTATTATTAAATTATATATTAATGTCACTTTTGTTGACAAATTTGTCAATAATGATAATTAATTGTAGCAATTATAATTATAATTATAATTATATCATTACCCCTAATTAAACTATAAACAATAGACTCAAATAGCAGATAAATATAAATTTTTAATTTAATTATTTATATCATATCTTTTGCATCAATATGCCATTGTCTGCAATGAGAAATTTTAATATGGGCTAAGCTTATATTAATGCATTTACTTACATATAAAATGGTTCTATATAAATATTAATAATATATTCTTAAAATTATCAAGTCGTAAAAACATGATGTAAAAATCTGCCATATTTTTTTCGGAAGGTACAATGTATAGAAAACAAGAAATCTGTAGTTTACCTAATGTCACTACTTTTCAATTTTAAATCATATGTTCAATTCACACGGATTACAATTTGATATAAAAAATGAAAACGAAAGGTCATTCTTTTGTCAAAAATATTTGAGAAAATAACATTTATAACATCACTTACTTTTCTTTCTTTCTTTTTTTGAGAAATATGAAGAGCATTTTATTTATTTTTTAATTCGCTGTATCCTTTGTAAAAATTAGGCGAAGCTAAGCCGTCCAGTTTCAATCCACCTTACATGATTGGAAACTATCAGACCAAACTTAGCCAGATTATGAACAACAAAGTTTGCTCTTCAAGGAAAAAAGCAAGAAATAAAAGAAATAGTAAAGAAAGCTAAATATTGAATATTAACTATTATGTGTCCCTCCATCGCGAAGGAAGAAGCACCATCATTTATCAATTGCACTGCTCGGAGGGAATCCGACCCCTTCACCACCCACCTAATTACCAATGTCCAAATTGGATTTTAAGCCACACCAAATAGCCCACAACTCAGCAGCTCGAGATGTCATCCTCGCCTTCTTATGGTGTGCCATAGCCCCCACAAAACCCCCCAAACCGTTTTGAACAACACCCCCCAAACCCACCACACCTTGCTGTGTCGACATAGAGGCATCAACATTCAGTTTATAGCAACCAACAACCAGTGGCTTCTGATAATTAATTTATACTAACATTAAGAAAGAGGAATCAAGAGAAGAAGAAAGGAAGAGGAAGAGGAGGCTAAGGTTTTTATTGAACCAAATTATGCACTTAACATATTACAAGCAAGCCTTTTATAGGCAAAATAAAGAGACAAAAGGAAATTACAAAATAGAGAAATTACAAAAGGAAGTTACCAAAATAACTTTACAATGAAGATATTACTAAAATAACCCTATAAAAATATATTAATTTACTCTAATATCTCCCCTCAAACTCACGATGCGGCTGCAAGAAGCATCGAGAGTTTGCCAATTAGAAAACGAAAGCGTGAAGTAGGATGTGCCTTAGTAAAGAAGTCTGCAATCTGCAAAGAAGAAGGAACAAAAGGCAAGATGATGGTGCCTTGTTTGAGGTGTTGACGAGTAAAATGACAATCGATCTCGATATGCTTGGTGCGTTCATGAAAAACGGAGTTGTGAGTAATCTGGATAGCACTCTGGTTGTCACAATACATAGGAGTGGGATGAGAGAGAAAAACACTCATATCTACTAGTAGCCAACGTAACCAAACAATCTCTTTGGTAGTAGATGCCATTGCACGATACTCTGCTTCAGCAGAAGATTGAGAAACAACAGTTTGCTTCTTGCTCTTCCAAGAGATAAGAGAATCACCCAAAAAGATACAGAAACCAGTGACAGACTTGCGATCTGTGGGATCACGACCATAATTAGCATCAGAGTAAGCACGCAGCTCTAAGGAAGATGTGGATGAAAATAAGAGACTCTAAAAAATTGTACCCCGAAGATACCGCAAAATACGTAGAACAGCTGCCCAATGAGTGGTAGTAGGAGAAGCAATAAACTGATTAACAATATGAACAGCATAAGCAATGTCCGGACGAGTAATAGTAAGGTAAACCAAACTCCCAACAATAGTTCGATATAAGGTAGGATCTTGCAAAGGAGTGCCATCCGAAGGAGAATATTGAACATTGTGCTCACAAGGGGTATCAACAATTTTAGTATCAGTAAGGCGAGCACGCTCAAGAATGTCAGCAGCATACTTAGATTGAGAGAGAAGATAACCTTTTGGAGAGAAGGTAACTTCAATACCCAAAAAATACCATAGATAACCCAAATCTTTCATTTTAAACTGACGAGCTAATTCTGACTTTAGCACTGCAATCTCATCAACATCATCACCAGTAATAATCATATCATCAACATATAAAGAAAGCAAAATATGACCTGTAGTGGTATGCTTAACAAAGAGAGCAGAATCATGATCACTAGAAGAAAACCCAAAAGAAGCAATAATAGTAGAGAATTTCTCAAACCATGCTCGAGGTGTTTGTTTTAGACCATATAAGGCTTTTTGAAGCTTACAAACTTCTTCATGATTATGTGGTACACCAGGCGGGGGAACCATGTAAACTTCTTCATACAAATCACCATTCAAGAAAGCATTTTTAACATCCATCTGAGATATACACCATCCATGAGTAGAGGCAACTGCAATAAGTGTGCGAACTGTAGTCATTTTTGCAACAGGGGTAAAAGTCTCTTCATAATCAATATCACTCATTTGAGAGTATCCCTTTGCAACTACTCGAGATTTATACCTTTCAATAGACCCATCAGAATGAAGCTTAAGTTTATATATCCAACGGGAACCAATAGCTCGTTTACCTGGCGGTAAAGGTACTAAGACCCATGTATTTGTTTGATGCAAAGCAGTAAGTTCCTCAACCATAGATTGCTGCCATAGGAGATCAAGAGCTGCCTCTTTATAGGATAAAGGCTCAGAAAGACAATGAATAGATGCTAAAAATGAAGTAAAAGAAGTGGAATAAGACGAGTAAACAAAATCTAGTAGTTTAGTAGACTTACGAGTGTGCTGAGGATAACGAGGAGGATCCACAATTCCAGGAGGAGCTTGGGCAACTACAGGAGGAGGGGAAGTATCAGAAGTGTTAAGCTGTGTTGTACCAGTATCTTCAGATCTATCAGTACGAATCCTGCAAGAATATTGAATAGGAGAAGGGACTATAGGATCAGTAGATGAGTCAGAATTAGTAGTTGGAGGAACTTGTGGAGAAGAACTATCAGTATGGTCAGAGAAAGGATCAATATGACTAAGATCTGACTTGGTCAAGTTATGAATTGAACTAGGAATAGAAAAAAAAGGTATATGCTCAAGAAATATAACATGACGAGAGACATATAGTTTTTGTGAAGTTGGATCAAAACAACGATATCCCTTTTGCCCTTCACCATAACCAAGAAAAACACAAATGACAGAATGTGACGATAATTTGGTACGTTCTACATGAGGACGAAGGACAAAACAAGTAGAACCAAAGACTCTCAATGAAGAATAGTCAAGAGGATGTCCATATAGTTTTTCAAAAGGAGACAAACCTGAAGTGATGGATGATGGAATCTTATTGATTAAGTTGACCGCAATAAGAACTGCTTCTCCCTAAAACTCACTAGGAACAAAAGAGAAAGAGCGGTTTCAACAATGTGCCTATGTTTCCTTTCAGCAACACCATTTTGCTCAAGAGTGTCAGTACTAGAAGTTTGGTGAGTAGTTCCATCTAAAGCAAGCAAATCACAAAATTTATTGGAAGTATATTCACCACCTAGATCACATCTAAAGCACTTAATTACAGCAGAATATTGAGTTCTTACTAGGGCTCTAAAGTTATTATAAATATCAAAGAAATCAGAACGACGTTTCATAAGATATACCCAACAAAAACGAGTGTGATCATCAATAAAAGAGACATAATAGCGAGACCCTCCTTTGGAAACAACAGGAGAAGGTCCCCACACATTAGAATGAACTAAATCAAAAGGTGCAACAGAATAAGAAGTACTTCTATTAAAAGGTAATGCAGAAAATTTTGCAAGTTTACAACCGCTACAATCAGAAATATCATGCGCTTGCAAATTTCCTAAGGTTCCATTAGAAGCTAAAAATCGTAAACGAGAAGCTGAAACATGACCAAGACGTGAATGCCATAAATAAAAACTAGAAGATGAAGGACACAATCGAAAAGAGGAAAGATCAACACTAGGAGCTGCAAATACTGGTAATCTCAGCTCATCCAAAACATATAATCCTCCCTGCCTACAGCCTATCCCAATCAGCTACTGGGATTGTAGATCCTGCACATGACAAGAAGTAGAAGAAAAAGACACTTAGCAACCAGAATCACACAATTGACTAACAGATACAAGGTTTAGTGAAAGCTTAGGAATATAGTAAACATTATGAAGAGACAAATGATAATTGACAACAGAACCGACACCTGCTAATGGCATAGGAGTACCATCAGCAGTCATGACAGGCACAGATGATGTAGGACATAAAGAAACAAAAGATTTTGACTCATGAGACATATGGTGAGAAGCTCCAGAGTCTAAAACCCAAGTTGAGGATGACATACCTGAGAAACTAGAGAGGGATTGACCTATCGTAGAAGAGGCAGACATGGTATGTGGTTACGAATCAAGAAACTTTTGAAATTGCTCGGTGAGGGCAGCCATTGAGAAAAAAACAAAACAAAACTTCCAGATTTCCAAAACAGACAATATTGCAGTTCAAACAAATATCCAAAAAATTATTAGAATCAGAAAAAAAATACCTATTTGATGTGAGGAACAAACTATGTTTGAATTTACAGTATCTTCAATAATCCAAGCTCTGATACCATGATAATTAATTTATATTAACATTAAGAAAGAGGAATCAAGAGAAGAAGAAAGGAAGAGGATGAGGAAGAGGAAGAGGAGGCTAGGGTTTTTATTGAACCAAATTGTGCACTTAACATATTACAAGCAAGCCTTTTATAGGCAAAATAAATAGACAAAAGAAAATTACCAAAATAGAGAAATTACAAAAGGAAGTTACCAAAATAACTTTACAATGAAGATATTACTAAAATAACCCTATAAAAATATATTAATTTACTCTAATAGCTTCCATTTAACTGAATCTGTAAAAAGTGCAAATGGCTAACCTGGAACTCCAACAGTATGGTGATACTCTTTAGCCTGCAGCAAAGCCCATATACTGACCTCCCCACCTAGCCACCTTTTCCACCAAAATTAGCGTCTAGCACACCAAATCCAATAAAAAAGATTCACCACAACTTCCAGCATCACCAGGAGTACCCAACATGAGCCAAATAAATTCACTTACCTCCATCTGCCTATATTGCCTTTTCTTTTAGCACCCTCCATATGAAGTGTTTCATCTTTCCCGTAACCCCAATACCCCACAATCGCTTCCAGTCCCTGAATCACACAAAGAATGACGATGACAGCCCCCCTTCACTTCAAGTGGATCCAAGGCTAAACGGTATCCACTCTTAATTGAATAAACTCCTTTGGGTGTATAATGCCACACTAATCAATCTACATGTTGCCTAGGAGATAAAGGTATTTCAATAATCATTTTTGCCTCATTTTCTTGAAAAAAAACGTTCACTAGAGGAGCACTCCACATCCCACCTGGTAATAGCAGCGCAGCCACCATAGCATTCTCAGATAACAATTTGTCAGAACGAATTCGAAACCCACAAAATGCATTAGGAATCCATGTGTCTGAATAAATTTTAACTAAACCTCTCATCCACCAATTCCTTGCCAGTAAATCACATCACCATAATAGACTTCTCCATAGCTTGATCGAATATTGCACATCATAGCCCATATTGTTTGACTTAGAACCACAAAAATAATCACTAGTAAATTTTTGGGTGTTAATTTGAATAGTTTCCCAAATATTTTCAAAGTATCAAAATTGTGATAAAATTACGAAAACAACCAGAAAAAATTGTGTTAAGTATAGTATTTTGTATGTTTATCAATAACGTAGGACATAATAGTGAAAGTTCTAATATTGATTCATTTTAAAAACTAAAAAAACTTTTCATAAATTTTACAAATATTTCCACGTCAATATTTTTGTAAAATTACAAAGTGTCCAAATTTTTATAAATATTAATACTTTAATACACCTATATTAAACCTTAAACAAAGATCAAATGCTATCTTTCTGCTGTACTATATTGGCAACTAGTACACGTAAGACGTTTACTATTTTAGATAATAAATAATATCTATAAATATCAATATATAACACGAACTAAACACGACATAAATTTTTTTAGTAAGAATTGATCAATAATATTTTTAGTAAAAATTGATTAATAATTTTTTCATGTTTTTAAAAATTTTGTTATTCATTACTATTATAAATAGGCAATAAGAAAAAAAGTCGAGTAAATTTTTTCATGTATCGACTGACACGAATAACATAAAATGAACTCAATACCGATACGAATAACACGAAAAAATCAAACGCCTCCCTTAATTATACGACAAACACCACAGGATCGCCACCCTTCATTACTATTATAGTCTTCTGAAAGTCAAAGAATCGAAACTAAAAATCCCCCGAACTGCATTATCAAAAAAAAAAAATCCCCGGAACTGGATAATAGGCGATTATTAGCACTCGAATAGTATCTTTAAAAATATGGTGTTATGGTAGATCTCAGGTGTCCGTTTCGCACATGGCCACCCTTATTTTGAAAAAAAAAATTCAGGTTCTTCAATCTGAAACGTAATACACTTCAAATCTTCCACTAACTCACACAATCAAAATCCTAGTAAAGAAATTATCCAAAAAAAAAATAAAATCCTAGTAAAGAAATAACAGTAGTTCTCAATAAAAAAAATAGCAGCAGTGGTAGTTCTAATTTTTAAAAATCAACATTGATAGTTTTTCCGATTATGATGACAGAGTAAAGAATTTCAAATGTTCGTATATTTATGGCAAGTGTCTGTAAAAATCATTAATATAAATTCAGTAAATTATTCTACATAGAGACCCAAAAATTATATAGGATTGGGGTGGGGAGGTCAAAGAAACCCTTTATTTTCTAAAATAACCTCTATTTCTGGTACAAGTGAATCGCTTTTAGAGGACAAGACCAGCTCTCATACCAACAGTACGAAACCATGAGCAGAGAAGAGCTCTCTCATCCTTCAAGCCACCGACTATGTTACGGCCTACAACTCAAGCTCTGGCAATGGCACTCTCCAATAATTCCATGAGTTGAAGTCTTCCTGCAAGATTCATGAAAATCGGGTGTATTAAAACCAAAACCAAGTTGCACTTTTCTTTCATCTCTCCAAAGTCACTTTCACATTCTAAAGACAGATTATGAACTCACTTGTTCAACTAATGAAGTCGGAGGAAACATATCATTAACAAGAGTGTGTAAATTAGTGTATGATTTTACATCAATACGATGGCTAATGGCCACCTCACCCTGCCACAATTCAAGGAACAACTTTGGTAAAATGATCAAGTACAAGTCTGCTATATAAAGCATGAAAAGTATCAGCAAAGGCTTAATACCTTAGGGTTGATAATAAATATTTTACCCTTTGGAATCCCAATTTTCCTGTAACTGAGTTCATCCGTATCTCTGTTCCCAAAACCCGCATAAAATGGATTGTAGTCGGGAGGAAAGAGTTTCTTAATATCCTATATTATAAATGATTGGGGAAGAACATATGATGAAAATATCACTTAATATTGTACTTAATATTGCAAGCAGTCAAAATGTTTCAACCAGCACTTTGAGTTTTCAGTATTTACCTCCAAACATGCGATCTTGAATTCATGAGGAGCTCTTCTTATAACTACAATTCCATCAATAAAAGGAGCACAAGTAAACTAGTTAATGCAAAAGACCTTCATAACAATAGAACAACATAGCAAAGGCAATTGTACACATAACCAGACCATACAGACATTGGATGTCCAACAGAGGGAACAAAGATTACATAACAAAGGTAAGCATATAACATTCTAAAAAGATCAGACATGATGGTGAAAAAAGGTTACCAACATATGGCCCAACCACAACGAAAGAACTATACCATAAATTATTCCAGTTGGAATTAAAGGAAATTTCCCTCAAACATTAGTAGAGGTTCCGATTCGATAAAAAAGCGTTTTACTTAAAAGAGTTCATGAAAATGAATACTCCTCGTGTTTACGGATTCTTGACCCAGATACTGCAAAAAGGTGTTGTAGCCTGTAGGAAGTTAAGAAGATATTGCATTGGCATAGCTTAAGAGGTTTTATATGCTTTGACAAGAGAAGCCAATTATTGGTGGAGTTTGGTTACTCGTAATCTTGACATCAATGTTATGACAATGCACAACTTTGAAGAGATGTTTTATATTGATAATTTTTTGATTAGTCAATAGGGCCATCAAGTTGAAAGAGTTTGCTAGCTTGGTACAGGAAGATATGTATGTTGCTTAGCAAAATTTTACACAACTATCAAAGTTTGACTTTCACATCATTCCCACTATAAGAATATGGTAGACAAGTTTACTAGTAGGCTTAATCTAGGAAAGATAATATAGTATTATTTGTTGTTATTTCAATTGTTGTAAGGTCCAATAATTTATGACCCACTTATAAGTGCTCTTGGCTTATGCATTCATTGTTGGTAACTTTTGATGGATATTTTGACTTGAAATGTTATGTGATGAGAAAATCGGTTCTCTTTTATCCTTCAAAACCCCTAACATCATCTTCTTCCTTCTTTCTTAAATTCTATACTTTCATTTCTAAACCTCACTACATCAAGGCTTCATCTTAATATCTATGTATTGGAGTTATGATGCGGTTGTTGAGCGGCCTGCGAATTGAACGGGTCAATAATAATGATGCGTTACCAAATATGAGCCAAACTCAGATATTCAAGGACGAGAGTAATTCAAAAGAATATTAAGGGTGGTTCAAACGGTCAATCATCTGGTAATAGGTCATTTGGGAGTCAACATTTTTTGCCTTATGTCTCTCATGGGTTAGCAAACCTTAGCACATTAGAAGACATTTTCCTTTAATGGTCCTTTGCTAAGACTGCTCAACAGAACAACACTCAACAAGCTTCTAGCCCAGCAGAAACTTCACAACCACAAAGGTGCCCATCAAGACAGATGATACAAGGTTCTTTACCAAGCTTTATAAAAGCAACAATATCAATAGGTAGGTATAGAAAAGAATAAAGGAAAAGCTCCTCAAACTCAAAGGAGAGTCTCCACAGTAGTTGGATCACAATCAGCACAATTTGACTAACACACAGTGGTGGCGTTTTACACTTCTTTTCAATTAATGAGCTCGCATTTTGTTTGATATTGGTGTTACCTATTCTTTTATTTCAACTTTTTGTGAGATTATTAAGAGGGACACAGGACAACCTGTTGTGGGACATGCAAGGAGTGAACAAAGGTGCGTGCATTTATGTATGTTTTTATGAAAAATGAGTATAGGTATGTATTTTATGAGATTTCTTTTCACCCATGGTTTTATTGGTATGATACGAATTTAGTGATTACCGTGAAATGCTTCTAAGGTTGAATAATTTATTTTCCACGATTGTTCTAAGTTATTTATAAAACTAAAATTATTCATATCAAGCTTATATGACTACATGGAAAATAACGGGTTAGTTCTGAAGACCAATGATCTTAAACTCATAAATCTAAACAATAATTATAACCAAGATTTTAAAAAACCATTTTATGCCTTGAGGCTTTTTTCTCACAGGAGGCAAATCATAAGCCACGAGACAATATGAGGCATAAAAGCCCCATTCTAAAGAGCAATGAGATAATTTTCTCCCATTATGCAAGTTATAAGCATAACTATGAGAAAATACTAATAAGAAAACTTCATAAAATAACAAAATTCTAATAACATAATCATAATTTAGATATAGAAAGTTGTAAAAACAAGTGAAAAAGATATTTGATGAATATTAGTAATATGATAGAAGCAAATGAGGGGTAGAAGTCAAGTTAGTTGTTTTGCCCTCAAAAAACTAATATTTTAGCAATATGGGTTGGGTATTATGTCACAAGGGATTTTCAACGAAAACAATCCTACAAACACAAACTCTGAGGCGTATAGCCTCATTGCGCACCACCAATTGTGTAAACCTCAACCAAAAAGGCACAAGCCTCAAATAAACCATTTAAAGTTAAGTTTTAACTCGTTAGATAGATGAAGCGTACTAAGACTAGCCTTAATGCCAGCCTCAAAATAGCAATTTAAAATCATGATCCTAACCATAGAATAATAATCAATGGCGCATATGTTATCACAATATTAGTAAGTCCTAAAATTATAGCAAAAACACAAAACTACACATTTACCATTGTATGAAAATAATTCAACGATAAAGTATTATTGATTAGACTTATTTGTTAAAATCATTGATCTCCTATCCTAACTCTTATGTAATTATCTTCATATTATAGCTAATGCTATCATTATTGAAGTAACACTATTGGATGAAAGCTCACCTTTTATTTCCTCCAATACCAAGACATCTTGGACACTAGAGTAAGTGTAATATGTTATGTAGCATTTTAGTTGTAATACTTGAATTAGTGAAAGGATTATGGATGACTGTATAAATAAAATTGATAATTCTGGAATTTGTGGACGTTGTTCCACTTATCATTTATCTACTTTTCATCTTGATATTGATAATTGTTTGAAGCATCCTTCCTAATTTCTATTGATGCCTCTATTTTTCCAAATCATGGGAATCATATTGTTTCATGCTAGTTCATATTGATCTCTTGATATGTTCCAAGTTTCACTTGAGAATCTAAATTCACATCATTATTACGTTCTTAAACAAATATATTGTCGTCCCATGTTGTTCTATTGTGCTTGAATTCCTCTCAAATGGCCACTCCTGACTTGTTAAATTTGTTTACTAAGCATGTTATAAATTAAAATCCTTGATCGCTTTTCCTAGTCAAGTTTGGCACCTCATAATGACACCAAAAAGAAAATTTTCAAATACAATCTCAATATTCAAAATTTTTCCCCAAATAACAGGCACCTTAAGGAATAGAAATAACCGTTGCTGATGCCAGTTAAAGGAAATTGTACAAAACATTGAAACAAAAGAACAGAAAAAAAGGAACTTGCCTTCACGGATCAATGAAGGAAATAAACCATCAGGTGAGATTACAACAGGTCCACTGGGTAAAGTTTTCCCATCCTGCATTGAATGTAAATAAACCAATTTGTAAGCCAAATTCTACTAGAGTCGTTTGTCCCATATAGATGGCAAGAGAAGAAACCAAGATACTACGAAGCTGAAAAGGAGAAACCATTTTTGCTGGGACAAAGTATGCAACATGGACCAAAAGAATTTAACAGCACTAGATAGTTGATACCATATTGAGGAGTCTTGACTATTTATGCAAATCATTCTACTAGTCTAGAAACTTTGTGGATCATTCCTACCGTCAACCAGTAAAGGGATAAAAAAGAACAGCAATCTCATTGTTGAAATCAAAAATTTAAACATGAGAAATACAAGAGCTCGTGTGGCACCTGTTTTAGGTTGAGTAAAAAGCTTCTAGTTAGATATGCCTGAACAATTGCACGTGCACTCAGAAACAGCAGCTGATATCCATTTTCCTGTTGTCAAATGCAGAACCAGTATCAGATGCAGCTTTATGACTTTTATCAAAAAATATCAACTCAATCGGAAATGGCTTCAAATTCAATTAATAAATGAAAAATGTATAATGTGGATGAGCATTCTGTTCAGGCTTGATTCCAAAAGGCATACATTGCATTGTGCTTATAAGCCAATGAAATTCACAATACCAGCATATCAAGTTAAATACTTGTATGTTAGAAAATGATGACAAATTTAGGAAATATTTTTGAAACATGCTAATTACAAACAAAATAGCACACACTTTTGCACACACCAATCATGGTGTGGCACCATAATCTTGGAAATGGAGTAAGTTATTTATTTTTCTAGATTATGATGTCTTGTGGCATATCATGTTTGGTGTGTTTGTAAAAGTGTCTAGTTAGCATTTTTAAATATTTTTCTATGCTTAAAACTTCAAATAAAAGTACCTTAATAGCACAGAAAAGTTTAGCTACCCCAGACTGCGTCCAATCTTTTCCAACTAAAGGCATGAACTGACCTAAGACATCAGACCTGAAGACACCAAAATCAAAGTTGCTAGCATCAAACAATTTTGGGCATAAAAGTATCAAACCATCACTGAGTATGATTAGAGTTGTCTAATGAATTAAAGTGAATGTAGATGAAGATTTCCATCTGTCTAGACAAAAATAAATTTATGTCAAGAGGTTTCGAGTTACTATTTCACTTTGGTTGTGGGAATTTCTGTATACCTCTTTTTCCACCTATCATCTTTCAATATATATAAACACATACCAGCTTTGTGATAAGATGATGCCCCAAATGAATTATAAGACTGCAGAAAACAAAAACTACAGTCCTCATATAATGGCATAATAACACAAAAGAACCATTCTTAAGGTACAAACATGCATGCCCCACTGTCAACATTCAAGCAATCCTGCCAATGGGCTTACATAATTAATGGCTAGTGTTTCTTTAATTCATCATAAGGATTCATCACAAGGACTGGGGACATAATCAGCCAAAGAACAAAACATTGCTAGCATCTTTGTTGACAATTAAAAATTGATAGCAACAATTAAATAACATCAGACTTACTTGGTTATAGTTCCATCAACATCGGAAATTACAATCTTTGCATTCCACTTCCACAAGTAAATATGTGCTTCAACCTGTTTAACATTAAGCACATGTCTCAGCAGCTATGTATGAGAGAAAATAAAATAAGAATTCTATCAGCTATTATCTTCGACTTAAAGTCAATTACTAGATGATTGGTAAACCTGCTGTTTTCCCAAAACCCTGGTAGAAAAACTGAAGGTTATCATATTTTGACCCTCTTTCAGATTCATGGATGCTATCTGATCCGTAGTCGGAACATTTGTTCTTATTAACTGCTTTCGAGGAGACTCGTTGCTGCCGTGAGATATAGGACTGGTCTCTAAGTGTGAGTTATTCAGAACTGATTCTGAATCAACAAATTCCTCCTCATTTGATGAAGTACTACTTGAATGTTCAAGCGTTTTGACTCTTCTAAATGGAATAGGCCAGAGTCTCCATCTGCGTCCAGGAGTAGAAGCTATTCCAGAATCATCATACCCAGATTTTGGGGTATCATCATGTTCCACAGAAATTGCATCCTTTGGTTCAATTGGTAGATCTAAACCAAATGCAGCCAATCCTAGAACAACAGGAGCAGCTTTCTCCCATGGCAAATATTTCCCTCTAAATCTAAGTATCAGGTTATCATTCTTCATAATTAAACCAGCATTGCTAATAAATTTTTCTGGTGATACTCGATGTGCATCAAAAGCTTCAGCAGCAGCATCCAAGCCCATTGCTGGGCGGAGTTTATTCCTACAGAGAGAGATCTCAACACCTGCAAACCACAGATGGATAAATAAAAATGAACACTGCAATTAAAACATAAATTGGAGAATCCAAAATGATCACCCATGTCGATGAGAGGTTCTTACTTGGCTGAGTCTGTACTGCTGCAGTTGACGTTGCCATCAACGGTTTCATTACCACGCTTCTACTGCATTCATCTTCAGCAACAGATTGTGCCATAGTGCCAATTGCATCTGCAGTAGCTGATGTACCAAAGTGTTCATCCTTGAAATCTGGTTTGTAATTATTAACAGAATGAACAGAGATGCCATCACCAGAGAGAATTTCTGGCACCAACACATTATTTTCAACTGTTTCATTTCCAATTCGTAAATCCAAAGACACCTCATCATTTGGTAAATTAGAACTGCAGAGAAGAGATGAATGATCAGGATTCCTTAATTCAACTGCACCAATATCTTCATTTGCATTAGCTGTTGGGAGACTATAATCGAAGTTATCTAGAGAAGGTTGACGCTCCGCTGAGGAATTCAAATCTTCCCAAAATGCTCCTTTTCCATGGTTTTCAAGTTCTGTTAACTCTAAACAACTCTTAAAGATGTCTCTCTTCTTAATCTCCTGTAAATCTTCTGAAGCAATATACACCTTAGTATCCCCTTCATGAGCTGTATTTCTTGGACTTCCAATAGCTAGAGACTTACTTGGACTTTCAATAGCTTGAGAATTGCTTGGACTTTCAATAGCTTGAGAGATATGCTCGCTCTCCCCTTCACAATTTTCTGACTCGAGAAAGCAAGCATTGCCATCATTCTTATTTCCATAAACATTATTGGAAGCATCACGAGCTTCCAATTCATTATGCACCGTAGTATTCCCTGCATGAGCTCCATTGCTTGGACTTTGAATAGCTGGAGAGACATGCTCGCTCTTCCCTTCATAACTTTTCTGATCATGAACACGGGCCTTATCATCATTCTTAGGGCCAGAAATATTATCAGAAGCATCAATATTTTCCAAATCATTGTGCACCTTAGAATGCCCTTCATGAGCTGCATTACTTGGAATTTCAATTGCTTGAGATACATGCTTGCTTTTAACTTCACAATATTCTGGCTCATGCATACAAACATTATTGTCATTCTTATCACCAGACATATTATCAGAAGCATCACTAGTTTTTGATGTATTTAGCTTACTAATATAATCAGCAGCCCAAGCACCTTCACCTGAATCAAAATCATCATTTCCATCATTACAGAACTCAGTGCCCTCGCCAGGACCGAGATGAAACTGAGGTGTGCTTAATTGCAGATCTTCTGTATTCTGTTCTGATGCCAAGATAGGAGCTGTTAGGATATGGCCATCAACACTAACCAATACCACTTCAGAATCCAAAATCTGTGATTCCACAGTATGATCATTATTTAGATTCTCATATCGGTTTGAGCCGTACTCTGACAACTCAACTGAACCCTCAAGAGAAGATTGCTCGTCTGAGAATTCATAATATCTTACACAGTCAGATTCTGCCCTTTCTAATTGTTTTACCCCTAAAGAATCACATTCACCTCGCAATTGAGCCACCCCAGAATCAGAGACACTATGATCAAGTCTTTGAAAGTTAACATCATTGTAATTATCATGATTTATCCTATTGTTCTCTTGTGTGGATTCATTACCATCAGAATCCTTTATAACCCCCTCAGTCACACTTCCTTTTCCTGAATCAACCTCTCTTAAGAAATAGGCCTCACCTGAATTATCAAGGTACATATGAAAATCCGCTTCAATGCCATTGACAGTTATACGGACAATCTTCTCGGCACCCTTGAGAACCCCTTGAAACTTACCAAACCTTACATACCATGGCGTGCTTTGGAATGTTCCATCCTGCTGCTGAACGACAATGATATCAACAGCACCACCAAAAGGATGAAAAGGAGTGGCAACAGAATAGACACCTTGGGTGATTAAGCTTCCAACTTTACCAACTACATTCATCTGTTCAACTAACTGCTAACCCGGACCTCTTACAATCAAGTGAAAACCCAAATATAATCTAACATTTAATCTTGAAAACACCAAGAAATCCAGAACCTAATATAAATTATTTCCTCAACCCACAACACGATTTCTCACAAGAATCAATTCCTTTCTTGATAATGCTCTTGTTTTCTCTTTTACCTGCGTGCCATAGAATGAAACTAAAATCTCTATAAAAAAAAAAACTTGGGATAATAAACGAAAGAAAAAATCAATGCAAAATCTTAAAGAAAACTAGAACCCTAATGACCGGTGTCGATGCCAAGAAATCAAAGATTGGGAGAACCAAAAAACAAACGACAAAGCGTAAAATTTCCCAGCAGCAATCAATCGGAAACATTCCAACACAGACACACACATTAATTAAATGATTAAGATAAAGAAATATTAACCTTGACAAAATTCAGAAATAATCACACAAACCATTTTCGTCAAATTTTCCCAATCAAAATGATAATGAGAAGATAAGCTAGAAAACCAATTGAAACTGAGACAAATTAGCCAAAATTTGCAAATTAAAAAAGAAGAAAAAAAACATAACGAGAAGATTACGTTGATGGATAGAGAATTGTTCACGACCATCAAGACACGGAAAATGGCACAATCGGATAGCTTAAAGAAACTGAGATCCTTGAAAAGAATAGTTCGGTGATTCTTATGGGAAATACAATCCTCTGGAGGAAATAATTTTTTAGGCTTCGAAGTTTGGGACTAGTTTCGAAGAAACGTTCGGATAATCGAAAATAAAAATCAGTCTCAAAAAATCGTCATTGCTTTAGCTATAAATAGGTATTGAAATGGAAGTAATTAACTAGTCGTAATATTTCCATTTTGTTATTTTGAGGAAAATTTTTTATATATTTTTTTATTACAAATCAAATTATCAAAAATAATATTTTTAAATTTATAATAATAAAAATAATACTCAATAATATTAAACGATGTTTAATTAGACAATTTTTAATATTGAACGAGTCTAAATTAACACAAATCAATTTAAACATATTTAAAAAAAATGATATAATAATTATTTTTTTTAATTATAAAAAAATATTATTTGAAAAAATGATATTATTTTTATTATTATAAATTTTAAAAAATATATTTTTTTTTTTTTTATTTTAATTATAAGTAAAAAAATTATAAAAATATTATTAATTCAGTAAAATTAAATATAATCTAAATATATAATCAAGTAACATATACACATGACATAAACATTCTTTGAATTATTCTAACATTAGCATCGATAATATTTGTCTTTTTTTTTTTTTTAATCCCTAAATTGCTCAATAAGTGAAGTGGTAGGATGAATATGACTAAAAATAATACTTTACTTTATAAAATTAACTATTTTATTATGAAAGTCCAAAATATTATAGATTCATATATATATATATATATATTTTTATTTTTATTCTTTTACAAGAAATTAAACAACAATATAAACTTAGAATATATATATATATATATATATATATATATATATCCCTAAAACTTATAATAATAAAAATAATAAATAATAGAAATTATGAAAAAATATCCCAAATGTCTTCTACTTTTATAAAAATGAGCAATTTAATCATCTACCTAATTTTAACAACACTTAAATCATTTTCTTATAAAAAAGGAACAACAAAAGTCATCTTCTTATAGTAAAAAAAAAACATAAACAATATCCTTGATCACTATAAATGTTGTTTGAAATACTGTATGAAATTTTTATGTTAAGAAAAATTTGCATGTATGATCCTTTTTCAAACCTGCTCCCATTTCGAGTCAAGAGATAGATAAATAGACACATCCCATTGCACTGATCGGGGGCGTTCGTAGTGACTGAGGGGGTCGAAGACCAAGAAGTGAGTTATTTATCAGCCAAGCATTCTTCTTACGGCTAGATCCAATCTCCTGGTCCCTGCGGAAAGGAAAAAGAATTTCACGTTCTTCCTTTCGGGAAGGGAGGATTGTCAATACAAGTTTGAAATGCTGCATGAGATATTGTATGAAATTTTAGCATCAGAGCTAATATTATGTTGTTAAAAATAATTAATACTCTAGTTAAGAAAATAACCAAAGAATTAATATAAAACATGTAAAATGAATCCAAAAATTAAAAGAAATTAAAATTAAAGATTACAAAGAATAAGTTATTTCTGTAAAATCTTAAAAAGATCTAACAAAGATATGCAAGCTTTACATAAGAAAAAGGACTAATGACATTAACTTTATAAAATAAAATGACTGAAGTGATGCAAAACATAATAAAAGGACTAAAGTGTCGTTTTTCATGCATGCATAGTTTAGGATTAATTGATCATATAATTTGTTACTAATTGTTGGGAAAAAATTTAGTGATTCACATGCTTAAAAAATTAGGAGATTAATGAATTAATAGATTATATCTCTTATATATACTTAGCTGCGTTTTGAGTTTATTGAAGTGTTGGTTTTATTTAGTTGTTAATTAGTAATTATTTTATTATCTAAATAATAGTCCTAATATTCATATTGGTATTCAGTTGTTGGTTATATTTTTTCTTGTAGGTTTGACACTTGTTTCTAAATATTTATCATTTATATGCGTCTCGTATACTTGCGGTTTAGCGTGGACACCAGGATGAACTCTGATGAAGAAGGGAATGTAGGTAGACCTTCCCTTCTGAATGGGCATAATTATACCTATTAGAAGACTAAGATGCGGGCTTTCTTCTGGTTGTTGGGAGACCATGTCTAGTATCAAGTAAAGAACGACTCGAAGCCTCCTACTAAAATTCTTGAAGATGAGATTGTTATCCCTAAGCCCATGATAGAATGGACAAAAGAAGAAAGTTGTGAGTGCTACTGGAACAGTAAAGAACTCTACACACTCACTCGAGCTGTCACTCTTGAAGAATACAGATGGATTTCTACTTACATCACTTCAAAATAAGCTTAGGATATTTTGGAGATAATGCATGAATGTACCTCTACAGTTAATAAATCAAAGCTGATAAGACTGAAGAAAGACTATGAGCTTCTTCAGATGGAGGAAGATAAAACTTTTGACTATTTCTATGGCCACTTATTTAACATCATCAATACTTTTTATAACTTAGGCCATCCAATTTACAAAGAACTTTAAGCTAACAAGATTTTATGCAATCTGACTCCTCGCTTCCGAGAAAAGATTATTGCTATTGAAATAACATTTAAAGAAGAACCTTTGAAGGTTAATGAGGTTAATGGAGATCTTCAAACTTTTTAGATACACCACCTTCTCCCTAAAATAACTTCTTTTATGGATAAAGGAAATAATCTTGCCCTTAAGACTTCAAAGAGTAAAAAGGGAAAAGAAACTGCTCAAGTTAATAGTGACAACTCCTCTAGTTTGGATGAGGAAGAATTTTCTTTATTGACAAAGCAAATTGAGAAAAATTTTAGGAGCAAGAGAAATACTCTTGTAAAGTTAAGAAAGAAAAGCTCTAGCATAAGAGATTTTAGAGCTAGAGTTAAAGACTCTGAAGGAGATGAAGAGAGACCTCAATTTAGAGGTTAGGTTGGATAGGTCAGGTATTACGAGTGCGATAAGCTTGGACACATTATTACTCAGTGTTGGTTAAAAAGATGAAAATTTGGCAAGAAAGTCATGGTGGAAGAGGATGAAAGTAACTTTATACCATTTATGGAAACTAAAGATGATCCTCCTACTAGAACCTCTGAATTTGTTAGATTTTTCGATGAAAATGAGCATGACGAGCTTTAAACACTCATAATGAATTGCTTAGGGAGCATATTAAGATCGAGAGAGCTTGAAAGAAGGCCTTGGATAGCCTTTAGGTAAAAGAAAAAGAGTTGAATGCTCTTAAAGCTAAATTTAAAAAGAAGCATTCTACTTACAACTAGGACAAAGGCGATCTCACTATTAAATATGAGATTATACAGAAAAGATATAACAACATGGTTGTTGAAGCTTAAACAAATAAATGAAGGATAAAGTTTCATGAGCTGTTTTTGAAGAGACTACAAAATTTAGAAGATTAGCAAATAATTAGTTCGGATCTTTCATAAGAGAAAATTGAGAAAATTTCACTTTTAGAAAGAATGTTAAGATTTTGGAAAGTGAAAAGACATACCTTTCTCATGCCTTATCTGAAAAGGATGAAGAACTGCTAGATCTTCAAGATAAAGTAAAAAATCTAGACAGTTATGCCAAATTTATTGAGGCATCCATTAAGAAAAAGGATGGCCTACCCACTGCTTTGAATGCAAAGTAGTATGACCTTGAGAATGAGTTAGAATACTCTGGGACCATTATTAAGAAACTTTTGATAGGTACTCAAAAACTTGGTGAAATTCTTTTTGGCATCAAAGCGCCAGGTGATAGATGCGTGCTAGGTTTTACTAATGATGGTTGTGCAGCTTCCTCTCCTTCTACTGCTGCTTCTGCTTCTCTCCTTCTTAAACCTATAACATCTTTTGGTACTGCCCTTACCATTGCTCCTCTCTTCATCAAACCTGTTGCAAAAGATCCTCTTCATAAGACTATTGCTGCCAAAGGTAAAGGTAAATGTAAAGTTACTACAAAAGGTAGGTTGTAGGTGGCGCTCTAGTCAATCTCTTCTATTAGGGAAACATCTCACCTCATGCTTCTTCTTTTTATCATGCCTGTGATGGTCTATTACCACTACTTAAACGCTTCATCCCTCCACTATAATAAGCATTTTCTTAAATCACATCACATAAATATTGTTTTTTTAATGTGACATAGAAATTAAGTAAGGAAGGCACTAGAAATCGAAATTAGAACCAATACAATTACCACCTTTAAAAAGTATTGCATGTGAAGAGGAGGAATTGGTAAGTCATTAAAATTTTAGACATATTAATAATGCTTGAAACTCAATATTTGTGATATAATCATTACATAATTTTTTTGGTGATAGACATAGATTGGGTTATAATGAAGATGGTGGTTCCTTCTCTACAACTACTATACGTATGTTTACTAAACCTGTTGTAGTTGATCCGAAGATGAAAATAGTTGTTGATACTCCTAAAGGTAAGTCTTAGGTTGCACCTCATCCTAGATGTCCTAGAAAGGTGAACTTTTCACCTTCAATTGCTTCTTCTCATAGCGCTGGTGAGGGTCTGTTGCCCATGCCTACACGCTTTCTGCCTTCCTGTCACCACTATGTAATGTGCAATTTATAGTACTAGTAAGTATATAAATCACTTATAGTAAGTGATAAGTAAATTTCAAGGTTGATCTCTTAAAGAATTGTAGTGGTTTTAAATAATCGTTTCAACCTATTAAATTTTTTAAAGAACTAACAAAAAAGTAATAAAATAGATCGCAGAGAGCAAGAACGAGAACGAAAAATAATGATGGCATTTAACAAGGAAAAATAAAAGTTAAATTCAAAACTAATTGAAAAAGGTTGCTAACAATCAAGTGAGGATATATGGATATTTAGCTTAGTTAACCATGCTTGCATTGAAATATTATGATTAATTAACATGAGCGAACTTATAAATACAGATTACTGACTTTCCTTTTATTTAGAAAAATTCCTATGAATTAGGTAATTTTCTTTGGTGATTAACTAACTAAGATCCTATGGATAGGGTATATTAACTAGCAATCGAATTATGTATAAGAAAAAATATGCTACTCAAACTAATGTCATGATTAGGTCATCAATTTAAATCTTTAATTAAGTTGTTCAAAATATAGTCAAGGTAATGTTCTCAAAACTAAATTCTCATGTTTTTCAATTTATTTATGTACATAAAATTGGCCCAAGAAAATTTACAAATAAATATTTAAGCATACTCTTAATCAAAAGACAAACTTTATTTATTTTATGCAACTAAAATACTACCATAATAAATCTATGCAAATATGGAAACAAAAGCTAAACATCCATGATAAAATTAGCCAAATATGTCCAGATTTATATTCATAGATAATTATAATCTGACAATCATTCTAAAGAGAAAAGAAGAATAAGAAAGATCTAATAACAACAAAAATCCTAGATCTAGATTCCATAATTAACTTGGATGATGTTTCTTTCCCAAAAGTAAGATCCTTGATCTTTAATGGCTTCTTGTATCTTTAGATGTGATTCTTTTGCCTCTTAGAATGTGAAATAGCTTTAAAACTTGATTAAGGTTTATAATAAAATCGTATAAAAATTGTGGGTTTTCGTATATGTAATGTTGGAATCGTAAGTGGGTTTTTATAAATGTAAGGATTGTACAAAATTAGAAGTCTCTAAAAATACACGCACACCACAACACAATTTTTATTTGCTGCGGTAGAAGCCTAAAAATTACCCCATACAAAAATCCGAGGCCAGTCTATCTTGGCACACAAAAATCACTGCTGCGGTACAAGTTGATATTTATGTCTTCGTTTGTAACCCTTACAAATTGATTTATGATGTAAGGCTTTTATGCCTTAGTATTTTTTACTTCTAGGTTGCTATTTGAGTGTTTTAAGTGTCCTGTCTTCTTGCGTTTACATTATTTATCTCTTTTGAAGCTAAATACCTGAAATACACAAAAATATACCCATGATTTCGAATTGATAAATTTATGCAAATAATTAAATAAAATATTATAATTAAATATATTTGTAAAAATTTAACACAATAAATCATAGAAATTAGTGCATTTCAAGCACTCATGACAACTCCTAACTAGCTTCTTGCTAGTCACTAGCAAGTGAATTGATCTAAAACTAAAAAAAAAGAATAAATAATCGACCCTACACTAACCTAAATCACTTCTGTAGATTGTCACAGTTGCATTTAACATATGCAATAAGCCTTTAAATCCTTAAATGGCCACATAGACGAGTTATAGTCTTATGATGGTTTCCAGCAATGATACCCACAAATATCTTACTAAACAAAATTAACTACAAACAAACAAAACTATTAACTTATATCAACAAAATTTCTTATTCTCCAATTTCTTTATAGTTCATAATCAAGTTTCATGTATAATCATGTTTAAACTCTCAACATATCGACTTTAAGCCCAACAAGATTTACTCTTAATGTCACACCGATCCTAATAATTCAAGAACTCAACAATGTATATGTAAATAGAAGTTATGTAAAGAAGAAAACAAACCGGTTTGCATATGCATAATAAGAATAAAAGCTCAAGTGTAACAAAATTGATATCATGGAAAGGATCAGATGCTAGGATTATGATGGACTCACATTGCTCATATCGTACTCCAATCAAACTCATTAAACAAAACATATCAAGTATGTGCCTATGAATGACTAAAAATGCTTTTGACTTCAAAATATTATTTTTTTATATTGTAATAGCCATTTTACTACTTTTGAGATTTAGGATGTTTTTTAATTTAGTTTATGTTTAGTTAAACAATTTATAAGCTCACTAGTAGTACGGAACCATCTATGTAAACCTACCTGAAGGCCCAATCTATTAACTTGTAAGACCTATTAACTAGTAAATGGATTGAACTCCTTTCTCTCTTACTGAGTTACTATATAAGACATGTTTTAACAATAGGAGGTAGGTTGTAGACTCACACGACCTGGTTATCTTCAATCTCTTATATAATTTATATATTTAACCTATTATTTGTATGAATCACTTCTTTGTTCTTACAGGTGACACTATGTCGTGACACTTGGACTTGATATAATGAACATTTCAAGTCATATCAATTCAATCTCTTGAGATCATATTGATATCTAATGAACCACTCATCTCACAACACATGTACATTTTATGTCTATATATATGTTTGAAGCACCATTGTAAAGAGGATAAAAACATTAATACAATATACCCCTTCTGAGTAGTGATCTCTAAAACAATTTATTTATATGTATACACTTTTATTTATACACACTTTTATTTGTGCACATATCCATTTTTTCAATGCCCAACTATTTATGAAGTATTTTTTTTTTTTGCTAAGTGGCTATTAGAACTTCTTTGTTTAAGGGAACCCCAAATATAACATCATGCACTAGAAGCCAAACATGAAGATAATTAAACACTCACTTTTAATTGCTAATCAAGTCTTCAATTAAATTTATGAAAATAAACAACAAGAACTTGATTTAATTGTTAAAAATCCTAACATTCAATGGAAAACTCTATAGAGATCATCTAATAATTTAGAATCGTAAGGTGTTTATAAGAGTAGAAGAAAATTAATCCCTTAAAATGAAACGCTAAAGGCTCAAATATCTTACAAGGTAGTGTCCGCAATTTGATTCTAGGATATTAAATTTAGGTTTATCAGTTTCAATATAAAGTGCATAATTTATGGGTTATGAATATGAACCAATCCTTACAACAAACTTTTAACATATTACACAAAATCAAACATAGCATGCACAATGTACAATTATTCACTATAAATTAATAGAAAGCGTGATAGTTTTGTACGAAAAAGTTTTTTGTTGACCTTTATTCACACCCCCAAACCTAAACTAAATATTGTCCTCAATGTTCTCAATCAAGTATATGTTTAGAAAAGCACTTAAAGGTAGAAAATATAGAAATCATACTAATGTAACTAAAAATGATAATGAAAAAGAAAATAAAAGAAAAGATACTATCAAAAATGGTGAGTTGCCTCCCACCAAGTGCATTCTACAATGTCTTAGTAAGACCAAACTGATCCATTTCTATTCACCATCATCAAAGATATTGAAGTGTGTGATTTCAAATTTTTGAGCTAATAGTTCATTAAGCACATCCTTCCACCTTGGGAATAGTCTTCTTTGAAGTACAACACACACATTCTCCTACATACTTAACTCTTTGTATCCTTAAGCTTACGATGGGTCTCCTTTAAGTAGTGTGGGAGAGGATTTGGGGGTACATAAGTCTAAGGTGCCTTATACAGCATAGGAGGTCAAGATGATTCTTCCTTGTTTTCCTTGGAAGATTTTAGAATTTGATTCTCCTTAACTTGACCTTCTTTGAGATTTTCTTGTTCTCTATCTGTATTTTCTACATCAAGTGGTAAATCATCAAAAATTTAGGAAAATAAGTATGGTTAAAATTTTGGGAAATTACCAAAAATAGCACCCCCTAAAAATTATAATAACAAAACTAGCACCCCCTTGTGTTCAATTAGAATTGAACGTTTAATATTGAACGTTCAATATTCAATTTGAACGTAAAATATTGAACGTTCAATATTAAATAGGTCTAATTATCGTCATTCAATTCTAATTGAACGGATAATATTGAACGTTCAATATTGAACGAGTCCAAATTATCGTCGTTCAATTTTAATTGAACACAGGGGTGCTAGTTTTGTTATTATAATTTTTGGGGGGTGTTAGTTTTGTTATTTTCCCTAAAATTTTTACCATTTTGATGGACTGTTATAGTGTTAACTTCTTGTTGACTTGGAAGTTCTTGAAGTTGCTCAATCATTTGCCCACAAAGATTTTTCACCCTTTTCATAGATTCCAGTAAAGACGCCACCTTTTAATCATTTTTCATGTTGGAATCTCTAATTTCTTAAATAAAAGCATTCAAGTTATCGTCTAAGGTTGGCTCATTAGATGGATAATGTAAGTTGTATGAATTAAATTTATGTGTTGCATTTTGTATTGGGCATAAGGTGGATTAGTGTATGCTTCCTATGAAAAATTATGGTGATTTTGCTCAAGATTTTGGATATTAAGATAGGGATCATTCTAAGATTTATAGGGGTACTCCTAATTAAGATCAAAGTTTTTATGGATAGATGTATAATAATCACTTACAAAAAAGCAAACACTAGCATCATGCCCATATAAACTACAAATGCCACATACCTCTATGTTTGTCATGTCTTGTAGCTCTTCCAAAGACTTATGTATTGGCTCATGAATTTTAGTATCTGGCCTAATTAGGTACTATTTTGAATTTGTTGATGTTGTTAATGAATGATATCTTTCACATACTAACAAAAAATAACAAAGAAATCAAAGCACTAGAAAATATACCATAGATAAAGCAAAAAAATAACAAAAGAAATAAAAAAAAAAGGAAAAACAAAAATTGAAGATAAAAATAAAAACTAAATCTAATCTAGAATTTCTAAGAAGTTAAATTTTTTTTTATTCAAAGCACCAATTTCACGAAAATGGTGGAAAAACTTAATGCATAAATTATAGTACTCGCAAATGTATGAATCACCTATAGCAAGTGATAAGTAAACTTTGAGGTAGATCTCACAAGAAATTACAATAGTTTTAATAATTGCTCCAACTTATTAAAAATCCTAAAAAACTAATAGAAAAGTAGAAAATAGATCGTAGAGAGCAAGAATGAGAACGAACAATAATGATGTCAATCAACAAGGAAAAATAAAAGCTCAATTCAAAACTAGCTTAAAAATGTTGATAAGAATTAATGGATGATATATGAACGTTTAGCCTAGTTGCCTATGCTTGCATTGAAATACTATGATGAATTAACAAAAACGAACTTATAAATAAAGATTACTACCTTTTCTTTTATTTACAAAAATTCTTATAGATCTGGTAATTTTCTTTAATGATTAACTAACTAATATCTTACGAATTTGTTATATTAACTAGCAATCAAATTATGTACAAGGAAAAATATGCCGATCAAACTAATGTCATGATTAGGTCATCAATTTGAATCTTTGAATAAGTTTTTCAAAATATAATCAAGGTGATGTTCCTAAAACTAAATTATCAGATTTTTTAATTTATTTATGAACATCAAATTGGCCCATGAAATTAACAAATAAATGTTTAAACACTCTCTTAATTAAAAGGCAAACTTTATTTATTTTATGTAATTAAAATTTTTACCATAATAAATCCAAGCAAACATGGTAACAAAAGATAAACATCCATGATAAAATTAACTAGACATGTTTAGATTCATATTCATAGACAAATAAAATCCAACAATTATTCTAAAGAAGGAGGAGAAGAAGAAGAAGAAGAAGAAGAAGAAGAAACATTTAATAACAACAAAAACCCTAGATCTAGATACCACAATTAGCTTAGATGATGTTTCTTTCTCCAAAAGCTTGATTCTTTATCTTCAATGGCTTATTGTATCTTTAGATGTAATTCTCTTGCCTCTTAGAATGTGAAAAATCTCCAAAACCTAATTAAGTTTCATAATAAAATTGTATCAAAATTTTGTGTTTTTATATATGTAATGCTGAAAATGTAAGTTTTTTTTTTTTTTTTTATAGATGTAAGAATTATATAGAATTAGGGGTGTCCAAAAATACACAAGTGCCATGGCACAAGCCTCAAAATTTCCCCATACAAAAACCTCCGTCGCGGCACACAAAAATCTCCTTCATGGCACAAGTTAATTTTTGTATCTCCACACGTAACCCTTACAAACTAGTTAGTTTCTAATGTAAGGCTTTTATGCCTTAGTCCTTTTTGCTCCTATGTTGTTCAATGTTCCAAGTGCCCCGTCTTCACGTGTTTATATTATTTATCTCTTTTAAAGTTAAAAACATTTAAAATACGCAAAACATACTTGTGATTTCGAATTAATAGGCTTATGCAAATAATTAAATAAAGCATTATAATTAAATTTTTTTTGTAACAATTATACACAATAAATTATGAAATATTAGTGCTTTTTAAGCACTCATCAATATGGTAAACGTAGGCATATTATATCTCACTATGAGAAATTAATATCTCATCCTGGTGTGAGAGTTAATATTAACGCTCCTTCTATCTCCTCTCCTCTTCATACTGCTCCTTGGAGTCAAGAGACCCAAATTCACTCACGCTACTGTATTTCTTATCACCTTTGCACTACTATTGGAAACTTTGCCAACAAGTGTCCTAGGTATGTTCAGAGTAGTTCTCAGAGATCACCATTTCACTCTCCTCATTCTAATTACTTAGGTTGCAACTACTATTGTCCATATGAACATGTACAGATTGGGTGAATTATGCACCTATGACATAAGGCTAAAAGGGCAAAGTATTCTTCTAAAAGCCAGCCTGGTCGTATACATGATTCTTTCTCGATTGGTTTTTCTAGAACATCTAAACAAAGAGGAACTCAAGTGATTCATACAACACATATTCATATGAGTCAGAGATTGTAGTTTGATTATGTTGCCCCTCATAAATTCTTTACTAAATAGAGGGATGTGGTTTGATCATGTTTTCATATGATGCAGAATGAGTCAAGTTGTTGTTTCTTTTTTCTCTTTTTGTTGTAGTATTTTTTGTATGTGTTTTTATTTTTTATTTTGTTATTTGTTATGTTTACGTTTTTATTAAAAAAATTTATTACTATTTTCATATTTTAATTTTTTTTTCTATTTTCTTTCTTTGTTCGCTGGGTACCTTACCGAGTCCTTAATTGAACACCTTGCAAAACCCCTCATTGGACACTCACCAACCACTCAGTAAGGCATTAGCGAGGTGCTTGTGAGAGGGTCGGCGAGCTCCTAAAACCTTTATAAAAACCAATCCCTCTCTCATTTCTATTCTCTCCTTCAAACCACAATCTTTGCTCACGTATTTTTTCCCTTCGTTTACAAACCCTTAAATACTTTGATACGAATCATCCGTCACAACATCCTTTACGGATCCCACACGGGCCGATCACGAGATCAAGAGCCAAACAACTCGAAGAGGCACTGGATGAGCTAGTCCAAGAGTCAACTAAAGGCCAATGGCTCATGAATATGAAGCTTGAAGCATGTGGGAGATCAACCAATCTATTGGAGGCAATTTTTTGGACAAAATGACTTGCGCCGCGGCATGGATTTATAGCCGCTGCGGCGAGGGAGTTTCTGTTTTGGAGAGGCAAATTGTCAAGCAAGGCGCGCCGCGGCACTGATATTGGGCGCCACAGCAAGGGAGTTTCTGTTTTGGAGCCTAAACAAGTGCACGCCGCGGCATGGATTTCAGGCGCCGCGGCACAAGTGGACGTGCGCGCGCTGACACGGACACCCCTCAACAGTCTGCGCGCTGACACCAGCGCCATCACCTGTGTGCCGCGACATGGATATTTGGCCGCGGCGGCGAGGATTCAAATATTTGTAAATTTTGGACCATTGATTACAAATCAATGGCTGGGATTCTCTGCCCATTTTTAGGGTTTTATTTCTTGTATAAATCATTCCTAGCAGCTGTAATATCTAACTTTGTTCAAACATTTGAGAGAAATACAAAATTTCTACTTGAGAGCTCAAATACTCCAAGTGCATTATCAACCGAAACTTATCGAAGGAGCTTGCAATCCCTTTGTGGCGTTTCACCTCGTCTTAGCTTGTGGTGCGTAATATCCATACGTTAAGGTGAGTTTTCTTGCAACCAAAGTCTAGGATTTCTCGTAGGATTTGCTTGCTAATATTGGTGTCGGGTCTTGGTTCGTATTTCTTGTGGTTACCAAGCCTCGTAGCTTGGGGGTCATAGGAGTCGTGTCGCTCGGTTCCCGTCATTTGGTATCAGAGCCTAGGTTGTGACTCTAGATTCCTATCCCTTTGTATTGTTGTTTTTCGTCTACAAAAAAAAAAAAAATTTGTGCACTTTTTCAAAATCTATGTGTTCTTTCAAATTCTGTGTTGTTTTTGAAATTTCAGTTTGTTCTTCAAATTCCTGAAATTTCCAGCTTGTTCTTTCTATTTTCTGATTGGTTGTTGTGTTCCTGAACTTAATCCTGAATTATTGTTGTTGTTCTTGGATGTTTCTTTTTAATTCTGCCAATTTCTGATTGTTGTTGAGAAATTCAGATTATGTGTTGTTATTCCTGAAACTGTGGGCTGTGTGGAAAGTTTTCGTGTTGAAAATTTTTTCTAAGAACTAGCTCGTTAAGTGAAGGGCAATTTGGTCATTTTACTAAACTCTCGTAAGTTGTTCGTGTTGAAAAATTCCGAAAGCAAAAAAAAAACAAAAAACAAAAAAAAAGCTTATGAATTCGGAATTCATATAAAAAATATATGAAGAAAATTTGAAGCCCGGGAAAAACTTTACAAACTCCCGTTTTATACTCGTTAATTTGTCACGAGTTTGGAATATATTGCTTGAAAGAAATATTCTTTTCATTGAGTTAGAGTTTACCAAACACTTTGAGTTAGTCTCTTGTTTTAACCTTAATTGGATATTGCAAATTACTTGAGTGTGTATGAACCCCTATTGGTGGTTGGAAAATTTCTTGAGATTTGGTTTGTTAAGGGACGAGGAGTGCTTGAGCAATCAAATTCGAGTGATTAAAACACATGAGGTAAAGAAGTAAATTTTCAGTCCTTAAATTGATTAACTAAATTTCTGCTTGCGAAAGTTGTTGTGAAAATGTCTGACAGGAACAGTTCAGAGGAGCGCCCAGATACCGCATTTTTGTTGCCTGCATTGCAACAATCCATGGAACGGATGAATTCCGTCATGGTGAACATAAGTGATCGGGTAGAAAGGCAAGAAGCAACAATCGCCACCCTACAACAAAGAGCACCCCAAGAGGCTCCGGAAGTTAGGAGATATATTAGGAGGCCTTTAGTGGAAGAGGAAGTGGAGGAAGAGAACTGGGAAGAGAAGTATCAAGAAGAAGATAGGAGAATGCCCTATGGAGGTAGGAATGGGCATAGAGGAGGAAGAAATAGACGGGGAGGTATGTGGAGACCCCCACCTCGGCCCTTTGACGAGGTTGATTGGAATTTGGGCAACATCAAGATTAAGATGCCGACATTCCAAGGAAAGAATGATCCGGAGTTGTACTTGGAATGGGAGAAGAAGGTTGAACATGTCTTTGAATGTCACAACTATTCTGAGGAAAAGAAGGTGAAATTGGCGGTAATCGAGTTTAGTGATTACGCGTTGAATTGGTGGGATCAACTAGTGGTCCTTAGGAGGAGAAGTGGTGAGAGAGCTATTGATAGTTGGAGGGAGATGAAGGCTATCATGAGGAAACGGTTCGTCCCGAGTCACTATTACTAGGAACTCTATCAGAAGCTACAAAGGCTTAACCAAGGATCCCGATTGGTGGATGAATACTTCAAGGAAATGGAGATGACAATGGTAAAGGCAAATGTGGAAGAAGATAGAGAAGCAACCATGGCTCGGTTTATAAGTGGGTTGAACTCCAACATTGCCAACATTGTGGAATTGCATCATTATGTGGAGTTGGAGGACATGGTGCAAATGGAAATTAAGGTGGAGAGACAATTGAAGAAGAGGAGTAGTTCTATGTTGCCACCGAAACCTACTTTCCCATTACCAAAACCTTACCTTACTCCACCATGGAAGGCCAACTGGAAGAAGGAAGGGGAGACTAGCTCCAAGCCAAGATTTGAGTCTTACAAAGGCAAGGAAGTGGAAGTTGGAAAAGGAAAGGCCAATGTTGAGGTCCCGATTAAGAACCGAGAGATTGTATGTTTTCGGTGTCTTGGACGAGGACACATTGCTCATCAATGTCCTAATAAGAAAACAATGGTTGCCTTGGCTAATGGTGATATTGAATCCGAGGAAGATCGTGAGGAGGAGGAGATGCCCCCACTAGAGGAAGCTAGTGAGGAAGAAATTGGGCCGGTTGAAGGAGAGGCCTTAGTCATAATGAGATCCTTGAGCATCCAACACAAGGATGATGATGTGGAGTTGCAAAGGGAGAACATCTTTCACACAAGGTGTCATGTGAACTCCAAGGTGTGTAATGTGATCATAGATGGTGGGAGTTGCACCAATGTGGCTAGCACTACCTTAGTAGAGAAACTAGGGTTACCAACGCTCAAACACCCGAAGCCCTATCGATTACAATGGTTGAATGATAGTGGGGAAGTGAAGGTTAGTAAACAAGTGCTAGTGTCGTTCTCGATTGGAAAATATAAGGACGAAGTCATGTGTGATGTGGTGCCTATGCAAGCCAGACATATATTGCTAGGTAGACCTTGGCAATATGATAGGAAGGTCACTCATGATGGGTTCAAGAATAAGTATTCGTTTGAGAAGGAGGGAAAGAAGATCACCCTGGCACCCTCCAAAGCAAGTATATGAGGACCAAGTGAGGATGAATAAGGCGAAGGTGGAGAAGGAGGAAGTAATGGAAGGAAGAAAAACAAATTTTTATGCAAGGGAACGTGATTTGAAACAAGCCATTTTGGCAAAACGATCCGTACTTGTACTTTTGTACAAGGAGGTCAACTTTTCCTCTAACAAGCTTGACAAACCTTTGCCAAGTGAAACTGTTTCTTTATTGCAGGAATTTGATGATGTGTTCCTAGAGGAGATCCCGGATGGAGTGCCACCAATTCGGGGAATCGAGCATCAAATTGACCTTATCTCGGGTGCATCGCTTCCGAACCGACCCGCTTATAGAACCAACCCGGAAGACACAAGGGAGATTCAACGACAAGTTGAAGAGTTCTTGTCCAAGGGGCAAGTGAGAGAAAGTTTAAGTCCGTGTGCGGTACAAGTGTTGCTAGTGCCTAAGAAGGATGGATCAAGCCGAATGTGCGTTGATTGTCGGGCAATCAACAATATTACGGTAAAATATCGACATCCTATTCCTAGACTAGATGACATGCTTGATGAATTACATGGTGCATGCATATTTTCTAAAATTGATTTGAAAAGTGGTTATCATCAAATTAGGATGAAAGAGGGTAATGAGTGGAAAACTGCTTTCAAAACTAAATACGGACTGTATGAATGGTTGGTCATGCCATTTGGGTTAGCTAATGCCCCTAGCACCTTTATAAGACTTATGAACCATGTATTGCATGCTTATATTGGAAAATTTGTAGTTGTTTACTTTGATGATATTCTCATTTATAGTAAAAACGTAGAAGAGCATGTGAAACATTTAAGGTGTGTGCTTGAATTGCTAAGAAAGGAAAAACTTTATGCCAATTTGAACAAGTGTCATTTTTGCATGGAAAAGTTAGTCTTTTTGGGATTTATTGTTAGCTCTAAGGGGATAGAGGTTGACCTTGAGAAGGTCAAGGCGATTAGGGATTGGCCCTCGCCTAAAACTGTTACGGAGGTACGTAGTTTTCATGGCTTAGCTAATTTCTATTGTCGATTCGTTAGGGATTTTAGCACTTTAGCCGCACCTCTAACTGAGGTAATTAAGAAAACTGTTGGGTTTAAATGGGGAGAAGAACAAGAAAACGCTTTTAAATTGTTAAAGAATAAGTTGTGTACTGCGCCTGTTTTATCTTTACCTGACTTTACTAAAACTTTTGAAGTTGAGTGTGATGCATCAGGTATAGGCATAGGGGCTGTTTTGATGCAGGAAAAACGACCAATAGCCTTTTTCAGTGAGAAGCTTGGTGGAGCGTCCCTTAATTACCCAACATATGACAAGGAGCTCTACGCATTGGTTAAAACTTTGGAGACTTGGCAACATTACCTGTGGCCGAAAGAGTTCGTTATCCACACGGATCACGAATCTTTGAAGCATTTGAAGAGCCAAGGAAAGTTGAACCGGCGACATGCGAGGTGGATGGAATTCATCGAAACCTTCCCTTATATTATTCAATATAAGCAAGGTAAGGAAAATATTGTCGCGGATGCATTGTCAAGGAGGTATACCTTACTCTCTACTCTAAATGCTAGATTGTTAGGGTTTGAGTATATCAAAGAGATATATGCTGATGATGATAATTTTTCTGTTGTGTACCATGCATGTCAAATATCTGCTTTTGAAAAATTTTACATGTTAGATGGGTATTTGTTTAGAGAAAATCTTTTGTGCATACCTAATTGCTTTATGAGAGAGTTATTAGTGAAGGAGGCCCATGGGGGAGGCCTAATGGGACACTTTGGTGTTACCAAGACCATGGATGTTTTACGTGAACATTTCTTTTGGCCTAAAATGAGACGTGATGTAGAGAGAATTTGTTCTCGGTGCATCACCTGTAGGCAAGCGAAGTCCAAAGTCCTACCTCAAGGACTGTATACACCCTTGCCGGTGCCAAGCTCGCCGTGGGTGGATATATCCATGGACTTTATTTTGGGTTTGCCTAGGTCTAGAGGGGAGAAAGATTCCATTTTTGTAGTTGTTGACAGGTTTTCAAAAATGGCACACTTTCTTGCGTGTCACAAAACCGATGATGCAACTAATGTAGCCAATTTGTTTTTCAAAGAAATTGTTCGGCTTCATGGAGTTCCTAAGAGTATAGTGTCGGATAGGGACGTTAAGTTCCTTAGCTACTTTTGGAAAACCTTGTGGGCTAAGTTGGGGACAAAACTTTTATTTTCTACAACTTGCCATCCCCAAACAGACAGCCAAACAGAAGTAGTCAATCGCACATTGTCTACTTTGTTACGTGCCATCATAAAAAGCAATTTGAAAAATTGGGAAGATTGCCTACTTTTTGTTGAGTTTGCATACAATAGGAGTGTACACTCAACCACGGATCACTCCCCATTTGAAATCGTATATGGCTTTAATCCGCTAACCCCTATGGATTTGTTACCTTTACCCATTTCAGACAGGATTAATTTTGACGGTGCAAAGAAGGCTGAGGTGGTTAAGAGGTTACACGAAAGCGTAAGTGAGCGCATTGAGAAGAAAAATAGGGAATATGCTTTCAAGGCCAACAAGGGGAGACGAAAGGTTATTTTTGAACCCGGAGATTGGGTTTGGGTGCATTTGAGGAAAGAACGCTTTCCTGACAAACGAAGGTCAAAACTTCAACCAAGAAGGGATGGGCCGTTCCAAGTGATTGAGCGCATCAACGACAAAGCCTACAAACTTGACCTTCCCGGTGAGTATAATGTTAGTGCATCGTTTAATATTTCTGATCTGTCTCCTTTTGATTATGCAGGTGACGATTCGAGGTCGAATCCTTTTCAAAAAGGAGGGAATGATACGAATCATCTGTCACAACATCCTCTACGGATCCCACACGGGCCGATCAAGAGGTCAAGAGCCAAACAACTCGAAGAGGCACTGGATGAGCTAGTCCAAGAGTCAACTAAAGGCCAAGGGATCATGAATATAAAGCTTGAAGCATGTGGAAGATCAACCAATCTGTTGGAGGCAATTTTTTGGACAAAATGACTTGCATCGCGGCATGGATTTATAGTCGTCGCGGCGAGGGAGTTTCTGTTTTGGAGAGACAAAATGTCAAGCAAGGCGCGCCGCGGCACAGATATTGGGCGCCGCAGAGATGGAGTTTCTGTTTTGGAGCCTAAACAAGTGCGCGCCGCGGCATGGATTTCAGGCACCGCGGCACTAGTGGACGTGCGCGCGCTGACAGGCCAGACCTGCGCGCTGACACGGACACCCCTCGATAGTCTGCGCGCTGACACCAGCGCCATCACCTGCGTGCCGCGGCATGGATATTTGACCGCCACGGCGAGGATTCAAATATTTGTAAATTTTGGACCATTGATTACAAATCAATGGCTGGGATTCTCTGCCTGTTTTTAGGGTTTTATTTCTTGTATAAATCATTCCTTAGCAGCTGTAATATCTAACTTTGTTCAAACATTTGAGAGAAATACAAAATTTCTACTTGAGAGCTCAAATACTCTAAGTGCATTATCAACCGAAACTTATCGAAGGAGCTTGCAATCCCTTTGTGGCGTTTCACCTCGTCTTAGCTTGTGGTGCGTAATATCCATACGTTAAGGTGAGTTTTCTTGCAACCAAAGTCTAGGATTTCTCGTAGGATTTGCTTGCTAATATTGGTGTCGGGTCTTGGTCCGTATTTCTTGTGGTTACCAAGCCTCGTAGCTTGGGGGTCATAGGAGTCGTGTCCCTCGGTTCGCGTCATACTTACTACCCTTTTCTAAGCCTTACCTTCCTAAATGGCCTCAAAGAGAACTCGTCTAGTTCAACAACCTATTGAGGTTTCTAAAAGTGGAGGGTCTAGTTCTACTTCTATTGTAGAATGACCGGTGCAGATTGATGAATTTTCTGGCAATTGAGAAAGGTTTGCACACTTGAAATGACTCCCTCTTTGTTCTTTTGATTATTCTTAAGATCTTACTTTTGTTGAGTAGTTTATGACTCTATTGCTCCGTATCACAATACTGATGAGTGCTCGAAAAGCACTAATATTTCTTGATTAATTGTACTTAATTGTTTAAAATATAGATTTGTTATGATTGTTTACTTAATTATTTTCATAAATCTATCAATTCGGAATCACGGGTATGTTTTAGTGCATTTAAAGTGTTTTTAGCATCAAATGAGTCAAATAATGCAAACACGCAAAGACGGAACACTTACGGCGCTCGGATCACGAGTTACGGGCAAGACAAGTCAAATATGTAAGCCTTACATAACGAGCCATCACATATGTAAGGGGGTAAACATGAAGAAAAGGAAGGCAATACGTGCCGTAGCGAGGAAAAGGCATGCCGCGGCGGGGAGCTCTCGGGTTTTGACATTATTTCCAGAATTTGTGTTGCGCTGTGGCGGGGAAAATGTGTGTCGCGGCGCGCCTATTCCTAATGCAATCAGGATTTGTGAAATCCCTTACATCTATAAATACCCCCTTAGACTCCCCCTTACATACAACTCGAATACAACTTTTACAAACAATAATTTTGCAACCAAACAAGCAATTCACTCAGTTTTTAGGAGCTTTGCCACACTCAACGACGCATGAGAAACCATTTTAAGGATCCAAGGAAGCCGTCGACGATCGAAGATAAAGCTTTTGGAACTCTCTTCTTTCATTGACAACATTCATAGAGTCAAACATTGATCAAAGAAACTGGATAATCAACTTCAAGAGGAAGAAGTCCAACAACAATTGCAAGCAGCAATGGGTGACAACGTAGCTAGGCAAATGATAAACAAAGAGTTTGCAAGACCTATCATTGGGACTGCCACATCATGCATTCGACTTACAGAGGCAGCTAGGAATTATGAGTTGAAAAATATTCATTATTCCATGCTTCCCTCCTTTTATGGTATCCCTAATGAAGATCCTTTAAATTTTATGCGTGAATTATATGCTACTGTGCAAACCTTTCCACTACAGGGACTTAGTGAAGATCAACTATGCATGAGGTGTTTTCCATACACTCTCAAAGATAGAGCTAAGTCTTGGCTCATGACATTGGCACCCGGTTCTTTGGCCACTTGGGACGATGTTTACAACAAATTTATGGGTAAGTTCTATTCCCATAAAAAAACATCTAACATAAGAACAAAAATTGCTACTTTTTTTTCTATGGACGGAGAACCTTTCCACGAGGCTTGGGACAGATTCAAATTTCTTTTGATACAGTGTCCACATCATCACTTCCCATTGCAGCTACAGAATCAGTTTTTCTACGACGGATTGACACTACAATGTCAATTCACAGTTGATAACGCTGCAAGAGGACCTATGGGTGAGAAAATAGCGGATGAAACTTACAAATTATTCGAGATGTTGGGAGCCAATTCCCAACAAAAGAGCGCTAGAGGAAGAAGGGCTGGAGTCCACGAATTAGGATCCAACAATTAAATGGCCATGCAACTTGCTGAATTGACGAAACAAGTGCAAATTCTCACAACTTCCAATGTTAATCAAATGCCAAAACACAAGGTATGTGGAGTTTGTGGTTCATATGGACATGGTGTTAATGTTTGTTCTTTTGCAGGTGATCCTTTTACAGGTACTACTGAAGAGGCGAATTTAATGCAAGGGTACCAACCTAGACCTAGGAACGACCCTTATTCAAATACCTATAACCCTAGATGGAGGAATCACCCTAACTTCACTTGGAAACAAAATAATAGCTAACCTTTTGTCCAAAACCAAACACAAGGCCAAAATGTAAACCGACAATTTCCACAAAATAAACCAACCGTAGAGGAAACCCTAAACAATTTCATACACTCTTGTAGTGGAAGGATGAACTCTATGGAAGCTTCAATGAAAAGAGTGGAAATGCAAGTGGGGTAACTAGTGGAACAAATGCATAAACAAGAGATGGGAAAGCTGCCCAGTCAACCCGAACGAGCCAAAGCTGTCACAGTTCTTCAGAGTGGTAAGGTCGTTACTAAAAATTTACCTGAACTTTCTAATGATTTATCTTATAGTGCAGGTAACATGGAAGATGACAACAATGCTTCTAAGGAATTGGAGGGAAGAGGTGACAAGCATGAAGAGCCTTCAAAGGCGAGAATTGGAGAGCCATCTAATCCACCTACTCTACACAAGTCATCGGAGCCATATCGACCACCGGTACCATTCCCATACTGTTTAAAGGACAGTAAGCAAGATAAACAGTTTTCTGATTTATTTAACATGCTCTCTAAGGTTAATATTAATTTGCCATTGTTAGATGTAATTAGAAATGTGCCTTCGTATGCTAAATTTTTCAAAGAATTAAACACTAAGAAAAGAAGGTATGAGTTTAATGAGAGAGTAATCGTATCTGAAATTGCTAGTGCGGTGCTTCAACGCAACTTACCCCCTAAGTTAAAAGATCCAGGTAGTTTTATAATTGATATTACTAGGGGGGATACGAAAGTAGCTAAGGCTATGCTTGATTTAGGTGCTAGTATCAATTTGATGCCTTACTTTATCTCCTTGCAGCTAGGTTTGGGAGAGCTAAAACCAACAACCATGTCCCTTCAACTTGCAGACAGATCTGTTAAATATCCAAAGGGCATGGTTGAGGACTTACTTGTACAGGTAGATAAGCTAATCATACCTGTTGACTTTGTGGTATTAGACATGCAGGATAATCCATTCTTGGACAAGGAGCACACCATTCTTTTGGGTAGACCATTTATGGCCACTACCCAAATCATCATTGATATCCAAAGTGGAAAGTTGACAATGATGGTCTTGGGAGAGACTGTTCATTTTAAGGTTTTTGATTCATCTCTTTACCCTTCTATATCTGCTATTGATGAATGCTCGTATGTAGAATGTTTAGATCCAATAATTCATGATACTTTTGTGCATGCTAGATTAGACGATAAATTGGAGGTAGAACTTACAGTTAGAGAGGTCGATGATATCTTAGACTATGAGGCTAGGGAGTACAGTGAACTATTAGACAATGCCATATCATTAGATGACACTAGTACACCCTTAGATTTATTGGATGTCCCACATAATGATGAGATTGCTCCACCTAAATTGGAACTTAAGGAACTACCTAAGCATCTTAAATATGTCTTTTTGGGAGAGAATGAGACCTACCCTATTATTATTTCATCTACATTCACCCAAAACCAAGAGAAAAAATTGATTGGAGAGCTTAGGACGTATAAAAAGGCAATAGGATGGAGTATTGCGGACATTAGAGGCATTAGTTCGGCAATGTGTATGGATAAGATTAATTTAGAGGATGATGTCAAACCTGTTAAAGAAGAGCAAAGGAGACTAAACCCAATCATGCAAGAGGTAGTCAAGAAAGAAGTTTTGAAACTCCTAAAAGTAGGGGTAATTTATCCAATTGCTGATAGTAAATGGGTTAGTCCCGTTCATGTAGTACCTAAGAAATCTGGAATAATCGTGGTTAAAAATGAGAAAGATGAATTAGTGCCAACTAGGATAATTAGGGGTTGGAGGATGTGTATTGATTTTCGAAAGCTGAACTTATACACCAAAAAGGATCACTTCTCCCTCCCCTTCATTGATCAAATGTTAGAAAGACTAGCTGGACACAATTTCTATTGCTTTTTGGATGGTCTTTCAGGTTATTATCAGGTACCTATCGCTCCGGAGGACCAAGAGAAAACTACATTCACATGCCCATTCGGAACGTTTGCTTTTAGGAGAATGCCATTTGGACTATGCAATGCACCTGCCACCTTTCAGAGATGTATGATGTTGATCTTTTCGGACATGGTGGAGAAATTCATTGAGGTATTTATGGATGACTTTTCAGTTTTTGGTAATTCCTTTGATGATTGCTTGCATAAATTGACTTTAGTATTAGAACGATGCATTGAATGCAATTTGATGCTTAGTTGGGAGAAAAGTCATTTTATGGTCCAACAGGGCATAGTGCTAAGACATGTCATATCTAGCAAAGGAATTGAAGTAGATAAGGCTAAGGTATATTTAATTGCAAAATTGCCTCCACCTACATCTGTTAAGGGTATACGAAGTTTCCTACGACATCTAGGTTTCTATAGACGGTTCATTAAGGATTTTTCCAAAATTAGTTGTCCATTATGTAATCTATTGTCCAAAGATACTTTGTTTGATTTTGATGATGAATGCCTTGTTGCTTTTAATACTTTAAAGGATAGGCTTACTTCCGCACCTATAATTGTATCTCCTAATTGGTCTTTACCGTTTGAAATCATGTGTGATGCATCTGATTATGCTATAGGAGCTGTGTTAGGGAAAATAGTGGATAAAAGATTACATGTTATATACTATACTAGCAAAACACTCAATGACGCCCAAATTAACTACACCACCACTGAAAAAGAGCTATTGGCTGTTGTGTTTTCACTTGATAAATTTAGGTCTTACTTGGTAGAAACTAAAGTTATTGTTCATTCGGATCATGCTGCTTTGAGATATTTATTGACTAAACCAAATGCAAAGCCTAGACTCATTAGGTAGATCCTACTTTTACAAGAATTTGACCTAGAGATCAAAGACAAAAAAGGAACTGAAAATGTAGTAGCTGATCATCTGTCTAGGTTAATTACTGAGTATGAACATGTTGAAGGTGAAAGTAAGGATACAATCATTGAAACCTTCCCTGATGAACAATTGTTTACAATAGGTCTAAATCTATGGTATGCTGACATCGTCAATTATTTAGCTAGTGGTATTTTGAGACCTAACATTACTTTTCAGGAAAATAAATTTTAAGTGTTTGCAGGCAATACTTTTGGGATGAACCGTATTTGTTTAAGTTATGTCAAGATCAAGTCATCCGGAGGTGTGTGCCGAAGAGGAACATGAGAGCATCTTAACCTTTTGCCATGAGCTACATTGCGGGGGCCATTTTGGTGGTAAGAAAACGGCACTAAAGGTATTACAATCCAGTTTTTATTGGCCTACATTATTTAAAGATGCTAACATGTTTTGTGTGAGATGTGATAGATGTCAAAGGACTGGTAACATAGGTAAGCGTAACGAAATGCCTTTGACATCTAATCTTGTAGTAGAATTATTTGACGTGTGGGGAATTGACTTCATGGGTCCGTTTCTCCCATCTTTTGGCTACACTTACATATTAGTCGCTGTTGACTATGTTTCAAAGTGGGTAGAAGCGATACCCACTAGAACTAATGACGCTAACGTTGTTGTTAAATTTTTGAAGGATAATATTTTTAGCAGATTTGGCACACCGAGAGCAATCATTAGTGATGGAGGCAACCACTTTTGCAATAGACTCTTCGATGGGCTTTTGAAAAAGTACAACATTTCTCATAGAATGGCTACCCCATACCATCCCCAAACTTCGGGGCAAGTGGAAGTGAGCAACCGATAGATCAAAGGGATATTGGAACGCACAGTGCACCCCTCAAGGAGAGATTGGTCAATTAAACTGAATGATGCCTTATGGGCATATCATACAGCGTATAAAACTCCAATTGGTATGAGTCCTTACCGGCTAATTTTTGGTAAAGCATGTCACTTACCGGTTGAGCTAGAACATAGGGCTTATTGGGCTATTAAGAAGCTCAACATGGACATGGAACAAGCTAGGGAAAAACGACTACTCCAACTGAGCAAACTTGAGGAAATTCGAGACAAAGCTTACGAAAATGCCAAAATCTACAAGGAGCGCACTAAGCGCTATCACGACAAAGAGCTCCTCGGTAAGTATTTTGTTCCTAGAATGAAAGTTCTATTATATAATTCACGTTTGCATTTGTTTCTAGGAAAACTTCATTCTAGGTGGAGTGGACCGTACACAATTGCAAACGTACTTCCACACGGAGTAATCGAGTTGCTCAATCCGAAAACGCAAGAACCGTTTAAGGTAAACGGGCATCGTGTCAAGCCATACTTGTAAGGAGACAATTTGCAAAGTATCGAAATAATACGTCTCCTCGATGAATAGACACGAGAGCAGCCACGTCTTGCTAAGACGTTAAACTAAGCCCTTAATGGGAGGCACCCATTCGGTATCGTATTTCTTTCATTGTTTTTATTTCTTTTATTATTTTTATCGTATTTTTATTTTTAAAAGTTTTTGAAGGCAATGAGGACATTCCCAAGTTTTGGTTGGGGGTGGATACGTTGCACGTTTTCAAATTTTCCAAAAAAATAACTTTTGTCACTTGAATTTTGTTAGGTTAGTGTCGTGTCTACTTGAGTCGATCCGGAAGTCTATGATATTAACATGATTGTAATTGACGGTGATATATGAAGGAAATTAGATTTTTATCTAAGTAAAGAGACACATAAATGTTAAATTCATCTAGTTTGAAGATTTTGTGGTTTATGTGGTAGTTTGCATGGTTAGTATGACTAGTTTGGTTTGTGTAATGTATACATATTTATGATAAATTTTAAGTCTCAACAAGCTCTAGAACTCATTTGAAAATCCATTGAAGCGAAATAATAGAATCAAATGCCACTTAGAAAGTGATTTAGGCCATCTTTGGACTGTTTGGACTTTTCAAGCCTTTTCGTATTATTATTTTATCCATAGTACACCCTTGAACTCAACATTGACATACGTTGTACTACCCTTAGTGATATAATGTCATATTTGATTTTCATGAGCAATTATATTGTATTTATCTTGCTTCATCATGTTAAAAAAAATGATGATGATGATTGAAATAATAAGCAAGAAAAGTAAAGAAAGAAAATCAAGCAAAAAGATCCAAGGGACATATGGAATTTATAGGAGGATGAAAAAGAACACTTGGTGGAGAAAGTTGAAAATAAGTTTGTGAAATAAAAAGTACTCTTATCCTAGTAAAAATATCATTTCTGTACTTTATAATCACACACCGAACCACAACTTTGCAAGCTTAATGAAGTCCTATTGATTCTAGGTAGTTTGATTTCTATATTAGTAGAGATGGATTTGAAAAGTGAGCATATGGAGGTTGTAAGTGCAATTTTTATTCAAATTTTATTTGCACATTTATGAGATATTAAAATGTAATCTATGAATATCATGCATGACACGATCAAATAGTGTAACTAACAGGCTTGTGGTATGATTGGTTGTTCAAAATTCGATTACTAAGATGGGTTTGATATTTGGACTGTTTTTTAGCTTAAGTGATTTTTAACTATTTCGTATGACATTCGTTGTTGACAATTTTTGAGACATATGCATGGATTGATTCAAGTATTTTAGAGTCTTTATATTGTTTTGTTAGTTACGATGTTTGCGTCTATCATCACTGGAAACCCTCACGAGACTATAACTCGTCCACCAGGGCCACCTAGGGGTTTAAAGGCTTGTTGCATGCGCTAAATGCAACCGTGACAATCTATGGAAGTGATTCTAGTTAGTTTAGTTTATTCGTTTTATTTTAATCTTTAGATCGCTCCTCTTGCTAGAAACTAGCAAGAAGCTGGTTGGGGGTTGTGATGAGTGCTCGAAAAGTACTAATATTTCGTGATTAATTGTTTAAAATATAGATTTGTTATGATTGTTTACTTGATTATTTTCATAAATCTATCAATTCGGAATCACGGGTATATTTTAGTGTATTTCAGGTGTTTTTAGCGTCAAATGAGTCAAATAATGCAAACACACAAAGACGGAACACTTACGGTGCTCAGATCACGAGTTACGGGCAAGACAAGTCAAATATGTAAGCCTTACATAACGAGCCATCACATATGTAAGGGGGTAAACATGAAGAAAAGGAAGGCAACACGTGCCGCGACGAGGAAAAGGCATGCCGCGGCGGGGAGCTCTCGGGTTTTGACATTATTTCCAGAATTTGTGTTGCGCCGTGGTGGGAAAAATGTGTGCCGCGGCGCACCTATTCCTAATGCAATCAGGATTTATGAAATCCCTTACATCTATAAATACCCCCTTAGACTCCCCCTTACATACAACTCGAATACAACTTTTACACACAATAATTTTGTGACCAAACAAGCAATTCACTCAGTTTTTAGGAGCTTTGCCACACTCAACGAAGCATGAGAAACCATTTTAAGGATCCAAGGAAGCCGTCGATGATCGAAAATAAAGTTTTTGGAGAAGAACGCAATCCCATCCATTTAGCGGTATTTAGATCTAGGTTTTCCTTGTTGTTATAGAATTATATTTTCTTCTTCTTTCGTTGAAGTATATGATCATATTTTATTTGTCTATGAATATTAATATGAACATGAGCGGCTAGTTTCATTATGGATGTTTAGTTTGTGTTGCCATGTTTGCTAGAATTGTGTATGGTGAATATTTTATTGATTTAATATAAACAAATTACATTTTGATTATGAGCATGTTTAGATATTTAATTATGAATTATCATGGGCCAATTTGAGATTCATAGTTAGGTTGAAAAATCTGAGAATCTAGTTTTAGGAACGTCACCTTAACTTTATTCTGAAACACTTAATCAAAGCTTTAAATTAGTGACTTAGTCATAGCATTAGTTTGATTGGCATTTATTTCCTTGCACATAATTTGATTGCTATTTGATTTACCCCAACCGTAAGTAGTTAATTAGTTAATTAATAAAGAGATTTACCTCGACCATAGGCAGTCTTGTAATTAAAAGGAAAGCCGGTAATATTGTTTATATAGAACGTTCATGTTATCTCACCATCACTTTTCGATGCAAGCATGGCCAACCAAACTAAACGTCCATACATCCTCCATTGATTTTTAATCCATTTGAATTAATTATTAATCTGCAATATTGTTTTCGTTTAATTGTTCGTATCATTGACTTGTCACAAAACAAACACCTTTTTACAGTTTTATTAGGTTTGAGACTCTAGTTGCTTAGAGTTTTAGTTTCACTAGAACTCTATTTAATTAGTGTTTTGTTTGCATTAGAACTCTATTTAGATTAGGAAGACGGTTATTTAGAACCACTGCAATTCCTTGAGAGACCGACCTTGGAAGTTGCTTGTCACTTTTCTACGAGTGATTCGTATACTTGCGAGTACTAAATTTTTCACATCAAATACCTTTCATTTTTCCTATGAAAGAATGCACTATCACCTTTTTTTGAAAAGATGTTTCCCATTTCTTAAACATTCCAATTGTTGATCATCCCAGTTTTCCTACTCTTTGATAAGTTGTTGATCATCCCAATTTTCCTACTCTTTGATAAGTTGCTGAAAAGCACTAACATTCTGTGGTTTAATGCGCTCATTTGTAATAAATAGATTTAATTACAATGTTTTTATTTAATCATTTGTATAAGTCTATAAATTCGAAATCATGGGTAATGTTTTGATGTAATTCAAGAGTTTATTGCTTTCAAAAGAGAAAAATAATGTAAACATGCAAATATGAGACACTTGGAGCACTAAATAGCAACTTAGGAGCAAAAAGAACTAAGGCATGTAAGCCTTACATCAGAAACTAACCAGTATGCTAAGGGTACGTATGTAGACACATAAAACAAAGCATACTGCAGTGGAGGACTTTGTGTGCCATGGCACCCAATTCTCAAATTTTATTATTGGATGCAAAATACAACACGTGCCATGGTAGAGGAATTTGTGTACTGTGGAGGCCAAGCCATGGGTTTTCATCACTTAATAGTTTTCAACCTTGTGCCATGGTAGAGGAATTTGTGTACTGTGGCCCGTGTACAATTTTAGAGATTCCAATTTTTGTATAACCCTTACACCAATAAAAGACTCATTAGATTTCCAACTTACAGACACAACTTTTTACTAAACTTAATCTAGTTTTTGAAGCTTTTTCATATTATAGGAGGCAAGAGAAGCATTATAAGGATACAGGAGAGCATCAAAGATCAAGCATCAAGATTTTGGTGAAGAAAACATCATCCAAGCCATTTGTGGTATCTAGATCTAGGACTCTTGTTGTTATTAGATTCTTCTTCTTCTTCCCCTCTTTAGGATGTATGCTAGATTGAATTTGTCTATAAATCTCAATCTAAGTATGTGTGGCTAAATTTTTTTGTAGATGTTTAGCTTTTGTTGTCATGTTTGCTTATGTTGCTATATTTGCTTAGATCAATTTTGGTGAATGTTTTATATGCAAGAATAAATAAAGACTGTTTCTTGATTAAGAATGTGTTTAAATAGGATTGTTTAATGATTAAGAGTGTGTTTAAATATTAATTCTATGAATGTTATGAGCCAATGTAATCTTCACAAATAGGTTTAAAAATATGAGAATTTAATATTAGAAACATCATCTTAATGGTTCAAATTTATGACTTAGTCATAGCATTAGTTTGAATGGTATAATTTAATTTCCTTGTCCACAGTTGGATTAATTGATTGATATATTCGATCGTAGGATATTGGTTAATTAATTATCAAAGAAAATTACCCAATTTTTAGAAATTTTTATAAATAAAAAGAAAGCCGATAATCTTGATTTATATGATCGTTCATTTTAATTCACCTTAATATTTCAACGCAAGTACAGTCAACTAGCTAAACCTTCGTAAATTCTCCATTGATATTTTACAACCTATTAAAGTTAGTTTTAAGTTGAACCATAATTTGTGACTCATTCTTAGTAATCATTGTTTATGTTCTTGATTTAATTTAGAGTTTTTGCAAGTTTTTAGGATTTTTAAAAAGATAAAAAGGTTATTTATAGCCACTGCAATTCCTTGAAAGATTTGATGTGTTCTTGAAATACACAATTATTTGATTATTTGGGCCTTAAATGAGGTTTTAGGGTTTAATTGTCCTCATTTTATTGAAATGTTGGACAATTGTTGTTTTTAGAATCACGAGGTATACTTTGATGCATTTTAGGTATTTTGAGTGAAAACGACACACACGTATGCTATGCAACACGACAAATGATGAACAACAAGCAAAGTGGCGCACAATATGCATGACTAGGCCCAAGATTATTAGAGTTGTGGCCTAACCTTCTCGGATCAAATTGTGCAATTTTGAAGATCATCGTGCGCTGTAGTGGTGGATTGTTTGAGCAGCGACATAATCCTCCTTGGTTACTTTATGTTTCAAAATTTCATTGTGCACCACGGTGATAGAAATATTGAGTTGTGGGCCATGTAGAGTTCATGTAATTCTTGGAGCTTATTTTTAGCATCTCATTTGTAACCAAATCTTATTGTGCCTAGGTTTTATGTGTGTCTATAAATACATAACTATAGTCCTAAACCAATAAGTAGAAAATTAGGAGCAATTTAGTGCATAATTTACACATTCTAAAATTAGTTATTAGAATTTTAATTAACCTTCAAGAGGAAATTTTTAATAGAGTTTGTGAGAGAAAAACCTAAAGAGCAATTTGAAGAACAAATTAAGGGTTGGAGGATTAGAGAATAGGGTGACATTTTTCAAGAGATTGAGTTTGTAATTCTTCTTCTATCTTCTAAATATTTTAATGTTTTCTTCAATTGTAAATATGGATTTTATGAAAATAATGTCTTGCTAACTTTTCCATTAATATAGGGGTCTTATGAACCCAATTTTCGAACATGTGTTGATCTAAATTATTCTCTTCTTGTGAGTGCAATTTATGTTATTTTACTTGGTCTAATTTTATTTGTTATTTAATTGATTGATCACCAATTAATCTATAAAAGCATATAAGTAGTTTTAAGAGAAGTATCTATGTGTTTGTTTTGATCAACTAAAATGCATAGTTTTTAGGCCGAGAGTTACGATTTGTATGTGTATCTATAATTGACGTTCTTCATGAGTAATTATTTAATCTGATAAGCATAAGAGTGCAATTAGGTTAGGTTATTATATTGTATATAGTTTACTTAAAAGAGGAATTCATGCATAGTTTAGGGGCAATTGATCATATAATTTGTTGCTAGTACTTAGGGAGGAATTTAGTGTTACACATGCTTAGGAGATTGGGAGATTAATGACTTCATGGATTATTTCTCTCATTCATATTTCTTTGCTACGATTTGTGTTGTTGAAGCTTAGCTTTTAGTTATTTAATTTTAGCTATTATCTTTTGTGTTCCAAATAGTAGTTGTTGGTACACAATTAAGATTTATACTTTTTCTAGTAGGTTCTACACTTGTTTCTAAAAATACTTATGACTTGTACGTATCTCGTATGCTTACAGTTTAGCATGGTCATTGTTTTGGCACCATTGCCGTGGATTGGCATTAATTTGTGATTTGATATTGTTACTAGGGTTACCAAAACTAATTAAAGCATTTATTTTCTTTCTTTTGTTTTAATTTACTTTTTCTTTTTACATAACTTTTTGTTATTTTTTAGTTATTTTATTTATTTTCTATTTATCTATTCTTATATATATATATATTTTTGTTTTGTATTTATAAATAGGTGGACTCTTTTGAGCAACAAAAGCTTATAGATGCAAAGATGACAATTAATGAAGCAACCAACCTCATAGCTTACATTGAACATGTTAATACTATAAGGATGCTTTTTCCACAAAAACATTCTGATCTTATGAATTTGATATCCTCCATATTTACTCAACCCGTACAACATCCAATGCATACATATACATGGCATGGAGGAGACGTCACCTGCAACAATGTATGCACCAAATCGAATCCACCACACTTATACTATCAAAATTCATATTCGGAGAGACAATCTTACAACTCTTGGAGCTATAATCAAGAGGGAACACCTTTTGCCTGGCAATCATAAGCAACAGACTACTACCATCATCCACAACCACCCTGATGCACAAAAACTTGATAACCAAATTTTGTAATTTATAAAAGCTCGCAAGTGCACGAGTCACTTGTAGTAAGCGACAAGTATACTTCCAAGATCGTCTCTCAAAGGAATTGCGGTGGTTTTTAAAAGAGTCAAATGTAATCCAAAACGTAACAATAAAATGAATTCTAAACACTCTAATCGAAGGTTGGTCTTGTAAATGGTCTCTAAAATCATAAAAATCCTAAAACAATAGAAGTAAATACGTGAAAGTTTTGTTGAAACGATGAGATGAACAAGTGTGGGAAATTGGTTAGTAAACTAATTATGGATGAGTTGATTTATGTGGTTTTGACAATTAAGCACGAAAAAGTAGAATTTAATGATTATCTTCTCTAACCCTAGAAAATCCCAAATCAATGGTGATTTTCCCTTAATTAACTAATTAGCTTCTTTGATCCAGACCGTTAATTAGTTAATTAGCCTTAAACCTAGGAAAATAGTTTAATCACCTAATTCAAGACAAATCAATGCACTTAAACTAGGCTCATGCTCAAGAGTGCTCAATTGAATTCAGATGGCGTTTCTAAAACTCAATCCTAAAATGTTTCATACATTCACAAATCAAATTGGCCAGAAATAATTGATGAACATACGTATTAAGAACAATGACCATGAATTAAATTACTTAATCATAAAATTATCCACACAATCAATCATCCAATCATAGTTACATTACCAAAATCCCACACATAAAGAGTTTAGCTACTCATAATGAAATCCAAATCAATATTTTTCATTACAAATAACATTCTATGAATTCTTAAGGAGAAAAGAGATTACAAACAATAAATTACCCCACTTCCACTTTTAAAACAAGTCCCTTGAAGTTGGATGATCACCTTCTTCAAGATTGTTGATGGAGCTTCAATGGAGGAGCATTAATGGAGTAATTTTCTCTCTAAAGAATGTGGAGAAGAAGAAAAAAAGCACTATTCACGCTACTGTTCACGAGTTGGTGGAGGCTGAATAATATAAAATCTGTTGGAGGCTGGAGAGGATGTTGTGTCCAATTAGGTTTTCCTCTTTTTTAAGGGTTTCCAAAAATTCTGTAAATCTCGTGGCCCAGGAGGAGTCCAATCCGCGCGCGCGCGCGGCGGCGCACCCTTTTCCATGCCGCGGCACACATGTAATATTGATTTACGAATAAAAACAGAAACCTCCCCGCCGCGGCATAACTTTTCCTCGCTGCGGCGCGCAATGTGTTCATGATTTTGGGTCCAAAGCAGAAACCTCCTCGCTGCGGCAAAACTTTTCCTCGCCGCGGCGCGCAATGTTTTGATGATTTTCATGTTTCAACCCAAGAGCCTCTCGCCGTGGCACACAATTCCTTCGGCGCGGCGCGCCTTGCATGTAACAGTGTACATGGTATGTACATGTATGTACATGCTTTGCTGATTCTCGATGTAAGGCTTACGTCCCTCAATGTAATGCTTACATTTTTAAACACTTTTGCTCTCTTTTTTCACGTTTCTTCCCAAACCTACTTTGACCTACAAAACAATAAAATACCCTCCAAAACAAGATTATATTGAGATTAAATGCAAAATAGATGCTTAAAAACATAACAAATAGTAGGTCAAAATAGTGTTCATCACACCCCCACAAAAGGAAGAGTCACCCATCCAAAGTGATTTCAAATTTGATATGAAATTGATGCAAAGCCTCATAGATAAACTCAAACATGAAGAACAACAATTTGAGAGGCTTAACCATGACATGAGGGAGAAACTAAATGATTTAAATATTGAACCTCACCCAAAACCAAGGCTCTTTGTTTGGTAACAAGAACATCAACATACCTATAGAAGACAAAGAACCCAACCATGAGGATGATTTTTATAATTTGGGTGAAGTATATAAGGTAGTGGAGAACATAGAGGATCCTAAGCATGTGGAGAAGATGAGCGTAAGGATATATTTGAGGAACATGTAGTAGCTCATGAGAACGAATGAGAAGCTCCATCATTTTAAACACACTACTATCAATTACTAGAGGGCTTCACTTTGATACACAAAATAGGAAGATAACCTTGAGCATTAAGAATGAAAGGGTTACCTTTAAGATTTATCTTGATAAGGACTTCCTAAGATAAGTCAGTGAAGACTATTAGTTAGATTTAGAGGATGAGCTTGAGAAGTGTAAGCTTATCAATGAGGAAGCTCTTACTGTTTTATTTGACCTAGCCTTAGGGCAAGCATTTGGTATTGGAAGCTTCCAAATTTTAAAATTGGGTCTTGATGCCTCAACTAAGAAGAAGAAGGTTTGGAACCCTATAATTAAGCAAGATGATCTTGGCCCAACAACCATCAAAATCTTTAAGCAGTTGATGATGGAATATTATGTTTATTATCCACCTTGATGGACAAGAATGGTCTAGTCAATGACCATAAATGTAATGCTTCTTGGGAGGTAACTTAAGGAATTAAAATTTTATGTTTATGTTTTATATTTTATTTGTTTTGTTTTGTTTGATTTTGTTTTAGGTGAATAAAGCAAGAGAGGGAGACAATAGTGCTCTCATGGATACATCAAGTTTTGAAGACTATGACATCATTAAGGGAGTTTTTCTTTACCCTATTTATTTATCTTTGTTTCTCTATATGTTTTGCACATTGAGGATAATGTATAATTCAAGTGAGGGGAAGGGAACTCCGTTATCTTATTTTGTGATTATCATCATTTTTAAAATTTTTAGGTTGTTTTTATAATAAATTGGGTAGAAACTGATGAACATATGGAATCTAAATGCATGTATGCTTGATATGAATTATATGAACCCAATGATAGAATTAGTTGTCTTGACTAAGATAAGGAGTTAGCATGCTTATTGAGATATCTACATGAATCTTGTGTATGTTTTCATTTTTTGATTCACTTTATGCACATGCCATGATTAATTTTGGTGTTTGATGTGTTAAAATGTGTACTCGCAAGTGTACGAATCACTCGTAGTAAAGTGATAAGCAACTTCCAAGGTCGGTCTCTCAAGGAATTGCAGTGGTCTTAAATAACTAGCTTTTTAATCTAAATGGAGTTCTAATGAAAATAAAACACTAATTAAATAGAGTTCTAGTGAAACTAAAACTCTAAGTAACTAGAATCCTAATGCTAATAAAACTGTAAAAAGAGTTTGTTTGGTTTTGGTAACGGGAACAATCATACGAGAATCACACGAAATCAAGATGGCAATCAGACAATCGATTCAATCAAATAAAATATCAAAAGAGAATGTATGGACGTTTAGCTTGGTTAACCATGTTTGTATCGAAAAGGTATGGTGATATGCATGAACGTCCTATATGAATTAAACTACCGGCTTTCCTTTTAATTACGAAACTCCTTTTGGTCCGGGTAGGTTTCTTTGTTGATAAACTAATTAACCGCCTCTGGTCAGGGTAAATTAACTAGCTATCAAATTATGCGCAAGGAAAATATGCCAATCAAATTAATGCTATGACTAAGTCACTAACTTGAAGCTTTGATTGAGTATTTCGGAAAAGAGTTAAGGTGACGTTCCTCTAACTAAATTCTCAGATTTTTCAGTCTAACTACGAATATCAAATTGGTCCATGATTATTCATAATAAAACATCTAAACATGCTCTTAATCAAAAAGTAATTCATTCATAAATCAATTTAATACGCCATACACAATCCTAGCAAACATGGCAACACAAACTAAACATCCATAATGAAACTAGCCGCTCATGTTCATATTGTTATTCATAGACAAATAAAATATGATCATACACTTTAACAAACAGAGAAGATAAATTAATTCTATAACAACAAGGAAAACCTAAATCTAAATACCGCTTATGGATCGGTTGATCTACTCCTCCGTAAGCTTTATCTTCGATCGTCGTTGGCTTCCTTGAATCCTTAGAATGGTATCTCTCGCTTCGTTATAGTGTGGCAACGCTCTCAAAGCTGATTGAATGTCGTGTTTGGGTCGCAAAATTGGGAAGAGGAAGAGTTGTGTATGAGTTGGAGTTCTTATTTCGAGTTCTGGTTGTAAAGGGGGTCTAAGGGGGGTTTTTATAGATGTAAGGGTTTACACGAATCCTATGTGCCATAGGAATAGGCGCGCCGCGGCATACATTTTCCCCGCCGCGGCGCAACACAAATTCTGGAAATTATGTACAAACCCGAGAGCTCCCCGCCGCGGCATAACTTTTCCTCGCCGCGGCGCGCAATGTTTTTGTATTTTCAGAATCAAACCCGAGAGCCTCACGCCGCGGCATGCAATTCTCTCGCCGCGGCGCGCGATGCTTCATTGTTTTCCAGAATTCAACCCGAGAGCCTCACGCCGCGGCATGCAATTATCTCGCCGCGGCGCGCAATGATTTCCTTCTGTTCACGTCCCCCCTTACATATGTGATGGCACTATATGTAAGGCTTACATATTTTGTCTTGATTAGCCCGTAACTTGTGATCCGAGCGCCGTAAGTGTTCCGTCTTCGCGTGTTTTCATCATTTGACTCATTTTGACGCTAAAAACACCTGAAATGCACTAAAATATACCCGTGACTCCGAATGGATAGATTTATGAAAATAATCGAAATAATAATCATAATAAATCTATATATGAATCAATTACGCACAATTAATCACGAAATATTAGTGCTTTTCGAGCACTCATCACAACCCCCAACCAGCTTCTTGCTAGTCTCTAGCAAGTGAAGCGATCTAAAAACCAAAATCAAAACAAAGAAAATAAACTAACCTAACCTAAATCACTTCCGTAGATTGTCACGGTTGCATTTAGCGTATGCAACAAGCCTTTAAACCCCTAGGTGGCCCTAGTGGACGAGTTATAGTCTCGTGAGGGTTTCCAGTGATGATACCCACAAACATCGTAACTGACACAAATAAAGACTCAAAACTAATAAAGACTCTAACAATACTTGAATCAATCCATGCATACGTCTCAAAAATTGTTAACAACGAATGATACATGAAATAGTTAAACATCACCTAAGCTCAAAAACAGTCCAAACATCAAACTCATCATGGTAATCGAATTTTGAACAACCAATCAAACCACAAACCCGTTAGTTACACTATCTGACCGTGTCATGCATGATATTCATAGATTAAATTTCAATATCTCATAAATGTGCAAGTAAAATATGAATGTTAATTTTTGCACTTACAAACTCCATATGCTCATTTTTCAAACTCATCTCCACTAATATAGAAACTAAACTACCTAGAATCAATAGGACTTCATTAAGCTTGTAAAGTTGTGGCTAGGTGTGTGATCATGAGAGTACAAAAATGATGTTTTCATATGATAAGAGTACCTTTTATTTCACAAACATATTTTCAACCCCTTTTTTTTTTTTTTTTTTTTTTTTTTTCTACCAAGTGTTCTTTTCCATCCTCCCTTCAATTCAAATGTCCTTTGGATCTTTTGCTTGATTTTCTTCTCTTTTTTTTTATTCTTGCTTACTGTTTCAATCATCATCATTTTTTTTTTTTTTTTTTTTTTTTTAATGATGAAGCAAGATAAACACAACATAATTGCTCATGAAAATCAAATATTACATTAAGTACTCTTATCACTAAGGGTAGTTCAATGTATGTCAATGTTGAGTTCAAGGGTGTGCTATTGATAAAATATTGCGGGGAGGCATGAAAAGTCCAAACGGTCCAAAGATGGCCTAAATCATTTTCTAAGTGGTGTTTGTTTCTATTATTTCGCTTCAACGTGTTTTCAAATGAGTTCTAGAGATTGTTGAGACTTAAAACATATCATGAACATGCATACATTCCACAAATCAGAATAGTTAAACTAACCATGCATACATACCACATGTACCACAAAATTCTCAAATTAGATGAATCCAACATTTATGTGTTTCGTTGCTTAGGTAAAAATCTAACATCTCTCATATGTCATCGTCATTACAATCATGTTAATATCATAGATTTCCGGATTGAATCAAGTAGACACGACACTAACTAGGAACAATTCAAGTGACAAAGTTAAAAATTAAAAATTGGTCATATTTCATGCTCATGGAATATTCTTCCCCACCCCCAACCTAATTTCTGCATTGTCCTCAATGTAAAAAGAAGAGCAAAAGAAATTAAGAAAAAGTGTAAGAAGTTACCCCCCTTTCGTATGAAATTGTGTCGTTACTCGCTATGCTCCGGTTCACTGTTCCTCGCTTCTCTCATGAAGAATGTATGTATATGAACATATATTGAACCTCAAAGTGTATGCACACAATTCACATTCAAACCCAATTTTTAATTATAACTAAGTCAAATGAAAACACAAAAACATCAAACAAAGTTAAACAATCCAAAATAAAAGAAAATAAAGGAAAAACTGAAAAAGAAAATAAAAATAAAAAATAATAATAAATAAATAAAAAGAAAATAAAGAAAAGAAATTGATACTACCGAATATGGTGGGTTGCCTCCCACCAAGCGCTTTCTTTAACGTCTTAGCAAGACGTTGCTAATTCGTTTCTATCCACCATCATCAAAGATCTTGAAGTGTGTGATATCAATTTTCCGAGCTAATATGTCATTAAGCTTGTCCTTCCATCTCGGTAGTTGTTTTCCATAAAGCACAGCACACACTTTTTTGTGGAAGTGGTATAGAAAATAATTTGGGGATGTGCAAGTCTTAGGTGCCTTGTGTGGCATGGGAGGTGAAGATAATTCCTCCTTGTTCTCCACAGAAGTTTGTAGAATTTGATATTCTTCGGCTTGACATTCTTTGAGAATTGCTTGCTCCCTACCTGTATTTTCTACACAAAGTGGTAAATCATCAAAAGTCTCAGGAAAATAAAAATTTTCAAAATTGTTACCACTTTGAAGGATTATGTCATCCTTCACTTGCTTAATTTGAGTGGGCAACTCTTCTTGTTTTTGAATTTGTTCCGCTAATTGCCCAACTTGCATTTCTATTCTGTTTATTGATGCCTCTATAGACTCCATCCTTTCACTAGTAGATTGTATGAAAGCATTCAAGGTTTCCTCTAAGGTTGGCTTCCTAGGTTGATTAGAAACTCGACTTCCTTGTATGAAAGAATTTAAGCTCTCTTCGAAGGTGGCCCTAGATGGATATGTAGGAAAACTTGAGCTTTGCATTTGGTATTGTGCATAAGGTGGGTCATATGGTTGAAAATTAGAGCTTTGCATGTTGTATTGGGCATACGGTGGGTCATATGAATTTGAGCTTTGCATGTTGTATTGGGCATAAGGTGGGGTAAAGTTTGCTTGCCATGAAGAATTATGGTGATTTCCCCACTCAGGATTATAGGTACTGAAATAAGGATCATTCCAAGGTGGGTGACATCTCTCATTAAAATCAAAGTTTGGATTAGGGGATGCATAGTAATCACCTGCAAAAGTGCAAACATTAGCATAATGCCCATATAAACCACAAATGCTACATACCTCTATGTCTGTCATATCATGTAGTTCTTCATTTGTATTGGCTCTTGGATTTCAGTATCCAGCCTGATTAGGTGCATTTTAAAATTTGTTGATGTTGTTGATGAACGGTACCTTTCAAAAACTAACAAAAACAACAGAGAAATCAAAGCACCACAGATTAAGCAATTAAAAACACTATTTTTTTGATTTTTTGATTTTCTGATTTTTTTTTTTTTTTTTTTTTTTTTTGGATTTTTCGAATAAAAATAAATAAATAAAATAAAGAAATAAATAAAATAAATAAACAAATAAAAATAAACAAATAAAATAAATAAAATAAATAAAAAAAATAAATAAATAAATCAGAAACTCTAAAAAGTTAAAAAGAAAATTATCTAAAACGCCAATTCCCCGGCAACGGCGCCAAAAACTTGATGTGTTAAAATGTGTACTCGCAAGTGTACGAATCACTCGTAGTAAAGTGATAAGCAACTTCCAAGGTCGGTCTCTCAAGGAATTGCAGTGGTCTTAAATAACTAGCTTTTTAATCTAAATGGAGTTCTAATGAAAATAAAACACTAATTAAATAGAGTTCTAGTGAAACTAAAACTCTAAGTAACTAGAATCCTAATGCTAATAAAACTGTAAAAAGAGTTTGTTTGGTTTTGGTAACGGGAACAATCATACGAGAATCACACGAAATCAAGATGGCAATCAGACAATCGATTCAATCAAATAAAATATCAAAAGAGAATGTATGGACGTTTAGCTTGGTTAACCATGTTTGTATCGAAAAGGTATGGTGATATGCATGAACGTCCTATATGAATTAAACTACCGGCTTTCCTTTTAATTACGAAACTCCTTTTGGTCCGGGTAGGTTTCTTTGTTGATAAACTAATTAACCGCCTCTGGTCAGGGTAAATTAACTAGCTATCAAATTATGCGCAAGGAAAATATGCCAATCAAATTAATGCTATGACTAAGTCACTAACTTGAAGCTTTGATTGAGTATTTCGGAAAAGAGTTAAGGTGACGTTCCTCTAACTAAATTCTCAGATTTTTCAGTCTAACTACGAATATCAAATTGGTCCATGATTATTCATAATAAAACATCTAAACATGCTCTTAATCAAAAAGTAATTCATTCATAAATCAATTTAATACGCCATACACAATCCTAGCAAACATGGCAACACAAACTAAACATCCATAATGAAACTAGCCGCTCATGTTCATATTGTTATTCATAGACAAATAAAATATGATCATACACTTTAACAAACAGAGAAGATAAATTAATTCTATAACAACAAGGAAAACCTAAATCTAAATACCGCTTATGGATCGGTTGATCTACTCCTCCGTAAGCTTTATCTTCGATCGTCGTTGGCTTCCTTGAATCCTTAGAATGGTATCTCTCGCTTCGTTATAGTGTGGCAACGCTCTCAAAGCTGATTGAATGTCGTGTTTGGGTCGCAAAATTGGGAAGAGGAAGAGTTGTGTATGAGTTGGAGTTCTTATTTCGAGTTCTGGTTGTAAAGGGGGTCTAAGGGGGGTTTTTATAGATGTAAGGGTTTACACGAATCCTATGTGCCATAGGAATAGGCGCGCCGCGGCATACATTTTCCCCGCCGCGGCGCAACACAAATTCTGGAAATTATGTACAAACCCGAGAGCTCCCCGCCGCGGCATAACTTTTCCTCGCCGCGGCGCGCAATGTTTTTGTATTTTCAGAATCAAACCCGAGAGCCTCACGCCGCGGCATGCAATTCTCTCGCCGCGGCGCGCGATGCTTCATTGTTTTCCAGAATTCAACCCGAGAGCCTCACGCCGCGGCATGCAATTATCTCGCCGCGGCGCGCAATGATTTCCTTCTGTTCACGTCCCCCCTTACATATGTGATGGCACTATATGTAAGGCTTACATATTTTGTCTTGATTAGCCCGTAACTTGTGATCCGAGCGCCGTAAGTGTTCCGTCTTCGCGTGTTTTCATCATTTGACTCATTTTGACGCTAAAAACACCTGAAATGCACTAAAATATACCCGTGACTCCGAATGGATAGATTTATGAAAATAATCGAAATAATAATCATAATAAATCTATATATGAATCAATTACGCACAATTAATCACGAAATATTAGTGCTTTTCGAGCACTCATCAGTGTTCTTATAAGAGAAAATTCTGTGTGAGTTATGCCATGTGATTAGATCTTTCATGCTTTAGAATCTATTTGATCATGCCTTGAGGCAAAATTCTAAATAATATTTAGCTTTAGAAATGATTTAGGCATTTATTGGATCGATTGAGCCATTCAAGTTTACCATAATTTATACCATTAGTGTCCCATTTGAACCTAAATAGACACATTCAATTCTTTAAGCCACATATGAGCCAAACCAAAATTGTGTTAAATTTACCCTTGCATTTTGAGCTTGTGTTAAAATGCTATCATATTTGTATGCTATGGAGTAAGGTGGAATGTAATGCACCCTATTATAAAAATAAAAATAAATTTAGGAGTATTGTGTTGTTACAAAAAAAAAATGTGAAATGAAAGAATTAAAATAATAAAAAAATAGGGTGCACTAAAACATCAAAATGGAAGCTCAATTGTGCCTTACACATTGGATGATGAATATAAAGTAAGCTGAGGTGTCGAATGAACCTAAGTTTCACCATTTATCTACCCCACCTAGGCCTAACTTTACAAGAATGCAAAATCTTTTTGATATTTAGCTATATGCATGATTTATATTAGCAAAGAGGGGTGTGAAAAATAGACATATGAAACTTAATCTATTGGTATGCTCATATATGTTGATTTCATAAGTGTATTTGATGATATCATGTGCATTACATACACACGAATCATTTCATCAGAAATCTTGCATACACTTGTATTGATGAAAAGTTTATCAATGGCATATGAAGCTCTTTATCATATGACTGTACAATCTTGGAGAGGGATAACTTTGTGTTAAATATACATGCATTAGAGGAAATATGTTTATAAATATTCTACCCATGTTGGTTAGTGATTTGTTCTTTATTGTTTAGTTTTGGTTTTGCTTGAGAACAAACAAAGAACTAAGTTTGGGGGTGAGATAACGCTTCAAAAGTAGAGTTACTTATCGACTATTTGCATTGTTTTCTACTTAAAATGGTTAGAATGACTTAATATTTTTCCAATTGTGTCAATGTAGGACAAATGGTAGCAAATAGAGTTAAAATGGGGAAAAAGGAAAAAATCAGAGTAACAAGCATTGTGTTGCTATAGGCACTATTTTAGGCCGTGTACACCTAGAAATGCAAGAATTGTTGAGCTTGCCTTATGCTGCGGTGCACAACATTTTATGCAGTGGTGCGCATACTTCAACAGGAATCCCTAGCAGCCTTGAGCTCTGGTGACCACAATGTTAGGTCATGGTGCACATTGACACATGCGTGACAAAATGTGAATTTCTAGCATTCCTAGTTGGACCAAGTTTCCTATTTATACCTTATTTCCTAATTGAACTCTAATTACTATATGCACCATGTCTCCTGATTGAATTACAATTGCTTGTAACATATAACTCTTAACATATAAATAGGCCTTTTAGCAACCAAACAATCCATTCACACATTCCACCACTAATCTAAATATTTAGAGAAAGAGGCAGTAGTTTAGAATATAAGGCAAAGCAAGGGAATGATTCAAGATTGATGGTGTTGGAGATTTATTCCTTGAGGAACAATGGAGATTGGTTTTATCTTCTCTACCCTTTTGTGTTTTATCTAGTCTCTTGTATTAACTCATTGTTTTGAAATTATATTAAATATTTTATGAAGTCAAACTTGTTAGGATCTTCTTGAACTTAATCTATTTATACAATAAATCAGTTTATTTTTCCATTCTATTGTGATTGTAAATTGAATTATATTATTCAATTTGATTTATGAGCATTAATTGTCCATAGAAAAATTATATCATAAAGGCAATTAGGTAGCTTTGAGAGAAGTATCTATTTGTTTGTCTTGGTTGAATTGCATTCATAGTTTCTAAGCTGAGAGGTGCGATTCTTGTACATGTGATCAATAATTGACATTCTTAATGAATAGTAGTGTGATCTAATTGGCATGAGAGTGTGATTAGGTTAAATTTCTATATTGTGTGTAGTTTAATTGAGAGAGGAATGTATATATAGGTTATAGTCAATTGATCATATAATTTGTTTGGCAATTATTTGGGATGGTCGATTCATATGACTCTTTTTTTCTTAATTTGTTAGTATGGTTGTATTGAATCAATTAGTGTAAATATTAGGTTTTAATTATTATTTTACCTATATTTATCTTAGTCTAAATAGTATAGTGTAATTGCAATTTGTTATTCAAATACCAATTAATCCAATCCTTGTGGGTACATAAACTCTTGTTCTTAAAAATATTTATTACATGTACACTGACCCGTGCACTTTCGAATGACTTTAGATCCTACCAAATAAGATCTAAATTTATCCAAAGAAAATACAATAGCCAAGAATGTTTTTTCAGTGGTCGAGTAGTTAAGTTGGGCGTCATTAAGAGTTTTACTAGCATAGTAAATGACACGCAAAATGCTTATATACTCTTTGTCCTAAAACAGCCTCAATAGTAAAATTCGAAGCATTACAAATAATCTCAAAGGGTAATGACCAATCAGGTGCCATGATAATAGGTGCAAAAGTCAAATTTTCTTTTAAAGCATTAAAAGCAGTAAGACAATCATCATCAAACGCAAAAGAAACATCCTTACCTAACATATTACATAAAGGACGACTTATTTTAAAAAAGTCTTTAGTAAATCTCCTATAGAAACTCGTATGGCCTAGAAAACTTCTAATTTCCTTAACATTAATAGGAGGTGATAATTTAGCTATTAAATCAATTTTTGCTTTATCTACCTTAATGTCTCTACTAAAAATGACATGTCCTAATACAATGCCTTGTTTGACCATAAAATGACTATTTTCCCAACTAATGGTCAAATTACTTTCAATGCAACGTTCAAGTACGAGAGTCAAATTATTCAAACAGTCATCAAATGAATTTCCAAAAACTAAAAAATCATCCATAAATACCTCAATACATTTCTCCACCATATCCGAGAATATCAACATCATGCATTGTTGGAATGTGGCAAGGGCATTGCAAAGACTGAATGACATCCTTCTACAGGCAAATGTGCCGAATGGGCATGTGAATGAGGTCTTCTCCTGATCTTTCGGAGCAATGGGTACTTGGTAATAACCTGAAAGACTATCTAGAAAATAGTAAAAGTCATGCCCTGCTAAGAGTTCTAGCATTTTATCAACAAAAGGAAGAGGAAAATGATCTTTCTTTGTGTACAAATTGAGTTTACGAAAATCAATGCACATCTTCCATCCTGTAATCATCCTTGTGGGCACTAACTCATTCTTATCATTTTTAACCACGTGATCCCATATTTCTTTGGTATTACATATACCAGACTAACCCATTTGCTATCTGATATAGGGTAAATAACACCCTCTTCCAAGAGTTTCAAAATTTCAGTTTTCACCACCTCTTGCATAATAGGGTTAAGTCTCCTTTGGGCTTCCCTTACTGGTTTGGTATTATCCTGTAGAATGATCTTATGCATACACATAGTAGGACTAATACCTCTAATGTCATCAATGCTCCATCCTATAGCTTTCCTATATTTCTTGAGTACCTTCACTAGCTCTCTTTCTTGGGTTTGGGTCAAGGTAGATGAAATAATGACCGATAGGTATTCCCCTCTCCCAAAAACACATATTTCAAATGCTTAGGCAACTCATTCAATTCAAGCTTAGGTGGAGTATTGTCTTCCTTAGATTGGATCTTAGGTAACTCTAAGGGTATACTTGGCTTAACTATAGGTTCGACACTATCTAGCAATTCAAGATATCCCTTAGTTTTTCATCCAAATCCTCCTCTACTATATCAACAGTTAAAACATACTCAAGTTTGTCTACAATCTCATCATGCAAAAATTTATTATGTACAAGAGTATCAATATGATCAATGTAAGAGCATTCATCAATAGCAGAAACAGGAGGTAAAGGAGATGAATCAAATACTCTAAAATGAACAGTTTCTCCCAAAACTATCATAGTCAAACTTCCACTATAGACATCTATAATAGTCTTGGTAGTGGCCATGAATGGTCTACCAAGAAGAATAGTTTGTTCCTTATCCATAGATGGATTTTCATGCATATCCAACACAATAAAATCAACAGGTATAATCAGCTTATCTACCTATACAATAAAATCCTCAACCATTTCCTTAGGATATTTAATAGATCTATTAGCTAATTGAAGGGACATGGTTGTAGGTTTCAATTCTCCTAAACCTTGTTGTAAATAAATTGAATATGGCATTAAATTTATATTTGCACCTAAATCTAGCATAGCTTTTACCACTTTCTTATTTTCAAAGTGATGTCAATGTTAAAACTTTCGACATCCTTTAGTTTTGATGGTAAATTTTGTTGAAGGATTGAACTGGAGATTTTAGACACAATAATTCTCTTATTCAATCCATACTTTCTCTTCCTAGTATTTAAATCTTTGAAATTTTTTGCATAGGAAGGCACATTTCTAATCACATCCAGCAAAGGCAGATTAATTTGAACTTTTGAAAGCATATCAAAAAATTGCTTATCCTGTTTATTGTCCTTGAGACGATGTGGGATAGGTATTGTAGTCGGTAAGGCTTCGATGTTTTGTGCAATTGAGGGGTGGTGGATGACTCTCCAATTGCTTCCTTAGAAGATCCATCATTCTTGGCATTGGACTCATCACCTCCTTTTGGTATTGCACTATCTCCATCCATGTTTTCTACACAAAGTGGTAAATCATTAGAAATTTTAAGTAACTTTTAGTGACTACCTTACCACTTCGAAGGACTGTGACCGCCTTCGCTTGCTCGGGTTGACTAGGCAACTTCCCCTTTTCTTGCCTTTAGAGATGCTTTTCTAATTGGCCAACTTGGCCTTCAACCCTTTTCATGGAAGCCTCCAATGAGTCCAACCTTTGAGTACTTTTCATTTGGTTGTCTCGATTCACTTGAATGAAAGCATTCCAGTTATCCTCCAAACTCAGAGATTTTGGTACAGTGAGTTACAAGTTGTTGTTGGAAGGATTGTTCTGAAAATGATTATGAGCATAGGTGGGATTGTTTTTTCCCTTCCAAGAAAAATTTGGATGGTTTTTCCAACCCAAATTGTATGTATTTGCATAAGGATCATTCCTTTGTCTCGATTGGTATCCTTCCATTGCATTGGCTTGCTCTTGGCTTGTACATACATTAGAATCACAAACAAATGGACAAGTATTAGCACCATGTCCATAGGTACCACAAATGTCGCATACCTCTTGATTTGGTGTGTTCTTAAAAGTGAGAAGTGCAATTTGCTTGCTTAGCTCCGCAATTTATATTGCCATCTCATTTCTCGGAGCTACCTCATTAACTCCAACTATCCTTCCTCTATAACTCTTTTGTTGGGAGTTAGGACTCAACATCTCATACAAACCGTACGTCTCTATTGTGGTCTTTTCTCTCATAGCTCCTCCAGTGGCATTGTCCACAGTACAGTGAATTGACACTGTTGTGTCAATTTGTCATAGAAAAACTGGTTCTGGAGTTACAGTGGAAAATGATTGTGTGGGCAATGAATTAGAAGCAACTTGAAGCGATCCCACGCCTCATAAAATGGTTTTCCATCCATTTGTGAGAATGTTGAAATTTTTGTTCTCAGGTCAGTAGTCATTTAGTGGAAATAGAATTTTCCTATGAATTTGTTATACACTACTTCCCAAGTTGAAAGAGAACCCGATGGAAGAGTCATAAGCCACGACTTGGTTTTGTCTTTGAGTGTGTATGGAAAACATCTCATCCTCAATTGATCTTCATTAAGTCCTTGTAGTATAAAAGTCTAGACAGTAGCATAAAAATTACAAATAAATGTTAGTGAATCTTCATTAAGAATCCCATAAAAATAAGGCAACATAGAATAATGAATATTTTTAAGTTCGTAGTTTCTAGCCGCTTCTCCTAATTGGATGCAAGAAGTACTAGTGCCAATGATTGCCCTTGCATATTCCTTCATCACCATCTCTCTAGGTGGAGGTAGAGGATCTCCCATAATTAGTGGTGCTCTTCCTCTAGAATGTTGTTGTCAAATTGTCTCAAATGTGCTCGCCTCCTATTAACGTTGACTATGAAAGGTGCTAGTGGATTTCCAAGAGATCTCCTACCTTGCATACACAATCAAAAACAACAATAATATTAAAGCACCAAACACTATATGACTCCAAGCAGGTAACAAAAACACAAAAATGAAAAAAATCACAAAAAATAACAAATTAAGAAAGTAAACTAAAAAGAAAACAAATAAACAATTTTAAAAACGTCAATTCTCCGGCAACGGCGCCAAAAACTTGATGTGTAAATTATAATACTCGCAAGTGTACGAATCACTCGTAGTAAGTGATAAGCAACTCCGAGGTCGATCTCTCAAGGAATTGCGGTGGTTTTTAAAACGTGTCAATTATTTCCTAAAAATTATTTACAAAAGTAAATCCTAAATACTCTAACAAAGTTTATTGATTGGACAAATATTAAAATTGTAAAAGTTTCACAAGAATTAAAATAAACAACCGAAAAGATTAGCCAAAGTGATATGATAGAAAGGCGTGGAAAAATAGCTAGCTACATAATCATAGACAGAATATTTTATGAGAGTTTCACAATTAAGCACGAAAAGTTAGATTTATTGACTTTTCCTAATAAACCCTAAAAATTTCCAAATCATTGGAGAATTTCTCTTAATTCATTAATTAATCTCTTTGATTCAGAACTTTAATTAATCAATTAGTATAAATCATTAGGAAATCAAATTAGACACCTAATCTAAGAAAAATCAATGTACTTCAATTAGGTTCTTGTTCACGAATTCTAAATTAAGCAAATATGATATTTTTAATACTTAATTCTAATTTATTCTTTAATGCTCATAAATTAACATGATCAAGATTAATCATGAACAAAGATATCAACATATTGAACAAAACATAAATCACTTTAATCCAAATTAAATCATAAAAATATTCATTTACTCATGGAAGCATCACTAAATACCACACAATCAGTTTAGCTATTCATAATAAAATCTAAATCAATATTTTATATTACAAATAGCATTCTTAAAATTCAAGAGAGAAAAGAAACTACAAACAATGAGATACCCTTATTCTCACTCTTGCAATGCCCTTCTTGGAGTTGGATGATCACCTCTTCCAGTTTGGTTCTTGAAAGAGCTTCAATGGAGCATCAATGGAGGTTTCTCTCTTTAGAAAAATGGAGAAGAAGGGTTGTAGATGGTGGTTTTTGGCTACTATTCACTAGTGGGTTTTGAGTGATGTGTTTATAAGTTAGGTTAGGAGTGTGAAGGAGTGTAAAAATTTGAGCGTGTAAGTGTAAAATAGGTGCGTGGGCCACGACATCTAATTTCTTCTGCCTCGGCTCGCATTGAATCCTGGACAACCTGAGAACCTTCTGCCGTGACGGGCATTTAATCCTGCCGCAACGTGCGTTGATTTCCTGGTTTACATATTTCAACCCAAGAGCTCCCTGCTATGGCACACATTTTCTTCTGCCACGGCACAACTTGTTATCCATGCCTTGTAAGGATCCTTACACAGTTTCTAATTTCTAACGTAAGCCTTACGTTCTTTTGCTCTAGTTTATCATCACCCCTGACATAGTAAATGGAATACAATGTAAGGGTTACATTTTTCAGCTCTTTTTGAAACTTAACTCCACTTTTCATCTTACATTGCTTGAACTTACAAAACATAAAAATATCCTCCAAATCAAAGCAATACCGAAATAAATTACGAAATAAATACTTAAAAACTAACAAATAATAGGTTCAAAATAATGTTCATCAATATGTCTCTTATTTCCCATCTTGGAACCTAAGCCTCCTCCATATGATTATATGTTTTAGTAGCATCCCTTGTCTCTACTTTCTCTTATGGGGTGTTACTTGTATTTTTCTCTAGTTAGTCAAAGTCCTTCCCACTTATGACTAGCAATGATGTAAATGTTGCTAATGATCTCTTTTGAGGCAACAATGTGTAGCTTGTGTCGACGATCTCTTTTGAGGCTCATACCTTGTTGTTTTTCGAATGATCTCTTTTGAGGCTTACCTTGTTGTTTTTCAAATGATCACTTTTAAGGACACTATTGTCATCTCTTTTTTTTTTTTTGAGAGATTGACTGTTTTACTCTCTTACTAACATGTTTTCCCTTACTTGAGGTTGTGAGTTTGTGTTTCTTGTAACATGCTTAATATGCTTCCATGTTTCTATTTTTTTTATGTTTTCTTGCTTTGTGTAGGCATTTGTGTTAGGGAAGTTGTGAGACAGTGGATGCATAACTTTGTTGTTGTCTAACATGCATACATTTAGGGGGAGAGGTGTGGTTAAAATGTATGATGTCAAGGGGAGTATTTTGTTTGTGTTGCATCTTTGCAGTTTATGGATGTCCTATTTATGTTTTGTTGTTATGCTTATGTTCTTGATGATGTTTATCTGCTTGCTCTTCATGGCATCATCTTTGTATGAACAATGCATAAATAGGATAGTTAGTATGACATGTTGTGGAAATAGTATGAATTTTCTTATTTCACATGTCATCTTGTGTTTGCTAGCATTCTTGCTTTGTAGTGCTTTAATGTATGTTTTTTTTGCATGTAATTGATTGCCTAGCATTTGTTATTAGGATACACAACACATATTTTCTTTGGTAGAATGAGATGTCTTTTCTTATGTGTGTGCATAGTGTAGGATGAGGTCACAGGATTGGATCTACCCAAGTGTTGTTATGGAAAAATAGTTGAGTCACTAGGAGTGAGTCAACTTGGAAGATAGTTGGACTCCTAGTGAACTTTTTCTTACTAATTTGCAAACACATTTATGTAACATTGGTGCTTAATCGCCCATCATGCCAATGTGTCTTATGTGCATTAGGAAATTCCTTATGCCCTCCCATAGAAGTAGAGGTGTAGGGTTTCATGTTATGTATAGCATTAGGAAGATGTTTTTTGATAGCATTTTTCTTGGTTTGTTTATGTAGTCAGTATGTTCTTGTGGCATGTTTTATCCCTATTTTAGTTGCGTGCTTGTTTCATTGTGTCATTGAGGCTTAGTTTTTGCCTCAAGTGACCTGTATGATTGCATGTTATGTTCAAGTTTTGTCTGTACTTTTGTGTTGTTTTTGTTATATTAAACATGTCGTATTAGGTTTATGATGTGTTTTTTATTGTTGTGTTGTGCTTTAATATCTCTGCTTGTTGCAAGAGTGGTGTAGAATTATTTCATTTTGTATGCCTTTTCTCCCTCATATAGAAGTATTCCTTTAACTTTTTGTGTCAAAAAGGAAAAGGAATTTTGGTAAACAACTGGTTGTGTTTTCTATATGGGATGTGAGTTTGGTTTGCGTTGCATATTTATTTCCTAATATGCATACACATATGGGAGTGTTGCATATGCTTCGAGGGAGTCTGCATCTTTGTGTTGCATAGAGATTGTGTGTGTTGTTGTTTTATTTTCTGTTAAGTGTGTCTAGTCTATCAGTGTTCACTTGTGTAATGGTGACTTGATATTTGTGTTAAGTTATGTATACTCTATTGTTAAGATAATACAATCATTATTTACCGAATATATTTAGACATAAGAGCTCTTGAAGTGATTGAAAATATTTAATTTTATTGATTTTACTGTATGTTAGTTTGATTCACATGATGTGTTCTTACTGCTTTTCTATTACATGTTGCTAACCTGTGAGGCACACTATCACTAGTGTGTTTATCGCAGATTATTCTTTCTTATCTACTTGTTTACATGGTGTATTGATTTAACATGTTATAGTTTATTTTGCTATGTCATTTGCTTAATTCATGTCTTGAGGCCTGCTTCGTAGAGTTAGAAAGGAAACTCGCGAAAAAATTCCATAAGTTGGCATATCTAAACCCTTTATAGTTCCTGATTATTTGGATCAAAAGTTTAATTCACCTATATGCAATTGTTTTTACATATGAAACTTTCAATTTCATCTACTTTTTTGTTATCCATTTAATTTCACAATCACTTTGTACATAATTTGTATTATGGAATATGACGAAAAGTGAAACATGAATGTTATTCAAAATAAAAACAAATGAAAGTTTCTATTGCTGACAAAAAAAGAGAAAAAAAAAAAAAACAATTGAAAGAGCTAAAGTTAAGTTGATCAATATAAAGCAAAAGAAATTAAAAAATTACGTTAAAGACAATTCATAAAAGATAGAATTTTGCTCATTATGTTTCTAATTATCTATACTTTTCGTCCGATAAGAGCAAACAATTATGGTGCAAGCTTAAGCGGAAGCATTGGTCGTGAAAACAGTTCAAAAACTCAGGAAAAGGTATTAAGCTTCTCTTTTTCACATATCTGAAATTCCATAGAAAATAAGAGATTATTATTCGGCTTCTCTTTAATATTAGAATTTTTTAGAATTATATTTTACATAAGTTTTTACTATATATAGTTGAAAACAAAACTCTAATTGAATAAGGAGTCTAATTAAATTACAATTTTTTAGGTTTAAGTAATTAACATGTGAAAACTGTTAAGATATAAAGCGGAAGGAAATATAAATATAAAATAGATAAAATAATAAATATAGAAGTTAAAATAATAGATAATTAAAATAGGTTGATAAGAGAATCAAAAAGTCAAATAAAAATATTTTAATTCTCATTTATTTATAATACTGAAGAACTATATTAATATTTATAGGAATAATAAAATAAAATTATAATCCTAATATGACTATAAATAAGACTCCTAAACTAATATGAAAATATTAGAATAATTATTTAATATCCTAATCATAATAGTCTCCAACACTAACAAGGAACTTAACTATTAATATAATATTCAACTCTCCTCCTCAAGCTGAATATAATCTATGTTCAGCTTGGACAATTATAACATACATATTTGTACTTTGATGTTAAACCTCAAAGATGCTTTAGTGCTAGTGGGATCTGGAATTGGTGATGACACTAGTTGATTTTTCTAGAAAACGATGATGGGTCGGTTGATCTTTCTAAAAAATGCGACTACGAAGTTGTGAGGTTAAGATTCATACCGACAGTCGTGAGACCGTGAGGTTGACATGAACGAGGACGACGATAGCGGTGAAAATGGATAATACCAACAGTTATAAAGCCGTGAGGTTGACATGAATGATAGCGGCAACAGTGGTGAACAATGGTGGTGGCAGTTTGCTGAATGACGAAACCAAAAAACCAACTAGCAACCTTTAGAAGAAATCGAACTAAAAATGAGGAGTACTAGCAACCAAATGAAGTAGAGAAATTGAAGCAGACCGTTATGATAGTAGGGGTATATATATGACAGATGATAAAGAAATGATAAAAAAAAAATATATGTTCAAGATCGAACACTACTCGGATACCATGTTAAAATATAAAGCGAAAGGAAATATAAATATAAAATAGATAAAAGAATAAATATATAAGCTAAAATAATATATAATCAAAAGTAGGTTGAAAAGATAACCAAAAAGTCAAATAAAGACATTATAATTCTTATTCTTTTATAATATTGAAAGAACTACATTAATATTTATAGGAATAATAAAATAAAATTATAATTCTCATATGACTCTAAACAAGACTACTAAACTAATAAGAAAATATTAGAATAATTATCTAATATATTAATTATAATAATCTCTAATACTAACAAGGAAACTAATTATTAATATAATATTGAACTAAAATAATTCAAAAACTCGGTAAAAGGTATTAAGCTTCTCTTTTTCACATATCTGAAATTCCATGGAAAATAAGAGATTATTATTCGGCTTCTCTTTAATATTAGAATTTTTTAGAATTATATTTTACACAAGTTTTTACTATATATAGTTGAAAACAAAACTCTAATTGAATAAGGAGTCTAATTGAATTACAATTTTTTAGGTTTAAGTAATTAACATGTGAAAACAAAATCTAATTGAATAAGAAATCTAATTTGTTTTTCAAGTTTGCCTGTATGTATTTCACCCATTTCAAAATATTTTCATTAATATTTAATACAGATTATCTCTTCTTCCTTTGTTAATAAAAATTCTTTTTAATACTTATCTCTTCTAATATCTTTTTTTTTTTTCTAACATGAATTATTTATCTCTTTTAATATCTCTTTTTTTCTTTAATATTAATTACTTATTTCCCTTAGTATTTTTTTTTTTTTAACCAGATATTTATCTCCTTTATTTTGTGAACGATACAAGAAGATGATGAAGGATTACCTAAAAAAGCAAAAAGAGTTATCTACATGACAAATAAATAAACAAATGATGTATAATATAAAATTTTCTATTAATTATAATATATTAGTTGTGCCACATAATTTTAAATGATAGGCATATTATGCACTATACGTTAATACGGATAGGCATATTATGTTTAAATGATTTGAATAATAAAGGGTTTTTACAACTTTATTTAGAGTTATAGTTGATTTAAAAATAAATAATAAATGTTATAATTAAAATAAATAACTAAATAAAATTAACTAAAATATAAATTATTAAGCATTAATTACACTCCAAAGGGTGGTGCGACAAAACGGCTAACAAACTTTTCTTTTATTAGCAACAATTTTATCCAACATAAGTAGCATCAGAGTGCAATTAATTATAATAATAAAATAGACAATTCATACATTTTTATTATGACAATAGTAAAGTGATTATGACAATTTGATTACCCTAAAATTAATACTATGCTCTTAGGCAAAGTTATGTCTAGCATCACAACAATAATGTGTTATTTTCATACAAAAAAAAAAAACTCTATAAAAGATAGAAAAATATAGAGTATAATTATATTCGATTTTTCCTTGTATATGTTGGAAGATGAATGCTTTAGAAGGCTTTAAGAAGTTTGGAAGATATAAGCAAACAAAGTTAGTTTGGAGGAAGTGGATACTTGTTATTGAATCTCAAATTTGGCTTGATACAAAATGAGCAAGACCACCCCTATTTATACTAAAAGCTCATCCTAATCAATGGCTATGATCTTGCCAACATTCTCTTAATATAATGGTCATAATTTACCAGCTAGATTTTTCTATTAAATTATTCAATTCTCTAGAATTCTCTACTACTCTCTTTTCTTAAAATATCTAGATATTTTCTAAGACAATTCTAGAGCATGTTTATAGAATTTGGGCTATTTGGACTTTAACATTTTAATGGATACTTGAATTATATTTTACAACACCTAATATAATTTGGGTCAAATCAAGTTTATTTCCAACAACCCCCCTCCCTTTAAACTTGATTTGTCATTCCAAGCAAGCTTTTCAACTTAAATAAATTCTTCATGCTAAAGTGGCTTGGTAAATATGTCACCAATTTGATCTTAAGACTTCACGTATTCCACTTGTACATCCTTTCTTGTGATGCACTCTCTTATGTAATGGTAGCGAGTATCAATATGTTTGCTTCGATCATGAAACACTAGATTCTTTGCCAATGCCATATATAGCAGACTTATTGTCAAGAAAAATCTTAGTTGACTTTTCTTGTGACCATTCTAGCTCTTTCAACAAATTTCTTAGCCATATCTCATGACAAACACATGATGTAGTAGCTACATACTCAGCTTCGCAGGTTGATAGAGTGACTATTGGTTGCTTCTTTGACATCCAAGTGAAGGCAGTATCTTCCATGAAGAACACAAAGCCTGTAGTACTTTTTCGATCATCAACATCTCCAGCCCAATCGCTATCACTATAACCAACAAGCTTGTAATCATTTGTTGTTGAATAGAACAAGCCAAAGTTGATTGTACCTTTGAGATAATGAAAAATTCTTTTAGCAGCTTTGAAGTGAGTAATTGTTGGATTCTCCATGTAGCGACTTATTAGCCCTGTAGCATAAAGAATATTAGGTCTTGTGCATGTCAAATACCATAGATTGCCAATCAAACTCTTAAAGAGTGTCGTATCCACCTTTTTTGCTTCATCGTGTTTTGATAGCTTACGACCACACTCTATTGGTGTACTAATTGGCTTTCAATCATCCATTTTAAATTTTTTGAGGATCTCCTTTGCATAGCTTTATTGTGAGATGAAAATTCTATCTTCTTGTTGTTTTACTTGGATGCCAGGATAATAAGCCATAAGTCTAATGTTAGTCATCTCAAACTCTTTTGTCATTGCTCTCTTGAATTCTTCAAACATATTTGGATTATTTTCGATGAAGATCAAGTCATTCACATACAAGCATACGATCAAGACATCTCCTTCTTTGATCTTGACATAAAGTGCATGCTCATGTAAGCATTTAGTGAAATCATTCTGTTGCAAGTACTTATTGATCCTGCTATTCCATGCCCTTGGTGCTTGCTTCAGTCCATAGAGAACCTTCTTTAGTTTAAACACTTTGTCTTCTTATCCAATAGCTTTATGCCCTTTTGGAAGTGAGACAAGCTCCCATGTATCATTCTTTGTGATTGATTTAATCTCTTCATCCATAGCATCTCTCCATTTCTTGTTTTGCATAGCTTCTTGAAAATTCACAGGTTCACAATTGGCAAATAGACAGAAGAGTGTGAGATCTTCTCTCCTTTCAGTGTCTTCATAAATTTCTTCTAGATTCCTTGCATGTGAGATGCTTCTTTCATTTAGAAATGATGGTGGTGAGCCTCCAATAGCTGTTGTTGGTGAAATAGGTGGAGTGGATGGCTCTTATTGCACTTCTCCTAGTTGCTCCACTGATGATTGCTCATCTTCTTCAAACTAAGGAAAGAATTTGAAATCATTTCTATGGGATACAAAATCCCATTCTCTTTCTTCATCAAATGTCACATCTCGACAAATCACAATCCTTTTATTGCTCGAATTGTACAACTTGTAGCCCTTTGAGTTAGCATCATAGCCAATGAAAATGAAACTTTCACTTTTGTCATCTAGGTTCGTTATTCTCTCATCCGATACATGAACATGGGCTATACTTTTGAAAACTTTTAGATGGAAAATGTCGAGATTTCTTCCGCTCCATGCCTCTTGCGGTGTCTTTCCCCAAACACTTCTTGTTGGAGATTGATTAGAGAGGTAGACTACACATGCTACTACTTCACCCCAAAATTCCTTTGGCAATCTCTTACTTTTGAGCATGCTCCGTGCCATGTCGAGGATTGTCTTGTTCTTCCTTTCTGCCACTCCATTTTGTTGGGGGGATCTTGGAATGGTTAGAGGGTGTCTAATTTCATTTGCTTCACAAAATTCCAATAACTCCTTGGAAGTGAATTCTCCACCTCGATCGGATCTTATAGCCTTAATATCTCATCCACTTTCTTTTTCAACTATAGCTTTAAACTTCTTGAAAACTTTAAAAACTTCTAACCTTTTCTTTAAGAAATACACCCACGTCTTTCTTGAGAAATCATCTATAAAGAGAAGAAAATAATTACTTTTATCGAGAGAGGTTGGCTTGATTGGTCCACAGACGTCAGTTTGTATGAGCTCGAGCGGCTTTTGGGCTCTTAAGTTTGGCTCCTTTGGAAAACTTTTCTTGAATTATTTTCCAAGTAAACATCCTTCACAAAGTTGATCAGGTTGATTGATGGAAGGTAGTCCTCTTACCATGTTCTTCTTGGATAGCAAGCCTAAGACACCAAAGTTTAAGTGCCCATATCGAAGATGCCAAAGCCAAGATGCATCTTTGTAGCAAGTTTTAAGACACTTTGCTACATCGTTTTGGATATTAAGCAAGAACATCCTATTCCTTGACATTGGCACCTTGGTGATCAAATTACTTCTATTATCTCTTATTGAAAGACTACCATCTTTCATGTGAATATATAGCCTTTCTCTAAGAGTTGACCTAAACTCAAAATATTATTTTTCATATTGGGAACATAGTAGACATTTGAAATAAATTGTTGTTTACCATTCTTCAACCGAATAAGAATTTTACCTTTGCCTTTCATTGGAATTTTAGACTTATCACCAAAGGAAACATTATAGCTTACTGATTCATTGAGCTCCACGAACATGCTTCTTTTTCCACACATATGGTTGCTTGCACCGGTGTCAAGATACCAAGTGTTATCATGTTTTTCATCATTGCCTTTATATGCTAGTAATAGAGTCTCATTTTCTTCTCTTTTATCTTCCGCATAGTTGACCTTTTCTTCAAATTTGGTTTTGAGAGCTCTACATTCTAAAGCATAATGTCCAAATTTCTAACAATTATAACATTGAACTTGAGATTTTCCATACCTTGGGTATGAATTTCCTCTTCCACATCCTCTTGTTGAGCTTTCTCCTTTCTTGTAGTTGTTGTTGGAAGGGTTGGTGTTGTAATGCCAACCTTGTCCACGAACATGACCTTTTCCTTGTCCTTGGCCTCGACCTCTTCCACGACCACGATTGTTTCTATCATAACCTTTTACTTCTTCTTTCTCCTTGAGTTGCATTTTGAAGAGTTGTTCAGTGATCTCTTGCTTCTTCTTATGCTTTTCTTCATAAGCTTGTAAGGACCCCATTAGTTCGTTGATAGTCATCTCCTCCAAATCTTTTGTTTCCTCTATTGTCACCACAATGTGCTCAAAGTTTTGATCTAATAAGCGGAGTATCTTTTCCATGATCCTTACATCTTCTAGTTTATCACCATTTCTTTTCATTTGATTAGAAACGGCCAAAACTCTAGAAAAGTAGTCAAACACAAGTTCAGACTTTTTAATTTGTAAAGCTTTGAATTCACCTCTTAGTTTTTGGAGACGTACCTTCTTGACTTGTTCAGCTCCCTTGCAAGGTGTTTGCAGCTTCTCTCATGCTTCCTTAGCAAATGTTGCACTTAAGATCTTCTCAAAACCATCATCATCGAGAGCTTGATAGATGAGATAGCGAGCTTTCTTGTCTCTCTTTCTTGAGTCTTTTAAACTATCCTTTTGAGCTTGAGATAATGTAGCCTCATCTTGTGGCTCATTGTATCCTTTCTCTATAACATCCCAAACATCATGTGCACCTAACAGAGCCTTCATCTTAATACTCCAATTATCATAGTTGCTTTTATTGAGCATAGGAACTTGAAATGATGCCATACTACCAGACATATCTTTATATACAATAATAATTTTAAATTTTTGACTGTACTTATGAATTTAGAACACTGAAATACCTTAAGAGGGTCTTGAACTCACCTCAAACTCGGTCCAACTTAGCCAAACTCGGATTAACTCGGTAATTTCAAGCAACAAACTTCCAATGGAGCTTGAGGGAGCGTCCCGACTCCAATCAGGATGATTTTTTCACCGTCGTGTTCCCCTTGTCCAAAGCTTCAATTTGATATGATATAGTGATATGTTTGGCACCAATTATCCTGGCTCTGATACCACTATGTTGGAAGATGAATGCTTTAGAAGGCTTTAAGAAGTTTGGAAGATATAAAGAAACAAAGTTAGTTTAGAGGAAGTAGATACTTGTTATTGAATCTCAACTTTGGCTTGGTATAAAATGAGCAAGACCACCCCTATTCATACTAAAAGCTCATCCTAACCAATGTTAGGATTTTGCTAACATTATTTTAATCTAATGGTTATAATTTACCCACTAGATTTTTCTATTAAATTATTCAATTTTCTAGAATTCTCTATTACTCTCTCTTCTTAAAATATCTAGATATTTTCTAAGACAATTTTAGAGCATGTTTCTAGAATTTGGGCTCTTTGGACTTTAACATTTTAAGGAACACTTGAATTATATTTTATAACACCTAATATAATTTGGGCCAAATTATATTTATTTCCAACAGCATATATGTTTCAAAAACAAGACCATACACTTGCATAAATAAAAAAATATTAAAGTATAAAACAAAAGTAGCGTAAAAATTTTACATTCAATCGATACATATTAATATATACAAAAAATGCATGCATAAACATGATTTTGTACATCGCCACATCAAGAATATATAAAAGCTGTGATACCACTATTAGACTTACTGTACACATATATTTAGATATTGCAAATGTAATACCAATTAGGGACATGTTCATATATATATGTTCTTGAAGCTTTTGATATTATGACCTTTACCTCCTCACAATAATCAAATCCACAGCAGAAACGGATCTTATCCACATCAGGTATCTCTTACGTTTCTCTTCTCCTCAATTCCCATTTTTTCAGATTTTGTATCTCAATCGAAGTCGTTCTGATGCCATTATCACAATCGCCAGATTTCTCTATCTATTAGCTCTACTATTTCAACGGGAAAACTCTGACTAGTCTTTTTTTTTTAGGATCTTGTTGCTATATGTATGATAAGGAAGGAGAAAGCAGTTAGGTCTTACGAATACTTTCTAGTAATCATAAAGAGGAGAAAGCAGTTAGGATCTTGTTCATCATGAAACATTTTTAGTACATTAATTACTTTTTAGTATATTATAAAATATATATATATATATATATATATATATATATATATATATATATATATATATATATTTATTGCCGATAACTTTGGCCATTGGGTGTTTTAATCTATATATGCATGCTTTACGTCATGCCTACTTTCACTTTCAATTAATTTTAGGCTTAGAAATTATATTATAAGTATTTTTTGGAACCACTCTGTATCTAGAACCAAGCTGCCAAACAATGCGTATTAATTGTGGATTTTCCTTTATGCTAAAACTTTTTTCCTACATGCTTGTTTGTGTTTTCTTGAATGGTAATTTGTGATGTCCTATTAATGCCATTTTTCTTGTAAAAAAATTTAGTATTTGTTAATATTCATGATCTTAAATTTAACTTTTTCTTATATATCGTTGTATGTAATATGTTATATATACTTCTGTCATCGTATGTATCATTTTACTTACACCTTTGCAATTGTATGTAACATATTGCATACACCTCTGTTGAATATTACATACACTTCTATCGTTGTATATAACATGTTACATACACATTTGTCGTTGTATGTAACATATTACATACCTCTCTGTCATTGTATGTAACATGTTACATACCCCTCTACCATTATATGTAACATATTACATACCTCTCTGTCATTGTATGTAACATGTTACATATACCTAAGTTATTGTATGTAATATCTTACATACCTATCCGACGAGGTCACCAACGGAGTAGCTGGAGCTTCGGTGATGTCACTGGTGGAGTCACCAAAGCTCCGATGATGTCACCAGCGAAGTTGCTAGAGCTCAGGTATATTTATTTGTTAGCCATAAAGGAAATTTTAATAATTTGTATAATTTTAAAGTAACCAAAACTAGCAATTTTGAACATATTTTTTCTAGTTATGAAAAATGTTAGCTTACAATCAAAATATAAACTATTTAAGCCCAAAACTCAATAATTTGTCTATTCTCTTAAGATCCAATAAGATCAAAATTAGTACATGCTAAAATTTAATCCATTAATTATATAAATTTTATTTAAATAAATGATTATATAAATTTATAAGTAATTCCTTGGAAAAAAAATCCATGAAGTAATTTCCCACATGTAATTATTATTTAACATTTTATTTTATATATAACTTGTTTTCTTCATTATTATATTTTAATACAATTACTTTTACTTTTATGTATATTTGTAGGATTTTATCCCCAATTACCTTTTAAGTAATTACTAAATATTTTTTTCTTACCAATTAGAAATAATAATTAATTATTCCATAGTTAAAAATTCTAAATGCAAATTTAACATATTTAAATGCCCAAATAGTTGTAGTTTAGTAGCATCAAAATCTCTTTATGAGGCATATAAATGTATGATCAATAGTTCGATACCGTGAGTTGTGTAATATTATTTATAAAAAATATATTAATTTAATGTTCTACAAGAAGCAATAAAGCTAACCATTTACAAGAGACATTTGTAAGTTTTTTAAGTCCTTGGATATTTACTGGTATTTTTATGTGCAAAACATAGAGTCTATATTTTGTTTACATAATATTTTGTCTTTCTCTATGTAAGATCAATTAATGTTGATTCAATATTGCATACACTCACATAGAACTTAAATACTTTGTATGTTTGCATGATACACACTTCACGAGATGGTTAAGAGCAAGTAGTTTACATGCCAACTTGTGTTTTTTGCTTTGCCTTTGTTTTTTACTAATTAAGGGTATTTTAAAAAAATTATTTGCGAGTTTTTTGAACGAAAATGGTTAGTTTTTGAGCTCGTTGAGAGATCTAGCTGATGAATCAATGAGGTCTGATGACTATTACCCTTGTCAATCTATTCAATGAGATGATCAACGAGGTCACCATCACTAAAGAGTTTTCTCTAAATACTTGCTCATTTGTTGAGTTTCTTAAGTTTTAGAAAATGGGGACATTATGCCAAATTTTATACTTGAGTTTTTCATGTAAAAAATGTTTTTAAACTTCCTGATCATTAATACGTTGAGGATGATTTTGCTTTAATAATTTGTAGAGTGGCTTTGTGAAAAATGAGTTTTTGGGTAGGATAATTTTAAAATGAATTATATATCAAGACATAGATATCTATATGTGCACAGGAGTTGCCATAACCTTAGGTTTTTCACTATACTGAGCCATTAGTGATTGTACCACACTACGTGGTGGTGGGGCTTTAAAAGAGATCCATATTCGCTTTGGATCACATTTACTGTATAGACATGAAATGATAGCAACTTAGTTCCAGTTGATTGTGGCTCCAACTGAAAGAGGTATTAGCATATATTAATTTCTTGGTTGTAAACTGTCGATTTACTTTTTAGTTAATTCTTTTCTACGGAGTGGTTGTCTTAAACAACTCGTGGATGTTACCACATATGGATGGTACCTATGTGGATTTACCACTTTATATTGTTATGAATGTATGATTCTCTATGCTGCTAGTGAAATCAAAGTTCTATCCAAGTATGTTCCAACATATGAGGATCTGATTATAAATGGAAATCATTTGTTTCTTTACTGCTTTCTTATATTATTTTCAAGTTGAATGTTGCCTGATTGTATAGGTTTTATTGATATTTCATTTATGCTATTAACTTAAATTGATTGTTCTTTTTGAGAGAGTCTCAATTGGTAAACAATCAAGGCAAGGAGATACAGACACCTAAGGACTCTCCCTTCTAGTACGGGAAGGAAAACATAAATAGATAACAAACATCATACATATATCGATAAGACTAAGGAAAATAATAGAAATAAAGTAATAAATGGCTTCCAATCACCGTATTAATATGTTAGCACATATCAAGGATATGTTGATTGTACTAACTCATCCAACAAAGCAAACAAACACAGCAATATAACGTGGTAAACGCACTTAGACTCCAATTCTAAGTGGTAACATCCATAAATTGCTTAAGGCAACCACTCAGCAGCCAAATTAACTAAATGAAAATAAATAGTTATACACATGAAATAGTCTCAACTATGTGGACAACAAAGTCTAGGTGATACGGGCACCTAATGACTCGCCTCACTCCTATAAGCATTAGAAAGCAATTAACAAGTAACAAGTAATTACAGATAAATAAATAAGCCAGACAATAGATAAAGAAGTAAAAGCATTAAATGTTTTTCGATCTTAATATAGACTATATATGTTTTCACATATACCGTAGATACTCAAATTGTACTAACTCATGCAACAGGTCAAACAAATACAACGATTTAACGTAGTAAACCCATTTAGGCTCCAATCCTAAGTGTTAGTATTTACGAGTTACTTAAGGCAATCTCTCAGCAGCCAAATTCATTAAATGAAATAAAACAGTTATTACAAACTCAATAAAGATAAAATTCTAACTACCTCTATCAATTAGGGACTATCTGTCCTAACTGTCTAGGCTACTATTACTAGCTGTCTCTATAGCTATTTGATCTACACTGAATCTGACTCACCTTTAAAGCCACACCACAAAGTAGTGTGATGCAAATACCTGTGATCAGATTAGCGTACGACAATATATGCAATTTACCTAAAATATGATTTTAGAGTAAAACACCTCATATCAACAATACAAAAACACATTTAATGTATGTTGATACAAAAACTCCTCCTCGTAATAATAGTACAGAAATATACTCAATGTATTATTATTACGGCAATTCTGTTTCATAAAAGAATTTAATAAATTTCACCATATTGTCGTATCTCAATACAGAAACAACACTCGATGTATTGAGAATATGGAATCTCCTTTTTAGAAATATTAATTCATAAAGAAATTTCTAAGTAATTAATTACCTCTGAGTCACTAATATGGAACAATACTCAACGTATTCGTGATAAAGAAAACGTAAAAATATTTTTTGTAACAACAGAAAATATTTTTCATCCAAATAAATATTTCAGATAATAGTTACAAAATTGACAGAGTTTTTCACTTAAAATCCTTAACAAAACAAAGAAAGTGAATAGATATTTATAGAAAATTTTCAAAGCATAGAGACCCTCGTCGACCCCTCGTGGTAGCTTCGCCAACCACCTCAATAAGATACTAGCGAAGCCCCAGCGAGGTCTAACGGTAAGAAAAATGAACAAAATAACATCACCGACCTAGCTAGATGAACACCTAGTGAGAACCCTGCAAGCTTAAAAAGAGAAGATTTTAAGTTTAGAAGGAAAGAGAGAAAGAGACATAAATACCTAGAGTTTAGAAAAACAAAAGGAAGAATAAAAACATACTTAAACATGCATACTACATACTTCCAACCATATCGTGGTGTGTGTATCATACAAGCATCCAATAATGTTAAGATTTACATGAGTGTGTGAGATAATGATCACAAACAAAGCACCGTACATAAAGGTAGACAAAAAAATACTGAGTAAAATAAATAGAGTCTGTGTTTTGCACACTGAAACAAAGACATAAAGGGACTTACAAGACTTACAATCTCCCTTTTTGGCTTTCTGTGATAAAACACTGCACAACCTATACAAGGTAAGCATCAAACACAATATATTCATGCAAGATGATTTAAAGAAATTCATTCTCATGAACAAACTCTGACATAGACAAGAAACCCTTAGCACACTTACACTCCAAGTGTGTCTGTCTTGTTGCAACGAAAGAGTGTTAGACTCCACTAAATCTCTAATGAAATGGTGTCTAATGTTAATGTGTGGTCCTTGAATGTTGAATAGTATTTTTTAAAATATAGATAGCACTGGTGTTGTCGCAGAGGAGAACAAGGTCTCTTATCATAATACCATAGTCTTTCAACATCTGTTTCATCTAGAAAAGTTGAGAACAACATAACAAGCTACAATATACTCTACCTCAGTTGTAGAAAGAGAAACTGAACTTCGCTTCTTACTATGCCAAGAAAGCAACGAAGCATTTGAATACCCAACCAATTTTGTAATAGTATCCCTCAGATATCAAATACTAAACTCAAATGTACCACTTACATACTTGATAATCCTTTTAACCACAACAATATGAGATTTTTTAGGACAAGCTTGAAATCTAGCACAGATTCCATCATTGTAGAAAATACCAAGATGACTAGTAGTTAGATAAAGAAAACTTCCAATCATACTTCGGTATAATGTTTGTTCAACCTCTTTACCAGAAGGATCTTGATGAAGTTTAATAGAGGTACTCAACGAAGTACTAACAGGTTTGGCAAACTCTAAGCCAAACTTTTTGACAAGTTCTTTAGCATACTTAGATGAGACAAAAAAAATACCATCTTGGAATTGTTTAACTTGAAATCCCAAAAATGACTTTAATTTACCAATCAGACTCATCTCAAATACACTTTGCATAGTGAGAATAACCTCCTTAACCAATTCATCTTTGGTAGAGCCAAATATGATATAATCAACATAAATCTAGGCAACTAACACATTACCATTGCCACGTTGTAAAAACAACATTTTATCTCCACCACCTCTCTGAAAGCCTTTATTAAGAAGAAAAGAAGCAAGTCTTTCATACCAAGCACAAGGGGGTTTGCTTTAATCCATAAAGGGATTTCGTAAGTAACATGACATGATTTGGAAAGTAAGGGTCTTCAAATCCTATAGGTTACTCAACATAAACTTCATCCTTAATTGCACTATTAGAAAGGCACTCTTAACATCCATTTGGTATAGCTTAAATCCAAAGTAGCAAGGTAACCCAATCAATAATCTGACCGATTCTAGATGAGCAGAATCCCCTCAATTTGAATATACCCTTGAGCAACAAGACTTGATTTATTCCTTCAAATAACTCCATTTTTATTTTCTTTATTCTTGTACCACCATCTTGTACCAATGACATGTTTATCTTCAAGTTTAGGAACTAGATACCACACGTCATTTCTTGAAATTAGAGTAATTATTCTTGCATGGAGTTGACCCAGTGTACGTCCTGCAAGCATCTTTAATATTCTTAGGAATGATGGTAGAAGTATAGCACATATAGTTGAATGAATCTTGAAGTTATCTTCGAGTTTAAGTCTTCATTAATCAGAGTAATCTCAACTGAGCCCTAATTTTCAAATAAGTTGCAATCATTAGTTTCAACCATCTGATTAGAACTCGAATCATCAATCACCACATTGAATGATTTCATCACCACAAAAGATCTTAGATTGAAGACTATGTAGGCACGACTATTACCAAAATGGCCAAAGAAAATGCCGAGGTCACTCTTGACCACAAACTTATCCAAATTTTCTCTGAACTTAAGAATGTTCAAGTGCTTCCAAGCACTCTAAGATTTTTAATGTTGGGTCTCTTGTTATTGAAAAATTCATAAGAGGATTTTTTGGTATACAGTCTTAAGAAGCAATGGTTTAATGTAAATTAGGAAGTATTAACAGCTTCACCCCCTTGCGAGATTCTTACTAGCAAGCATTACCCTAGCCATCTCTTGAATAACAATGTTATGTCTTTCAATAGTTTTGTTTTTTTTAGGAGTCTATGGAGCAAAAAATTCATGCTTAATACGAAGACCATCAAAAAAATTCTTGAATTAAAAGTTCTTAAATTCATTTTCATGATTACTCCTTATTTTTAAAATGTTACCAATGCTATCACTTTTCTCATTTTGAAGTTTAATGCACATAGCTTTAAAGTTGACAAATGATTTTAACTTTTGTCTAAGAAGCAAAACCTAAGTACACCTTGAAAAATCATTCACAATTACCAAAATATACTTTTTACCTCCAATGCTAGCAATACTCATTAGGCCCATCAGATCCATGTGGAGCAACTCTAAGGGTCAAGAGATAGAAAGTTGCTGATTTTACTTATGTTGACATTTACTTTGTTTGCCCAATTAGCAAGGTCCACACACATGATCTAGTTGAGACGAGATCTTAAGAATTTGTTTAACAATCTTAAACAATGAGGGCTCCTTCAACATTTTGTAGTTAACATCACCCAAATGTTGATGACACAATTCTTCAATACTTAAGTTGGCCCTATTGTAGAGGAGAGGAGGAGAAAATGATCCAACACAGTAACAATTATCACCATATTTAGTACCTATGACAACGACACTCCCTGAGTTGTCATACACCGTACACCCTCTATTAGAGAACTTAACAAAACACTTATCATCACATATTTGACTAATGCTGATAAGGTTAGCTTTAATTCAATCGACTAAGAGGACATTTTGAAGTTCCTGAATCCCTAGAGCACGAATTCTCTCTTTACTTCCATCACCAAAAGTCACTGAACTTTTATCAATGTTTTCAATAGAAGTAAAGAATGATCTATCCCCTGTCATATGTGTGGAGCTACCACTGTCAAAGTGATGAACACTATTTTGATCTACTATTTGTGATGTTTTTAAGTGTTTATTTTGCATGTAATCTCGATATAATCTTGTTTTGGAGGGTATTCTACTGTTTTGCAGGTCAAAGTAGGTTTGGAGAGAAACTTGGAAAAAGAGAGCAAAAATGGAGTAAAAATGCATACATACGTAAGCCTTACAGTAGGTGCCATACATTATGTAAGCCTTACATCGATAATCAACAGAATATGTACAAGGCATGTACATACATGTACATACCATGTACACCCTTACATGCAAGGCGCGCCGCGGCGAGGAAAGTGTATGCCGCGGCGGGGAGCTCTCGGGTTGGAACATGAAAACCATCAAAACATTGTGCGCCGCGGCGAAGGAATGGTATGCCGCGGCGAGGAATTCAGAGAAATATGTAAAGCCATGTACATACTATGTACTCTCATGTACATACAAGGCGCGCCGCGGCGAAGGAATTGTATGCCGCGGCGAGAGGCTCTCGGGTTTGAACACCAAAATCACGAACACAATGTGCGCCGCGGCATGAAAAATGTGCGCCGCGGCGCGCGCGCGCGTACTGGAATCCTTTTAGGGCACGAGACTTACATCAATTATGGAAACCCTTACAAAACCTAATTGGACAAAACTCTATATATACTCTCTAGCCTCCAAGTGATCACATTATTCAGCCTCCAACCAAAGAAACCAGCCTCAAAGTGATTCCTAGCCTCCATCTACAGATTATTATTGAGCCATCACCAAATCGTGAACAGTAACGTGAATAGTGCTTCATCTTCTCCACATTCTTTAGAGAGGGATTACTCCATTAATGCTCCTCCATTGAAGCTCCATCAACAATCTTGAAGAAGGTGACCATCCAACATCAAGAGCTTGTTCCAAGAGTGGAAATAGGGTAATTTATTGATTGTAATCTTTTCTCTCTTTAAGAATTCATAGAATGTTATTTGTAATGAAAAATATTGATTTGGATTTCATTATGAGTAGCTAAGCTTTTTATGTGTGGGATTTTGGTGATGTAACTATAATTGGATGTTTGATTGTGTGGAATAATTTTATGACTAAGTAATTTAATTTATGTTCATTGTTCTTAATACGTATGTTCATTAATTACTTCTGGCCAATTTGATTTGTGAATATATGAAACATTTTAGGATTGAGTTTTAGAAACGCCATCTGAATTCAATTGAGCACTCTTGAGCATGAGCCTAATTTAAGTGCATTGATTTGTCTTGAATTAGGTGATTAAACTATTTTCTTAGGTTTAAAGCTGATTAACTAATTAACGGTCCGGATCAAAGAAGCTAGTTAGTTAATTAAGGGAAAATCACCATTGATTTGGGATTTTCTAGGGTTAGAGAAAATAATCGTTAAATTCTACTTTTTCGTGCTTAATTGTCAAAACCACATAAATCAATTCATCCATGATTAGTTTACTAACCAATTTCCCACACTCGTTCATCTCATCGTTTCACAAAACTTTCACGCATTTACTTTTATTGTTTTAGTATTTTTATTATTTTAGAGACTATTTTCAGAACCAACCTTTGATAGAGTGTTTAGGATCTATTTTATTGTCACGTTTTATATTGCAATTAACTCTTTCGAAAACCACCGCAATTCCTTTGAGAGACGATCTTGGGAGTATACTTGTCGCTTACTACAAGTGACTCGTGCACTTGCGAGCTTTTATAAATTACAAAATTTGGTTAACAAGTTTTTGTGCATCAAGTTTTTGGCGCCGTTGCCGGGGAATTGGCGTTTTTGAAATTGTTATTTGTTTTCTTTTTATTTTACTTAATTATTAGTCTTTGTTGTTTTATTTATTTGTTTTTCTTGTGTTTGTGTTTTTTGTTACTTGTTAGAGTCAAATAGTTTCTGGTGCTCTGATTTGTTGTTGTTTTTGATTGTGCATGCACGGTAGGAGATCTCTTGGAAATCCACTCGTGCCGTTCATAGATAACGTCAACAGGAGACGAGCACATTTGAAACCATCCGGCGCTGACATTTTGGAGGACGAGCAATCACCAACAATGGGAGAACATCTACCTCCACACAGAGAGATGACGATGAAGGAGTACGCAAGGCCAATCATTGGCACTGCGACTTCTAGCATACAATTAGGGGAAGCAGCTCGAAACTATGAGCTGAAGAATATACACTTTAATATGCTACCGTCATTTTATGGTATTCCTAACGAAGATCCTCTAACGTTTATTCGTGATTTTTATGCTACTGTGCAGACTTTTCCGCTACAGGGGCTAACTGAGGATCAGCTGAGGATGAGGTGTTTCCCATACACGCTTAAAGATAAAGCCAAGTCATGGCTTATGACTCTTCCACCTGGATCGCTTTCAACTTGGGACGCTGTGTACAACAAGTTCATGGGAAAATTCTATTCCCACCAAAAGACAGCAGACCTAAGAACTAAAATTGCAACGTTCTCCCAAATGGACGGAGAACCATTTCATGAGGCGTGGGACCGCTTCAAACTGCTTTTAATACAGTGCCCACACCATCACTTTCCTTTGCAACTCCAGAATCAGTTCTTCTATGACGGGTTGACACAACAATGTCAATTCACTGTGGATAATGCCGCAGGAGGAGTAATGGGAGAAAAGACCGCTGATGAGACTTGTGAGCTATATGAGATGTTGGGTGCTAATTCCCAACAAAAGAGTTCTAGAGGAAGGAGAATGGGGGTTAATGAGGTAGCTCCAGGAAATGACATGTCAATGCAAATCGCGGAGCTCGCAAAACAAGTCGCACTCCTCACCTCTAAGAGCTCACCAACTCAAGAGGTATGCGGTATCTGTAGTACTTACGGTCACGGTGCTAATATTTGTCCTTTTGTTTGTGACCAAAATGTAGGTACAAGTTACGAGCAGGCCAATGCTATAGAGGGGTACCAACCGAGGCCAAGGAATGATCCATACTCAAACACATACAATCCCGGTTGGAGAAACCATCCCAACTTCTCTTGGAAAGGAAACAACAATCAAGGCTATGCTCAGAATAACTTCCCACACCCTCCCAACCACAACAACAATCCACAGCTCACTATGCCAAGCAAGCCAAGTTTAGAGGACAACTTGAACTCTTTCATTCAAGTGAGTCGAGAAATTAATCAGAAAACTGATCAAAGGATAGGATCTTTAGAGGCTTCCATGAAAAGAGTGGAAATTCAAGTGGGGCAGCTAGCTGAGCAAATGTACAAACAAGAGAAAGGGAAGCTACCTAGTCAGCCTGAACAATTGAATGTTATCACAATCATTGAGAATGGTAAGGTCTTAAACGATAATTTTACTGAACATTCTGATGATTTGTTTTTAGATGCACGAGATACAGGAAGGAAACACGCAGTTCCTATGGAAAGTCAAGCTGAGGACATTTTGGTCCTAAGACCTCCTGTTAAGCATAGAGAAAATCTTGGGGAGTCAACTGAACGTCCACTCCTTCACAAGTCACCTAATCCGTATAGACCTCCGATTCCAATCTCACATTCTGTAAAGGCGACTGATCAGGATAAGCTATTTCATGCAACTTTTACTTCGCTTTCTAAAGTTGATATTAACTTACCTTTGTTGAATGTTATTAGGGACATTCCTTCCTACCCAAAATTTCTCAAGACCCTAATCTCCAACAGAAGGAAGTATAATAGTGATGAAAAAGTAATAGTTTCAGAATTAGCTAGCGTAGTATTGCAAAAGAAACTACCCCCCAAACTAAAGGATCCAGGTAGTTTTAATATCAAAATAACTTTAGGAGATAGGATGGAGTCAAATGCCATGTTAGACTTAGGAGCAAGTATTAATGTCATGCCATATTCTGTGTACTTGCAACTAGGTTTGAAAGATCTTAAGCCCACAAATATGTCACTACACCTTGCTGATAAATCAATTAGGTATCCCAAGGGAATAGTTGAAGGTTTGTTGGTGCAAGTGAAGAGCATAATTGTACCGGTTGACTTCGTGGTTATGGAGATGGAAGACACTATACCTAAGGACAATGATCACACCATTATTCTTGGTAGGCCATTCATGGCTACCACCAACACAATAATTGATGTCCAAAGAGGGAAGTTAACAATGAGAGTCTTAGGAGAGACTATAAATTTCCAAGTGTTTAATCTTTTGCCTACTGCTCCTATTTCTTCTACTAGTAATTGTGGTGTTCTGAATTCTAATGACTTACTTGTTTTTAATAATCAATTGCAGCAGAAGCCATGCAACAAAACTACTGCTTTATCTACTGATAGGAGGGTCAAAGAAACACTTGCAAACTCAATCCAGGACAATGCCTACAAAGACCATGTCAAGTGGTCCCACATTAAAAACCTGGATTGTGAGTTTTTCTATCCTGGAAAAGATTGTTATGCATGTAATACTCGTTTTAAGTCTTTTTCAGGTGACATGAAGCCTTGTTTTGAAAGAAGCAAAGGGAGAGGAGGAAGCAAGCACTTCAAGGATGCATTGAGACCTCCATGATAAATATGAGCATCGTCTTGCTAAGACGTTAAACTAGGCGCTTGGTGGGAGGCAACCCACCGTTTTAGGTATTCTCTATTGTTTCTTTTAATTTACTTCAGTTTAGTTTCGTTTTTGTTTTGCCCTCTCTAAAATCTCTTCTGAACATGTGTGTAGTTGAAAAACCTTGAGGACAATGTTTAGTTTAGGTTTGGGGGTGCATTTTGCATTTTTGATTGATAACAATACTTTCATGCTTTGGTCAATTTTTGATGAATAACTAGTCTTTATGCATTGTTTATCTGATTTTTAAAATATTTGAGGTTTGTTGTAAGGATCGGTTTTAATTTGCAATCTGTTTTTCATGCTTTTGATGTTGAAACTGAGATGAACCCAAATCTTGTGTATAGGAATTGAATTGTGGAGACTACCTTGTGAGAATATTGTTGAGCCCTTAACGTTTTATTCGGAGAGATAAATATTATTCTACTCTTTTAAACACCTTTCATATCATTTCAAATTGTTAGATGATCTCTATAGGTATTTGCATTGAGTGTTAGGATTTTAAACATCTAATGAGGGATCATGTGCTTAATTGAATTGCTTAGATTAAATGACTTAAGTAAAGTTTGAAGTGTTTGCCTATTTCATTCGTGCTTGACTTTAAAAAAAAATAAAAGGGAATTCCTATATCAAACACACAAAAAAAAAAAAAAAAAAAAAAAAAAAAAAAAAAAGAGCTAAGAAGTAGCCATTCACAAATTACATATGTATGTGGGTCTCAATACAAAAAAAAAAAAAAAAAAAAAAAAAAACAAAAGAAGAGATAATAAGTTTATTATGACCCTAAGTTCTTCAAGTATGAATGGTTAATACAATACAAAAAAAAAAAGAGAGAAAAATAGGAAATAAGTTCCCCTAAAGTCAAAACATTTTCATTCTATGGCACACTTGAAGTTTTTGCTTGAGGATTTTAATTGAAGCATGAGATTAGTAATGTGATTCCTTCATAAATCCTATCATTTGATTCCTTTCATGAGATCAATGTTATGCACTTTTGAGCCTTTCTTGTTTAATCATATGCGAACCTATTAGCTCGTTTCTTTACATAACTTCTATTCGCATATACATTGTTGAGTGCTTGAACCCATAGGATCGGTGTGATTTAGAGAGTAATTATTGTGAGGATTAGAGTTGAAACGAATTCATATTCTTAACACTAGGTTTGGGGGAGTCAATGTTGATACGCTTTTAGTATTGGAATTTGGATTTGTGAAGCAAAATTGATCTAAATGGTGAACCTTGATGTGCTTGATTGTCGGATAAATTTGTGCATGAATTTGTGGTTATGATTTGGAAAGAAATTAAAGCATGACAAGTTTTGTTAACTTCAATTTTAGTTTTGTTATTTGGTTTTTTTTAATTTTAGTTTTGCTTGAGGACTAGCAAAAAGTAGGTTTGGGGGTATTTGATGAACACTATTTTGATCTACTATTTGTGATGTTTTTAAGTGTTTATTTTGCATGTAATCTCGATATAATCTTGTTTTGGAGGGTATTCTACTGTTTTGCAGGTCAAAGTAGGTTTGGAGAGAAACTTGGAAAAAGAGAGCAAAAATGGAGTAAAAATGCATACATACGTAAGCCTTACAGTAGGTGCCATACATTATGTAAGCCTTACATCGATAATCAACAGAATATGTACAAGGCATGTACATACATGTACATACCATGTACACCCTTACATGCAAGGCGCGCCGCGGCGAGGAAAGTGTATGCCGCGGCGGGGAGCTCTCGGGTTGGAACATGAAAACCATCAAAACATTGTGCGCCGCGGCGAAGGAATGGTATGCCGCGGCGAGGAATTCAGAGAAATATGTAAAGCCATGTACATACTATGTACTCTCATGTACATACAAGGCGCGCCGCGGCGAAGGAATTGTATGCCGCGGCGAGAGGCTCTCGGGTTTGAACACCAAAATCACGAACACAATGTGCGCCGCGGCATGAAAAATGTGCGCCGCGGCGCGCGCGCGCGTACTGGAATCCTTTTAGGGCACGAGACTTACATCAATTATGGAAACCCTTACAAAACCTAATTGGACAAAACTCTATATATACTCTCTAGCCTCCAAGTGATCACATTATTCAGCCTCCAACCAAAGAAACCAGCCTCAAAGTGATTCCTAGCCTCCATCTACAGATTATTATTGAGCCATCACCAAATCGTGAACAGTAACGTGAATAGTGCTTCATCTTCTCCACATTCTTTAGAGAGGGATTACTCCATTAATGCTCCTCCATTGAAGCTCCATCAACAATCTTGAAGAAGGTGACCATCCAACATCAAGAGCTTGTTCCAAGAGTGGAAATAGGGTAATTTATTGATTGTAATCTTTTCTCTCTTTAAGAATTCATAGAATGTTATTTGTAATGAAAAATATTGATTTGGATTTCATTATGAGTAGCTAAGCTTTTTATGTGTGGGATTTTGGTGATGTAACTATAATTGGATGTTTGATTGTGTGGAATAATTTTATGACTAAGTAATTTAATTTATGTTCATTGTTCTTAATACGTATGTTCATTAATTACTTCTGGCCAATTTGATTTGTGAATATATGAAACATTTTAGGATTGAGTTTTAGAAACGCCATCTGAATTCAATTGAGCACTCTTGAGCATGAGCCTAATTTAAGTGCATTGATTTGTCTTGAATTAGGTGATTAAACTATTTTCTTAGGTTTAAAGCTGATTAACTAATTAACGGTCCGGATCAAAGAAGCTAGTTAGTTAATTAAGGGAAAATCACCATTGATTTGGGATTTTCTAGGGTTAGAGAAAATAATCGTTAAATTCTACTTTTTCGTGCTTAATTGTCAAAACCACATAAATCAATTCATCCATGATTAGTTTACTAACCAATTTCCCACACTCGTTCATCTCATCGTTTCACAAAACTTTCACGCATTTGCTTTTATTGTTTTAGTATTTTTATTATTTTAGAGACTATTTTCAGAACCAACCTTTGATAGAGTGTTTAGGATCTATTTTATTGTCACGTTTTATATTGCAATTAACTCTTTCGAAAACCACCGCAATTCCTTTGAGAGACGATCTTGGGAGTATACTTGTCGCTTACTACAAGTGACTCGTGCACTTGCGAGCTTTTATAAATTACAAAATTTGGTTAACAAGTTTTTGTGCATCACAAAGTACCAAAGATTAATAACTTGTGCCTTGAAAGCAATGTGAACAACATTGCAATGGGGATCAAGTGAAGGGTTAAGAGGATTTTTAGAAATTCTAAGCTATTCTAGGTAAGAAATAGCTTCATTTTGAAGAGAGATGGCTTTAGAAGTTAGAGAAAGAGAATGATTCAAAAGGTTTTCAACATGTCTAAGAAGGTTAGTATCAGACAGAGAATGAATATTGTAGGTAGGAGAGAGAGATAAGAAGTCACAAGAATAAACTTTAGAACTCAAAGAAGAAGTATAAAAAAAAGGGATAGGTTCTTCAGGAGAATCTTTAGGAAGGATAGGAGGTACATAAATTTTAGCTTGAGCAAAGAGAGGGAAAGAAGTAAAAGGGGTAGTCACTTCATCAACATCAACAAGGCCTCTTATATCACCATGAGATTTTCCAATTTTTAACATTTCATCAAGTCCTAAGCTCCAACAGTTAATTTCTAAATAGTAATTCTTGATTAAGAAATTTTCTTTTCCAAAATAAGATGGGCTTCTAAGAAAGAGCCAACCATTATCACTCCTTATTTTTAAAAGGTTACCAATGCTATCACTTTTCTCATTCTGAAGTATAATGCAACTAAGCTTTAAAGTTGATAAATACTTTTGAGTTTTCTCTAAGAAGCAAAACTCAAGTATACCTTGAAAAGTCATCCACAATTACCAAAATAAACTTTTTACCTCTAATGTCAACAATACGCATTGGTCCCATCAGATCCATATGGAGCAACACTAAGGGTTGATAAGTAGAAAGTTGCTAATTTTTCTTATGTTGACATTTACTTTGTTTGCCCAACTGGCAAGGTCCACACACATGATCTAGTTGAGAGGAGATCTTAGGAAGCCGTTTAACAGTCTTAAACAATGAGTGCTCCTTCAACATTTTGTAGTTAACATCACCCAAATGTTGATGCCACAGTTCTCACCATATCTAATACCCATGACAACGACAGTTCTTAAGTCATCATACACTATACACTCTATCAGAGAACTTAACAAAACACTTATTATCACATATTTGACTAATGTTGATAAGGTTAGCTTTAATTTGACTAGGAGGACATTTTGAAGTTCCTGAATCCTCAGAGCACAGATAGTACCTTTTCCACAAATTCTATCTTTATTTCCATCACCAAAAGTCACTGATCTTTCATCAATCTTTTCAATAGAAGTAAAGAATGATCTATCCCCTTTCATATGTTTAGAGCTGCCTCTATCAAAGTATCAAAGATTAGTAACTTGTGCCTTGAAAGCAATGTGAACAACATTGCAATGGTGATCAAGTGATGGGTTAAGAGGATTGTTAGAAATTCTGAGCTCTTCCAGGTAAAAAATAGCTTCATTTTGAAGAGAGATGGTTTCAGAAGTTAGAAAAAGAGAAGGATTCAAAAGGTTTTCAACATGATTAAGAAGGTTAGTATCAGACAGAGAAGGAAACTATAGGTGGAGAAAAAGAATGACTAAGAAGTTTAGTATCTGATAGAGAAGGAATACTGTAGGTAGGAGAAAGAGATGAGAAGTCATAAGAATAAACTTTAGAACTCAGAGAAGAAGTATTAAAGAAAGAGGTAGGTTCTTCAGGAGAATCTTTATGAAGGATAGGAGGTACAGAATTGTTAGCTTGAACAAAGAGAGGGAAAGAAGTAGAAAGGGTAGTCACCTCATCAACATAACCAAGGCCTTTTATATCACCATGAGATTGTCCAATCTTTAACATTTCATCAAGTCGCTCACCTCCAATAGTTAATTTATGAATAGTATTTCTTGATTCATAAATTTTCTTCTCCAAAATAAGATGGGCTTTTGAGAAAGTGCCAACCATCTTAACTTTATCCAATAAACAAGATTCAAGGTTTTTAACTGAGTTTGAATCAAGGTCGAAAATTTTCTTTAGAACTACAATCTCCGTCTCTCTGTCATTCAAAAAAGGTTCTAGACAAGCTTTTTCTTTTTCCAAAATAAAAATTTCTTGCTCCAATTGAGTATTGTCCTTAAAATTACTAGAAGAACTGTCCAATACAACTAGAACAGAAGGTCTCTTAAATTCTTCCTATTGGGTAACATGTTCAATATCACCGATGTGAGATAAGCACTTTTTATTATCACACAACAATAACTGGAGAGATTTGATGTGATTATCCAGTCTGAGTTTTAATGTTTCAAGATCTTTCTCACTGTTAAGAGTAACATCTAACAGTTGACTGAAAATCTCCAAAAGACATTTATATTTTTCCTTAGTACTGTGCTCAATATCACTCATGATCTTCTTTAATTTGAGATTTTCATTCACCAAACCATCATAGGAGTCTTGCAAAAAGAAACCATCATTAACATTAGCCCAACGAGTGGAATGAGTTGACTTTTCTTCAACATGAGAAGCCATCAACACATTATATTCAGAGATGTCAGTCCTTTCTGTATCAACTTTAGTAAAGCTGAGGTCATCACCATAAATTTCTTACAAGTAATCACAAGCTTCTTTAGAACTCCTAAAATTTGACAAATGATCTTCATCATAAGAGGGAACAGCTCCAATGATAGTATAGAGTTCAAGATGATTCTTGTCACTTAACCAAAGCTCTTCTTTAGTCCAAAGGTCAAAAGGTTTGGGAACACTAGTGCCATCATCTAAGTTTTGAAAAGAAATCTTTCATCTATTCTCAATCAAGGACCAAAACATCATCATTAAAGGATCTCAAATAAGAACACATCTGAGATCTCCAAAAAGCAAAACTCATGCGCTCAAACAAAGGTGGTCTAGAAACCAAACCTCTTATACCAAAATTCATTTTGGACAACGAGGTCCAACATGTACAAGGGAGAGAAAAAGAAAAAAAACGCAGCGGTTAAGCCCAAAAAGGGTGTACCGGCTCTGATACCAATTGAAAGAGTCCCAACAAGGTGAATAACCAAGTATAGGTGACATAAACACCTAAGGATTCACCCTACTCTTACAAGTAGTGAAAAATAATTAATAAGTAACAAGTAATTATAGATAAATAAATATTTCAAAAAACTAATAAATGCTTTTCAACCTTAGTATAAACTATATATGTCGTCACATATACCTTAGATACTCAGATTATATTAATTCATATAGTAGATCAAACCAACATATTTATTTAACGTGGTAAATAAACACATTCATAAGTGGTAACATTCACGAGTTTCTTACGACAACTACTTAGCAGCTAAATTCACTAAATTAAATAAAACAGTTATTATAAACTCGATAAAGATAAAATGTTAAATACTTCTATCAGTCAGGAACCACCTGTTCTAACTGCCTAGGCTACTATCACTAGTTGTCTCCATTGCCACTTTGATCCACACTAAATCTGGCTCACCTCTAAAGCCACACCACCAAGCAGTGTGATAAAAATACATGTGATCAAATTAGTGTACAACAATACATGCAGTTTATCCAAAATAAGATTTTAGAGTAAAGTACATTATATTAACAATACAAAAAACACACTCAACATATGTCGATACGAAAGCTTCTCATTGTAATAATAATACAGAAATATACTTGATGTATTGTTATTATGAAAACTCTATTTTATAAAAGAATTTAATAAATTTCACCACCACTTCGTATCTTAATACATAAATAATACTCGATGTATCAAGAATGCAGAATCTCCTTTTTAGAAAGATTAATTCATAAAAAATCTCTAAGTAAATAATTACCTATGAATTACAAATACGGAACAACACTTAACGTATTAGTGATAGACAAAACATAAAAATATTTTTTGTAATAACAAAAAATATTTTTCACCCAAATAAATATTTCATGTAGGGGTTATAAAATTGACAGAGTTTTTCACTTAAAATCCTTAACAAAAAAAAAAGTGAATAGGTATTTATAGAAAATTTTCAAAGCAATGAGACTCTTGCCTATCCCTCACAGTAGCTTTGTCAATTACCTTAGTGAGGTATTAACGAGATACCAGCAAAGCAATAAGGAGATCTAACGGTAAAAAAAACAAACAAAATAGTATTGCCGACCTACCTCGGAGAACACCCAGTGAGACCCCAATTAGCTTAAAAAGAGAAGATTTTAAGTTTAGAAGGAAAGGGAGAAAGAGCCATAAATACCTAGAGGTTAGAAAAATAAAAAGAAGAATAAAAACATACTTAAACATACACACTACATGTGATGAACACTATTTTGACCTACTATTTGTTACGTTTTTAAGTATTTATTTCGCATTTAATCTCAATATAATCTTGTTTTGGAGGGTATTTTATTGTTTTATAGGTCAAAGTAGGTTTGGGAAGAAATGTGGTAAAAGAGAGCAAAAGTGAAGCAAAAGTGTTTAAAAATGTAAGCCTTACATTGGGGGACGTAAGCCTCACATTGAGAATCAGCAAAGTATGTACATACCTTTACATACAAGGCGCGCCGCGGCGAAGAAACGATATGCCGCGGCGAGAGGCTCTCGGGTTGCATCCTAGAATTTCATGAAAACATTGAGCGCTGCGGCATGGTTATTGTGCGCCGCAGCGACGAGGTTTCTGCTTTGGTACCCAATTCTGAAAAATAGCGCATGCCGCGGCATGGAAAAAGGCGCGCCGCGGCGCGTGGGCGCGGATTGCAATTTCCCCCAGCCACACACGCACATGCTCTTTGGGAAACCCTTACATATACGAAAACCTAATTGAACACAAGTATGAACTTCAGCCTCCAACACATATTTTCAGCCTCCAACACAACAAACACACGAGACTCCAAGGGTGAACAGTACGTGAACAGTACCAAATTCAGGTTTTTCTTACAATTTTGGGAGAGAACTTACTTCATCAAAGACTATTCAATTGGATCTTCATCAAGAGACTTGAAATAGGTGATCATCCAACATCAAGGATTTTGTTGCAAGAGTGAAAGTTGGTAGATTCTTATTTGTAATCCTTCTTTTCCTCATTAGAATTCTTTCTATGTCATTTATAATGAAGAATCTGGATTTGAGTTTGATCATGTGTAACTAAACCCTTGTGTGTGGGAATTTAGGGATGTGACTTTGAATGGATATTATTTCTGTGGTTTGAATATTATTTGAGTGATTTATTTCATGTTCATTGTTTATTAACATCTACATTCATTAATTATTTTTGGCCAATTTAGTTATGGATGTTTGAGACTATTTTAGGATTGAACTTTAGAAACGCCATCTAAGTTTAATTGGGCATTCTTGAGCATGAACTTAAATTGAGTGCATTGACTTGTCTTAATTTAGGTGATTGAATTACCTTTTCTAAGATTAATGCTAATTAATTAATTAACGGTCCGGATCAAAGAAGTTAATTAGTTAATTGAGGAAAAATCACCATTGATTTGGGATTTTCTAGGATTAGTGAAAAGAATCAATAAATCCACTTAATACGCGTGATTGAGGAGACTAGATAAACTAATTTATCCATGCTTAGTTCACTACCTAATTTCCCACACTCGTTCATCTTATTGTTTCAGCGACACTTTCACGCATTCACTTTATTTTTCTTGTTTATTTTAATATTTTTAGCAACCATTTTCACACCAATCTTTGATTAGAGTGTTTAGGATTTATTTTTAGTGTCACGTTTTAGATTACATTTGACTCTTTCAAAAACCACCGCAATTCCTTTGAGAGACGATCTTAGAAGTATACTTGTCACCTACTATAAGTGACTCGTGCACTTGCGAGCTTTTACAAATACAAAATTTGGTTATCAAGTTTTTGTGCATCAACATGCTCCAAAACACCCCATGATGTGTGTATTATACAAGCATACAATACTATTAAGATCTACGTGAGTGTGTGCGATACTAATCACAAGCAAAACACCATACATAGATGTAGACAAAAAATACTAAATAAAATAAATAGACTTCGTATTTTACACATGAAAATGCCAACAAAGACACAAAGAGACTCACAAAACTTATAATAAGGACTCGATAAGGTAAACACCAATACCTCTATCAATTAGAACCACTACCAAGACTGTTATTATTAGTTGTCACTACAACTACTTTGATCCACACTGAATCTGGCTCACCTACATAGCTACACCACCATAGAGTGTGATAGTAATACCTGTAATTAGTATGCATCAACAACATATATGATTTTTACCCATAAATGATTTTAGAAAAAATCTCCACCTCATAATAACAATACATAAATATACTCGATGTATTTTTATTACAACAACTCTATTTGATAAATTAATTTAACAAACTCCACCACCACATTGTAGCTTAATATAGAAAAATACTTAATATATTTAGACAATGAAAACACCATTTAAAATATGTTTAACTCCAAAAATATCCAACTGATATTTTATTAACTTTGAATCACTAATACGAAACAACACTCAACGTATTAGTGATACAAAAAATATAAAATAGTTTTTGAAAGCTCAAGAAAATATTTTTCGCAAAACTAAATTTTACGCAACACAAAAATCAGCTTATAAAATGTGTAGAAAGAAGTATGAGAGAAGATGTAATTAATAGAGAGGCGGTATTATAGTTGATTTTCAACTTCTAACCGCGCACCTCCGCGAGGCTTGGTTGACCACCCTAGTAGCCCCTTATGAAGTATTAGTAAGGTCCAATGAACCACAAATCCATCCTGTATACACTCGCAGATCCCTCAACGATCACCTCAACGAGCCCCCTACGAGACCCCCGCAAGGTCCCCAATGAGGCACCAAATTTTTTTTTTAAAATAAAAATTCAACCATTTGAAAATTCACAAACACCTGCCAATTGTGAAAATTAAATTCAAGTAAAAAACAATTTAATCATGTGTACTACATACTCCCAACTACCCAGTGGTATATGTAACATGCAAACATATAAAGTGTTAAATTTACTTGAGTATATGCAATATTGATCGCAAGTAAAATACCGTATAAAATGGTAGATAAAAACACTAAGTAAAATAAACAAACACTGTGTTTTGCACATGGGAATGCCTATAAAGACTCAAAGGAACTTATAGGACTTACATTTTCATATTTCTATAACAAAGACTCAAAGGAACTTGTAGGACTTATTCTTTCATATCTCTATTTGTTCCTGTCAAATTTTATTGCATGTGTTTAATTTTTGCAGTGTGAGTTTTAAAGAGTTAGTATTATCTTTGATATGATTGTGCACCGAGTTTCAGACTCTTATTAAACAAATTGGATTAGCATAATAATGTACATGTTTTAAAGTTCTTTTGGCAAAATTCTACATAGAGTTGAAAATCAAGCTCTACTAGTAACCTCAAGGATATTCTTATAATTTATGTACCCATCATTCTTGAACTTAAGGGTGATAATTTATGATACGATCCGATGACATAACACGAACACGAGACGATATCAATAAAAAATTTAGTAATAATTGATTATAGTTTTTTATATATTTGAATTTTTTATTATTTCTTATTATTATAAATAGGAAACAAAAAAAATCAAGTAATTTTTTTCATGTATTAATTAACACGAAAATCTAATATAATTAATTCCAAAATACGACACAAATAATACAAAACGAATATGACACAAATACGAGTAAGATGGCACTATTACCACCCTTCTTTAACTATCACAGTCCGCTTTAAATTACTAATATCCCCACCGAACCTCGTAACCAAAGTCCAAAAACCCCTAAAAGCCGCCATCTCAAGCAAAAGGGTAATTCTTATCCCAAAAAAAAAAAACAAAAAAGCAAAAGGATAATTATGTCAACTCAATCGAGCCGTCCCTTTGTCCATCCAACTCATGCCTAACAGCACATAAATGAGAAGACTAATTCATTGCTAATTATGCAAAATCATTCTTCACATCTCTCACAATATATATATGCATATAGCCATGAATAACAATCATAACACTCCCCACTAGAACAAACCTCATTATAAATTCTCTCTTTCTCTCAAGCTTTTCTTGCAATCTAAGCATTGTCTTTTTTATTTTATTATTTTGTTTAGTCTAATTTATTTAATCAATATCTTGGTACAATATACCATCTATATTCCTAAAACCCATAACTCAACTCTTTGAGTTCTGACAACCATTTTATTCTCCGGAACTAAGAAGAACATAAGCCTCAATAGATAAAGAGAAAGAGAGAATAAATGAGCTCTGTTTGTATATCGAATTGTCTTAACGACGCACGTGACCCACGCGTGCCGGTTCGAGCAACCTATGTTAACCTCTACAAGTGGCCAGAATCAGATGCCGAGTTTTTAAAATCAGTGAGTTCGAACCGACACCGAACTGGTAGTGGTGGTGGGCACGTGCATTGCCATCCTAGGGTGGTGGATAGCATATCATGCAGACAAATGTACCTTCGGAGTTACAAGTTTTCAAGGAAAGAGAGTATGCCAGAAAAAACCCAGAAATGTTTTGGTAGAGTTAAAGAGAAAATGAGTAGTACTAATAATGCTAATGGAAATGGAAAGAAAGCTGTGAAGTCTAAAGGTAGAAGAAAGAAATGTTTGGTTCTGAGGAAAGTGAGGGAATTTTCATGTGCTGCTTTGTTTGGTATATTTCAGAGGTTTTTGTCTTGCGCTGCCAGTGTAGATGTTGTGGATCGGAAAGATTGAAAATTTGACAAGTATTTATTTAATATTTCTTTATGTATTGTTTTTTTTTTTCCTTTGTCATACACTTGTCATTTGAGGAGATGGGTTGTTAACTTGTTATGGGTTATTAATTTTTTTTTAACTCTTTAAGTTGATTTTGTTATATAGGTTTAAATGCTGAAACATTTGAGTATAAATTAAAGAATATATTGCTCTTTGTATTTTGACTAAAGATGTTACTTATATGCATCTTTCTCTCATTCCTAATTAACCTTCAATTGTGCTACTGAATATAAAATTTGTTTAGATATATAAAAATATGAGATTTGATTCACAATTATCGGTAAACGAGTAAAGTAATTATTTAGAAAAAAAATAACCTTCAATTTTTCCGTCTCTCTTGCTTTTTTTCTTGTCCTCTCTAATTCTGTGCTTCTTTTCTGCTTTTTTGCGAAATGCACAAAGGGAAAACCTACACAAGCTACTGCTAAATTAGATTGCGAATCGAAAAGGAAAACTCGCCTAACAAAAATGCCACTCAAGCTGCTAAACTACGTAAATTTTTGGATGAAGAGCCAAAGTGATTCTTAAATAATAGGTATAATTTAGTGATTTAATTTATAAATTATATTTTTAAGTCTTTTATTTATAAAAAAATGTGTTTTTAGGTCAGTTTGTTTAGAGAAAAAAGGTTTGGGTAAAGAAAAAGTTAATTTTTTATATAATTTTTCATTAAATCTAACAGGATCGCACATATATTATATACATGTTTTTATTTTTCGATATATATATATATATCTATATATATCTGATGAAGTAATTTTTAATTAAAAAATTACTCAAATTTTTAATAATTTATTTTGATCAAACTTAAATAAAATTTAAATTTTATTGAAAATTTTGTTTAAATTTGAAACAAAATATTTTCAAAAAAAAAAATTGAGTAATTTTTTAATTAAATATTAATTTTTTACGTATACATCTATTAAAAAATATAAATATGCTTGTGACATATGTCTTATTCTATTAGATTTATCGAAAAATTAAATGAAAATTTAATTTTATCCTATCACACTTTTTACAAGTAAATAAATTTAAAAATATATTTTTTTACAAATAAAATAACTTAAAAACATTTTTTTAAACTAAACAACTAAACACCACATTTCTCAAAAGCAAAAGTACCCTTACAATATTTTTCCCTAAATTTTTTTTTTTTTTTTTTATGGTTTAAAAGCAACATATTACTCTTTTAATACATCTTAGTTTCAGTTTTAACCCCCTACTCCCCTTTTTCCATTTTTTTTTCTTCCCGCAAATTTTCTCATTTCAAATTTGTTTTATGTACACATTTTATTATTTGAAGGCTTGTATAAAAACAAGAAAAAATAAATATTTTTTGTACAAATATTATTCAACATATATTTTTTTAACAAATATTTTTGAACATATGTTATCATTTTCATCGTTTAACATGTGTTGTTAACAAAAGAGGAGGAATGATGGTTTATTTTTGAAATAATAGTTGAATAAGTATGTCATTTAAAAAATGAAAAGATTTGTTACTGTATTTGGAGTGTCAATTTTTTCTAACAATGCAAATCTCTATAGGGATTACCAAGTTGGAAGCAAAGACGGGAGCAACAAAATAGGGAATGAGGTACAAGTATTCATATTTTATAATACGAGTAAGGACAACGCTACGTAATTGCCCCGTTCCTAAAACTATATACTTCATTTTATAAATATATAATTTTTTTTTTTTGTAAATTTAGTTCATCAATAATTGTTTTTTATACAAATTATTTAAAATAATTATTTAATTAAAAAATATAAATGCTTATAATTATTTTATAATTTATTCTGTTTCAAATTACGTTGTAACAAGATTGTATCAAAATAGTTTAGTAAAAAAAAATATGTATTTATTATTTCATTTACTTTATTTTTATCCTTGTCATATAAATATATATTGTTTATTTTTAATATTTATTATCTTGAACTTTCTTAGAAAATTACAAAAATAATACATTTAAAATTTATAAAAAAAAAATAGTACCCTAAAAATATTGAATGCGGTCTAAATGAAAGGTGTTCAACTTTGATAACGATCTAAGTTATTGTAGTTCAACTTGAATGACATTCAAAGTAAAACGATGTGCCAGACTTATTTTTTTAACCATAAAAATATATGAGTTGGACATAAAGTGTGCTATTTTTGTTATTACAAGTATTAGTGATTTTTTTTTTATTGTTTTTCCCCAAAAGAATTCATTCTTATCATAAAATATTTATCATTGACTTAATTTTCAATAATTTTTTCTTTATATAAAAAAAATTACTAAAATTTTTTAAAACAATAGTTACAAAAACAATATCACTTGGATCTTTATTTCTCGTCCACATTTGGGGGTCTCAATAATTTTTCATTAGTGATTCCAAATATGTCCCTACAAAAATTTAAGTAGAAATAAGGGATAATATGTCCCTACGTAGTATTCACCATATGTTGGATCCAATTTTATTTCCCAACCTTCGTTTTTTTTATACATTAACCTACACATTACTAGCAAACCATATTAGAAGGAAAGAAAATGTGGGATATCCTATCCACTATAATGCTTAAGTCAGATTCTTGATAGAGTAATTAAGATTAGAAAGAATTTTAGTAGTTTTAAGGATGAACTTATGCGTACATTTTTATATTATAAGGCCCTATTTAAAGGGTTTGGATAGATGAAATTTTAATAAATAACTCGTACTAATTAACATTTAGGTGGTATTTGTTTTGCTGAATGTAAAAGTAATAGAAATGGTAATTATACTGGAATTGAATGTAAAGGAAACATGATTACTATTACAATGTTTATTTAAGCAGTGTAATTAAAATAAATAATAATATTAAAATAAAGATTATAAAATTATAAATAAAGTAAAATTAAATAAACTTTTTTTTATTACTAAAAGAGATAAAATGAGAAAAAAAATTATAAATGATTATACAAATTATGAGAAACATAGGGAGGGCTGAAGGCATAATGAGAATTACAGAGGAATGTAGGCGTAATGAGGATTACTGCTACTACTGTAATCCTTTTACATTCCATTATAGAGTACAGTAATACCCTTAATGATTTTCATTATGATTACGATTACTATCAACCAAACATGCCCTTATATTATTTAATAATAATAAGCTTAAGCAATTAATATGAATCATTTAATAAAGATTTACTTAACTATGCTCAGACTATATCATTTGAATTTTCAACTGTTAACATGGACAAATTAAATGGTGTCACGCATACTTAGCTCATTTCCTACCCAACACAAGCCTCCTAGGCCACCTGGGCCACTTTGGTGAGGTAGGTGGTTTAGATTTTCTCCTGAGATATGATGGTTCATTGATAGTTGGCTTTGGGAAGTCTTGATTCATATATATATATTTAGTATCCTAAATATCTTAGTTCCATAATGTTCTAATGGTCATAAGCTTTCTAACGCTTATTTTCAAGTCGTAATCTGTGTCCCGGTTAGAAAGTTGTAAGAGGTCAAAGTTTGGAAAAAAGTCAACTATGGGTTCGTTGGTTTGACTTTCCAAAAGAACTTGATTCTGAGCATAATTCTACAAAATCATTTCCTTATCTGATTTCTTGGATCCCTGTCTGATGGGTGGTTGAGATCAAACTTACCAGTCTATTTAAAGACCTGATCACTCTCAACCAATTCACCTCATAATCCTAAGGTTAAAGCTCTAGGGTGAAAGCGTTTCTGGGAACAATATTTGACTCTATTCTAGTAAGGCGAATGAATCAAAACCTACCTTTTTACCTTTTTTCCTTCAGTTTGCTTTGAGCATATGCATGAACTTAGGAATTAGGTAGAACACACGGACCCTTAAATTTTTTTACCTTTCCTTTGCTTTGATCCAACTTGGTAGGCTATGAAATATTCTGAAGGGTTTGTAATAGTTTATTTTTTGGAGCCAGCAAATAATTGTTCCTTCGAAATATTGTGACTTGGTACCTTAGGAACTCATGACTAACAAGAGACACACACTCATATCCAAAAATCAACACATAGGAGTAGATCAAACATGGGAGATTGGTATGCTGAAAATATTGGAAACATGAATGGTAACCTAGGATGAGCATGACACAACAAGAAGGTTAGATCAAGAAGGGATTGGATAGGTGGCATCCAGGCGCGTACAAGGAGCACCGGTATAGGGAGGCAGACTAGCCATCTGACCGTTGGCCAGCAATCTCCATCCCAACACATCAACGTTTCCAGCACCGAATTACGTCCTCTGTTTGATTTCTCTCCTCATATAGATCATATTGCTTCTATTGAGGTTCTTCGTTCCATTTTTGGCAGAAATGCTTTTGAAGGAGGTCCAAATGTTGACTCGATGTTCGACTTAGGCTATGAAGTTGATTCTTTGGTGCTCTACACAATCCAACTTTCTGTGGATGGGCTTAGGGTGTTATTTGAGATCCCTGACTCTATTGGTATAATTCTTCCTAGAAATGGCATTGTCCTAAATAGACTCCTCGAAGAGGGGATCACCCTTATTCTTGTTGATAGTGCGACGGTTCCTCTATAAGATAGGGGTGCCTCCTGGGCTGTTCTCCTCCAATGCTTGGAGGATCCTACTATCTTGTTATATCTATGGAAGAAAGAAGGTAGAAAGATGAGTGTTACTGAGTTCAAGTCCCTTTACCATCCACAGAATGTTGGTGGAGGTAGGTTTGGCCTTATGCTATTTTCTAGTTATAAGTTGATCCTCAAATTACCTAAGTCCAACAAGGGTTGGAAGAATTTCTCATTCATTGTTGTTGGGGCCTATGATTTGGCTTGTTTTAACTTAGGCCCAACACCTACACAATTTGTTCCAACCAGAGAACAGCTCGCATGTGCAAGACTCATCCTCTGGAATTTACTTTACATTTTTTTTACTTTATCTTGATAACATTATTCTAAACCTTTCTTTATGTAATGCACTGGAATAAGGTGAAGTTTGGAAATGATGACATGAAGGAGTTCATTAGGAAGCTGCTTGCCCTACCCCCTACGAGATGTAGCAGTTCAAGGCTAGTGCTACATAAGAAGATTGAACTGGGGTCTCTAGCTTTCATTTTCCTTACCCAAGACCTTCAGCAGTGATCCTTCTCCATGTGAGTACTTCTTTAGTTTGGACTTACTTAGAGTTGACTCTACTTATTCCTATTATCTTGCAAATATTAGGTACTGTCACATGGCTTTATAGAAAGGTGACTCCACCAATTCCTTCTAATTCATCACTAAGAACCTAAGGAATAGAAACATGAGAGAAAGTTGGGAGCGTTCTTAGGAAGAAAAGAACTTGCCAGGCACCTACCTCCCAAGTAGAGGAGACCGAGGGAGTTGAAGCTCATGACTCAACTCCAGTTTCTTCTCTGGTCTAGGACTTTATGATAGAGGAGGAAGCTCCACACTTTAGTTCTCCATGTGACCTGCCTTCAACAGTGGCTCTAGAAGCCTTAATGGGCTAAGTTTGTGAAGATATCCTTGGTTGGTTCGAGAAGTGTTTGAGATTTTGAGCTATTGTGAAAGACTGCATCTTGATGGTTCAAACCCATTTGAATCCTTTAGCGAGTATCATCAAAGAGATCAAGCTCAAGAGAGACCAGGCTAGGGCCTCACTAACTATTGCTTTGAAGGAGAAGAGAGAGTTTGCATAGGCTTTGGAAGAAGATACTCTGTGCCAACGAAACTTGTTTGAAACCCTGGCTGCTTGTAAGGCTAATGAAACTAAGCTTGAGGATAAGTTGGCCAAGAAAGCTAGATACTAAGTCTAAAAGAAGGTGAGTGCTTGCTCCCAAGACGTAGTAGTGCATAAAGGTGAAAAGCTAACATTGACTAAGTCTTCTAGTGACTTGTTGCTTTGTGCTCTAACATAGATGTTAGAGCTCTAGCTAGTGAGCTATGGTGTAGTGGTAGTTTATTGAAAAGTAAAGTACAAGTGATATGGATGCCAAGTCAGCTGCATAGTTCTTTATTTTAATTTCTCATTCTTTTTCTTATGAAAAATAAATATAAAGAAAAGTAAAAGTAAAAAAACTCCCAAGCCCATGTTTTTCTGCTAACACTAATGACTTCTCTGATCATATCTTTTTACCTTGGTGGATCCTCACATTGAGCACTCCCGAGCTACCTTCTGTTCTCCCAAGACCATTCTCACTCCCTTTTTTGTTCGGAACTTCAAAGACAAGTGTTTGGTTGAGGACACTGCCTTGGCTGGACATAGAAATGGTCATCCAAAGATGCCATTGTTTGCTGAGGGATAGTCTACAGCCAGAAAGTTGACCATCAAGAATTTGGTAGTGCGACCCTCCCCAATTGTAACTAGGAGCTTGACACTGCCCTCTAGGGTGAGGGACTTTCCTGTGAAGCCATACAATGGAGTGTTGAAAGAATGTTAAAGCTTCATTTGCTTCCAAGCATCCTTGAAGAAGATATCCACTGAGCTTCCTGTGTAAATCAACAACCTATAGATCTTGTTGTTAGTAATTTGAATAGTTATGACCAATGCATAATAATATGGGTGCAAAAGTCGCCCAACTTCCTTTTTTGTGAGGACCAATTCCTCACTTATCAACCTAGTCTCTTTCCCCTTCTTAAGGTTTTGTATGATGCTGAAGACTTCTTGGCTTGTTGGGAGCCCCTGGGCATGCATCTTCCTAGCATGGTTAGAGTCTCCACTATTTGGTTCTCCTAGAATCGTGTGAACCTCATTGAGAGATAAGGGTTCACAATCCTCCATTCAGCATCCTAGACCGATGGAGCAGGAGTCTTTTTGGCTAAGACATAATTGTTAAGGAAGCCTTTCTAATCCAATACTCAATATCCCTCTTGAGTTCTTTGCAGTCTTCAATATTGGGTCCAAAGTCCTAGTGGAACTTACAGTATAAGTTTTGGTTTTGATTTGCAGGGTACCCATGTGAGAGAGTCCCAACTAGGTGAATAACCAAGTCTAAGTGATACAAACATCTAAGAACTCCACCCACTCATACAAGCACTAGAAAGCAAAAATAAATAACAAGTAATTTGCATATAAGCATAAAAGAAAGGAAACAGACAACAAGATAAAGCAGTAAATGCTTTCCAATCTTAGTATAGACTATATACGTTGTCACATATACTGAGAATACTCAGATTGTACTAACTCATGCAACATAGCCTACAAACACAGCAATATAACATGGTAAACCCATTTAGGCTCCAATCCTAATTGGGAACATCCACGAGTTACTTAAGATAACCAATCAGTAGCTACATACACTAAAGACTAGAGATTAGATAAAGATAAAATGCCAAATACCTCTATTAGTCAGGGACCATTTTTCCTAACTACATAGATAGCTACTTTAATCCTCACTGAATCCAGTTTACCTCTAGAGCCATACTACCACGTAGTGTGATGCAAATAACTGTAATCAGTATGCGTGTACAAATAATATGCAGTTTACTCAAAATATGATTTTAGAAAAATACACCTCTTATCAACAATATAAAAACACACTTGACATATGTTGATACAAAACTCCACCACTACCTCGTATCTCAATACAGAAACAACACTCAATGTATTGAGAATATGAAAAAATCTTTTTTATAAATGAGTTTACAAACCCTACCACCACCTCATAGTTCAACACAAAAAAATTCGATGTGTTGAAACTACAGAATCACCTTTTGAAAATATTTAACCTCCAAGTGAACGAATCACCTCTAAATCATTAATATGGAAACACACTCAACGTGTTAGTGATATGGAAAATAAAATATTTTTCAAATATAGCAAAATATATTTTTCAAAGTTTTAAAAATATGCAATGCCAAATATGTAGTGTGAGAAATATAAGCAAGAGGATAAAAGATGTGTATTGAGGGTGTGATTAAAAAGGAGAGAGTGGGAGTATTTATACTAGATTTTTTCAACTTCTCATACCCTCGCTAACACATCGACAACACCTCGCTGCAGACCTCTACACGGTCTTGTTGACCACCTCAGTGAGCCCCTCATAAACTGTTAGCGAGGTCCAACGAGCCATAGATTCACTCTTGTACACTCGTGGAGCCTTTGCCGACCACGTGAACGAGCCACAAGTAAGACCTCTAGGAGGCCCCAACAAACCACTAAAAATAAGTTTTTAAGGCAAAACCTCACAAAATAAAAAGCTATAAATACCCACCAACTTAGGGAAATAAATGTAAATAAAAAAAATATTTTAACATGCAATCTATATGCTCCCAACCACCCCATGGTAAGTGTATCATACAAACATACAATAGTGTTACTATCACAAGTAAAGCACCGTACATAGAGGTAGATAAAATACTAGGTAAAATAAACAGACTCCTTGTTTTGCACATAGAAACGCCAATAAAGACATAAAGGGACTTAAAAGACCTATAATCTCCCCCTTTGGCTTTCCATGAAAAATTATTGCACAACCTATAAAATTCAAGTATCAAACACAATATATTCATGGAAGATTTTCTAACGAAGTTCATTCCTATGAACAAACTCTGACACAGACAAGACACCCTTAACACACCTACTCTCTATGTGCGTTCATCTTGTAGTGTTACATCTATCTTTATGAATCAACACATCTGTCTTGATGCTAACTCCAGCTCCAAGTGAGCTACAAGGTCCAAAACTACATTTGTATCATGTACACATGAAACCTACACATACCTGTGAACGTATCATGCAAATCTATATGTAGTCTAACAAACAACTATCGTGTTACCCCTACATAGGTATACATCATTAAGTTAATCACATGTAGTCAAACAAAACTCCCCCTGACTTCATGCAACACTCCCCCTGAATGCATGCAAGTAAGACAAAAATATGTGATACAAACCTACACTCACATCCCATACATAGCAGAAAACAAAATGTAAACACATTGTGCAACATATAAACTTCTCCCCCTTTTTGACATAGAAAGTCAAAGGAAAACCCTTATATGAGGGAGAAAAGGCATACACTATGCAATAATCCTATTCACACATGAAACACATACAACGGTTCTTGCCTTCCCTGATAGTGTCATTGTGAATGCTCTATAGCTGACAAAGTCACTGTGAGCTTAGAGGTAAACCTAATCCCCCTATTTAGCCTTTACTCCATCCTTTTGAGCCAGAATTCCAAGTCCCCCATTTGTAGGGCTACAGTGGGATGATTTACTACCATTAGCCCCTTAAGTTTAGCATGGGCAAAGTCAGCAACTTCATCAATGTAGTTCTCCTAGCTAGCGCATGGACTCAAGGTAGTTCCTCAAGTACCAACGACCAGGTGCTAACACTCTGATCCAAGTTGGTTGCAACTGACTTAGCTGTTGGCTACTTGTAGTGCCAATCGTGGGATGTCACTGTCATTCTTATTGATGGTGTCTTGATCTTTGGGATCGTAGACATGAGGACCCAACCTGCTCTTGACTAGACCTCTTGAGTTGGGGCTGATATTAGGCACTTGGTGCTAATCTTCTTAGGCGTCAGACCCTGGGGGGTCTAGTGCCAGTGATGGTAGTGCTAAAGCACTAGGTTGTCCCTAAGAAAATGTCTAGAGCTGCGTGAATTTCTCCATCTTGTCTTCCAGTCTACTCAACCTTTGTCCTAAGATTGGCTTCTTGTTCTTTTTAGTCTTCTTTGGTGGTGGTTGTTCGCTCACCTAAACCTTAATATGGTCCTCATCCCTTGGGTAAGGACAAAAGTTTTGTGAATTTGATTGAGGAAGTTTTGTGAGTTTGATTGAGAGATCTTTGCTAGAAACGGATCGAGCACACTTTTTTTTGACGAAACAAATGAAGAACACGATGAAAGTGATGAACACAAAGAACACGATGAATGTTCTTGAGTTTTGACTTGTTCGATCAATTAAACACAAAATTTTTCATACCTACAGATGACACCAGATGTTGGATTTAATTTTTATCTAGCCTTCGTTTCCTATAAACGTCAACCTGGAGGCCACCAGCAAAACATATTAGAAGGAATGACATCGTGGGGTGTCGTATCCACTCTGATGCTTAAGTCAAATTCTTGAAAAAGTAATTAAGATTAGAGGAAATTTTAGTGGTTCTAAGGATGAGCTTACGCCTACATTTTTTATATTGTGCGACACTATTTAAAAGATTTGGATGGATGTCATTTTAGTAAATAACTCGTATTAATTAATATTTATATTATTTAATAATAATATAAATATTTTAAGAAAATGATACGAACTATTTAATAAAAATTTATCTAATTGTGCACTAATAGTGTCATTTAATTTTTTAATTTTATGACATGAACCAATTAAAAATTATTATCTATATTTGGCTCATTTTCTACCAAACACCGTATAGACAAGTTAGATTTTGATGGATTGGTTTCTTTGTTCAATTTCCTAGTTATTGATCCACATTTAATTTTATTGGTTTCGATTATTATTATTATTATATATATATTTTAATTAAATTGGTCTCTTTCTTCCCTTGTCGATCTATATATGCTTTTGTTTAGTTTCATGAGTAGTATCTCTTTAAACCATAGATATTGATCATTTTAGTTTTTACGGTTACTAAGTACCCATAGCCAAATTTGATTAATTCATTAATGGCTCAAATCTACATTTATAAAAAGTCATTAATATATAAAATAATTTATATTAATTATTTAATATTTAAATTATTATATTAATTTAAATTTTTTTTAATGCATATAAATTATTTACAAAAATGTGAATGCCTCAAGACTATAAATATGCTTATTCCACCTTCATTTAAATTCTCTAATTCTCTCTGATCTAAGCTTATTCATCCAAAAATTAACTTAAATAATGGATACGATGTTGTCATTCTCTCCGATTGTACTTGCTAGTGATCTGTAGGATCAACATCACAAGAATCGTGCTAAACACAAAAATATGCTTTAACATAACATATAAACATAAAACAATTCAATTCATACGTTATATACCACTTGTTAATTTAAGAAGAAAATTGTCAATAAACAAACCACTTTTGTTGCTGAGTATGAATGTTATAGACTATATAACAAAATTAATTATGTCAAGGGTGTATTAAGTAGAATTTTGAGGAGCTATAAATTTAAATTTTGTTATCAATTTTAAGAATTTAAAGTAAATTTTAATAGAATTTTGTATATTATAATGGATTTTATTTAACATAAAAATAAAAATTCTTAAAAATCTATAGGTACAAAGAATAATGAGTACATATTTTCTTACATATATTTTTAACTGTATATCAAAATATATCAAATTTTGTAAGTTTAATTTTAAAATATTTTAAAATCAATGATTTTTTAAATACACCTTAATTTTTAAATACTTTTATAAAATTATAATTAAATACACATGAATTTTGTTTTTAAAGACTTTCCTTATAAATTAATTACATTGTATTAAACCTTTTTGAATTATAAATTAAGTCGTTAGTGTTGACTTTCCTACACAACAACTTGATAAAATTTGGTACAGAACGGTCATATAAACTGCATGAGCCAATTCCTACATAAAAACATATTGAAAAAATAACAAAATTAATACCTCTTAAACTTGTAATAACAAAATTAGCATCCCTTATGTTCAAACTTATATTTTCACAATTAAAAAAAATGATTAATATGTCATTTTTCTTTGAACACCCATTCAATTAGAATTAAACGACGACAATTTAGACCCGTTCAATATTCCACGTTCAAATTGAACTTTCAATATTATTGAGAAGTGCTAGTTTTATTACTATAAGTTTTAGGGGTGTTATGTTTGGTAAATTCCCAAACATATTCAACTTTGTAAGAGAGAAGATCATGCACAACGAATTGTGTCTCATCTTTACAAGTTTAAGTTATCTTAGAAGTGGTTTTAAGAGAAGTCATTTGTTTAAAGTAGTTTAAATAAAAGCATATTTTACGGGTGTTTGACACAAAATTGCTACAAGTGGTTTATAATAACAATGTAGTAATTGATTTAGGAGATTATCATGCATTCTAAACTATTTTTCTAAAAAATAACGATAATTTACTTTTCCTAAAGCAAAAAAATGTTTTCTAAAATTTTGAAGCTACTTCTCATGTAGATTGTTAAACACCATTGAAAGTACTCTAACATATTTGAAACCAGTTTTAACTAAAAAAAGAAACAACTCCAAATGGGCACTAAGTTCCATTGGTTTTGTTTTTTGTTTTGACTATGGTTCCCTAATACACGACAAGGAAACTGGGTAACCCTAGGTCCACCCCACCACAACACGAAGAGAACGGTCAAACAACGCCCATCTCATCTCGCCTTTTTTTCATCCACTGTCTAGACCTTGTCCTCCATTTGCATCGTCCATCTCTTGGTAAACGCGAACAAGTTTCTCTCATAAGTTATGACTTCGTTCTTCAGGCTTTCTAAACAGACTTTATGCCATCATCACTCTGTCATCATCGCTATCGCCATCCCATTATCGTGGTCTTCTCACTCTATTGCACTGTTAGTTAACCTTGATCCTTCTCCTCTACTTGCACCACACCTTTGCTCTGGTTGGGCAGTTCCTTCGCTAGCTCAGCCTTGCACCACTAACCTCCATTCTAGTGCCCCCGCTGTTGATAAGAACTCCACATACCTCATCTGCATGTTTCCGTCATTGAATATTTTACTCTAGATCTATTTCCTATCCACTTTTTCCACTCACTACTTGCTCCACTCACTACTCTGTTTGGTTGGAATTTATTATTGTTTGGGTTGTATGTTTCATGTGCTAGTGTCTTATTGGGGTTTGTAAAATAATTCTTGTCTAGGGTTTGTTCTCACCGTACTTCTTGGAATATTTGAGCCATGCAAATATGTTCAAATCTGCTACTAATGCTCTTGCACTGACACAGTCCAAAAAGAGTTATGCTTAGGTGATTGGTGAACCTTTCTCACACATCATGATTAAGCCATACGAGGTGCCTCCTCATAAGAGTGAGATATAGCTTGTGTCACTCTGGAGCCTCAACTATATCAATCCTAATTTGTTTATGTAAATTTTCTTTGATTAGCATGTTAATCTTACTAAAGGAGACAAACCATGGAGTCAAGGTTATTTGAAGCCATCATTCAGTTCAATTTGGAATTTAGCCACAAACTCGAAACCTATTGCTCTTGGATGCAGATTCTACCATGTGTTACTACACTCACCGGAGGATAAAGCTAGAGTGCGATCTAATGCTCCAATCAATCTCAAGCATGAAATTTTTTTAGTGCAACCTTCAACCCCCAACTTTAGTCTTTTTAATCAAAAAGCAACCTATGTCCAAGTGTGTGCTCATTTTTACAAACTGGCCTAGGAATTCTGGGGTAAGGATAAGAAAATTCTCTCACAAATTTCATGCGCCATTGGGCTTCTCCTCAAAATTGATAATACCACTCTAAATAGCGAGTTGGGACAATATGCTAGACTTCTAGTTGATATTGATCTAGTTAGTATGCTAGATGAACAAGTGATGATGGAAATGGGCTCCTAAAAATTTTTGTTGATTTATATTATGAAAATGTGCTAAACTTCTACGACTTATGTTCATCTGTAGGTCTTGCCTCTTACAAATGTAGAAAAAAATGTTACTTCTTTAGATTAGAGACCAAAAGAAACACAATCAATAATGCCTCAATCACAAAATCATCCACAACAAGTTTATAGACCTAAAGTGTCCACTATTAACACCTATATTCTTGTTAGAAATGACTTTTCTACACTTAATGATTTATATGCTAATGTTCTAGAAGTTGATAATATCTCCAATAGTACTACTCCTACATGCTTATTTGTTGCCTCCTTTACCCCTAATTTACCAATTGACTCTTTTGCTATCATGACTCTATCCACAACTATCATACCCATTACTACCACTACTACTCCTCTGTCCGCAAATTCTACACTTATTGACTCCACTACTACTACTACAATTTTGGTTGGGTCAGTTAATATAGGCACCTCCATAGGTGTTATTACTTCTGTCAATGACAGTCTATTGTAATTACTGAAGTTATTTTTGCTGGAATGCAGGATGCAATTATTAACATTTCTATTGGTACTCTATCATCTTGCACGTTTTCACCTATTTGAACTATTGATGTCCTTGCTTTTGTGCTCCCATATTTATCCCACCTTGCACACTAGGCTCCCACTTTTCTGGTCCTGCGATACTCACTTACACTACATTGACATGATTGGTGGGTCCTAGGTCTCAAGTTTCAAATGGTTTTTTTGATACTTATGTTGTTACAACCATTGATACTACTATCACTTCAACTGCCCATCCTTTATCCCCATTGTTAGTTCCAGGTTTACTTTTCCACCTTTGCCTAGTATGTCCCTAGTTACCAATTAATTAGTTGAGATTAGTGATCGCAATCATAATATCTAGAATAAAATAAATACAAATGATAAGAAAAGTTGGCAACATGTTATGGATAGAGGGAGAAAGTGGAAATCGGTTAGCCCTCACTTTCGACCTATACATAACACAACCATCTCAGGGGTTTCTAGAAATAACATATCGTGATTGTTATATACTGGAAATTTAGAGATATTGCTAACAATGATATCTAAACTGCTTTGAGAAATCTTTGTAATAAGGAACTTCTTGACTTTTTTTGTATGGCTAACGGACCTTAGTTTGCTTCATGATCTTTTTTGCGTAATCTTGATTATTCTTTTATTGGTGTTAACTCCTCTTCTATGAGCAACCTATGGATTTTTTTTCCACTTCTTCGATAGAAAATGCTACTTCAATCATGATTCAACATCAACAACATATAACTATTACTTACACAGAAAATGCTATCACTCATCTCTTAACTTTTGTTTATGGTAGTGGTACTTATATTAGACAATGAGATATGTGGAACTCTATGATGACTTTATCTGAACTTCATCCATATTGGTTGGTTATTGGGGACTTCAATGCAGTTCTTGGATCACATGAAACTACGAGCTCCTCTCAAGGTCTCTCTTTATTGAGGACTTCAATGCTTCTAATTCTTTTTGTAACTTGGTGGACACTGATGTCAAAGGGAACTTCTAAACTTACTTTAAAGGTAGGATTTCTCTTATAGGATCTTGTTTAGATCTTGGGTTGTGTTCAAGTTCTTTCCTAGACTCTTGGACAATAGATTCTTTATGCACCCTCCCTCATCACCACTTTGATCATCACTCACTATTACTTTTAGCTATAACAGTTAGTCCTAGAGGACCTAGACTATTTTGATTCTATTGTATGTGGATTGAGCACCCTAATTTTCTTAACTTGGTACGTAACACTTGGTTGACACTCATTCACCATAGTCTTTTGGGAATTGTTACTAGCAAACTTAAAACTCTCAAATTGGCTTTCAAGGTTTGGAATAGGGAAACTTTTGGTAATTTATATCAAAATATTGAGACAACAAAGACATTCCTTACTGACTTACAAAAGATGATGAGGAGGACTCTTTCTTTGAGGATTATTCAAACAAAGTCAGATGCCCATGCTCATTTAGATAGATTGTTGCATCAACATGATACTTTTATGAGGGAGAAAATCCAACTTAAATGGTTAAAGGATGCCAACAAAATACTTCTTTTCATCACTCTCTCTTTCGTCTTCTAAAGGCCAAAAAACCTTTAACTTTTCTAGAGATAAATGGAGAGATTTCTCAAGATCTAGATGAAATTGCCTCAAACTATTTAGGGTATTAAAAGCAACTTTTCTCTTTGTAGGTTAAGGACACTCCAGATTTTACTTTGATTGAGGTGATAGTGCTCTCCTTCATCATAACTGAGGAGAATAGAACCTTTTGGAGGGTTCTTTCAACAAAATAATTTTGTATCACAATTTTTGAAATGGACCCTCTTAGTGCCCCAGGGCTATAAAGCTTCATTGGTAAATTTTTCCAATAGTGCTGGACATTGTTGGTCTTGCCATAATAAGGGAAGTCAGATGCTCCTGGGTCTTAACTCAAACTTTTTAGTTCTTATACACAAACTCATAAACGAACACAGTAGACAAATACAGACCCATTGGTCTGTGTAATTTTATGTTCAAGCTTATTACAAAGATCATTGCAAGACATTTAGGAGGTATATGCTCAAACATTTTTTTCTCATATTGCAATGCAACTCCCTAGTCGCACAAATAATGTAGATCTTAAAATTACTACTCGTAAAGCTTTCGACACCATGCTTTGGGATTTCATCTTAAAGGTGAGGCAATGTTTTGGTTTCATTATTTTCTTGAGTTGGATTCGAGACCTTTTTACTTCAACCATGATTTCAATACTTGTCAATGGTTTTTATGGGGTTACTTCTCTTGCAGTATAGAGTTTGACAAGGAGACCCTCTATTGTCTCTTTTGTTTTGTATTGTAGAGAATTTCCTTCTCAAATATCTTGTCTCTAGTCGATCAGGTACTCTCCCAATTTCTTCACCAATCGATATTGTTGTGCCAAGTCATTTTTTATACCCTAATGATCTTATTTTTTTTTTTATCCTGTTAGTCAAAAATTCAGGTGCTTGTTGAGTCTTTTTGGTTATTTGGACAATTATCGGGGCACTTGGTTAATTTTGATAAATCCTTTATTTATTTTGGCAAGGGAGTTCCCCAAAACAATGTTTCATCTCTTGGGAAAGTTGCTAATATGCGTACAGGTGTCTCTTCTATGTCTTACTTGGGTATAACTTTTTTTAAGGAGCACGAAGGAAGTGTTGGTTTCAAGATTTAGCCTATAAAATCCGTATAAAGATTGAATCTTAAAGGGGACTTATGCTCCCTTTAGCAAGACGCAGATGTTTGATATCTTCGTTAATTTCAAGTTTGTTCCTATACTCCTTTCATATCTATAGGTGGCCAAAGTTGGTTCTAGATGACTTAATAAAAACAATTTAGAGCTTCTTTTGATCTATAAAGGTGGATAAACTCAAACTGGCTGAATTTGCTTGGAGGGATTGCTATCATCCTTTAGAAAAAAAGGGGTCTTGGCATGCTAGTACTTGGTCTCTTAAATGAGTCCATGTTACGCAAATTTGACTAGCGAGTTATAATAGAAACTCTAACAACTTACTTAACTTGAGTAGGCATTATTTGGATAAGATGGATATTCCACGTAGTTATTACGTCTGCTCCTCAGTTTGGCTGTTTTGCGACATCATTATTTAGCTATGTTAAAAGAATCTCGTTAGTTAGTTGGTATAGATTCTTCAGTGCAGTTTTGAGTGATAATTGGTGTGAAACCCTAAACCTTTGTATTTAATTTTAAAAAAAATTATGAATAAAAGTGCGTATTTATCTATGGAAAATAAGTAAACGGGAAAAATTTACATGGAAAATTAAGTATGGGAAAGTTTTGAAAATGTTTTGTACCTCATTAGTGTCACGACAAGGGAGAAGCGATGATAAAGAGATCAGTAGCAAAAGGATCTCACTTCACCTGGGTTTCACATGACCCTCGACGAGGACCTCAGTGAGGCCATAATGAGGTCATCGAAAACTTATAAATAGGAGGAAATTTGACCATTTTATCCAAAAATTCCTCTCTCTTCATTTCTCTCTCTAAAAATCACATTTATGGATATTTTTATGAGTGGTTGTTTTGGATACGAGAAAATTTATCAGGAGTACATGTCTATATATAAACGAGGTATCAGGTCTGAAATTTAGTATGAACACTAAGGAAATTATTAAGATAAAATGTTTCCTTTTAGGTATTTTTCTAAGACAAGTGATTCACTATATTTGGTCTATACTAATTAGATATAATACTGTGTTAGTTTCCACACACACAAAAAAAGGAGTCGGCTGTAGGACTAGGAATGTTAGCAGACTCAATTTGAGGTAGGGATTTTACTCTATTTTTTATCATGCATTATTTTAAATAAATGCATACATCATAGATGATATAAACAGTAAAACTAATGCCCTATTTTATGAGCTATAATTTTAAATAATGATATAACCGATAAAATATTTTTATGCATACATGAAAAAAAATATTATTATGATGACGAGTATTTAAAAGTGGTGCATGGCATCAAATATTTTATGCATGCATCATGTTACTGTTTTACATAGGGAGTGTTGCCTGTGTTGGTCTTGCAGATATATGGTATCTCGAGAAAATGGATGCAACATACAGATTTTTACACTGATTACAGGTACCCATTTACACATGTATCTTGAAGTTTGTCCCTACATGGGCCTCGAAGTTGGACCCTCATGTGCCTGAAAGTTGACCGCCCATATGCCTCAGAGTTAACCAATACATGTGCCATATGTATCTCGGAGTATGACCGTACATGGGGTTTTGGTGATGGACCCACATGAGTCTCAAAGTTGACGACACATGGTTCTCAAAGTTGGACCCCTTATGTGTCTCGGAGTTTGACCGCGCATGTACCTATGTATTTTAAAGTTGACCAATATATATGGATTTGGCATAGCATGCATATGAGTTTTATACGAACATCACATATTTTATTGTATGAGCATGCATAGGATACTAGGAATGAACATTTAACTCGATTTCGAAAGTGAGAAAGTATAGATATGCTTGAGTTTTAAAATAAAATCTCCCTACAATTAATGTACTGATAATGGTTTACTAATAAACATGCATTATAAATTTAAATTATGGCATGCATCACTAACTTATATTAAAAATTATGCATAAAGTAGACTCCTACTGAGCTAGTTGTAGCTCACCACTTCTTTCTTCATATTTCCCAAATTAGATGTGGTGTGAGCAATTGCAAAGAAGAAGCGACCTTGAAGATTTAAAGGTACCACTTAAAACCTTTATTTTTTTTTTCATTTTTACTCTAGTTATTTATATTTGGAGGATTGTTGAGACTCGTGTAACTCTTTATGTTTTTCACTGTAATTTGTACTATTTTATGAATTTTTATTGTAAGAGTTAAATTTTTATATGCTAAGGGATACCCCGAATGTTTTAAAAATTCTAGTTAATTTCAAATAACATTTATATCTTCAAAATATTATCCTCCCAATGTATTTCACATACCCATTTTTCTAAGGCATGACAATTGGCTAATGATGAACACTATTTTGACCTATTATTTATTATATTTTTAAGTATTTATTTTTTGTTTTGTTTCGGTATTACCTTGTTTTGGAGGGTATTTTCTTGTTTTGTAAGTCAAAGTGATTTTGGAGTGATTATTGGACTTAAAAGATAAGGATTGGAAATGAAGCAAAAAAGGACTAAGGAATGTAAGCCTTACATTGGTTACATTGGGAACCAACCATTATGTAAGGAGCATGTATAAGGTCTGTACAATAAGGCACTTCGTGACAAAGGAATATGTGTGCCGTGGCAATACACTCTCGGGTTTTTATGTGAGAATCTTAAATCAATGTGCGTAGTGGTAGAAGGAATTGTACACTGCGGAGGGATAGCATCGGGTTTGTTGTACGAACACCACCAAATTGTATTGCGTCATGGCAAAAGCAATTGTGCACCGTGGCCTGCGTACCCAGTAATCAATTAAACCCTTTGTGCGTGCCCATAAATTACACACTCACCCTCACATCTTACCTAACCTATAAATATAACTCTCCCAATAGGGGCCAGCATGAATAGTGGCCAAATATCATCATCTTTTCCACATTCTAGAGAGAGAAACACCTCCATGAAAGCTTATCAAGATTCTTGAGAAATGTGACCATCTACCTTTAAGAAGATTGTTTCAAGAGTAAAAGTAGGGTATCTTTATTATTTTTAATCTCTTTTCTCTCTAAGATTCTATAGAATGTCTGTTGTAACAAAAAATATTGATTTGAATTTTGTTATAAGTAGCTAAGCTTTTATGTGAGATTTAATGATGCTGTCATGAATGGATGAATATTTATGTAGTTTATTTTGGATTAAAGTAATTTATTTCTTATTCATTATTTTTAATATCTTTGTTTATGAATTGCTTTTGGAGAACTTAATTTATGAACATAAGAGAACATTTTAAAATTGAGCTTTAGAAGCGTCATCTAAGTTTAATTGTTCACTTTTGAAATAGAGACTGATATAAGTGCATTGACTTATCTTAAATTAGGTGATTAAGTTATTTTCCTAGGATTTACGCTAATTAATTAATTAACAGTTCAGATCAAAGAAGTTAATTAAAGGAAAATCTCCATTGACTTGGAATTTTCTAGATTTAGTAGAAGAAATCAATAAATCTTACTTTGAATGAATAATTGTGAAAATCACGTAATTTATTCTATCTATAAATGGTTAGCTAGCTAATTTCTCTCATTCGTTCATCATATATTTTCGACAAATTTTTCACTAGTTTATTTTAATTGTTATAAGATTTTATAATTGAAGCAACCGTTCTCACAACTGACATTTGTTAGAGTGTTTAGGATTCATTTTTTGCAGCTAATTTTGAAAACAATTGAAGTTTTAAAACCACTACAAATTCCTTGAGAGACGATCTTGGGAGTATACTTGTTGCTTATTACAAGTGACTCGTACACATGCGAGCTTTTTACAAATAAAAAATTTGGTTGTCAAGATTTTGTGCATGAGTTGGGCACTCCTCTTGTTAAAAGTTTTAACAGTTCCCAAGTTGACCCACTTTAAACTTGCTCTTGGGAAATTATTTACAAGTAAATAGATGACATCTACCTTAGTCTTTTGAAGATTATTTTCTTGATATTGATTTTTGGGGATTAGTTCGCTAGTTGTCAAAATTGGTACTGATGTAAAAGTTTAGACTCATTCAATTAAGGGAGGGTCACGACCAATGAGGCCTATGATTTCTTACATATGGTTCGAGAGAATAGGAATTTTAGTAGGGCCATATGACCCCTTTTCATCCCACCCTCTAGATCATCCTATTTTGGCGTGCTATTCAAAATAAAGGTCCCACTGATTATTAGGCTAAGAAAAGGGGACTTTTCTTTCTTTCTAGGTGTTCCTTTTGTGGTTTAGCTAAGGAAACTTTCTTTCACATTTTTTGAAGATGTTACTTTGCAGGTGCACTTTGGGATCTTTTATGTTTCTTTTTCAGCTAAAGTCCACACACAAATTCTACTATTCTAAATTTGTGGATAGGTGCTATGTCTATTGATTTTGAGTCACAAATCAAAAACCTTTGGAGAGAAGGGATTATCTCTTTCACTTGGGTAATTTGAACAATTAGAAATGGTCACCGTTGATGATGCATCAACCCCTTTGAAGTTCTACAATCTGCATGATACATGTCTGAAATACGTAATTATTTCATGATTATTTAAGATTAAAATCAGGAGTTAGGACCTACTTATGTTCATTTTATTTAATTATAGCACAAATATTGTTTTCAAAGTTACCGGGTATGTTTTGATGTATTTAAGGTATTTTGAACTTAAACAACAAGTATGCACGTCACACAACATGACACGTGTCATGTAAGACAGGAAAATTGGCGCATAGGCACAAGCACCCCAGCCCAAGCATATTGGCGCAGCAGCATGACCCTCTTGGATCAATTTGTGTAATTTTGAAAATCAACTCATGCTGCGGCATGAATTCTTTGAGCTGTGGCAATGACCTATCGGGTTGCATTTGTGTTTGAAACTTTTAGCTTGCAGCGTGGAGGTGATTGTTTTAAGCCGTAGCCCACAAGAGTTTGTGCAAATTCTGGACCTGATTTCCATCATTTCAATTGTGACCAAATTCTATTATGCCTAGGTTTTGTGTGTGCTTATAAATACACTATTAGAGTCCTAAATGAAAGAGTAGAGAAATATAGTGAATTGTAGAGAGAAAAATACACAAATTTTGAGAATTAGATCAATCTTTATAGACCACAAGTCAAGCATAGATTGCAGAAAAAAATTCTAAAGAACAAGATCAAGAGTGGAAGCATAGAAGATTGGATAATATTCATCAAGAAATTAAGTATGTTATTTCTATTTTTTTCCTTCTAGGAATTTCAGTGGTTTCTTCAATTGTAAATCTGGATTAAATGAACATCAATTTTCTATTAATCTAGGGGTCTTTTGAACCAAATTTTCTTACATATGTTGATCTAAATTGTCTCCCCTCTTTTGAGTTGCAATATTCAATTATATTATTTGATCTAATTTGAGTTATTTATTAATTGCTTGATCATCAATTAATCTATAGAGGCATATAGGTAGCTTTGAGGGAAGTATTTATATGTTTATCTTGATCAAATAGTATACATAGTTTTTAGGCTAAGAAGTACTATTCGTATGTATGTGATTCATGATTGACTTTCTTTATGTACTATTCGTATGTACTATTCATGATTTAATCTGAATGATAGTGTGATTAGGTTAGGTTATTGTATTGCATGTTTTTTACTTGAGAGATGAATGCATAAATAGTTTAAAGTGAATTAATCATTTGGGGAGGAATTTAGGGACTCACGTACTTAGGAGATTAGGACATTAATGATTATCTAGGTTATCTCTCTTATATATAATTCTTTGTTGTGATTAGTTTAGTTTCGTGATTATAGCTTTTATCTCTTAATGTCAAAATAGTAATAATATTCACTTTGGTTCTCTGTAATTGATTATACTTTTTCCTGTGAGTTCGATACTCTATATTTAAATACTTATCACTTGTTTATGTCTGAAATACTTGCAGTTTTGCAGGGTCCTTCACTATTTTGCAGTTTATTTGAGGGTCTGGCTTGTCATAATGAGGATCTATGAGAAATATAGTGGATGATCTTTAAGTTCTCTATCATCTACAAATACAAGGCATTCCATGAAGAGCCCCCAAGATTGTAAAGGTTATTTGGAAAGCACCACCTTTGAGTTGGCTCAAGGTCAATACAGATGGTGCAGCTTTTGGGTTGCCTGGTCTGGCTAGATGTGCATGGGTGTTCTGAACTTCGAGGTCCTTTGTTAAAGGTTATTTTGTATCCCTCTTGGTGTCTTTTATGCTTTTCAGGTGGAGCTTATAGTGACAATTCATGCAGTTATGTATACTAACACCTTTGATTGAGGAAGCTTTGGTTGGAATCAGACTCTACCTATGTTGTGACTCTTTTTTGGACTTATCTTTTTCTATTCTATAGAGATGGTATTTTGCTTGGGTTGATTGTTTGCAGAAGACAACTTACATGGAGTCTCACTACTATTAAATTTATAGATAGGGCAATGTTGTAGCTGATAGTTTAGCATTTAGGGCTCCCAGTATTTATACCGTGACATGGTGGTGGGATGTCTTACCATTCACTAGTTCTTTTGTTTGTCCGAATTCTAACAAGAAGCCTAATTATAGGTTCTGTTGAGGATTGTTGAACTGTTTGAATTTTTTCCTATATTTAATATTATTCGTAATTGAGGGGCTAAATGAAAATGGTGCTACGGAGGTTTCAACCTAGTTGGGATGTTCTAGTGCTCCTACTAAGGCCTGTCATCTATAATATTTCATTAAAAAAATGTTGCAAAAATGATTCCAAAACCAAATAGATTTTTTTTTTTTTACCAAAATTGCTTTCATATATCAAAAACCACATTTTGTCCTTCTTTACAAAAATGCAAATTATAATCTTATTCATTAAAATGCTTTCTTCTAAAAGTCATTTTTAACATAAGCACATCCAAATATATATTCAATATTGAAACCAATACTAAATATTTTGGACGTCTGTAAGGGGAAGTTGTTACTGAAAATAGTTAGGGTACATTTGGATGCTTATTTTGGAAGTGGTTTAAGATAAAGTGATTGGATCAAAAGTGGTTTCAAGAGAATTATCTAGATGTTTGACATAAATTATAAAAAGTGATTTTAAGTGACAATTTAGTAATATTGTAGTATAAAAGCATGCATTCAAAATTACTTCTTTCAAAACTAAATATTACTTTTCTAATTAATAGTACAAATGGATTCTCAAACCTTTTAAATCACTTCAAATAGAGATGACCAAAAATCCTTGAAATTACTTGAATCTATTTGAAAGAACTATAAAACAAAAAAAGAAGTGATTCCAAACAGACCCTTAGAATCATATATAAAAAAAAAATACTCTAGTTAATTATTTTGCTTTTGAATTCTTCCTAGAGAAAAAATACATTCGCTATGTAGAGTGTAAATTTCAAGTTAGAACCATACAAGTGGCAGCATTAATTTGCAACTATTTTAGAGGAGCTCGAGTAGAGTTGAATTACAAATTATTGGGAGGTTGTTAGAACAATGTTTATTGGAAAACAGATTCTCCTAAAAGTTATTAGGAGAGAAAGACTTACAAGTCTCTTATATACTTATCTACAAGTGTGTGTTCTATATATCATGCAAACCGAACTACAAATTCTAAAAATTTGGATTAATGAGGTTTGAACACATGACATTAAACTTTACTACTATATTAAAAGTTTATTGAATCAACTGTCCAAAATACTTGAGCTATTGGGATAAATGCTAACAATTTTTGTTGACACTTATCAAAGCTCTCAACAGGTTTTCAACAATATCTTGGCATCCCTAAGACTCTTGAGACCTAGATGGAAGCTAAACAATCTTTAGGAACTGAATAAGACCTACAAGAGTACTTTTACTAAAAGTTGGTTAAAAAATAAGCTTTTTCAAAAGAAAGTGGTTACGGAGAGAATCACATATGATATGGTTCTCTCAATAATCTCAAAATGTGTTTTATGTGCTTTAAGCGCTTATGACAAAAATTTCCTATGTGGTCAAGATTTTTTTTGGTTTAAATCTTTTTAACTAATTAACAAACAAACTTAATCTAGCTTTCTATAATCTATTTATTCTTAACATCTCATGACTTGAATTTAACCTAGATGTCGACGTACACATGCATGCTTATGACTCAGAACTTAATTAATCATTTCTTTTTCTTTATAAAGAACTTTCATTTTTTATTATTTTTACAGCCCCTTAATCACGACTTTCACATTGTTAACTGGCCACCATGCACGTGATACTATACATGTATGTATAAATCATACTTCTTTTATATGTTTGATAGAAATTGAAAAACTTTATAATAAATTAATGAGAAATTACTAAAAATAGCACCCCTAAAACTTATAGTAACAAAACTAACACCCCCTTGTGTTCAATTAAAATTGAACATTTAATATTGAACGTTCAATATTCAATTTGAACGTAAAATATTGATCGTTCAATATTAAACGGGTCTAATTGTCGTCATTCAATTCTAATTGAACGGATAATATTGAACGTTCAATATTGAACGGGTCTAAATTATCGTCGTTCAATTTTAATTGAACACAGGAAGTGCTAGTTTTGTTATTACAAGTTTAGAGGTGCTAGTTTTGTTATTTTTCCTAAATTAATTAAATGACAAAAAATTTGAAATTGTTTTTTAATGAACTTATTTCTCTCTTACTTTTTTTTCTCTCTTTGAAATTAATCAAAAACTTTAAGCCTTTTAAGAAACTATTAATGTCTTTGTAGCAAAAAATAAAAATTTAATGCCTTATTTATTTTATTGGTAGCTTTGTAGCCAACTTTTTATTAGTTGACCCATCAAGTTGGTTCCTACCATTTGTTGTTTAAGCTCGATTTTGTTAGTAATAAAGTTTTAATTTTTTTTAAATTTTGAAAAAAATGAATGTAAAATAAAAAATAAAATTTTTTTATACGATCAATAGTATATGATTGCAAAAGTTTATTTTTATTTATGAAATTAATTTTCAACCATTGACAGTATGATTCATTTTTCTTCTTTTTTCAATAGCAATAGAGGATCGTACAAAATTTAAAATTGTAAAATATTATCTATTAGTATCTGTTATGTAAGATTGCAAGTGTAAAAGTGGTGCTTTGATACTGAATATATATTTGTTGTAAACTATTATTAGTCTATTAGTCATGTCATCCACTTAAGAATCACATTTTTCAACGAACAATAATATTGTGTAATTAAAAATTTAGTGAGATTAACAAATTATTAATTATAAAAATATTTAAAAGAGAGATTATGTGTTATTACGTTAATTAATTTTATTTGAATAATATTAATCGTAATTGAAATAGAAATTAAATTATGATTTTTTTTATAAAAGAAAAAAAACGATTTGTACTTTCTCTAAGAAAATATTGAAAGGAAAAAAGTTGAATAATTAATTTATAAAAGGTACATTTATGGTTCAAAGAAACTTGAAAACATCAATGATCAAAGCGTGTGGACACATAAAATTAACACACAGATTTTTGCTTGTTGGTTTCAACTTTATTATTCAAGAATATAGTATGAAAAATTAAACATATTATCAAAGGCACCAAAACGAAAATTAAATAATTTTTGATATTAAGCTTGTTTATATTGTCTAAAAGATGATACGGTTGAAAATTAACTTTTTATTTCTTAATAAACAAGAAGGCAGGACTTTGATTTTTTATAGGTATTTTTATGTTTTGTCAAAAAAAAAAAAAATTATGTAATTGAGAAGAGTAGAGGACTACATGAAAATAAAAGAATAACTAAATAAAATATATTAATAGGATAACGAATCTAATAACTATTTTTTTAATTGATACAATCTTTTGAATAGGCTCTTAGGAAATATAAATCGTAAACTATGAGAATCAAGATTCAAGTCTATGTTCAACGTGGTATGGAAGACAACCTTTACCATCTTTACAAACATTTAATGACTCACTTAGCTTCAAGTTCCATAATCTAATATCGTAAAGAAATTTGTAATAATTTTTCAATTATTTTAAACTTAGTACAAGCCATATGATTTGTTTGTTTTAACATTGGCAAGAACCAAGTTTTGATTGTTATGAACTTTCATCACTTTAGCATAATTTATATTTATACATGAATAAAGTGACCACATTTAATTTTTTGAATTTGATGAAGAGGTGTAAAAATGGTAGATATATTATTAAAGGTAATGACATGAAATTTTCAATATTATTAAATGGCATTATTTATATACTGTCCACACACAATATCATTTTTTTTTTTTTTTTTCCAAATTTCAAAGATTAAGATTTATAGGCAATATTTAAAAAAACAAATTGCTCATCAAATAGTGGTAGCGAGTTAGTAGTGACTTTAATATACGCAATATGTTCCAAAAAGAATATAATTTCAATCAAGCAGCAACTAAATACAATTAATACTAGTAACCACAAATATTTATTAGTTATTACCACAAAGAGATACAGTTACAAGTAAAATATAAGTATTTTATATTAAATAGTATATTATAGCAATAAATTTTAAAACTAACTTGTAATTTAATTTCAATAATTAGAAAAAGACAACTCGTAACTTTTTAAATTAAAATTGTTCGATCATAAAAAATTTGAATTAAATTAATTCATTTAAGCTTTTATAATAATAATAAATAATTAAGGGTAAAGATATTATCACAAATATTTTGTTATTTTTACAGTAAAAGTGTATGAATTTACTATTATATCCCTATAATTAATTATACATAAAAAATAGTTGTGGTAATATTATCACCCTTAAATTTTTTTTTTAATTTTAATAATAAGAGGTGAGAATTTCATTGAATAAGAATAGTTACAATCTAAAACATTACCAAATATATCACATATTCAAATAAAAGTGTATCACTTTAGCATAATCTATATTTATACATGCATAAAGACCACATTTAATTTTTTTGGATTTAATGAAGAGGTGTAAAAACGGTAGATATATTATTAAAGGTAATGACATCAAATTTGCAATATTATTAAATGCCATTATATATATATTGTCCTCACACAATATCAATTTTTTTTCCCAAATTTCAAAGATTAAGATTTATAGGCAATATTTAAAAAAAAAAATTGCTCATCAAATAGTGGTAGCGAGTTAGTACTGACTTTAATATAGGCAATATGTTCCAAAAAGAATATAATTTCAATCAAGCAGCAATTAAATACAATTAATACTTATAACCACAAGTATTTATTAGTTATTACTACAAAGAGATACAGTTACAAGTAAAATATAGGAAAATTACCAAAATTAACACCCCTTAAAACATATTATAACAAAACTAATACCCCTAAACTGTATGGACAAAAATGCCCCTGTGTTATCCTAAACTAACTCCCTCACGCCTAACCTAATCCCCAATCTTCTCCCTCGCACCTCGACAACTCCCTCGCACCCGAAGCCCCAAATCGTCTCTCCATATCTTCCTCGCCGGCTCGCACCGTTCTTCCTCACCGACAAACGCCATCCAGCTTCTGAAGTCGATCGGCGTTGGTGAACAACCTAATATCGCAACTGAGTTCGTCTCTCCCCCCACACACACACGAATAGGTTGACGACCTAATACCCTAAATCTTACTGTTGAAAGTTAAGCGAACCAATCTCCGGTCGTCGTTGGTATTTTCAGCCGTCGTTGATATTTAGTTTCCTCTGGTAAGTCATATGCGCACTTATATTTTCTCTTCTATTTTCTTTGAAATTATTCCTCTGGTCGTCATTGGTATTGATGTCGTTAAGTGTGATTAGGGATTAGGGAATTCATAGACTTATAAACCAAGATTAGTATACTCCTTTAGTGAAGATTTTGAATGCTAGAAATTTTTTCTCAAACAGCACATGCACATGTAGTGTTACTAGTAATGAATTCAGCACATGCACTTGATCACATGTAGTGTTATTTTTTTATTGAACTTGTGCATTTGGTATCTTGTTATATTAGCAATAGCAGACTTGTCAATCAATTCAAGTGCAGATACTGCATCTCTAAGGCATAGTTTCGTCCTAAATTGGCTATTATATAAATGCTAAACAAAAGAACAAACTAAAAATCAGATATTCCATGCTAAAGTTTGTATTGTGCTTTGTGTTTGATTATTGGGATATAATGGCTATTGTTGTTTTCAATTTTATCTTGGGAAAATAACATAAATAAAGTGTATTGTTGCTTTCAATTCTGTTTTCTTATTTTTTATGTAGATTGGTAGACCATATGTGAGGTTATTGTTTAGTTATTTTTTTCTATTATACATGTTCAAACCAATTTGGACAGCGTCACCCTTATTTGCTGTTTTTTTGTTTCTTTGCATTACAGGCACATACTAGTAATGATATTTTATATCAAAGGAAGATATCTGATGATGATATATTTCCAGCACTTGTTTTTGCGATATGTGATCCATTTAAAGCTATGAATGACATCAAAACAGCTTTAACGAATCAACAGTTTGTAGAGTTTAAGCTATATTAGTTTGGATATTTTGGTGAGTTGAAGGAAATAAAGTTATCTGGAAAGCTTGTGCATCAATTGTTGGTCCGACAATGTGACACATAAGTTAGAGATGAGCTTTGGTTTGAATTAAATGGAAGGTTGTTAAGGTTTTTTGAGAATGAGTTTGGGATAATTACTTGTTTAAAATTTGGGTCTGTAGTTAATGGAAGTGGGAATTCCTATCTGTCTCAAAAATATTTTGAGGGAAGCTACAAGATTTCGATTGGTGAATTACTGAATGTATTAATGAATTTTAACGTACAAAATAGTTCTCCAAGGAGGTTGAGAAGTAATTACAAAAACAAAAAATGTCTGATGCATAAAGAGGGAGTTGATCTTGATAAGGACATTGTAAGATTAGCTTTGGTTTATTTTCTAGAGTTTGGGTTATTTGGACATATAGTGGATACTCAGTATATTGATTACGAGTGGTTATTTTTGGTGTATGATCTAGATGCCTTTGATAGAACACCTTGGGGTAAATATGTTTATAGGAAATTAATTAGGAGTTTGTCAAGAGATGTTGTTAAACAAAGAGATGATTACAAGAAGAAGGTGGTTGCTAATCGTAACCATGGTGAGCATTACAATATCCATGGTTTTGTTTTTGCATTTCAAGTTTGGATAGATGAGGCAATTCCCTTAATTGGGAAGAAATACGGGGTTAAAAATGGTAGTTTGGTGCCACGTATATTGAATTGGAGTGCATCAACTAAACCAACTTGGAATGATGTTTCAAGTTATATTTCTAAGATTACTGAGGTAAACTTTTAATTTACCAGTGTAACAATTTGTAGTTATTATATCATTTTTAAATTTGTCATAGTAAATTTTACTAAATTTTTTTTTGGTTTTGAATTTGCAGGCAGATATTCATACAGTTTTGGATCTTACTCCTGATGAAACCCAAAAGCATATTTGTCCTTATTTTCATTGTTCGAATTTGATTGATAAGCTTCCTCCTTCGGTAATTAATGTGTTGAAAAGGACTACTCAATCTTCTCATCAGCGGACAGATGTCGGTACTAGTAAAAATTCTGTTGATGCATCTCATTTTGGTGGTAAGGATGATTTGGTTGATACATTGATAGAGATTGAGGCCATTGCCAAGGAACATGAACAAGTTGATCATACACCTATATGTGATGAGAAGACTCCCACAGGTTCTTTGAATGCAAATTTTAATGATGAGCCCAATGCAACCTCAAAGGATGTAAATGTTGATGATGACCTCGATGGAGCCAAAGGTGAAGGTGATACTAATAAATTTAATGATGGTCATGGTGATCAGATGAAGCAAACTCCAATCAAAAGGCATGCTTTAGAGCAATTTCGATGTGATTCAAGTGATAATGTTTGTTTTTCTGATGAGTTGTCACCTGCAACGAAAGCCATATTGAAGGAGCTTAAGGATCAACAAGATTTTTTATTGACATTTAAGATGGATGTGGCAGAGCATATGGAGAATTTTAGTGACAAACTTGACAACATCCATACATTACTCGATGATTTTATGGTTAGTCAATAACATGTGTTTCTTTATTGAACTAATTTTATTATATGTATTTGCTTAAAATGATAATTAGATCGTCAAGTTAAAACCCACGGTTCATGTCTATCTAAAATAGTTTGTATAGATTTAGTAATATCTATAAAGCATGTTTTTTTTTTTTTGGTTGTTGTGGGTTGAAACAATTTAAAACAAGAGCTACCTGTTTTGTTATAATATTTGATGTGCAGGGGCTGTTTTATTGTATAAAATAGGAGCTGATTTTTTTTATTTTTTCTTTTTCTTTTTTAAGAAAGAACAATTGTTGTTTGGTTGTTATAAAATTGGATGTGAAAGAAGAAAATTATTTTTTATTTTGGTTGATGTCTATCCAAAATAGTTTGTACAGTTTTAGTAATATTTGCAGAACATTTAATAGATGGCTAACAAACAACTTCATGTTTATTTTGCTTGGTTTTTCTAGCTTGTTTTTAGCTTGATTGTTCTTGTATTAATTTTGTAGGTACATTCACAAAAATACTCAACTCAAGGTGATGACCGATCGCATCCATCAAATCAAATGGACACTAGAGATGATGATTGTACTCAATTGCAACCTTCTATTTCTTTAAGTGAGGAAGGGAATATAACTCCGAAGTTAGGAGTTGACGTTGATCCTATACCTAACTCATTGAGTAACTTGAAAACTTATTGGAAGCAAAAAAATCTAAGAGATTCCATGATGCCCAAAGTTTTTGAGCGTTAGAAGGTTCAAAAGTCACGATATTTCAAGTCACCTTATGATGTTGAGGCTTCTAAGAAGGCAAGTTGTGATGATCAAATGTCATTGGATGATTGTATGATGCTTGTTCAATCTTATGAGTCTGCTATAGATCCATTTGCTCCTATGTCATCACTGGTAGTTGATTTTTATAATAAATGGATGGCTGATGTTTCTAGGTAATCAATTTATTTTTATGATATTCGTTTCAATAGTTTTATTTTGTATTGTTTATATGTTACTAATGTTACTTTTATTTTAACCCAGTGGACAGTATCGTGATTCGGCTTCATGCTAACTGATAGAGTATGGTTTCAAACATTAGAGAATCCGAATGGCTTGGTTTCGAAAGGGGTATATTTATTTTTTGCAAATTTTACATATTGTTTTTGTTGGTGTTTTTAGATCTTCAATTTGTAACTAATTTTAATTTTTTGTGTGCTTTGGTTATAGCATATTGACACTGCTTTCTATAGCTATCGTGGTTGGAGGCAAGAGCGGGTTTTTGTTAAAAAGAGACGATATACATGTCTTGAAAGTAACTTCATGGTAAGTATTTATAACTAATTTAACTTTATTTTTTTGACAAATGGTTGTGTTGTTACTAATTAATCTCGTGTTAGGATGAGTGTAAAAAAGCTTATTATGAACATCATGCAAAGAAGAAAAAACATGCTCATGTAAATTTGGACTCTCTTATGGATTATGCTACTGGTTTTCGGGAGACTTTTCATCATTGGTATACTGTTGATTTGCTTTATTGTCCCGTCCATGTTAAGGATAATCATTGAGTATTGGCTGTTGTTAATATTGAGCCTAAAAGTATAGATGTATACGATTCACTTAGTAGTAGTCGTTCTTCAATGGTGAAAAATGCATGTAAGCCTATTGCATATGTTGTGCCATTGTTGTTGAACGCATTACAGCCCCAATGTTCTGATCAAGATCAAGCCAAGAAGAATGTGGAATGGAAAATCAAGCTCGTACCAAATGTCCCTCAACAAAAGAACTTGTAAGTATCTATTTGTTTTTTACTAGTTTTGGTTTTTGTTTTTATTTTGAATTTTGCTTTGTTTCTTTTTGTAGCACGGATTGTGGGCTATATGTTATAAAGTTTGCGGAGCTTTTGATTCGTGGCCTTGATGTGGATAGTATGACTTCATGTGATACAACCGAGCTTAGGAAACGACTATGCCAAGAATGGGTTTACTATGAGCGACTTATGTCATGAATCAACTTGGACGAATTTGTATAGTTTTTATAATTTTTCAGTTTTGTATGTATTGTGGTCACAAACATATGGACTATATATCCATTTAGGTTGCTTTTAGAACATAACTATGGTATGATTTTTTGACAGGGTAGAAATGAGAAATCTACCACTTCTATATCAGCAACATTATTATGTATTATTATTGCCATCTTTTTTTGTCTAAGTACGCATCTGTTATGGGCATAAATGTGGTAGGGCTATAATGCAAGTGTATTTGATGCAGATGAACTGAAGGTTGTATTGTAACTATGCCTCAGGTTTAATTTAGTATTGGTAATTTTGGTCTCAATGATCTTTGGTCATTTTTTGATTATTTTGTGCATTAAAGATTTGTTTGTCTTGGTAATTTTGAGGATGGAAATTGTTAATAACTCTTTTCCTATTACTGGGCAATAAATTGGAGCTTATCTTAAGCTAGTAATGTTTCTAGGTTCGGCTTTGAAATAGAGAACACCTCACTCAACTTCAGAATCCGTCAAGTCTCTTACCAAAAAGACTTGTAGATTTGAACGAGTCTAATTTGGCTAGGTCTGAAATTTCTCCTCCCATAGTTTGATCGAATTGCTTTTGCCATAACTCTTCTTCTGTACAAGCATTTGTTAATTTTTAAGAGAAATTTCATTTTAAGGAGTATGTCAAGAGCTGAGTGATCTCCTTGAAAAGGTCTTAGAATAATTGAACGAGAAGAATCGAACAAAAATAATTGAATGAGAAAAATCATACAAAAATAATTGAATTCATGTTTTCACCCTCACAAGGCTCTATAACTTCTTAATAACTAAGGTAACTAGATTCTTCCACAAATTTAAACTTTAATGTTAATAAGAAATAGGCAAGCAAAGAGTGTAATTTCAAACCCATTATGCCAAGAAGCCCACCAATGCTAAAATTGGAGTTCTTATTATATTCAATTTGACAATCATCAGAATGTTAAGATAACCATAAAAGCATAATATTATTTACATTATTTTTATCCATGAATTTGAAGAAATCGTCACTTACAAATTCGCAAAAAAAAAAAAAAGTAAGCAATTATATGAACACATGAATGAATTTTGAAGGGTAACTTAGTAAATTTAATCGACCTAAATAGGTCCTAATCAGCAAGTTTAGGTTGCTTTTAGAACATATCTATGATATATAATTTTTTGACACGGTAGAAATGAGAAAGACAAGCACTCCTATATTAGCAAGTTTAAAAATAATTGAACGAGAAAAATCGAACAAAAATAATTGAACGAGAATAAACATGTAGAGCTTCAAGACATCCACCAGATTGTTTAGAATTAAATTCATGTTTTCACCCTCACAAGGTTCTTTAATTTCTTAATAGCAAAATATTACTTACATTATATTTATCTAAATAGGTCCCAATCAACAAGTTTTAGGTTGCTTTTTAGAACAAAACTATGCTATATAATTTTTTGACATGGTAGAAATAAGAAAGACAAGCACTCCTATATCAACAAGTTTAGTAGAGTCCACATATATGTACAATTTTTTTACTGTGTTAATAATGGCATACACAAAAGCTTACCTATTTTCAAAAGGAGAAATGTAAGTTAAATACTTGTATTTAAATTGTCCACATTTATCCATATATCAACCAATAAAATTGTCCACATTTTTCTGTATATCAACTAATAAAATTAGTAATAACAAGGAAATAAATAATCATTTTAGAGCCCACATATATGTATATATCATCCAAAAAAATTGTCCACACATAATTATTATTTACTCTACTGCCAATGAATTTGGATTTCTGCAATTATACTAATTCTATTCCTTCTTCGTATCAAAAAATGAGTGCTCGTCAATAGTCAGCTAATAGCTTTATAAATTAAATATTCATGGAAAGGAGAAAAAATCGGACGACAATAATTGAACGAGAAAAATCGAACAAAAAGAATTGAACGTGAAAAATCGAACAAAAATAATTGAACGAAAATAATCAAAAAAAATAATTGAACGAGAATAAACATGCAACAGCCAAAATGTTAATATAACCATAGAAGCATAATATTACTTACATTATATTTATCCATGAATTTAAAGAAATCTTCACTCATAAATTCACAAAAAAAAAAATAAGCAAGCAATTTATATGAATAAATGAAAGTTTGAATTTTGAAGGGTAAATTTAATCGACCTAACATAACTATAATATGATTTTTTGACATGATAGAAATGAGAAACACAAGCACTCCTGTATCAGCAAGTTTAGTAGAGACTACATATATGTATAATATTTTTTATTGTGTTAGTAATGGCATACACACAAATGCTTACCTATTTTGAAAATAGAAACTATTTTCAAAAGGAGAAATGCAAGTCAAATACCTGTATTTAAATTGTCCACATTTATCCGTATATCAAACAATAAAATTGTCCACATTTTTCTGTATATCAACTAATAAAATTGGTAATAAAAGGAAAAAAAGAATCATGTAAAGTCCACATATATGTATATATCATCCAAAAAAATTGTCCACACATAATTATTCTTTACTCTACTGCCAATGAATTTGGATTTCTACATCATTTATGATTATGAATAATATGCAATTATACTAATTCTATTCCTTCTTCGTATCAAAAAATGAGTGCTCGTGAATAGTCAGCTAATAGCTTTATAAATTAAATATTCATGGAAATGAGAAAAAATTGGACGACAATAATTGAACGAGAAAAATCGAACAAAAAGAATTAAACGTGAAAAATCGAACAAAAATAACTGAACGAGAATAAACATGCAACAACCAAAATGTTAATATAACCATAGAAGCATAATATTACTTACATTATATTTATCCATGAATTTAAAGAAATCTTCACTCATAAATTCACAAAAAAAAATTAAGCAAGCAATTTGTATGAATAAATGAAAGTTTGAATTTTGAAGGGTAAATTTAATCAACCTAACATAGCTATGATATGATTTTTTGATATGGTAGAAATGAGAAACACAAGCACTCCTATATCAACAAGTTTAGTGGAGTCTACATATATGTATAATATTTTTTACTGTGTTAGTAATAGCATACACACAAAAGCTTCTATTTTCAAAAGGAGAAATGCAAGTCAAATACCTGTATTTAAATTGTCCACATTTATACGTATATCAACCAATAAAATTGTCCACATTTTTCTATATATCAACTAATAAAATTGGTAATAATAAGGAAAAAAAGAATCATGTAAAGTCCACATATATGTATATATCATCCAATAAAATTGTCCACACATAATTCTTCTCTACTCTACTGCTAATGGATTTGGATTTCTGCATCGTTTACGATTATGCCCAATTTGACCACAACTTGAACAATGTTGATCTCTTTTTTCCGTTCACCATATGCATGTATTCTCTTTTTCTTTCTTCTTCCTATCCGTGTTCGAGTTATTGGTGGCAATACTTTATTGTCCTGTATTTCATTAGGTACATTGAAGTCTCTTTCATCAAGTGGTGGATACATGGATTCAACATAGGACAATCTGAGTAGTTTTGAATGATAATAGTTAGAGCAAAAATCATACAAGGAGAAACCAAACTTCCAACAAACTGCTAGTGCATGTGAACAGGGCAGTTGGTCTAGATCAAAGACTCTACAAGTACATGTTTTATCCATCATGTTTACTATTTCTACCATTCCATTATGTGTCACAGTGAACTCCATGTTATTGATTTTGGTTGCATGATAGAACTTTGCCTTTTGATATTGGTCATGAAGGAGAGTGTCAACCCATGTGGTCACTTCATTGTTCATTAAATCAGCCTGTGTACGTCTTTCATCATACCATTGTTGCAATGTGCGTCTTATTTCTTCAAATAGTCTCACAATTGGTAGGCTTCTTGCTTTGACAAAATTACCATTGAGTCCTTCAACTATGTTGGTAGTCATGATGTTGTATCGGGTGTGAATACATTGTGACCGTGCCCATTTCTCTTTTCCAATCTCATTCTCAAGCATTGAAACAGCTTCAGGCTTCAGAAAATTTTTTAGCTGCTAATAATAATTCTCGTACTCACTTTCTCGGTATGCATTTGTTGCCTTTTGAAAGAGAAGTTGTGCAGCACATCTTTTGCAATGTTTTTTCAGATTTTCTGCAAGGTGATTACAGCATACCACATAAGCTACCAAAGGCATCACTGATTTAATTGATTTAGCTATGCTTGCATGACGATTTGAAACAATAACTAAACCAACAACATCACCAATTGCTAGATGCAAGTTTCTAAAGAACCATGTACACGAATCATCATTCTCCGAGTCTACTACTCCAAAGGCTATTGGATATGTCTGATTGTTTCCATCCTTCGCTACTGCCACAAGAAGGGTCCCCTTGTATTTAGCCTTCAAAAATGTGCCATCAACTACAATAACAGGACGTATTGACATTTGGAACCCTTTTTGAGTTGCACCCAAAGACATGAATGCATAAACGAAGTGATCAACATCATCTATCATAAGGTTTGTAATAGTACCAGGGTTACTCTTTTCAAGCATATGGAAGTATGCTGGTAGCATTGCATATCCATCTTCCGCCGATCCTTTTGCTTTATCCAAAGCAAAGCTTTGTGCTCTCCATGCTTTCATATAGCTAACTCTTACCCTATAATGATTGTACATGTCATCTATAATGTCTCATGGGCCATAATCTCTTTTAGCATTCTCATATATTTCTTTGATTGAATCAGCAATGAACATTGAAGTAGCATATCAGTCATTTTTTGTTTGAGCCTGTGAGTTGTAGGAATGATTTTTTATCAATTTTGTGACACAAAAAAATGGCATCCTGTTGATCTGATTTGCTCGAATACACCAATCACATGAATTGTTAAGGCATGTGATCTTAATCATTTTTGTGGTTGATCTTTTCACCTTCAATGCAAATGTTTCAGTTATTGCCAATCTTGATACTTTCTTCTTTAAGTCATCTTTGCTTTCATAAATTTGACCAAGCTCTAGCCCAATGTTTGCTATTTCATTTCCTTGTTGTAGACTGACGTCACTTCTATCTTCAGTTGGTGGACTTCTTCCTTCATTTCATGGGCTTATTCCTTCATTTGGTGCATTTTCATTAATACCAATCTCAAGTATTCTTTCTTTCAATGTTATACACAAGTGGGTTGGCACTAATTTTTGCACGCAGCAATATTCCATGAAGTACCTCACATCATGATCATTTTTCACCTCCACATATGTGTTGTCCATCTCAATTATGGTGTATACCAATTCCAGTTCACAGTTGAGTTCTAATATCTGACATATTTTTTGTAAGAGTTCAAGGAAGCCAATATTCTTGGAAATGTAAATAGCTTTTGCCTTTCCTCCTCTGTACACAAGACAATTTTCGTTCTCAATCCAATTGCCACCATACTTGAGCAATATCCTAACTTCTGAAACACCTAGAATTCAATATATCGCTTTTCATTAAGTAATTTTGAACATCAATAATTGGACAAGTAAAGTTGAATGAAAAAGATTGAAGGGAAATTACCAAAAATAGCACCCCCCAAAATTATAATAACAAAACTAGCAACCCCTTGTGTTCAATTAGAATTGAACGTTTAATATTGAACGTTCAATATTCAATTTGAACGTAAAATATTGAACGTTCAATATTAAATAGGTCTAATTGTCGTCATTCAATTCTAATTGAACGGATAATATTGAATGTTCAATATTGAACGAGTCTAAATTATCGTCGTTCAATTTTAATTGAACACAGGGGTGCTAGTTTTGTTATTATAATTTTTAAGGGGTGTTAGTTTTGTTATTTTCCCAAGATTGAATGAATAAAATCGAACAAAAATTGATCAAGTAAATTTGAACAACAAGGACTAAACGAGAACAAATTATTTGATTAAGTAGAACATTTGAACAAGAAAAAACAATCAACATTTAAAAGAGAAATATCGAAGAACAATAATAGGATTAGAAAAATTGAACAATAATATTTGAACAACAATAATTGAACGAGAAAATTTATACAACAATATTTGAATGAAAAAAATTGAACAACAATATTTGAACGAAAAAATAATATTTGAACGAGACAACGATAAATTAATTGTCTTAAGAATAAATTGAAAGTAATATCAAACCTTTTGACCTTCAAAATTCCTAAAACTTTCATAAAGCATGATTGAAAGTAATAAATCGAACTACGATAATTGAACAAGAAAAATTAAACAACAATAATTGAACGAAACACAATTGAACAACAATAAAAAGTAATTGAACAACATTGATATTCACTTAACCTACTAAGCAACACCGAAAGATGGGGAATTTTATTCAATCTTCTCTTAATTGATGGACAATGACTATACCAGCAAAGAAACAGAGCGCACCTACTAAAGGTAGTAGTTACGCTTCATTTACTTCAACTCCTCATATTTAAACTTTAAAAAATGCTAGAAACCCAAGTTCATTTAAGCAATAAAACAAAGCTGCGTCTAATTATAGGTAATTCCACCTTACGATTTACGCTTGGTATAATAATAAGCAGTTGTCTCTACTCTTAATAATAACGTGCTGTTATAAAAAAAAGTCATAATGTGCTAAAACAAAACAGCAAGGCATATGGTGACGTTGATGAAGTTTCCAATACTAGTTCAAAACATATGGCTTAATCTGAATAGAATTTGAACAGAGTTGCCAAACAGATAAAACGTCACACACAAACTTGTTACTGAATTTAGTTAATTTAGGTTTGTTTTCATCCTTCTCTTCTTCATCATATTGGGAAACATAACAAATTCTGTTAAACTTAAGTGAAGCTTCTCCTTCACTCAACTTCTTAACAAAACACAACGCAACGCAGGCTACAAAGAATTCCAAGAGATTGACAAAGAAAGGAAAAAAATGAGACCAATAAGAGACATTTCTTCAAGGATGAACCAAAAAAAATTGAACAACAATAATCGAACGAGAAAAATTGAACAATAATACTTGAACGAAAAAAATTGAACAACAATAACTGAATGAGAAAAAAAAAAGCACAAAATCCAAATTGAAGGAAAGGAGAACATTCAAAATCCAAAGGAAACTAACCTAACAACTCAATTACTTGTCTTAGGAATAAATTGAAAGTAATATCAGACCTTTTGACCTTAAAAATTCCTAAACCTTCTATATTTTTTTTCTTCATCATCATAATAATATATGTACCTAATCTTGTCTTTTACATTACACACTATAAACATATGAGTTTGTTGTTGATAGCCAGTTATGTCACATTACATAGTAATCTAGTTTGTATAATATTATAATATTTGTTTAATAATATTGTTGGTGGTTTTCTGTTGTGAACAATAATTGAACAGGTGTATAGAAAATTAAGAGCTAATAAAATTAAGCTATATAGTAGAGAAACAGAACTCACACCTTGAGATAACCAAGTGACAGTTTATATATTAATCAGAGAAAAAAGAAAAAAATTGAACAAGAATAATTGAATGTTAAAAATCGGACAATATAAATTGAACAAGAAAATCGAACAATAACTGAACAAAAAAAAATGAAACAACAATTGAACGATAAAAATTGAAAAATTGAACCATAACAATACAATTTGAGTCCTACAATACTAATTGAACAAGTTAAATTAGAGTTACCTGTCCAAAACAATTTGTACATATTCCAAATAAAATATGATCAAGATCAAGCTAAGAAGTTTAACTAGTACTGAATATTAAAATTGAACTAGTACAATCAAACAAATAACCTAGATTCTTATTTTGGAAGCATAATATTACTAGAAACAACAAGCTTTGTCATATAAAGATCATCAAACAAATACTGTTCACTCTTTCTTGCAATTAAATTAGAAAAATTGAGTCCTACAATACTAATTGAACAAGTTGAACTACAGTTACCTGTCCAAAAGAATTTGAACATATTCCAATCAAATGCAGGAAATCAGCCACAACACAATAACAAAATTTTGTGCAAGTGAAATCAATAACATAAATATTAAAGAGATTTGAAAGCACTTGCAAATTTTAAAGGAAGTCATTGTTAATCAGTATCAGATTTTCTCAATAATGCAGGCTTCAAATTTGAGCGAAGGAATAGCTTAGAATCTATCTGAAAAAACACATAAATTTGAGCAAAGGAACAGCTTAGAATCAACCTGAGAAACTTGAACGAACATTGTGGAATCAAGCTCTCTTGATCTTAAACGAAAATAATTTGTAAACATTAATTTACTATTCCTTACCTCGTGCAATTTTAGGATTTTCTCCGTTGAAGTTGAATGAATCTGGCGACGTAACGTATGCCGGCAAAATTAACAAATCTGGTGAGCGCCGAGTAAGGAGCACACAAAAACTCGGCGAGAGATGATTCGATGAAACTGGTGAGGTGTCTCCGATGAAGGTGAGGGGAAGCGATGCTCATGACGAATGGCGGCGAAGGTAACGAATGCCGGACGAGAATGAGGGCGTCTGACTTCTGTGACGAGCAAGAGAAGTGCCGAGTGAGAGTGCCGACTGAGAGTGAGAGTGAAAGTGAGAGCGAGAGTGACAAGTGAGAGGAGAGGTGTGAGGCTGAGGGGTTTAGTATTGGGTCAGGGGTAATTTACGTATTATCATTTTTATTTTACTTAAAATTTATTTAGGAGTGCTAGTTTTGCAATAATATGTTTTAGGGGTGTTATTTATGTTATTTTCCCTAAAATATAAGCATTTTATATTAAATAGTATGTTATAGCAACAAATTTTAAAAATAAGTTATAATTTAATTTCAATAATTAGAGAAAGATAACTCGTAACTTTTTAAATTAAAATTGTTCGATCATAAAAAATTTGAATTAAATTAATTCATTTAAACTTTTATAATAATAATAAATAATTAAGGGTAAAGATATTGTCACAAATACTTTTGTTATTGTTATAATAAAAGTGTATGAATTTACTATTATATCATTATAATTAATTATACATAAGTGCCATTTTTGTTGGTAAAATTGACATCAATTAAAAGTAGTTGTGGTAATAACAATTTTGGTTGCGGTAATATTGCCACCCTTAAATTTTTTTTTTTAATTTTAGTAATAAAAGGTGAGAATTTCATTGAATAAGAAGTATAGTTACAATCTAAAACATTACCAAATACATCACATATTCAAATAAAAGGTCAAAACTAGATATTATTACAGTTTGCTAGTTTTGTCTTTGTTTCGCCACCATTAATTAATGATATAACTGATCATTTTTAAATTAATTTTAATATAAAATTTAAAAATATAATATCAATCAAACAATAATTAAATACAATTATATTTATAATAATAAGTATCATTAATCACTACAACAAAGAATTACAGGTATAAGTAAAATATAATTAGCATTGGAAAATAATTTTCAAGCATTTATTTATATTTTAAATACGTTTTCTAATCGGTATTGAAAAAAATTCTGGTCTTTTATAAAACATTCAGCTTGTTTGGCCATTTTTTACAAAAATTGTTTTGATGAACAAAAAACATGCTTATCAAAGCGTTTGGGAAATTATTTTATGAGTTTGTTTCAAAGTATCAAACAATATTAAAACCAATAGGTTTTAATTGGTTAAAATATAATTAGTATAAAATATTTGAGTGATAATTAACATAGGCTATGACATTATGTAGAATCATTTAATAAATATATTGTTTTGTATTTAATTATTTATAAATATATAATATTTTATTTAATTGTTTAAATCATTTTGGGTTTGTTGGTTGTAAGGTTTATTTTGTATTGGCAATTTTCGTGGACAAAATGTTTGACTGTAATCTAGAATAGGAATTCACCGATTAATCAGACGATACATGATGATGGATTCACCAAGCTTGCAACGCCCATATGACAGGTATAATATTCTATCATGCATACATCTTCACACAAATGAGCACGACACTTAGTATGGATCGTAATGAAAAAATAACTTGTGCTTTTAATTAGTCGATCGATCGAGTATATTGTTAGATCGATCGAGTGGTCGATCGATCGAGTGTGGAACGACATCGATCTAGGTGCTCTCGGGTTGAGCTAGATCGATCGATCAATCTGGTCGATCGATCGAGCATTGGATCGATCGATCGAGCCAGTCGTTAGATCGATCGAGACAGTTTTTCACTTCTACTAGAACTCCTTTTTAATTTGACCCATATGTTACTTTTACCAATTTGACTCATTTAATATTGAATGCAAAATCCTTATATGAGTATAATTGTTGTGAAAGTTAGAATCATTGTATGAGTAGAATTGTTGTGAAAGCTGAAATCATTGTATGAGTAGAATTCTTCTGAAAGCAAAATTCTTATATGAGTAGAATTGTTGTGAGAGTGAAATCCTTGTATGAATAGAATTCTTGTGAGAACTAAATCCTGATTTGAGTAGAGCTTCAGTCCATTACAAATCCTCTTTCAAGTTAAATTGGACTCTATATAAGTGATGCTTGCTTGTGCATAATTTAATAACCACATTGATCTAATATTTTCATATCTGATTTGTGCTTTTAACTTCTTCTCTTCATCTTTCATGATATTGAGCTTTATATGATTGTTCTAGATTTTGCTAGCTGATTTAGATTTTACATCGTATGCTGTTGAATCTGCTAGTTAGGATTGTTCATTATTTAAATCCGCTCTAGGACACACTTTGCACTTGTGTTATTGTGCTAACGTTTCAGGTGAGGTGTTCGGTATTTCGTGTGACTCGAAATTACCGAAGGTGACGGGTTCGATTGATCTTGTGTGACTCAAGTAGATCGGAACGTTGGTCTGGATCCAGACATCTAGCTATTGGAGGCTGTGAAAGGAGCGACAGCTCGTAAGTAAATTACAGAAAGGGGGATCTATCTGCGACGGGTAGTTCTGGACTCTATGGTTGTAATTGAACATTGATTTTCATAGTGGATAGTTAGGTGGTCCGGTGGTCCGGTGGACTGGTGGTTTTCCTCTTAGGTCATTGTTGTGGCCTAGGTTGTTTCCACCTAAAAATATCGTGTGTTATTTTTATTCCGCATTTTATCTTTACACGCGATTGCATGTCTGGCCGTTGTGATTAGATTACATATTTAATATTTGTTAAAAATTGAAAATAACCTATTCACCCCCCCTCTAGGCTTATTTGATCCGTGATTAAAAACTTTCAATTGGTATCAGAGCGGGTCACTAGATATACTTAGTGTTGCCTAGGACCTTATTATGGATCATCTGAGAGAGAATTTTTCTACAACCCGTCCACCTTACTTTGATGGGTCTAATTACCCATATTGGAAAGCTCGTATGAGAGCCTTTTTACGTTCCTTAGATGAAAGTGTTTGGAACTCTGTGCTTTATGGTTGGGAACCACCTACGGTTACCAAGGATAATGTAGTCACACTTAAACCTAGAATAGATTGGACTCCTCAAGATAAGATTGGTAGTGGATGGAACCAAAAGGGTATCAATGCTATTTTTAGTGCTGTGTCGCCGGATGAATTCCGACGTATTTCTAATATTAAAACTGCTAAGGCTGCTTGGGACACTTTAGAGGTTGCCCATGAGGGCACGTCCCAAGTTAAACGAACAAAACTTCGCATGCTAGCTACTAAGTTTGAAAATCTTAGAATGGAGGAGGATGAAACATTTTCTGAGTTTTATGCTAATTTATGTGATATTGCTAACTCGTGTTCAAATCTTGGAGATAAAATTGATGAACGCAGGTTGGTTCGAAAAGTCTTATGCTCATTACCAGAACGCTTTCAAGCAAAGGTTACAGCAATAGAGGAAAGGAAAGACATTGACACCATCAAGATTGAAGAACTCGTTGGTTCAATTCAAACATTTGAGATGAATCTTCGAACACCCAAAAGGAACATTGGTATTGCTCTTAAAACTACCAATGATGATGATGGTGATAGTGATGATGATATAGAAGATGAAGATCTACTCACCCTAGCTAGAAAACTCAAGAAAATGTTGAACAGAAAGGATCTACAGATTAAAGAAAAATCAAGAGATCGTAAGGGAAGAGAATTCGCGCCAATGAGTTCAGAAGGTAAGAAAACTAAACCCAATGGACCTAAATGTTTTGAATGCAATGGTTTTGGTCATTATGCAGCTGAGTGTGCCAACAAGAAGAAGAAGACAAGAAAAGCTTTCAATGCTACCCTGAGTGATACAAAAAGTGATGAAGACCAAGCTAGTAGCTCAGAAAATGTTAACTCTAACTACGTAGCTTTTACAGCAACTGTTGGTGAATACTCCAGTGAGTCAGACCTTGACTTAGATGATGAGGGAAGTAAATCTATTCTTGCTAAATTTAATGCAAACAGTTTTGAAGAATTATTTATTGATTTAATTAAATGCAAGAAAGAAAAAGATAAACTACTCATAACTGTAACAAAACTGAATGAACGAATCAACTCACAAGATCTTAATTTGTCAGTTTTAGAGAAAGAAAAATTGAATTGTCTGAACATATTGACAAGTTGAGTTTGAGTCTTGCAGGTATCAAACAGGAAAATTCAAAGCTTGTGCAGGAATTGGAGCAATCAAATGAAACAGTGAAGAGATTAACAATTGGAGCTGAACGACTAGACAAGATGTTGAGCATTGGTAAGCCTTTCGGTGATACACGTGGACTTGGATTCTTAGATGAAAGCTGTACACCTTCTACTTCAAAAACTACATTTGTAAGGTCTTCTAATTCTACTTCTATTGCTACTAATTTTGCACAAACACCCACTACAGCTGTAGTAACTAAAACTGTTAAGTTTGTGCCTGTTTGTCATCATTGTGGTAGAAAAGGCCATATTCGACCTAAGTGTAGATTTTTTATGAATGCTCTTCGATTTAATGATCATCTTCATGCTTATAGGTATAGAACTCATAATTATCATCCTACCATGCATATGTTGAATTTGAATAGGAAAGATGAGTCTAAGAGTATGTTTTTAAAACCTAATGCAATTAAGTCTCAACCCAAAAACATAGAGAAATCAAAATTCATGAAAATTTGGGTTAGGAAAGATTGCATGTTTCCTATCAATTGATCACTTTTGCTAGACCACCTAGGTACTTTTGTTTGAGTGCTTAAATGACCCTAGGTGAGTATTTTCATATGTTTACTTTGTTTTTGTTGTTAGATTTTTTTTTGTTATTATTTAAAAAAAAAAAAAGGGAAACAAGGTATTAGATTCAAATAATGCTTATACTTATACAACTTTACCTTTTGTGGCTTATTTTGATTCTCATTGTATATTCTATGCTACAATTCAAAATTTTGCACATATTTACATTGTTCCCATGTGATGACACTATTGACTGAACTTATTCACACACCGACTGAACACTCATGTATGTCATTGGTGAAATTTATGATTAATTTTGAAAGACTCTAAGACTTGAGCTAATCTTGACTGCGAAATTATATTGCGTTCTATTTCTTATTTTTTAAAATATTTCATCTTAGGGAGATAACTAGTATTGAGAGGGCTACCTACTATGATGTGTGAAGCTACTGTAGTGAGCAGAGAGGGCTACCTCATAACTAGTGTGAAAGTCATCATATTAGATTTATGGCTCGTACATGTTTAAAAAAAATGGTAAATAAAATAAAAATTTAGTTGAGAAATTTTATTTGGCATATACAGAAAGAAAGAGCAAAAAAGTTCTTTTGATAGATATATTTCATTATGTAAGAATGAAGACTCAATTATGATTTAGCATGATAGATGAAATTATTTTCTTTTGAGTCTCTTAAAATTGGTCATAAATGAATTTATTGAAATACAAGTGGAGTTCACACTGTATACTACTTTAAGTGAATGTCAATATGCCATTATATGTGTTAGTGTGCTTGTGTGACCTATTTATTTTGCTAATACAATGAATGATCAAAATTTAAGCAAAAATAATTTTTCAATTGGTTGTATGCTTATTAGTCTTAAATGAGTTTATTGCTTTGTTGGTCAAAAATAAAAATAAAAAAATAAAAAAATCTTTTTTAAATTTGTTTTTTCGTCTAGAGAGTCATAGAACTTAAGGGGAGTCATTGTATACATATTTCATTATTCTTCTTTTGACTTATGCAATTCCTCCTACATGCTTTGGACATATACATGTGTGATCTCATTTGCATTTTTAGCCCACTTCAATAATTGTTTTATGAGTTGTCAATTTCGTATGACAAAAAGGGGGAGAAATATTCATGTTGCTATGGAGATTGGATTTAGGGGGAGATGTTGCATTTATTAGTTGTGGGGGAGAAAGATTCATGTTGCACATACACTACATTTCATTCGCATCTTTATGTACACTGAACTAATAAACAATGAGGCTTTCAAGCCAAATTTGTGTGCTATTTGTTTGTCTAACTTCAGTGGACCGAGCGTATCAAGTATCAAGCGAAGATGGTCCATCAGATCATAGACAGTCCACTATGTAATTGATGTAATGATATTATAACTATGAGCGTTATGTAGTGAGAGAGTGGTTTTGTCACACGAAAATGCCAAAGGGGGAGATTGTAAGGTTTATTTTGTATTGGCAATTTTCGTGGACAAAATGTTTGACTGTAATCTAGAATAGGAATTCACCGATTAATCAGACGATACATGATGATGGATTCACCAAGCTTGCAACGCCCATATGACAGGTATAATATTCTATCATGCATACATCTTCACACAAATGAGCACGACACTTAGTATGGATCGTAATGAAAAAATAACTTGTGCTTTTAATTAGTCGATCGATCGAGTATATTGTTAGATCGATCGAGTGGTCGATCGATCGAGTGTGGAATGACATCGATCTAGGTGCTCTCGGGTTGAGCTAGATCGATTGATCAATCTGGTCGATCGATCGAGCATTGGATCGATCGATCGAGCCAGTCGTTAGATCGATCGAGACAGTTTTTCACTTCTACTAGAACTCCTTTTTAATTTGACCCATATGTTACTTTTACCAATTTGACTCATTTAATATTGAATGCAAAATCCTTATATGAGTATAATTGTTGTGAAAGTTAGAATCATTGTATGAGTAGAATTGTTGTGAAAGTTAGAATCATTGTATGAGTAGAATTCTTGTGAAAGCAAAATTCTTATATGAGTAGAATTGTTGTGAGAGTGAAATCCTTGTATGAATAGAATTCTTGTGAGAACTAAATCCTGATTTGAGTAGAGTTTCAGTCCATTACAAATCCTCTTTCAAGTTAAATTGGACTCTATATAAGTGATGCTTGCTTGTGCATAATTTAATAACCACATTGATCTAATATTTTCATATCTGATTTGTGCTTTTAACTTCTTCTCTTCATCTTTCATGATATTGAGCTTTATATGATTGTTCTAGATTTTGCTAGCTGATTTAGATTTTACATCGTATGCTGTTGAATCTGCTAGTTAGGATTGTTCATTATTTAAATCCGCTCTAGGACACACTTTGCACTTGTGTTATTGTGCTAACGTTTCAGGTGAGGTGTTCGGTATTTCGTGTGACTCGAAATTACCGAAGGTGACGGGTTCGATTGATCTTGTGTGACTCAAGTAGATCGGAACGTTGGTCTGGATCCATACATCTAGCTATTGGAGGCTGTGAAAGGAGCGACAGCTCGTAAGTAAATTACAGAAAGGGGGATCTATCTGCGACGGGTAGTTCTGGACTCTATGGTTGTAATTGAACATTGATTTTCATAGTGGATAGTTAGGTGGTCCGGTGGACCGGTGGTTTTCCTCTTAGGTCATTGTTGTGACCTAGGTTGTTTCCACCTAAAAATATCGTGTGTTATTTTTATTCCGCATTTTATCTTTACACGCGATTTCATGTCTGGCCGTTGTGATTAGATTACATATTTAATATTTGTTAAAAATTGAAAATAACCTATTCACCCCCCCCCCCCCCCCTCTAGGCTTATTTGATCCGTGATTAAAAACTTTCAATGGTAAATAATTTATGTTGTGTCATTTTTCTTGGAAGCATATAATATTTTGTAATCAGTCATGTTTATATTAGGTTTATGAATTGTCAACTCAAGAAACAATAAATTAAAATACATACTTTAAATTAAAAATAACTTCTTAATTTTATTTAGTATTATAGTGTTTATTTCAGGTTATACTAAGGACCATAAAAAAGAAAAAAAAAAAAAAAAAAGATGTAACTTGAGAATAAATATAAACTTGTAAAAAGAAATTCATCATAAGGTTTTGAGCTCTAATTTTTATAAAATATGTTATTATTTGTGTATATTTTGTTCCTAAATGTGTAAAAATTATTGTAAAAAATAGATTAAAGATATTCATACAACTTTTATTAATGTCTGAATTGTTTATTATAATCTTATATTTAATTACACTTTATTGTTATTAATACTAAATAAAATTATTATTAATGAAATTTTATAATTGTGGCAATAAAATATTATTTAGATAATCAATAAATATATGTGTGGTTTAGTTTGTAAACGAGTTAATATATCTTAGAATATATAAAAAAAATAGTTATAATTTTATAGAGTCTAGCTTTAAGTTAAGTATTTGTGTTTTGATTTTACATATTTTTTACAAAGCGATATATTTATATAAATTATATGATACCAAATATTTATATTTATATAAATCATATGATAACTAATATTTAAATGTGTGAGTTTAATCTTGATATTATTATTGTGCATATTTTTTAATTACAAAATGATGCTTTAAAATTCACTTTCTCAAATATCTAGTATAATTTAACTTTTATCACTACAACAAAACTGATCTTTAGTCTCGGAAAATTGGCCACGATTTTACAAAAAACCGAGGCTATAGGTTTTTGGTCACGGTCTTCTTAAAACCGTGACCATAGTGTATATATATAATCTCGGTTTTTAAAATAACCGTGACCATAAGTGAAGTTATGAAAACAGAAAAAATTTATAGCCACGGTTTTTAAATAACCGTGACCTTAACGTATAATATAGTCTCGGTTTTTTTAAAACCGTGACCCAAAGTTTTTTTTTTTTTTAGTTAAAATCAAAATACTGCCTTATAATATATATAAAAAAAAAAAAAAGAGGAACCTAACTCACATAACGCACTGGCGAAATCCCGAGTACCTGCTTGAGAGAGTCTCCGCCAACGTACCAGCCGCCAACGTCCACCCCACTCCCAGCCGAGCTCCTCCAGCCCACTTCCAGCCTCTATCGCCGTGCCTCCTCCCAGCCGAGCTCCTCCAGCCCACTCCCAGCCTCTATCAACGTACCAGCCTCTGAAATTTTTTTTGTTTGCTCCTCTGTCGCTGAATACCCAGAGGAAGAATTGGGTTTTGGGAGAGTCAGATTCGAGCGCACTGAGAACAGAAGAAGCAAAGTCGGATTGGGTTTCCTGTGTTTCCTGTGTTGAGCTTGTGTATTCTGGTCTCTGAATAATTGGAATCAAGTGTGTTGATGAAGCTGTTCTTTTGATATTTTTTTATATAATTTTTTTGAAGCTTCTTGTTCGCAATTCTGTGCTTTAACATAGTAAAACCTCAATGTATGTTTGGCCTATTTTAGCTCTTGGTTCTATCAAACTCTTTTAAATACAATTATTCTGATTCTGTGGCTGTTGTACAGATGGATTTGGAGAGAATGGAAAACCAGCATGCGGTGATGAAGCTGCGATTCCCTCAAATGCAACTCTTCAGGTCACTCTTGAGTTGGTATCGTGGAAAACTGTTTCAGGTCACTTTTTTTGTTAGTAGGTTTGTGACACTGTGAGTTTAATTGTTTTTGTTCTTCTCTTATCCAGAGGCAAAAGGGAATTGTGTTATTGAATTCCATGATGTTATTCTGAGAGGAACAGGTACAGGTTCTACATTGTTTGTCTCTGTCTGTTGAAACTTTGGTGAAATTGTTTTTTTTTTTTTTTCGGTTCTTGATTTATTTTTATGTAATTTGGAATGTTCTTGGATGCCCTTTTTGATGTTCCTACTATTGTTTTCTCAGGTGCAGCTTCTAAGTGGATTCAGAAAGTTGAGTTTGCAGCAGTCATAAGTCATAACAATGCAGCTTTAAGATGCATTGATTTGTTGTTTTAATTAAGACATGATGAATGGGCGTAGGCACTCAGTTGATATTCCCATCTCAAAGGCTCTTGTTTCTTTGCGGAGGGTGAGGTCTCTGAGGGATCCATCAACTCATTCTATGAGCAAATTCTCTACCTTGGTTGAGAATGTGAACTGGGAAACCAATTCCACTAGTGGAATTTCTTTGCAATTTCTTGATTCTTGTCCAGACATTACTGATAGAAAAAGTCATGCTTCGAGGCCAAATGATTTCTGTCTATACGGACAGAGAGGTCATTTTGTGGTAGTGGTTGCACTTTTGTATCAAACTATTAATGACGCATGCATTGCCTTTTTCAGAAAAATATTTGCAAGAATGTTGGCCAACTGTGAAATCTGCCTTGAAAGAGCATGGTATTGCTGGTGAACTGAATTTGGTAAGTAATTGGGAGTATAGGAATTTGTTGATAGAAGTTTATGGTTTGGTTTTCTGTACTGGTTGATCACCTTTGATATTAAATAACTATTAAATAACAATGCAGGAAAAAAAAAGTGAATAGAAAAATGTTTTACAATGTAATCTTTCAAATGCAATTGGAAAAAATAAAACTTGTGAAGCTAAGTGCACTCGTTTGTCATTTGTATAGCATGCAAATGCCCTGTTTCTATGCTCATGTTTAAAACAGATACGGTTTGGTCTAATGACTGTGATTCCAAATTCTAAAGGACAGGTCAAAGGTTCAAGTAATATCACAAATTATAAACAGATACGGTTTTGTTGGAATGTGTATATTTTTTTTACTTATTTTTTGCCTCCATAATTCCACTTATTTTGGTCCGCAAAAAATTTCACTTATTTTTTTTTACTGCAGGCGCTTGAAATACTGACAAGTTGTTACATTCTGGTTCAAGTAATTATTATTCCTATGCATTTTCAGTTGAAAATCAAGTTACACCTTTTTTTTGCCTCCATAATTATTATTCCTATGGAAGATATGAAGCTGGAAGGCAGAAAATTTGGTAACTCATCTTTCAGGATACGCATTTTCCTCTTTGAAATTCTTTTAAGCTTGCAGCTCATTGTGTTTATTTTAATTTTCTTTGTGCTATAAGCTTTTTTCTTGTCCCACATTCTGCTATAAAGAATTGGGCCTAACATAGAGACAAACGCCTCCATAACCTTCTATCTGAACTTGCTTTGCGTCTATATCTATATTGTTTGGTTTCTAATCAAAGTTTGCTGATTTTGGAAATATGTTGTGCAGGTATGTTGGTCAATGTTGTCATTCCACGTCCAAGAGTTGATGGTCAACCGTCGCCGGGAGCTAATACTTTAAATTAGTTTAATTTCATATATGTACGTTTAATTATTAGTATTGTAATTATTATATGACACTCTATAATGTGTCATTAATTTTGAAACAATCTGGGCATTAATATTTATAATTTAAACCTAATTCGGATCGCATGAAATGTAATCGCTATATTAGTTTCAATAATATATTTTTGGATATGAATGTTGCATTTATAATATTGAAAAAACAGGTATTTAAATTTATTAAAATGCTAAAAATAGGTGCCACTGTTTTGAAATGAACATTACCTATAGTCACGGTTTTTGAAAAATCGAGACCAAAAGTGCCGAAATATCACGAAATGAACATTACCTATGGTCTCGATTTTTGAAAAAACCGAGACCATAGAATTGTATAAGGTCTCGGTTTTTACAAAGACCGAGACCATAGGTATTACATATGGTCACGGTTTTTTGAAAAATCGAGACCTAAAGTGAACAATTGGTCACGGTCTATGAATAACCGTGACCATATCATATATCTACGGTCACGATTTTTAACCGTGACCATAGGTCATAGTCTACGGTCTCTCCTTCTTAGGTCACGGTTTTTAAAACCGTGACCATAGGTCTACAGTCACGGTTTTTAACCGTGACCATATGCCAGTTTTGTGGTAGTGTATAAAGAAAAAAATTTCATTTATAAATGAGTCAATATATCTTAAAATATATGAAAAATAGTTATAACTCTATAGTATAACGTAAGTTTAAATATTAGCATTGTAATTATGCACATTTTTTTTTTTTTTACAAAATAATATATTTATATAAGTTATATGATACAAAATATCTATATTTATATAAGATATATGATACTCAATAGTCAAATGTGAGTTTGGTCTTTATATTAATATTCTATATTTTTTTTATTACAAAATGATGCTTTAAAAATTATGTTTTTAAATCTCTCATATAACTTGGCTCTTATGGAGGGAAAAAAAAAAAAAGACAACGACTAAAAGTGAGTAAACTGTGGCAATAAATTTTATTTAGATAATTAATTAACTTATACATGATTTGGTTTATAAATTGAGTTAATATATTTTAAAATATAAAAAAATAAATAGTTATGACTCTATAATCTAGCTATAAATTTAAATATTGATATTTTGATTATACACATTTTTTTAAAAAGTGGCATATTTATATAATATGATGCCGAATATTCATATTTATTTATGTTATATAATACTTAATATCTAATATGTGAATTTGGTCTTCATATTATCATTGTGTACATTTTTTAATTAACAAATGACGCTTTAAAATCATTTTTCCAAATTTACAGAAAAATTTTGCTTTTATAGAGAAAAAAATTTAATTCGTACATGAGTCAATATATTTTAAAATATAAAGAAAGTAGTTACAATTTTATTTTATCAATAAGTTTAAGTATTAGCATCTATAATCTATATGTGTGAACTTGGTCCTAATGTTATTATTGTGTACATTTTTTAATTAAAAAATGATGCTTTAAAAATTATTTTCCCAAATTCCTAGAATAATTTTGCTTTTATAAAGAAAAAAATTTAATTCGTAAATGGTCAATATATTTTAAAATATAAAGAAAGTAGTTACGACTTTATAATATATCTATAAATTTAAGCATTAATATCGTCAATATACACAATTTTGTTTTTATAAATGATATAATTACATGAGTTATGTAATAACAAATATTAATATTTATATAAAGTGTATGATACCTAATATTGAAACGTGTAAGTTTCATCTTTAATTAATGTTATATGTATTAAGTTGTTATATGTATTAAGTGACATATCAATTATTAATTTAATATAAAATTAATAATGTGAGATTATGAAGCAATTGTGAGACAATTATTAATTAACAGGGTCAATTAAATTACTTTATATAAATTAATATATAGTAATAAAAAAATATTTTTTTAATTTAATATTATTCTGCAAAGTGTAAAAAAAAAGTGTTTGATACGACAACAACGAAAACGAAAGCCAAAAACCATTGCTTTTTATATAGATAAAAAATTTTAAATGATATAATTATATAAGTTATGTGATAACAAATATTCATATTTATATAAAGTGTATGATACCTAATATTTAAACGTGAAAGTTTCATCTTTAATTAATGTTATATTTATTAAGTTATTATATGTATCAAGTAAGATATCAATTATTAACTTAATATAAAATTAATAATGTGAGATTATGAAGTAATTATGAGACTATTATTAATTAACATGGTCAATTAAATTAATTTCTATATATTAATATATAGAGATAATTTTTTTTAATTTAATATTATTTTGCAAAGTGTAAAAGAAAAAAAAAAAAAAAAGTGCACTACGACGAAGATGAAAGTCGAAGCCATACTACGGCTTTTTATATTACTATAGATAGATATAAAGTGTATGATACCTAATATTTAAACGTGTAAGTTTCATATATAATTAATATTATATGCATTAAGTTGTTATATGTATCAAGTAACATATAAGTTATTGATTTAATATAAAATTAATAATGTGAGATTATGAAATAATTATAAAACTATTATTAATTAACAGGGTCAATTAAATTACTTTCTATAAATTAATATATAGTGATAAAAAAATATTTTTTTAATTCAATATTATTTTGCAAAGTGTAAAAAAAAAAAAAAAAAAAAGTGCACTACGACGACGACGAAAGTCAAAAGCCAAACCACGGCTTTTTATATTACTATAGATAGATATAAAGTGTATGATACTTAATATTTAAATGTGTAAGTTTCATCTTTAATTAATATTATATACATTAAATTGTTATATATATTAAGTAACATATTAATTATTGATTTAATATAAAATTACTAATGTGAAATTATGAAGTAATTATGAAACTATTATTAATTAATAGGGCTAATTAAATTACTTTCTATAAATTAATATATCGTGATAAAAAAATATTTTTTTAATTTCATATTATTTTGCAAAGTGTAAAAAAAAAAAAAAAAAAGTGCACTACAACGAAAGTCGAAAGCCAAACCATGGCTTTTTATATTACTACTAGGTTGGCGATCACGTGCAATGCACGTGATCTGTTGAGAAATTTCATTTATTTTATTAAAATTAAACATATATTTTTTTAGGCTAAAAATAAAATTTTATATACGAAAAAAGTTATGTCATATAATTAATTCTAATATTATTTATCATATTTTCAATATATATATATATATCCTGCTAGTAATTAAAATAGTTAAAAATCGTATGAAAGCTCGTGATATGCACATGCTCCATTTTTAAAATTAATTTAATTTTTGTAATTATTAAATAAAAATAATACAATTAATATAAATATAAAATCTAAAAAATAATTATCAATTTCATAATCGCATAACTGTTGTGTCTCTTGAATTATATGGACAAAATATATGCATATGTGCAATAATATAATTATATAAGTATTTAATTGTTGAAAAGAAATAAAACAATATAAAAAATAATTAAACCACTTATATATAAAAAAAAGTTATTGACCTAAATAATAATGTTTAAATAATAAAGAACAATAACTTTTTAATGAATCAATAAGTTGAATAATATCTATGTATAATTTGTTTATTTTAAATATTATACTTTAAAAATAAAATTAGATGTAAAAATTAAAAATTTAAACTTTATAATGAGACTAAATTATAAATAATGAAGTTTTTCAATATAATAATTTTAATATATATACTTAAAAGTTACGTGTATTTATTATAAATTTATTGTTTGCTAAGTAGTACTTATGTATTAAGTCATATATTTGAAAATTTTAATTTTTAAATTAAAATATCACATACATATATAAAATTGAATTTGAAATTTTTAAATGTAATTTTATTTTTTTTATTTGTAACAATAGTATTAATCATTCTTAAATGTAAAAATTAAATTGTAATATTTTTTTTTATTAATTAGAATATGCAAAATAAATATGTTAATTAACTTAATATAATAGGGAGATATAAACCCCATTTTGAGCTATTTTAGGCAAATATTATTTTTCTTATTATGCTAGTTGATTTATATTATATCAATAAAGACTTATTTAAATAAGTAATATTTTGAAAAAAATTATTTATGTTTAGTTGAGTTAGTATACAATATAATATATTGCATATGTGATTATTATTTTTCTTAATTGTGCTACTTTAGGCAATATAAATAAAACTTATTTATACAATTAATAAATAACAAATTATTTAAATATAATTTAATTCATACATGAGTTAAATAAATGAAATAATAATAATCTTTTAATCAATTAGTAAATTTAAAGTGTCTCATATAATCATATAAGTTTAAAAAATGGTATTATAATGATAGAAATAAATCTTATTTAGGTAGTTAATAAATAAATAAATTAATGTAGACAATTTGATTCATTTATGAATTAGACAAATTATATAATTAAGTATAATTTATTTAAGTATAAATTGACTTCTACATGACTCAAACAAATACTATAGTCATAATTTTATAGTTAAGTAAAAACTATAGAATACATGCTTTATATAAAACATAAGTTCGAAAAATGATTTTATCAATATATACATTTTATCTAATAAAATAATAATAATATTATATGTATTAAAATTTTATATGTATTTAATAATATGTAAGTTATTAATTTAATATAAAGTTAGTAATGAGAGATTATACAGTGATTGTAAGACCACTTAATAATAAATGCTAATCAAAATTACTTCAAATAAATTACTGTATATATCAAATTGTGATAAAATGTTAAATTTAATTTTAATAAAAAAAAAAAGGTCATCTAATAGTAAAACTATAAAGCTAAACCACAGAATTTAATGTATTATTGAAAAAAAAAATATTTAAATATAATTTAATTTATACATGATTTACACAAATAAAATAATCACAATATTATAATTAAGTAGTAAATATAAAATGGCCTATATAATAACATAAGTTTAAAGTCTTAAGATAATAATAGGAATAAAATTTATTTACGTAGTTAAAAAATTATTTAGATAACTTGATTCGTTTATAACTTAAACAAATAACATAATTAAATGTAACTTATTTAAGTATAAATTAACTTGTATATAAGTTAAATAATTGACATAGTCATAATTTTATAGTCAAATGAATATCGTAAAATACCTACATTTACAAAATTAAAGTTCGAGTATTGATTTTATCAATAAACACATTTTATCCAATAAAAGAATAGTAATAATATATGCATCAAATTGTAGTATGCATATAGAGTTAATTAAATTACTTTCTATAAATTAATATATAGTGATAAAAACATATTTTTAAAATTTAATATTATTTTGTAAATTGGAAAAAAAAAAAAAAAAAAAACGAGACAACAACGAAGTCGAAAGCATTTTTTATAATATTGCAAAATTAGTTAACTATTTATTATTTGTTAAAAAATAAAATATTAATTATTTCATGTATCTTGCATTCTTCTTTATTCAATACCATGCTAAACATAAGATTGTATATTTAATCGCTTAGTACGTGATTGCTTCAAACACAATTATGATTTAAATTTATACAATACAATTCAGTCCAATCATATTTATATTATAAAATTTCATGCACTAAATAAGTCTTTAAAGTATTAATTTTATTAGATATAAGTATTATAAAGTTCAAAGATAAAGATATTATGGTTTATTAAAAATAAAAATAATTTATAAATAATTTATTTTTTTTAATATATTAGTTAATTCGTTAAATATTAAAAATTATAAATAAAATTTGAAAACAAGTTTGTCCTTTCTTTATCTTTCCAAAACTATTTCTTCATTATTTTTCTCTGTTCACATTCTATAATTCCATCTCTAAAGTCCTCATAGGTTCAATTCTTTTTCCAACCTCAATTTCTCTTCAATCCTTTGATTTGATTTCTTATCAATTTATGCTTCTCTTTGATAAAAAAAAAAAAGTTACAGAAAACAGAAACACCAGTTCCTTACCCAACCTATGCCCAACTCATCTCCACCAAGCTTGTAGTCGCTGCTGCCTCTTCATCGTCAAGCGACCATGACCACCTTCGCTTGAAACCCACAACCCCAACCCACTTTGGACAACCGAATCACCCCCACCAACACTCGCGATACCCAAAACATCAACCGTATTCCTCACGACCTCACCACCACCTTTGGTTGTGACCCAACCCACGACCCCCTAGCCACCTTTTTGCGACTCCCAAACATCAATTCAGCTCCGACCACCAGCCCATCCCACTTGAAGACCCCTACCCGAGCCTATCCAATAACAACCACCGTCAAAACCCACTGCCAATTGTTGAAACCAAAATGCGTCATCATCCCAGCGTCGCAAATTCACCCATAGCCTCTAGAGGTCATCGCGCCTCCTCCGACTCTAAGCCCATACCCACCTCAGTGACCTTCTCTTCCAACTTCGTTAACTTCCCTGGCTCCTATTTCTTTCAAAACCAGCTACCATCAAATCGCCATCGACACCACCTTCAATTACCCACTTTGTTTGCCACTTACCAGTAACCCATCCCATTTGAATGCATTTCAGATTGAAAAATCGTAATGGTTATTATTGTTTGAAAGCTGTCAACAGGAAGTTAAAGTGATGTGGTCATCAATTGGCATTTTGGAAAAGAGGCACACAGTCGTTCAACTCTTAACCATTGGTACGACGACAACGAGGTTGTTTGCAAAGTGGAAAAAAAAAATACGACAATAAGTAAAAGAAGAGTGCAAAAAAAAAAACCAAAATGTAAAAAAAGAAGAAGCAGGCACGACGACGAAGCCAAAAGCAAACCACGGCTTTTTATATTACTATATACTATAGATATATATATCTATTCTTTTATAAGTTAAAAAAATCACAATTTATACAGGGAGGAATAGCCTTTTATTTTTATTTTAATGAATTGTTTTATGTACACATTTTTTTAACAAAGTTATTATTTTTTAAATGCTCAAATATTGATTATTTTAACTGAGGAGTGGAATAAATAAGAAAAAACGTTGTTACATTTAGAAAAAAGAAAATATTTTTTCATTTACTGATACGTTTTATACAAAAAAAAAAAAAAAAAGTTTAACTTCAAAAATAATTATACAATTAAAATTTTCAATTTAATTAGTTGATTTAATTTTAAATACAATAACGATTTAACTTAAGTTTAAAATAATTTAAATAATGATAGAATAAAAAATAATAACTTTTGCCATGGGCTTGATCTCTAAAATGATATAAAAAAAGATGGAGGATAATAAAATAAGTTTTGTTTCATAAAAAATAACACCCTTTTGCATTATTAAAATAAAATTCTATCAATGAATATTATATTAGTCATAACATTTTTTAAAAATTATATCACATTTTTATGGTAGAAAATCCAACTACGTATTTATATAGTAGGTGAAATTAGTATAGTGTGACATTTGGTTTTGAATGACAGAATATAAATTAAAATCTAAAAAAAAATAATACATAATTAGCATTTGCTAAAATGTTATTATTATTAATTTAATGTATTTAATGAGAAGTAAAAATTATGAATTAAATACTATTAATTAATTTACATTAATTAAAAGGATATCTCTGAATACTCTCATTTTTGTTTTAAATTTTTTAGATGATGGAAACCTTGTAATTAGTGGACTAATAAGGATAATAGTAAATTTATTTCTTAAGAGAAAACTTGCTATTTTAAATAGATATAAATATAGATTTATATTCTACAACTAAAGTTTATCATTTGTTATACATGGATAAAAATCAAATTTATAAAATAAAAGTATTTGTGCAAAAATAAGGATATATAGGATATCTTTCTTCATAATTTTATATTTAGATTAGCCAACAAAAATATATTATTTTAACCTATGAATATTATTTTATAAGTAGTGATATAGTTACTACTCTATTTAATAAAGACAATTACCATTTTATGTTATTATATATAATTATATATGTGCATACATCTTGACAAAAAAAATGTATAAGTATAGAGAAGTATTATGTATAATAAATTTTAAATAGATTTTAAATGAGATGATAGTAAATTTGTTTCCAATGTTTAGTTCGTTATAAAAATGACCGAATACTATTAACTTTTATGTTTTTTTGGGGTCATTTTTATTAAAAACTAATAGCTAAACATCGATGAAAATGACCCAAAAAAAAAAAATGTTAAATGCGTTGGAGTTATTTTTCTAATAAATTAAACAATATGATAATTTAATTACTGATTCTAAATATTAAGAACACAAAATATAATAGAGTCTATCTAATAAAATATTTTCATATAAGTTAAGATTATAATAAATATATAATAAATAATAGTATATTATAATATAGAGACTTTTTTAAAAAATATGTCCCATCAACCAATTATGTCATGCCTTTATTTGGGGGAAAAAAAATCCAATGGCCATGAAGCATGAAGCATTGATTTTGATGAAAAAAATTGAAGCATCGATGAGATATATGAAAATCGGAAAGCTCCATCATTTCCGTGTTTTTATTTTGTTTTTAAGAACATTGAAAACAGATATAAGTTCTTAATTTTTTTTTGTTTTTAAAATCACTTTATTAAAAAAAAAAAAATGGCTAAACAGCTTAATCATTTTATTTAAATAATTTTTTTTTTATTTTTAAGTACAGAAAACAGCTTTATATTGCATTTTATATTAGATAATATGTTATAGCAATAAATTTCAAAAATAACTTATAATTTAATTTGAATAATAAAAAAAAGACACTCATAGCTTAAGGGATTAAAGTTGTTCAATCATAAAAAAAAAATGAATTAAATTAATTTTTTAAGATTTTATAATAATAATAATTAAATATATAATCTTAAATGAATTTTTAATATGAAAATTTAAGGGGAAAATAAAATTAATATTAGAAATTGAATTAGACAAATTAAATGATTAATAAATTTGAATTAACTTACTTAAACTTTAATAATATTATTATTATTAAGGATATAATTGATGATTCTTAAATGCATTTTATTATAAAATTTCAATTATTGATTTATTTTGTTTTAAATAATAGCAAGCATGTAAATAATGAAATAATAAAGATAAATTAATAAATTATTTTTTTAAGAGCAAATTTACTATTTTATAGCAGAATATAAATAATTAAATAGATAGATAACTGATTTTCTTATTATTATTTTTTTTTTTGTGAATCAACTAGCCAATAAACACCAAATAGTACTACGTACCATCACTGTAATAATTATGTTAACTCTAAGGATCACAAACAGCTATAATGATATGCATGTTAAATATAATTATGCTAAGAAAGAGTGACAAAATCTGGGCCATGAAAAAGATAGGATAAGAGTAAATCATATCAGCCACGAACCCACGAGGTTTCATTTTATTTATTTTCTAAAAATTATTACCTACTCACACACAAATATATATAATGATAGATTCGAGCTCATGTGTTAAAAAAATGATATTTTACATTGATAAAAGAAAATATAATGAAAAAATTTATAAAAAATATAAATATTTTTACTCATTGGATTAACTTTTTAAAATTTAATAACCCATGATTCTTATAAACTTTGATATAGTACGAGAACTTCAATCGATTAATAGAATATCTCACCAAAAAAAAATTACATGGGCTATCAAGAACCACCCCGAATCTATCCTTCATGCATGAAACGTATCCTAAGAAATCGTATTAAACAAACTAATTTTTTTTACTGATTTTCGTTTGTATCAAAATTATAATTAACTAAGTTGTATAAAAAAATTTGGCAGAGAATTTCTTCTAATTTGATGACTAACCTTCATGAAATAAAACGACAAAAAACTTCATATGATTATTTTCAACAAACTTCATGAAATAAATGACAAAAATTTTCATATGATTATTTTCAACAAACATACAGACATCATAATCTTTTACATGATTATAAGGTTGGTATCTCATGCCCATCAACATCACTACACACTATGATATACATGTCATACACAAAAATAAAAAGGCTTCCTAGCCTAGGCAGAGTTCACAAACACACAAACTAAATTTTCTATACAAAAGTATAAAGAGATCAAACCATCTAAATTGTATATAAATTTGTCATAAGTCTCTGAACTCGCTGTCACATCATTCCTCAATCTACTACCTAGGGGAGGAAACTATAAAAGGTGAGCTTGAAAGCTCAATAAGTGAAAATGTTTTATAAATATCTTCCTAACATGAGTTTTATAAAATAATTGTAATTTGATAGTTGTGAAAACTCTGAATGAAATGCTCATGACTTAAAATGAAATAACATGCAAGTAAATATAATATGCGTGTGATCTTTAGAATTAAAAAAAAAAGTACCATCTTATAAGTTACCATGAAATAACATTCTAATGAAAAGTTATTTGTATGATGTTTAAAATATAGTAAACCTACAATAATATGTATTTGAACAAAAGTATAACATGAGAAATGTACTTTGATTTTATTATGCTAAGAGCACCTTAGAATCTAGTCATACACGGAGGAGATGTTTGTACTAGCATAAACTCTCAATTACACGTGTAGGAATTTAGTCATATACAGAGTAGATGTTTTGCACTATCTCAAGCTCTCAACTACAATGCAGGAAACTTACTTGATATAGCCATTAAAATGGATCAGTTGGCTTTGCTGATAGCATAATCAGATCCACATACCTTACAATTTCCATTTCTTCATGCGATCCATCAAACAACAACCCTTTAGATTTGGTTCATTTTAAATACCTAAACACCCATTTGACAACCTCCTAGTGAGCTTTTTCCAAGCTTGCCAATATTACTCACTAAACTTGCATAGTGAGATAGATCAGGCCTTGTGTACACCATAAGGTACATTAAACACCCCATTACTTTTACATAAGAAAACCTACTCATTCAATCTTAAGTGAGTCATTTAATGAAAACTTGAAATGTTGAGCTTGGCATGTGGCTACATGCTTTCCATGTTCCATGTGAAATTTAAATAGCAACTTCTCAATATATGACTGTTGTGATAAACACAACTTCTTTGACTCCCTTTCCCTACATATATCCATTCAAAGGATATTCCAAGTAGGACCACAGTCCTTCGTTTCAAATTCTTCACCCAACAATGTCTTCGCATAAGTCATTCCTTCTTTGCTTGTATTAGCCACCAACATGTTATCTACGTAAAGAAGCAAGTACAGTACACTATCAGTACCTACATCCTTGTAGTATATGCAATTATCAAAGTGACTCCATGAAAAATCAATCTTAACTACATACCTATCAAATCTCCTATACCAACACCTAAGATATTACTTTAATCCATATAGAGATTTTTGCAACAAACACACCATATCCTCCTTTCTAGGTTTTATAAATCCCATAGTTTGGTCTATATAATATTATCATCCAGTACACCATGGATGAATGTTGTTTATACATCCACTTATTCAAGCTCCTTGCAAAAATGAACTACAATTGACAATAACAACCCAATTGAAGTGTGGTTTACCATTGGAGAGAACAATTCAGTGAAATCAATCCCTGACCTTTAAGGAAAACCCTTGGTACTAAGCCTTGATTTTCAACACTTGGTATTCTCTCCTTCTTCATGTAGAACCACCTACAAGCTATAGTTAAACTTCTTCAAGTTTGGGAACTAGAACCTAAGTCTTATTTTTTCTCAAGGAGGTCATGTCTTCTAACATTGATTCCCTCCATTTCTTTGAGTCTCTACAACTCATAGCTTCTTCATATGTTTTGTGGTTCTTTTACTTAGATCATTTGCAACACTAAAGGAAAAAAATATTAAATCTGACTCAATACTAGTTCTAACAATGCAACTGGTGCTCTTAGGACCTTCATACCTTGAATATCTTTTAACTTCTCTCCTTTGTCTGTCTCTAGCAAGCTGATAGTCCCTTAAGGGATCATGAACAGGTTACATACCACCAGGTATACTCACTAAGCTTTTCTTTTTGAGCCATCCATATTCACTTGCTCCACTTCCATTCCAATAACCATTCTACTATTTGGTTTTACATTGTCAGGTGTATTAGCTTGTTCCTTGAACATCTCATTCTCATTAAAAATAGAATACCTGCTTATCACACATTTGTATTGTAAGGGATTCCAAAGTTTATCCCTTTGATTTTTTGGAGTAACCTAGAAACATGCAATTGATTGCTCTTGGGTCCAATTTATCTTAACTAGTGTGCATAAGATCAACACACCCAAAGACTCTAATAAAATCATAGTTTGCTCTAGTAGCCACTCCACAACTCCTCAAGTGTTTTAAATTGCAAAGTTGTTGAAGGACTTATATTCACATAGAAGCATGCGATGTTTAGTGCTGTTGCCTATAACTTCATGTGAATTATTGCACTAATCAACATACACCTCACCCTCTCAAATAGTGTTCTTTTCATCCTCTTAGCAAGCCCATTTTGTTGTGGAGTGTAAGAAATAGTCCTTTGCCTAGTGATTCCTTGTTCAATACATAATGTATTGAATTGGTCATTGCAAAACTCCATTTCATTATCGGTCCTTAGTTACTTAATTCTTTTTTCAGTTTGCACCTCCATTGAGCCTTCCATGCTTTAAATTTTTCAAGCACTTCTTTAGTTTTAAGTGTATACACCCACATTTTTCTCAAAAAATCTTTTATGACGCTTACAAAATACCTTGATCCACTAAGTGAGGAGTTTCTTGTAGGTCCCCATACATATGCACGAACATACCCCAATTTATCCTTCGTGGAATTTTCACTCCTTGTAAACTTACGTTTTTTACCCTTCGCATGACACACTGTTGAATGAAAAATAACTTCTTACCTTTCACATTACCTTACAGTCCTTGCTTATTCAACTCTTAAAGACCCTTTTCACTAATATTTGCTAGCTTTATATGCCTCAACTACATTACTAATTTTTTTGTCAATCTCACAATTGGTGACAAGAGGAAAATTGGTTGATCCCATCAAGAAGTACAACCCATTTTTAAAGTGCCCTTAAAAAACACCATAGACCCTTCTATTACTTTGAGTTCCATCCCATAGCCTTTAAAATCAAAACCCTCCCTTGCAAGAATGCCAAGTGAAATTAAATTTCTTTTCATTAAGAGAACATGTCTAACATCTATGAGTACCCTTTCCAAACCATTTACAAGTCTCAATGACACATCACCTATCCCAAAAATTTTGTAGGGTTGATCATTTCCTATGTATACCATTGAGTGAAATAAGAAAGTCACAAGTTAAGAAAATGTTCAACTTAATGATAGAACTGCTAGACTTATCATGTGGACAAAGTGGGAATATTAACAATACCCTTATTAGGATATGCCTTTGGATCTGTTCGGTCACATGTCCTATATCAATAGTTTCATCTTGCTGTAAGAAGAAAATATCATAGATGCTAAGTTGGACAGAAAAAGCAAAAACTGATAGTGGTGGTGAAGGATGCCAATGGTACTTTTGGGAAAAAAGAGTGATTTACTCTCATACTTAACTTCTACCCAACATAGCTGGCAAACATTTGTACCATAAGTGTTTAAGAGTCACCAACATACCCCCGCATGGTAAAGAGAAAATAAACAACTTCATGGGCAAAGAAAACCAACAGAAATAGAATACAAATATTGAAAATTTTGTTTTGTTTAAAGACTTAAAGTGCAAAATAGAACCACTAAATAATTAGTAATAATACTGGAAAAAGGCAATATACATAGTACCCGAAATTCGTAACCAAGCAAGGGCTGGTACTTTTGTGCAAGGATGGAGATTGTTTTGTATTTTGTGCGAGGACGACAACGGTATGCTATTTTGCTCACCGTTTGGTCTCGTAAGAAAGATATAGGGGAATGGAAATATTAGTGTTGTTTGGTCTTGTCAATAAGGAGGAAGGGAAGATGCCACCTAGAAGGGAAACGTGTGGGTTTGTGGCAACTTGGGTAAGTAAGAGTGAAGATGAGAGTCGAAGGGTGTATGGTTTGGGTTTTGGGACTTAATGATTTAGGAAGGTTTGATATGTGAAGCTATGAGGGTGAAAAAAAAAATGCTACACCTATATGCCTTAATTTTTAGTTTTTTTTTTTTGTTGAGAACTATACTTTATTTTTCTTGATAATTTTTACAAAATACTATCAAATTAGTTATAATATACCTTGGGTTTTTTAAGAAACCTACTATGTATCATACCTTGTCAATTTTTAAAAGAATCAATAACAAATTTTTATCAAGAAAAGCCACTTTTGTAGTAGTGTGGCTTACATCCACTATCCAAAACCAACAAGTTTTATTCACATTCTTTAATCCACACCAAGAATACAAATTTCTCACTCCATAAACTGTGAATTAGAGAGTCTCAAGAATTCACTCCTCAATTGCATAATTCCCTCAATTTCACATTGTCACAATACAACCTTGTTACAACTCTGATCATTCACAAGTTTTTACATAAATATAATTTCGTATAGCCACACTTGGTTATATTACACCTCCAAGTGATTAAGCACAGAAAATAGATTCCTTAAGTTGTTATAATTGCCAATTATATAGGTTTTATGCCCCCTTACATGGCCTTATGCAACCTTTTACAGAAACTGAGACTATAACTATATTAAGACTCATTAGCACCACCACCAAACCTCTTTCAAATTAATGTTGATGCCACATGGGATGAAAAATCTTTAAAATTAGGTTTGGGTGCTATTGTACGTGATTATAATGGAAAGTTTATTAATGCATGAGCTATACAGGTCTCAAACGTGCAAAGTATGTCGCTTTATGAGATGGCACTCAACTGTCGTTTGAATATAATGATATTATCTTGAAGATGATTCCTTGAAAACCATTGAAAGAGATATCTCATAAAAAGGTGATGTCATTTGTTCATGCTAAACCATAAGTTCACAGGACATTTATAAGTGATAAGTATGTAAAGATCGAGTTATCATACCCATGAGGATTGGATTAATAAGTATTTGAGTACTGAACTATAGTTGCATTAAACTAATTAGGGTAAAGAAAATAGACGGATAAAATAATAAAAATAAAAAAAAAAATCTTATATTTACACTACTGGATCCAACACAACCACACTAACAAATTTGGCACAAAAGAGTAATAGGATTTATAGGCTTGATCTAACCATCCCAAACAATTGCCAAAAAAATTATATGATTAATTGGCTCTAACCTATGCATGCATTCCTCTCTCAAGTAAACTAGACACAATATCGTAATTTAACTTGATTACACTCTCATGCCAATTAGATTATACTACTACTTATTAAGAATGTCAATTATTAACCACAAATACAAGAATAGTACCTCTCAGCCTAGAAACCATGTATGGAATTCAATCAAGTAGACAATTAAATACTTGTCTCAAAATGATCTAATTGCCTCTATGGTATAATTGTTAGTTAAACAATTAATGACATGAAATTCAAATTGAATAATATAATATAATTTGCAATCACAAATGGAATAGAAGAACAAACTAAATTATTATATAAAAAGATCGAGTTCAAGAGGATCCTAACAATAAGTTTAAATATTTAATAAAATCCCAAAACAATGACTATAGATAAAAGAACAGATAAAAATACAAAGGTGAAGAGAAAGTTAAAACCAATCTTTCGATTGTCACGTGGAAAATCAATATCCACCAATTGTCACCCTGATGGACTTAAACTCCAACACCTTCAATCTTCAATCCTTCTCTTGATGTGCCTTATTATCTAAACTTCTGCCTCTTTCTCTAAATATTTATGTTAGTGGTGGAATGTGATGAATCCCTTGGCTTGGCTACTTAAGAGTCATACTTATAGGTTTAGTGTTATAGGTTACGATCAATTGTAGTCCAAGTAGGAATCATGGTGCAAACAAAAAATTGTTCCAAATAGAAATGCTAGAAATTTGGCAATTTCTTATGCACATGCCAACGAGCGTCGCAGCCTAAAATTGTTTGCATTGTGGCTTGGAGGTCTCAAATCACATTGTTATGTATATTGATAACTCTAATTTATTAGAGTATTATTAGCTCTTATTCATAAATACTTGCTTGTTAATTTGAGAATATCCACACATTATAATCATTTATATACTATTTATGGATTTTGTGATTTAAATGAATTCTTTGATAATAAATGCAAAATAATTATGAAATCTGTCAAAAAGAATTATATTTTGATGTGCACTCATTATATTTTCATTGCCCTTGCAGGAAATAAAGAAAACAACAAAGAAAATGCAAAAATACAACTTTGCTGCAGCTTTGCTACAGCATTGCTGCAGCAAAATCATATCAGGAAAACAACGCCAAAACAGAGGCTGATTTGGAATTAAGAATTCGAGGGCTGATTTGGACTCTCAACAAAAGGACAATTTTGGGCTTTCATTAACTCACCTTTTTAGGGATAATATTGGAAATTAACACACCAAAAATTGTCTCCAATTAAACCTAAAGCTAAATACATAATTAAGAGGTTGATTTTCACAAGTTCTGGCTGCAGAAAATTGAAGAACAGATTAGGATTTATTCTGGGCAGCAGGAGGCGACATCAAGAGAGGAAAACACATGTGAATTCACAGCAGGAAACAGAGAACAAACCAGCAGCAGCGAGGAGGAAAAATATAGCAGATAGCAGTCCCAAATTTTGGACAGATTTGGTGCAAGGAAGGAGAGGCAAAACAGAGCATTAAGGGGAATCTGGAAAGAGACCAATTGAAGCTTGATTTTCAAGGATTTTCATTAAAGAGAAAGCAAGAACGAGACAAAGAATCATAATCCAATTGGTTTAGGGTTGATTTAAGGGATTTATTTATTTATTTCATTATTTCTTTATTATTTGATTCTTCTAAATTCTTTAAACCATATCGATCTGATTTTGAGCATATATAATTTGATGTTTAATTTTATAAATATGCTTGGCTAAATTCTCATTCAGTTAGGGTTGTGAATATGCAAGTGTATGTAGACCTTGTGCTTTAATTTTATAAAATTGTGCTTTGCTTGGCAAAGGGGTGCTAGTTATTCTATGCTAGATTGATTGATTTATTTTTATTAATTGGTTGATCAACAATTGATAGGATATTAGACTGAAATTGAATCTGGAAAGGTTAATTTTAAGTTGGATAAAGCTAGAATAGTGTGAAGAAATTGATATAGGAATATATAATTATCTCACATAACTCAAAAGAATTTGTGCATGAACGTTGTTCTTAGATTCAGTTTTGCATAGGAATATGTTTCATTGAGTCATAGAATATATAAACATTACAGCATTGCTGCAGTATCGCAGTTTGTCTACATCACTTGTCATATTCGCAATCCTAACTGATTTATCTATTTGTGATTCTTGATATCCTTCTTGTTGAACGTTGTTTCAGTGTTTTCACTCTTGCCCTCTCGTATTATTTATTTTATTTTATTTATTCTATTTTAATAAACAAAAACACAGAATATTGATTTTAATAGTTAATTTTTACGATATTTTCTAGTATTCCAATCTTCGTGGGAACGATCTTTCTTATCATTATATTACTTGTTTGTGACACGTGCACTTGCGTTAAATCATACACACTATTGTGAGCAACATATATGCTCTGTGGCACAGAATGTTTGGGATTCTTGGTGAAGTATGCATGCTGCAGCCTGAAAACATGTGTGCTACGGCATTGATCTCTATGGAATTCTTTGTTGTCCATGCGTGTCGTGACCCAAAATAGTTCCCACCATGGCGCAAGGCTTGCTGCGCTGCTTGTTTCTATTTTTGCTCCTTTTTGCACCGATCGCTTCCAGTTCACCTACATTGACACAACTAAGCATAATTTAAGTCATTTTAACCATTTTAAGTTCAAAACAAGACAAATATCAAGCTTAGAAGTGGCTAAATAATTTTACTTTAATACAATTATAATCATTCATGATGTGAAGAGATATCTGGAGTTGATAACTAATTCTACCTTGAAGCAATGCTTTAAAAGTGAAAATATTTTTACTCACTATCTAGCTGTTTCGGCTAAATTTCATTCTTATTTGTCTTTTATTGATTTTCCTTCATGTCCACCTTTTCAAGAAAGGGTGGTTTCTTTTGATTTAGATGATTGTATGAGCTAATATATTTAAGGAATGTTTCATAACAATTTTGATTCTTTATTTCTAATTTTTTCAAGTGATTTTTCAATGGGGTATGCTTGTTAACAATTTCTGATTTTGAGTTTCACAATTCTTAGAAATTATTATCAAAATATGGAGTGATTTATATATCTTTAAAATGAAGATTTTTTAATCAAATTTCAAATTTTAGATTTATTTTTTTTAAACATTTTTAAAGTCTTGTAAGTCTCTTTGCATCGTTGTTGGCATTCTCGTGTGTAAAACAAGGAGTCTGTTTATTTTAATTAGTATTTTTGTCTACCTTTTTGTACGGTACTTTATTTGTGATTAGTATCGCACACACTCACGTAAATTTCTAACACTTTGTAGTTTGCATATTACACACACAATAGAGGAGAATGGGTGTATGTAGTATGCATGTTTAAGTTATTTTTACTTACATTTAATTTTCACTTTTGGCGAGTGTTTGTGGATTTCAAATGGATAAGTTTTTAACTAAAAAACAACTTTTGGAATGATTTGTTAGGAACCTCATAGGGGTCTTGCAGGTGGCTCATTGAGGTGGTCAACAAGGGGTCTAACAGGGTGCACAAGGTGGATCTGTAACTCATTGGACCCCACTAATACTTCACGAGGGCTTCGCTGTGGTGATCAATAAGGTCTCGTAGAGGTGCACAACAAGGTAACTGAGAGGAGTTAACGAGGGTACTAAACGTTAAAATTAACTATAAATACCTTCTCTCATGCTCTTTTTTACTTACTTTTTAGAGCTGATTTTGGTGTTGTGTATTTTTTTATCATGCAAAAAATAATTTTTGGAGTTTGAAAAATTATTTTTACTTTTCCTATATCACTAATACGTTGAGTGTGTTTCCGTATTAATTATTGAAAAGTTATAATATCATCTGGGTATTTTGTTATAAAATATTTTCAAACGGTGATTCTATATTCTCAATACATTAAGTTTTTTTTTTTGTATTGAGGTATAAAGTGGTGGTAGAGTTTAATTAAATATTTTTTATCAAATAGAATTTTCGTAATAATAATACATCGAGTATATTTATATATTGTTATTACAAAATGGAGTTTTGAGTCAACAATACTTTGAGTGTGTTTCCGTATTGTTGATACAAGGAGTTTATTCTAAAATCATGTTTTGGGTAAACAACATATATATTGTACATACATACTGATTACAGGTATTTGTATCACATTACATGGTGGTGTGTCTCTGAAGGTGAGCTAGACCCAATAATGATCAAAGAAACTATGAGATAATTGGTGATAGTAGTTTAGGCAGTTAGGATAGGTGGTCCCTAGCTGATAGATATATTTGGCATTTTATCTTTATCTAGTCAACAATAATAGTTTTTTTGTTCAGTAGTTTCCTTAAACAAGCCATGGATGTTACCACTTAGGATTGGAACCTAAGTTGGTTTACCACGTTATATTATTGTATTTGATTGATCTGTTGCACGAGTTAGTACAATCGAAGTATACTCGATATATGTGCCAACATATTAGAATACACTGAGATTGGAAAAAATTTATTGCTTTATTCTATTTTTGTCATCTGGATTATTTCTATCTGTATTTATCTACTTTGTGTTTTCTATTTTTTCTTCTTGTACAAGAGGGGTGAGTTCTTAGGTGTCTGTATCGCATAGACTTGATTGTTTATCGAGTTGGGACTCCCTCAATTGGTTTCAAAGCTGCTACACCCTTTTGAACTTAACTGCTCCAGTGTTGACCTATTTCTCGTAATTTTTACATACACTTACTTTTCACCTAGATGGACTCCTGTGAAGGCAAAAACGTAGGTAGAACTCCACTACTCAATGGGAATAACTATACCTATTGGAAGTTGTACATGCTAGCCTCAGGCCCATGGGAGTCGAGTTTGGTACCAGGAAAAGAATGGCTGGATACCTCATACAAAGACTCTTGATGATAGAACAATTGTTCTTAAGCTAATGATTAAATGGACAAAAGAGAAAATTCGTTAGTGCGATTGGAATAGTAAAGGGTGTACGCACTCATTCAAGTCATACTCTTGAAGAATACAAGCAGATCTCTACTTACACTACTTTTAAGAAAGCATGGGATATTTTGAAAATTACGCATGAGGGTACCTCTACCGTTAACAAGTCCAAATTGATGAGACTTAAAGGGACTATAAACTTCTTCATATGGAGGAATATGAGACTTTTGACAATTTTTACGGTAGCTTCTTAGATATTATTGATAGACCTGCAATTACTTGCATATCAATAACCCTATCAATGTAGTATTGGACAAATAAGGGATCGTTTGGGACCAAGGACTGAAGGGACACCTACAATAAGTGTTAGTATAATAAATATTTATAAATATACAATGTGTACAAGAATTTATGGGGTTTTAGAATCGGTTTTTAACTAAAAGCAAAACAAAAATTATATACAAGTGATCATCTCGATTCACACAACCATAGATAACCAAGCATTCAATCAGATTGTCATGACTAATAGCAACGAATTTCATCCCATAAGCATGCATAAGAATCGAACCCTTGAGAATAAGGGCGTTGCCCTCAAATACCCAACATATTCTTCTAAATTCTCTAAGATATAGCAAACATCCATTACCGAGATATTTTACCCAACTTAAACATAGCAGAAACGTCTAACCATGTGAAAATCAAAGTAGATCATTAAGCTTTCATAAATATAGTTCGAATACAAGATAAGACTATGGGTGTCAAACCATAAATAATTACCTTGCAATCCTCACACACTTTTACAAGTTTCACCTTTTGATTAGAACCTCATAAGGATCGCCCTACGAGAATCCTAATAGGCAATATGATAATTTTCATCACCACATAGAAAACGTTCATATGTAGTACTACTAACTATCAATGATATATAAACCCTATATGTTTCGAACCATATAAGACTACGTATCTAAATTAGAGTGAAAATTTTTACACATAATCATAGTTCATGAATTCATAACTACATATCATTAACAATCAAATTAAATGCTGTAATTAAATATGAAAATAAACAAGACATATAGCAAATAAATCATATTTCCAATAAAAGAATCCAAAACAAATAACTTCAATACAATAACAAAAATAATTAAAAACAATAAACATAAATATTACACTTTTGAAGCTTGAGAAGTCTTAATGATGATCCTTACGTCCTTGAGAAATCTTGATAATAATATTTTACTCTAAGGTTAATGCAAAGGAAGAGATGATTTTGAGAGGTGGAGCCTTGCTCCTTATATAGGAGAATTGGTTGGCTATCTTCTCTTCTTTTTCCAATGTGGGACTCATTATACCTCCTTTATAGGATAATTTTCTACTAATCTTTGCTCTAATTTCGATGTGGGACTTGGTGTACTCTTTTGAGTTGAATTCAAAATCCAAGTTTTCGGACAGATTGACCATCGATTACTAAAACGGGAATATCTCAGCCATCAAAATAGATATGATCAAGTTCTTAGAGGTTCTGGAAACTAGACATGTAGGGCTTTCCAATGATACCACATTCATGATTTTTGGACTTTTGAGTTGTCTAGTAGAGCCCTTCAAAGTTGGACTACGAAATCTATCAAAATTCTGATTTCCTTCAAATTTAAGTTTTATTTTGATTGTCTCTTGGCCTCCACTCCTTCCTTTTCAAGTGTAACAAGTCCTAAACTCTCCAATTTGATGATGATAATGCAGATTCCCTACAAAAGAATTAAGAATTTATAAGAAAAGAAAAGTTACATTAAACAAGAAAAGCTCAAAAACTTCATTTTTGCTCATTTTTACACACCAATGCTATCTATGGACTCATTTCAACAAACTAAGTTAAAAGTAACACAATTAAGATCAAAGTGTAACCAAATAAGTAAGGAAATACATTAAAAATGTCACACAAAGTGTTCCTATCAATTATCAATACTTCTTACAACCTTGGTCGTCTAATTGATGAAGAACTTCAACAAAAGTGAAGATTCTTTGCAGCCTGCCTCCTCATTTCTGAGAAAAAGTTATTGCTATAGAGACAGTGTTTAAAGGAGAACCCCTTAAGGTCAATGAGATCGTTGGTGATCTCTAACCTTTTGAAATACACCATCTTCTCCCTAAAAGAACAACTTCTATTAAAGACCACCAAGACTCAGAAAAGGAAAGAAACCTCTTTTGTTAAGATTGATGACTTATCCAACTTAGATGAAAAAGAATTTGCTTTATTAGCAAAGCAGTTTAAGAATTTCTTTAGGAGCAAGATGAACGCTCCTAGTAAATCAAGAAAGGAAAGCTCTAGTTGAAGAGATTTCAGAACAAGAGTTGAAGACTCTAAAGAAGATGAAAAGAGACCTCAGTCTAGAGGTTAAGTGCTACAAGTGTGGAAAATTCGAACAAGAATCAGAAACATTGCTGCTTAGTGCCTGTAAAAAGGATGAGAATTTAGCAAAAAAGCCATGGTGGTAGAGGTTACTATTTTGAATAGTAGCCATAGTTTGGAAGATGATGAAAGTAACCTTATAACCTTTATGGAAACTAAAGATGATTCTTCCATTATGACCTCTCGATCTTCCAGATTTCTCGATGATGTTTCTTAAGCAAACCTTGAAGAGACTTTAAAATGCAGAAGATCAGCAGATAGTTAGTCCAGATTTTTCAAAAGAGGAAATTGAGAAAATATTACTTCTAGGAAAGAAGGTTAAGATTATAGAAAGTGAAAAAGCATACCTTGTGACACGAAAATCGCAAGTGCACAAGTCGTGTATAAGTAATAAGTATTTGAAGAAAGAGTGTCAAACCCACGAAGATTGGTTATTTAGTATTTTGAGTACCAAAATTGGGTCATGTATAATACTAGTTAGACTAACAAAATATTGTTCAAAATAAAATGACATAAAAGAAATCTAAATTAACTAATTGCACTAATTAAAATTATTAGAAAACTAAGATATTAAGTTCTTAGGATTACAATTTTTTCCAATTTACACAATTGATGCTTAATTTGTGAACACATTTGAAATGCAAACTTGAATACAAGCAATATGGAATTGTATTTAGTCTTCACTTCACAACTATTTCAAAATTGCTACCTATGATTGTTAGTCAAACTATCTAATTTAATTACAACTCACATGTCTATGGTCATTGTAATATAAATCCTAAAATACTAACCCACATGTCTATGGCCATTATGATCATAGAATTTATTAAGCACCAAATTTTACTAAGACTATATATTACACATGAGTATATTCATCCTCATGCAAACATCATTTTGCTCATAGTCATTAAACATATCATTCTTTCAAATGTAAACAAGTCATAACCTAATTAGTGATCAATTAATTAGAAGCAATAAGTATAGAGTAAAATAAACAATCCACAAGCTTATAAATATACTAAAAAATAAAAATATAGCATCCAACATTAAATAAATTGGTTCCTTTGGAATCCTAGATCTAGAAACTACTCCAAAATATTTAATCACAAAATCTTAGAGAAATTAACATTAATTAAAATTACAAAATAAACAAATAGAGAAAAAGGAAAAGAAAAAACCCAAAAGAGTTGCTTAAATCTTAAGCTCTAAGTGCCTCATTTGCTCTATTTTAGCCCTTTCTCTCTATACATTCTCCATTGAATGTATAGAGAGTTTCTCTATTTAGCCTCCAATACCCAAAAATGGGATTGCAGTTAGGCTTAATGTGCCAAAATTTGTGTAAAAATTTATATCATATCGTGACCGTTGGATTAAATGGAAAGAATGTATCAAAGTGTGACATGTGGCACTAAAAAAAGATAAAGCTGACGTATAGACACGTGGCACGTGCTGATTAGGAGAAGTAGATTGTTGAGGATGCAATGGATAACGTGGTGCATTCTGATTCGTTACTAGGAAACACGGATCACACAAATTGATGATATGGTGTTACATGCGGCATCATGCAATTGGCTGAATAAGCACGGAATGGATTGCTGAGTTGGATGACACATGGTAGGCGATGAAAGGCGGACGGAACTAGGAGTAATTGTAAAGTTGCCACTTGGCACGATTTGCTGATCTAGAACTATTTCACACACTGCGCGCGGCAATTGGATGGATTTGCTTTCGTGTCATTCAGCTGTCTTCCACTTGGTCTAATCTATCTAAGGACATCCCATACATTTCTATATACATTCACCTGAGTTAAAAATTTAATAAAAAATCCCAAAAAGTTCCAAAAAATTCTCAAAATTATATTTTTTTTCCCTTTTAGCCAATGACCCAAAATTTGTGAAATTTTAATATTTTAAGTACAAAAATACCATTTATTTATGAACTTCAAATTGGCCAATGAATATTTAAACAAACTCTTAATCAAAATGCAACTTTATTTATTTTATCTAATAAAATTATTCATCATAATAAATCTAGCAAATATAGTAATACATGCTAAATACCCTTAATAAAATTAGCTAGATATGTTTAGATTCTATTCATAGACAAAAAGAATCTAACATTTATTCTAAAGAGGGAAGAAGAAGAATATAAATCTAATAACAACAAGAAACCTAGATCTAAATACTACAAATGGTTTGGATAACGTTTTCTTCCCCATAAGTTTGATCTTCAATCTTCAATGGCTTCTTGTATCCTTATAATTGGTTCTCTTGCATCTTAGAATATGAAAAAACTAAAAAAATCCTAATAAGTTTTGTAATAAATTGTATATTTAATTCCCTATATAAGTTAAAAACCTAATAGAATCTTTATAGGTGTAAGGGTTACATAAAATTCAAGCTCCCAAAAATGTACGCGTTCCAAGGCATATAATTTTTCCTACCGCAGCACAAGGCTGAAACTAAGTTCCATAGTATAAACAGAGACTAGCACGCTGCGACACCAATTTTTTCCCGCCGCTACACAATGCAATTTCTCAGTTCTATACAAAAACCTAAGGATTGTACACTAAGGAACACATTTTCTTCTGCTGTTGCACACGTTGTTTATTGTGTCTTTATATGTACCTCTTACTTCTTGTTGGTTTTTAATGTAAGGCTTAACATGCCTTGGTCCTTGTTGCTCCTAAGTTGATATTTGAGTGCTTCAAGTATTTTATCTTTGCATATTTGCATTATTTAAACAATTAAACAAAAGCATTATATTTAAATCTATTTATTGCAAATGAGCATAATAAATCATAAAATATTAGAAAAGAATTCATCAACACACTCACGTAAATTTCTAATACTTTGTATGTTTGCATATTACATACACCAACAGGGTGGTTCGTGTAGTATGCATGTTTAAGTTATTTTTACTTACATTTAATTTTCACATTTGGTGGATATTTTGGACTTTCAAATGAATAAGTTTTTAATTAAAAAAAAAACTTTTTTGGAGGGTTGTCAGGGACCTCGTAGGTGGCTCACTGAGGTGGTCAGTGGGGGGTCTGTTAGGGTGCATAGGATGGATCTGTGACTCGTTAGACCTCAATGATACTTCGCAGGGGATTCACTTGGGTGGTTAGCGAGGCCTTGCGTAGGTGTGTAGCAAGGTACCCACGAGGGGTCAGCGATGGTACCAGAAGTTGAAAAATCAGCTATATATACTCCCTTTCTCTCTATTTCATACATCTTCTCTCATACTTCTTTTTACATATTTTTCATAGCTAATTTTTGTGTTGCATATTTTTTGTTTGTATGAAAAATAATTTTTGGAGTTTGAAAAAATTATTTTTACTTTTTTCGTATCACTAACATGTTAAGTGTGTTTTCGTATTAGTGATTTGGAGGTGATATTATCATTTGGATATTTTGTTGCAAATCGTTTCAAATGATGATTCCGTATTCTCATATATTGAGTATTTTTCTGTATTGAGGTATGAGGTGATAGTGGAGTTTTGTTGCACGAAATCCGCAAGCGCACGGATCGTGTACAAGTGATAAGTATTTTTAAGAACTGGGTTGTCGTACCCACGAGGAACTTATTATGGCGTGTACTAGAATTAAGTACCGAAATATATTTTTTCCCTTTCTATTTGAACTATCGAAATTTAGTGAAACATTAAAATAAATAAACTAAACTAATTAAATAAATAAAAATCTAGGAATTCAATTTCCCCCATTCTACTTCCATGATCGTTTTTATATCGCATTAATATTGAATTGAAATGCAAAAATTATTAATCAACTCTACTCAATTAATTATCACCCACATGTCTATGGTCATGTAATTCTAATCCATATAAACCTAGCCCACATGTCTATGGTCATCTAAGCATACATGGGTCATTAAGTACCTAGAGTTTAAAAATGATCACATACAAAATAATGGAAATTTCTTTCTCATTACATATATGCCAATTTAATACATGTTCATAATTTCATATCAATCTTTCAATTGCACACAAAATTAACATATCACCTAATTAAATGGCCAATTTAATTAAGAGCATTAATCACATCAAATTGGATAATTCAAGCATAATAATAATAATATCAAATAAAAATTAAACAATCATGTTCATAAAATGGGTTCCATTAAAATTCCTAGAACAAAATACTACTCCATAAGTAAATAATTTAAGAACTAGAAATTTAGGAATAAAAACAAATCAAAACATAAAGAAATACAATTAGGAGAGAAATTAGTGAACCAATGAGAAGAATTCCTCCAAAAAAGTGCTTCTTGATGCTCCAAAAGTGCTTCTATCCTTGCTCCTAGCTCCCAAAGAGGAGAGAGCTCCAAAAACTGTCCAAAACTGCTCTAAAATTGGTTGTATGCTCGGGTAATGTGGTGTTTTAGGGTTAAAATTGGTTCAGAATAGATCTGGACCGTTCGATCGGATCAAAAACTCAACGGATGGGATGAAAAACAGCGCTGGCAAATGAAATCATGACATTTGGCAAGTCAGAGAGGCGGAACGAATGGGGACGCGCCACGTGGCACGTTGAAGATGCGGGATTGATGCGCGCGCGACATGTGGCACTCGCTGGGAAGTGACGCGGCGTTTTCGGATGAGCTGGCGCGACGTGATTCGAGGATACGGCTTGCGTGGCGCTTCGATGACGCGATTAGACGAACCAGGGGACGCCGCGTGGCACGCGGCTTCTAAGTGCATCCCGAATAGTTCTAAGTACATCCACCTGCACGAAAATAATTGATAAAAAATCCAGAAAAATCCCAGAAAATTTCCAAAAATTCTATTTTCATCCCTTTTTACCAATTCAACTATAAAATAATTTTATTTTAATTTTTTAACCCCAAAATATTAATTTATTAAATCAAACAAGAAATATTAAGCATAAAAATGATATAATAACTCTATTTTCATAGAGTTATCACACCCCCAAACTTAATATTTTGCTTGTCCCATGCAAAACATTCACACAAAATAAACAACTCAAAATTAAAATCTAAACATGGTATAAATAACAAATTTATAACTATAAGTAATATTAGTTTCAAGTATGCTCAATAAATTTAAGGATCCTCAAAAATCAACAAATATACTTAACTTAGAAATTTTTATGGTTATCAATCCATAATGCATTCATTCAAGTGTATGACCAAAAATTTTTAATGATATGCTCCATGTGTGTGTGTGTTATGCCAAATTAGTTTAAATTATATGCCATCAAAATAAGTTCATATGAACCATGCAATTATAAGGATAGTCTACAATAGTACCAAACTTCATAAGTCCACATTTAATCTCTCTCTCCACTAATAAAAATGCAAGCTTAGATTGAAATCAATTGGTCTTTTAAGTTTGTAATGATAGGTTAAGATATGGGTAGGTGAGATAGAAAATATTTAGGCTCAAATACACCCTTAGCAAACCAAATACATACAATAAACCAATGAGCTCATGACCAATGTACACTCAAACTAAGCCTCTTTTTTTTTTTTTTTTTTTTTAATTTTTTTTTTTTTAGCTAGATCGATCGAGCATGGATCGACTTCGATCTAGGTGCTCTCGGGTTGAGCTCGATCGATCGAGTTTTTTTTTTTTTTTTTTTTTTTTTTTTTTTTTTATTTTTTTTTTTTGTAAAAAAAAAATTTTTTTTTTTTTTTTTTTTTTTAGCTAGATCGATCGAGCATGGATCGACTTCGATCTACCTGCTCTCGGGTTGAGCTCGATAGATCGAGAAATCAGTAGATCGATCGAGAAATTTTTTTTTTTTTTTTTTTTTTCAAGCATAATAATAGATACACAATACATAATTAACTAAGGATGATATGGGTAAGTGAAATTTATTATTTGGGCTAGGCTAATCACATAGGTAAAATGAAATGAAATGTAAGCATAAAGGCTCAAAATGAGGTAACTAAGACATAAATAATCATGGTGGCTAGAAAAGCTCAAACGGTCCAAAGAAGGCCTAAATCATTTCTCAATCTAAGTAGCACATGTAATTTCGCCTCAAGAGACACCAAAGTGGATTCTAAAGTTTATTATAGACACATAAATCATCACGCATGAAATTCATATAAACTTATCAAAATAAGCATACATATTCACTAATTTATGACATGTGCATATAGAATGAAGCATTCTCAAATCAAAAACGTTTAGCCATACATACCTAAATGAATACACATGTTCATGACTACCACATTTCAATCCAAGTCTAATGCATGTCAATCCAAAAATCATCATCGGATTCCTATTAAATTTATTTCACAAACAATTCACCAACATAACTATAATCAAAATTAGTCATTCATACCACAAAACTATAATCTCACCAAAGAAACAAAAGTTTCTCACCCCCAAACTTAACATGCATATTGTCCCCAATATGCAATAAAGGAAATAAAGGATGAGAAAACTCCCTTAAAACTTGAAGCTTTAACATTTTGATTTGTGTCACCTCCAAGCTCCAAGGCTCCTTATTATTACCCTACAAAAATCAAACGAAATTATTCATTAGTACTTTAAAAACTTGGGTTGCCTCCCAAGAAGCGTCACGTTTTAGGTCCTTGACTAGACCTTCCTTGAACATATCAAGGTGGATGGTATAAAAAATATTCCATGAATAACCGCTTAACGGTTTTCATGTTGGTTGGATCAAGGTCATCCATGTTACTCTTAGGGTCCCATTCCCTCTTCCTCTTTTTCGAGGCACCTAGACCCATGTAGAAGTGGAAGTTTCCAATACCCAAGTCTTGCACAAAATCCAAATAAAAGGGGTCGGTTGGAACTTCCATTGTGAACTTGCACTCCTCAAGCTCATCTTCTTTAGGAGTCTCATTTTGCTTCTCTTGAGCTACTTCATGATTCTCTTTGTCATCCTTTAGATTTTCTTCCACTTCGTGACCAAATTCCTTTTCAAGTTCTTGATTTCCACACACCTCTTCTTCATCCTTCCTAACAAAAATCTCATAGCCATGCTCGGCTATATAGTTCTTGATTAACTCCTTCATAGAAGGCTTCTTTTCTTGTGGGGGAGGTGATGGTGGTGGTTGCATATAAGTATTTATGGAATTCGAAGACCAAGTAGAATAATCATCCTCTTGATTATAGCTCCAAGAGTAACTAGGTTGACTCCCCCAATCCGGATATTGGTGGTAGGAGTGTGACGGCTCCGGATCGGTGTAAAAATTATTGTAGGTGTGTCCCCCTTCATTCCATCCGTAAGTTTGCAACGAACTTTGTACGGCTCTAGTATCTATGAAAGACCTCAACAACGAAAGGTGGTAATGTTCTTGTATTGTGAGATCCCTTAAGGTACTATTCCGATCAATAGAAGCTATGAGGTTTGTAGCCTCCTCAAATGTCATCCGTGCATCCTTGAGACTTTGATATTCAAATGGGTCCATCACCTAACAAGCAAAACTCAAGAAAAAACATAAAATGCAAATAAAAGAAAATGTAGAAAAACCTAACTAAACAATAATCAATAAAAAAAAATTAAACAAGAAAAATCAACTAAAAAGCTAATAAAAATAAATAAGATAATAAAAATAAATCAAACAAAATAAACTAAATAAAATAACAAAAACAAAAACAAATAAAAATAGATATTTTTGAAATTTTTAATTTTTAATTTTTTGAATTTTTTTTTTTTTAAATTATTTTTATTTTTTATTTTTTTTTTTGATAAAAAAAAAATTTGTTCAAATTAGAGGAGAAAGCCTTGTATCAATATTAATCCTAATACACTATTAAGTTCCCCGGCAACGGCGCCAAAAACTTGTTGCACGAAATCCGCAAGCGCACGGATCGTGTACAAGTGATAAGTATTTTTAAGAACTGGGTTGTCGTACCCACGAGGAACTTATTATGGCGTGTACTAGAATTAAGTACCGAAATATATTTTTTCCCTTTCTATTTGAACTATCGAAATTTAGTGAAACATTAAAATAAATAAACTAAACTAATTAAATAAATAAAAATCTAGGAATTCAATTTCCCCCATTCTACTTCCATGATCGTTTTTATATCGCATTAATATTGAATTGAAATGCAAAAATTATTAATCAACTCTACTCAATTAATTATCACCCACATGTCTATGGTCATGTAATTCTAATCCATATAAACCTAGCCCACATGTCTATGGTCATCTAAGCATACATGGGTCATTAAGTACCTAGAGTTTAAAAATGATCACATACAAAATAATGGAAATTTCTTTCTCATTACATATATGCCAATTTAATACATGTTCATAATTTCATATCAATCTTTCAATTGCACACAAAATTAACATATCACCTAATTAAATGGCCAATTTAATTAAGAGCATTAATCACATCAAATTGGATAATTCAAGCATAATAATAATAATATCAAATAAAAATTAAACAATCATGTTCATAAAATGGGTTCCATTAAAATTCCTAGAACAAAATACTACTCCATAAGTAAATAATTTAAGAACTAGAAATTTAGGAATAAAAACAAATCAAAACATAAAGAAATACAATTAGGAGAGAAATTAGTGAACCAATGAGAAGAATTCCTCCAAAAAAGTGCTTCTATCCTTGCTCCTAGCTCCCAAAGAGGAGAGAGCTCCAAAAATTGTCCAAAACTGCTCTAAAATTGGTTGTATGCTCGGGTAATGTGGTGTTTTAGGGTTAAAATTGGTTCAGAATAGATCTGGACCGTTCGATCGGATCAAAAACTCAACGGATGGGATGAAAAACAGCGCTGGCAAATGAAATCATGACATTTGGCAAGTCAGAGAGGCGGAACGAATGGGGACGCGCCACGTGGCACGTTGAAGATGCGGGATTGATGCGCGCGCGACATGTGGCACTCGCTGGGAAGTGACGCGGCGTTTTCGGATGAGCTGGCGCGACGTGATTCGAGGATACGGCTTGCGTGGCGCTTCGATGACGCGATTAGACGAACCAGGGGACGCCGCGTGGCACGCGGCTTCTAAGTGCATCCCGAATAGTTCTAAGTACATCCACCTGCACGAAAATAATTGATAAAAAATCCAGAAAAATCCCAGAAAATTTCCAAAAATTCTATTTTCATCCCTTTTTACCAATTCAACTATAAAATAATTTTATTTTAATTTTTTAACCCCAAAATATTAATTTATTAAATCAAACAAGAAATATTAAGCATAAAAATGATATAATAACTCTATTTTCATAGAGTTATCAAGTTTGATAAAATATTTTTTATCAAACGAAATTTCCATAATAATAATTCATTGAGTGTATTTCTGTATTGTTATTATGAGGTAAAGTTTTTGTGTTAACAATACGTCGAGTGTATTTTTGTATTGTTGATAAGAGAAGTTTATTCTAAAATCATATTTTGGCTAAACAACATATATATTGCACAAGCATACTGATTACAGGTATTTATATCACACTTCATGGTGGTGTGGCTCTGGAGGTGAGCCAGATCCAGTGAGGATCAAAATAGTTGTAGAGACAGTTAGTAATAGTAGCATAAGCAGTTACGACAAGTGGTCCTTGATAAAGATATTTGGCATTTTATCTTTCTCGAGTCTATAATAACTATTTTATTTTATTTAGTGAATTTAGCTGCTGAGTGATTGCCTTAAGTAACTTGTGGATGTTACCATTTAGGATTGGAGCCTAAGTAGATTTACTACGTTATATTGTTGTATTTGATTAATAGGTTGCAAGAGTTAGTACAATCAAAATATACTCGATATATGTGCCAACATATATAGAATGCACTGAGATTTGAAAGCATTTATTGATTTATTTTATCTCTATCATCTAGATTATTTGCATCTATATTTATCTGCTGTGTGTATGCTATTTTTGTTTTTTATACGAGAGGGACATGTCTTTAGATATATGTATCATCTAGACTTGGTTGTTCATTGAGTTGAGGTTCTCTCACATTTTTTCTAGAGTCATATGAGTTTTGTATATATAAGTATTTGAAGAAAATGATTAAAAACTTAAGATTTGAAAATAATACCCAAAAAAATTCTTTATTTTTAAACTTCTTTTTTATAATAAAACAAAAACATTACCAAAAAAGTTGTAGGTAAATTTTTATTTATTTTTTACTTGAAAATACTAAGTTTAAATTGTTATCAAACACAATTATGATTATTTTCAAAAATGAATCAAAAATTATAAAAATTAATTATTTAATAAAAAATTATGAATCAAAATCGTTGTAAAACAAAACCTTGTTTAATAAATTGGTGTGTTGCTTTGAAAAAAACAAGTGGATTAAACAAGTGGCATGTAGCTCAAACGGCATATGATACTTTACTATAAGGTGAAGGTCACAGAAACCTGCTGATGGATGTGGATGTTAAAGTCCACTTAGGAAAAAAAAAAAAAGTGGACTAAACTTTTAAAATAACTAAAAAAAACCTAAGTGCTCAAGTTTCAACAACTAGTGAACTTATACGATCGCCTCCTAATGATTAATGAAGTTGTAGCCTTTTAGTAAAATAAATAAGTTTCATATCCCTTTGTCGGAGCTATAGCTTGAAGCAAAGCAAAGAGACTGAGGTGATTCATCATTAATGCTTGCTTTACATGCCAAAAAATAATAATAATAAGTTTTCTTTGGTTTTTTGTGTTCCCTTTATCGAAAAGAATGAGAAATAAGTTGGTTTGGTGCAATTTTAATCTGCTATTCTTTTGGGATTGGTTTATTTTAGTCGTCAAGTTTAAACTGTACATAGAGACAGAAACGGGATTAGAAACTTGGAATGACCGATATGGGCCCAAAATAACGAACATAAAATGCAACATGAACAAGAACAACACGAAATAATTGTCACTACTCCACATAGACTTATAAAGAACAAATCCTAAATATGTCAATGTGCAGTATCTGAATTATATATTTTCACCTTCGAAATTTTAATAATGCATCAATTGGTTCGAAGCGTGAATTGTGCAAAAAAGATTATGAAATCCATATATTTTCTTGAATGCACAACTTATGTAAGTTTGTTTTATTTTCTATAGCTTATATATTAGTATCCTGTACTTATTTTTGAATCTTAAATGTTTGCTTTATTTAAATCCAATTTACATGATAAATTTCAGAATATTAGTAAAAAATATATATATATATTATTTGCAACATTTTTCTTTTGTTCACGAGTCTAGATTTTTTTTTACTATATTTTTTAGTATGTTGTAATATTTTATATTTTTTAATAAATATTTTCCTACTATATACTATAATTTGCCCCTTTAATCATTCTGCTCAGGTGCTATATATACGATATTACGGTGACAAATCATGTGAATAAATGTGTTTGTGTAAGACTATTTTGTCAATATATTGTATTTCTTGTGTCGGATTATCGCTTGTTGAGAAATGAAAAAATAACATAACCTTTTATCCCGTTTCTTCTTTATTAGTATGGAATACCAAGATCTTTTCATGTTATGTTCCTATCAATTTATATCTTTTTACACCAATTACAATGGAAATAAGATCAAACAAGTAAAAACTATCAGAAATTGATGATGATATTCCATTTTACAAACTAATTTTTCTCTTTAAATAATAATTGAGTGTGGCTCCATACTCAAAGAAGTAAGAAAGTAGTTGTAAAATAGTGAATCACTTGTTCGATATAAACAAGTGAAAATGGTCTTCTCTTAGTCCTCCAGAGCAATAACAATTTGGTTGTACCCCAGTTACCCATCCAAAAGATAACAAAACTCATGAGCCGTCAAGCTATCAAGCATTTGGTCTATGAAAGGTAAAGGAAAGTGACCCTTTCGAGTTCCCTTATTAACCTTTCGATAATCCATACAAACTCTCCATCTGGTTACCGTTCTCATTGGGACTAGATCATTAGCTTCGTTTAATACCACAATCATACCACCCTTTTCAGGAATACATTGAACAGAGCTCACCCACTTACTATCAAATATGGGAAAAATGATGCCCATATCCAACCATTTAATGACCTCCTTCTTCACTGCATCTTTCATCACTGGGTTCAATCTCCTTTTCAGGAATACATTGAACAGAGCTCACCCACTTACTATCAAATATGGGAAAAATGATGACCATATCCAACCATTTAATGACCTCTTTCTTCACTGCATCTTTCATCACTGGGTTCAATCTCCTTTGTGCATCTCTAGTAGGAATGGTCCCTTCCCTAATTCCTTTGATGTCTGCTAAATACCACCCAATCGCTCCTTTTCTTCTTTTAAAACCATCATTGGCTGCCCCCTTGTTCCTTAGTGAGTGTTGAAGAAATGATTACCGTTAGTGTCTCAGCATCTCCCAAATAAGCATACTTGATGTGACTAGGTAATTGCTTAAGCTCTAAATTAGGGGGCACTTCAATAGATGGCTTAAATGAAGTCCTATCCTTTAACACTTCATCAAAAGCATCAATACCAACACAAGGAGGCATATCCTTCATAAAATGCACAATATCCACAACATTGCCATTCATATCCATATTTTCTCCATCATGGTCATTCAAAACAATTTTATCACTACTCTCATGCACGTAATCATCAACATGGAAATCAATGATCTCAATGACCTCATGCATACTATCATCATCACAATCATCAATGTCATCATCATGATCATGCATAGCATCACAAAAACTATCACCATTCTTTTTATCCAAAATACATGATCTAGTGATAACAAACTCTAAAGGATTCATAGGATAGTCATCTTTAAATATATCATGCACACATTTGTCAAGAGTATCTATCCTAAAACAATCATACATGTCATTTGAAAATTTCATGGATTTAAAAACATTAAATTTTCCCTCTTCATTCTGCACCCTTATGGTGAGCTCTCCTTTGTGCACATCAATCAAAGCTTTTCCCATAGCAAGGAATGGCCTCTCAAGAATAATGGGGATACCCCAATCTTCCACCATGTCTAGTACTATGAAATTAGCACTACACTCTTCCATGGTTGTCACAGTCTCATAGTCTCCCAAATGCCTCTTTTTGGTTAAGATGTCCTTCATAACTTCACATAAGATGGCACTTGCTCAAGAGCGTCGGCAAATGGAATGTTAATATGTAATTTCTTAAAAATTTTAAGAAATTTAGTGAATTGCTTATCTATCTTGTTCTTTTGAAATCTTTGGGGATAAGTGATGTGATAAATTTAGTACTCGCAAGTGTACGAATCACTCGTAGAAAAGTGATACGCAACTTCCAAGTTCGGTGATACGAACCGGACCCCCTCCCGAAGTCGGCCAGACACGCGCCGAGAGCCGGGCCTTGAGAAGGGCCTCAAGAAGGTGCAAAATGGCATGCAACATAAAAAAAAACAAGCATGCAAGCACCATGGAAGAGAAGGAGAAGAGTGCAAGTGGCAATCCCAAAAATTGGAGCTGCGCCGCGGCATAGATAATGTGCGCCGCGGAGAGGAGGGTTCTGCATTGGAGAGTGAAATTGTCACACATGCGCGCCGCGGCATGGATTTGGTGCGCCGCGGCACAGGGCGCTCTGTTTTGGGTCATGGGACACGCGCGCGCCGCGGCACAAGAAAATGGCGCCGCAGCGATGAGGGTTCTGTTTTGGACCGAAGGAGCATGCGCGCCGCGGCATGAAATTCCCTGCGCCGCAGCATGGCGAGGACTGTGTGAGACGTGCGCGCGCTGACATGCCAGACCTGCGCGCTGACACGGACATACGCGCCTGACAGCCAGACCTGCGCGCAGACCCTGAATATGCGCACCACGGCATGAACTTTTGTGCGCCGCGGCGAGGCCTCGAGGGTGGCAAACAGAACAGGGCACGCCGCGGCATGAATAATTCCCCGCTGCGGCGAGGATTCAAAATGTTGTAATTTTTGGACCATTGGATCCAAACCAATGGCTAGGATTTCTTGAGACCATTTTAGGGTTTTCATTGTATCTATATATATGTAAGGCAGCTGCCATGGTAAGGGGGAATCAATTAATCAAAATCATGAATTTTCATCAATGAAAAACAATTTGAAGTGATTTCAAATTGAGAGAGCACAAGTGCTTCTCTTGTTCTATCAAGAAACTTATCAAAGGAATTAGCAACCCTTTGTGGCGTTTCGCCTTGTTTCGGCTCGTGGTGCGTATATCCAAGGGTGGAGGCGAGTTCTTTGCTACCATAGTCGAGCGTTCTTCGTAGAATCTGCGTGCTAAGATTGGTGTCGTGTTTCTGTCCGTATTTCTTGTGGTTGCCAAGCCGTGTGATTTGGAGGTCATAGGAGTCGTGGCAAGTGGTTCGCGTCATTTGGTATCAAAGCTCTAGGTTGTAATTCTAGACTCCTATCTTTTATTGTCATTTTCCATTACAAAAAAAAAAAAAAAAATTCTGTGCACTTTGCAAAATCTGTGTTGTTCTTCATTTTCCAGAATTTTTCTTGTTGTTCTTGCAAAAATTCTGATTATATTGTGTTTCTGAAATCAATCCTGATTTGTATTGTTGTTTCCTGTTTTGTGTTTCTGATTTTCTGGAAATTTTCTGTTGTGTTGAAAATTTCAGAATTGTGTTTTGTGTTTCTGATTTTCTGGAATTATTCTGCTGTTGTTGGAAATTTCAGATTGTGTTTTTGTGTTTCCTGAATTTCTGTTGTGTTTTGGAAAGGTTTTCGTGTTGAAAACTTTTCTGAAAAATATGTTCGTAACGAAAAGGGTATTTTGGTAATTTTACCTTGTTCTCGTACTGTTTTCGTGTAAGGGCATTTTGGTAATTTTACCATGCTCTCGTAATTTTGTTCGTATTTCGTGTTTTGTTCGTGTTCTACGTTCCAAACCGTTTATATATAAAAAAAAAAAAAAAAAAAAAAACGGGTGAAAATTTCTTTTCCGAGAAATTTTTACAAAGTCGTTATTTGATTCCTCTCGAGTCTAAATTTTGTTTAAATCAAATTTTCCTTTTCATTGAGTTAGAACTCCAAACACTTTGAGTTAGTTCCTTACTTGCCTTGATTTGGATATTGCGCCACTAGTGGGTGAGTGTGGAATTCTACCTCGGGTTGAAAGTTTCGGAAGTTGACTTGCTATAGAACGAGAAGTGTTTGGGCAATCAATCCGAGCGATTAAACACGTGAGGTAACGAAGTGGATTTTTCTGTTCTTAAATTTGATTAACTAATTCTCTGTGTGCGAAGTTGTGGTGATCATGTCTGACAGGGCTAATTCAGAAGAACGTCCGGATACCGCATCGTTGTTGCGTGCAATGCAACAATCCATGGAACGGTTGAGTGCCGTCATGGTAAATCTTGATGAACGAGTTGAACGGAAAGAAGCTACGGTTGCCAACTTACAACGGAGAGCACCCGAAGAGGGTCCGGAAGTTAGGAGACCGAATAGGAGGCCCTTAGATGATGAGGAGAATTGGGATGAAGATTTTGAGAACGAAGAAAGGAGGATGCCCTATGGAGGGAGGAATGACTATAGGAGAGGAAGAAATGGTCGGGAAGGTTTGTGGAGACCCCCACCTCGGCCCTATGACGGGGTTGACCGGAATTTGGACAACATCAAAATGAAGATGCCTACATTCCAAGGAAAGAATGATCCGGAGTTGTACTTGGAGTGGGAGAAACGGGTTGAGCATGTTTTTGATTGTCACCATTATTCCGAGGAGAAGAAAGTAAAATTGGCGGTAGTCGAGTTTAGCGATTACGCCTTAAATTGGTGGGACCAATTGGTGGTCTCAAGGAGGAGGAGTGGAGAGAGGCCCATTGATAATTGGGGGGGAGATGAAGGTCATTATGCGGAAGCGGTTTGTCCCAAGCCACTACTACCGGGAACTCTATCAGAAACTACAAAGGCTTAATCAAGGTCATCGGTCCGTTGATGAGTATTTCAAGGAGATGGAGATGACTATGGTGAGAGCAAGTGTGGAGGAAGATAGGGAGGCCACCATGGCTCGGTTCTTGAGCGGGTTGAATTCTAATATTGCCAACATTGTGGAGTTGCACCACTATGTAGAGTTGGAGGATATGGTGCAAATGGCCATCAAGGTAGAAAGGCAATTGAAGAGGAGAAGTAGCCATATCATACCCGTAGAGAACAATCAGGACACCACTTTTCCGACACCAACACCGAACCCAATTCTGCCTTGGAAGTCTAATGGGAGGAAGGAAGGGGAAGGTAGTTCTAAGCCCAATTTTGAGAACAAGGGCAAAGAAAAGGAGATAAGGAGGGATAAGGGAAAGGGTGAAGGAGGAATCGTCCATCGAAGTCGTGACATAAATTGTTACCGTTGCCTTGGAAAGGGTCATTACGCTCATCAATGTCCAAACAAAAGAACAATGATCGTGCAAGCCAACGGGGAGGTGGCGACCGATGATGACAGTGATGAAGGGGAGAAGCCGTCATTAGAGGAGGCTAATGACGAGGAAGTGTATCCAGTCACGGGAGAGTTGCTTGTGGTACGGCGGACACCATTGGATCATTACCGAGAAGTTGACATGGGATCCCAAAGAGTTCATACTTTTTAGACGAGATGCCATGTGAGTGATAAGGTGTGCCAGTTGATAATTGATAGTAGGAGTTGCACCAACATTGCGAGCACAACTTTAGTTGAGAAGCTAGGGTTGACTATGAACAAGCATCCCCAACCGTACAAGCTACAGTGGCTAAATGACAGTGGAGAAGCGAAGGTTGAAAAGCAAGTACTTGTAACCTTTTCCATTGGTCGATATAAGGATGAGGTGATTTGTGACGTATTACCCATGCAAGCTGGGCATATATTGCTAGGGCGGCCATGGCAATACGATAGGAAGGTCACCTATGACGGATACAAGAACGAGTATTCCCTTGAGAGGGAAGGGAGGAAGTTTACTCTTTTGCCTATGACTCCACAACAAATGTCCAACAAGCTGTTAAGGGAAGTGGAGGAGAAAAAGGGGAAGAGGTTGGAAGGAGAGCCCAAGGAGAAGGAGGGGCACTCAAGGGGGAAGGAAGAAAGAAAAAGAACCCAACAATGTTTATATTCTAACTTTTCTTTCTTGCAGGGATCTTATGATGAAAAACGAAACAAAGATGGCCTGCAAAACTTGCCCTATGACAAAGGTCTGAATTCGAGGTCGAATTCTTTCGAAGGAGGGAATGATACGAACTAGACCCCCTCCCGAAGTCGGCCAGACACGCGCCGAGAGCCGGGCCTTGAGACTGGCCTCAAGAAGGTGCAAAATGGCATGCAACATAAAAAAAAACAAGCATGCAAGCACCATGGAAGAGAAGGAGAAGAGTGCAAGTGGCAATCCCAAAAATTGGAGCTGCGCCGCGGCATAGATATTGTGCGCCGCGGCGAGGAGGGTTCTGCATTGGAGGGTGGAATTGTCACACATGCGCGCCGCGGCATGGATTTGGTGCGCCGCGGCACAGGGCGCTCTGTTTTGGGTCATGGGACACGCGCGCGCCGCGGCACAAGAAAATGGCGCCGCAGCGAGGAGGGTTCTGTTTTGGACCGAAGGAGCATGCGCGCCGCGGCATGAAATTCCCTGCGCCGCGGCATGGCGAGGACTGTGTGAGACGTGCGCGCGCTGACATGCCAGACCTGCGCGCTGACACGGACATGCGCGCCTGACAGCCAGACCTGCGCGCAGACCCTGAATATGCGCGCCGCGGCATGAACTTTTGTGCGCCGCGGCGAGGCCTCGCGGGTGGAAAACAGAACAGGGCACGCCACGGCATGAATAATTCCCCGCCACGGCGAGGATTCAAAATGTTGTAATTTTTGGACCATTGGATCCAAATCAATGGCTAGGATTTCTTGAGACCATTTTAGGATTTTCATTGTATCTATATATATGTAAGGCAGCTGCCATGGTAAGGGGGAATCAATTAATCAAAATCATGAATTTTCATCAATGAAAAACAATTTGAAGTGATTTCAAATTGAGAGAGCACAAGTGCTTCTCTTGTTCTATCAAGAAACTTATCAAAGGAATTAGCAACCCTTTGTGGCGTTTCGCCTTGTCTCGGCTCGTGGTGCATATATCCAAGGGTGGAGGCGAGTTCTTTGCTACCATAGTCGAGCGTTCTTCGTAGAATCTGCTTGCTAAGATTGGTGTCGGGTTTCTGTCCGTATTTCTTGTGGTTGCCAAGCCGTGTGATTTGGAGGTCATAGGAGTCGTGGCGAGCGGTTCGCGTCAGTCGGTCTCTCAAGGAATTGCAGTGGTTCTAAATAAATGTCTTCTTAATCTAAATAGAGTTCTAACAAAAATAAAACACTAATTAAATAGGGTTCTAGTGAAACTAAAACTCTAAGTAACTAGAATCCTAAAGCAACTAAAATACTAATTAAATAGAGTTCTAGTAAAACTAAAACTCTAAATAACTAGAATCATAAATCTAATAAAACTGTAAACAAGTTAGAATTGTGACGAGATCAATGGTATGAACAATTAACGAAAATAATATTGCAAGTTCACAATCAATTCAAATAGATTTGAAGATCAATGGAGGATGTATGGACATTTAGCTTGGTTGACCATGCTTGCATCGAAAAGGTATGGTGAAATAACATGAACGTTCTATATAAACAATATTACCGGCTTTCCTTTTAATTACGAGACTGCCTTCGGTCGGGGTAAATCTCTTTGTTGATTAACTAATTAACTGTCATCGGTCGGGGTAAATCAAATAGCAATCAAATTATGCGCAAGGAAATACATGCCAATCAAACTAATGCTATGACTAAGTCACTAATTTGAAGCTTTGATTAAGTGTTTCGAAATAAAGTTAAGGTGATGTTTCTATAACTAAATTCTCAAATTTTTCAACTTAACTACGAATCTCAAATTAGCCCATGATAATTCATAATTAAATATCTAAACATACTCTTGAATCAAAAGGTAATTCATTTATATTAAATCAATAAAATATACACCATACACAATTCTAGCAAACATGGCAACACAAACTAAACATCCATAATAAAACTAGCCGCTCATGTTCATATTAACATTCATAGACAAATATAATATGATCGTACACTTCAACGAAAGAAGAAGAAAATATAATTCTATAATAACAAGAAAAACCTAGATCTAAATACCGCTTATGGATGGGATAACGTTCTTATCCAAAAGCTTAATCTTCGATCGTCGACGGCTTCCTTGAATCCTTAGAATGGTTTCTCTTGCTTCGTTTGAGTGTGGCAAAGCTCCCAAAATTGAATGAATCTCTTGTTTGGTCGCAAAATTGTAAAGTGTAAAGTTGTATTCGAGTTGTTCTGTAAGGGGGAGTCTAAGGAGGTATTTATAGATGTAAGGGTTTACACAAATCCTGATTGCCATAGGAATAGGCGCACCGTGGCATACATTTTCCCTGCCGCGGCGCAACACAAATTCTGGAAATAATGTCAAAACCCGAGAGCTCCCCGCCGCGGCATGCATTTTCCTCGCCGCGGCGCACGTTGTCTTCAGTTTCTTCACATGTACCCCCTTACATATGTGCTGGATCGACATGTACGGCTTACATATTTGACTTGTTTTGCCCGTAACTCGTGATCTGAGTGCCGTAAGTGTTCCGTCTTTGCGTGCTTGCATTATTTGACTCATTTGACGCTAAAAACACCTGAAATGCACTAAAACATACCTGTGATTCCGAATGGATAGATTTATGAAAATAATCAAATAAACAATCATAACAAATCTATATTTTAAACAATTAAGCACAATTAATCACGAAATATTAGTGCTTTTCGAGCACTCATCAATAAGGTGGTGGAGGTGTGTATATAAGACTTAACTTAGGTGCATAGGATTCTTCTTGTTCTTGTTCTTCCCTTACTTCACTCTTCCCTTCATCCATTTTTTCTTCCATTTCAACCTTATCTCCTCCTAACTCCTTACCACTTAGAAGAGTGATAGCTTTACATTGTTCTTTCCCATCTCTCCTAGGATTTGGTAGAGTATCGCTAGGGAGTGAACCTTGTGGTCAGTTATGAAGTATTTGGTCCATTTGCCCCATTTGTATTTCCAAATTTTGAATTGAAGCACCATGTGTAGATTCCAACTTATCAAATCTAGCTTCCAATTTGTTACCCATAATGTCAAACTGAGAATCTATACGAGTTTTCATATCCTTAATCATACTCATCATAGCATCAAACTTGTCATCTAAGCTTCGTTTCTTCTCTTGAGTAGATTGTTCAAAACCAAGTGGTTTAAGGGGTCGATTTTGAAACCCACTTCCTTGATTGTTGTTGTAGCTCCATGAGAAATTTGGGTGATTCTTCCACCCTGGATTGTAAGTGTTGGAATAAGGATTTCTTTGGCAGTTGTAATTCCTCACAAAAAGTTCACTGATTTTGGATTGTGCATACAAGCATCACTTGCATGGTTTCACTACATATTTCACACACCAAGAATGGGCTTTGCATCATATTGAGCCCCACGGGTCCCATATCAAACTTATTAGATAATCCCAAAAGAATTGCATTAGTTTGGGCTTGCAATGCCGTGAAGGCATCTGTGTCCACCATACCACTTTGTTTCTTTGGATTAATCTATCAACCGGCCATTGGCAATTGTTGGAAGCCATTTCTTCCAAAAGGGAACCTGTTTTATCTTTAGTTTTCTCATAATTACTCCACCCACTACAGCATGAACAATAGTGTTAGGTTGCCCAATCAAACCATTGTAAAAAGTTTGAACTTGAAGCCACTTTTGTAACCCATGATGTGGACACCTCTCATAAGTTCATTGAATCTTTCCTATGTTTCATAAAATGACTCCCCCTCAAATTGTTGGAATGAAGTTATGTCATTCCTTAACTTTACGGTCTTGGCATGAGGAAAAACTTTGCAATAAACTTTTGACCTAAGTCATCCTATGTTATGATAGATCCCAATGATAAAGAATTAAGCCAACCCTTAGCTTTATCTCGAAGCAAAAATGGAAATAATTGCAGTCTAATAGCATCATTGGACACCCCATTTTGTTTGAATATATCACACAATTCTAGAAAAGATGCTAAATGAGTGTTCTGATCATCATTAACTAAATCTACAATTGGTTCCCTTGAACCATTTGTATAACCATCGGCTTCAATTCAAAATTGTTAGCATGAACATTTGGCTTCCGAATAGACGTATGAATACCATCCACCATTGGTGTGGCATACTTCCAAAGAGCCTTAGATTCTTCAATCCCTAGTTGAGTTGGTTGTGGTTGATTTGGTTGTTGATCCATAGTAGGATTATTTAGTTGAAATCCTTCTCTAATCAACCTACGAAATGTCATTTCAATTTTTGGGTTGAAAGGGAAGGCCTCCAAACTTCGAGCCCTATGCGTAGACTTCACAAAAACAAAACAAACTACAAGAAAATATTATTAACAAAAAAAATGTTCAAAGTAAAGAAATATAGATGTAACTTAATATTAATCATAATATACGCTCATGTCCCATGCAACGGTGCCAAAAATTTGTTGCAATTTTGACAAGTACACGGTAAGTGCAAAAGAAGCAAAGTGTGCGTAAGCACCAATTGAACCTCGAAGACTTGAGATAATTTTGTATTTTAAGATTAGTTATCGAGTTTTTGTGCTTTCTTGCTCTATTTGAACGATTGAATTTTTGAATGTAGAATTCAAAGGCCAAAATGAACAAAATTAAATTAAACAAAAGAAGTTTTTAACAAAAATAAGGAAAATCTAGAGATTCAACTTCCTCCATTCTACTCCCATGAATTTTCATATCTCATTAATAGTCAACTAAAATGTATAGATTATTAATCAAACTCTACTAAAGTAATTATCACCCACATGTCTATGGTCATGGTAATCCTAATCCATATAAACCTAGCCCACCTGTCTATGACTATCTAAGCATACATGGGTCATTAAGCACCTAGAGTTTAAAAGTGATTACACACAAAATAATAAGAATTTCTTTCTTATTACACATATGCCAATTTAATTCGTATTCATAATTTAATATCAATCTTTCAATAGCACGCAAAATTCATAAATCACCTAATTAAATGGTCAATTTAATTAAGAGCATTAAACACATTAAATTAGATAATTCAAACACTTAAATAACATTAGACAATCATGTTCATACAATGGGTTTCATTAAAATCTATATAACAAAGTCTCTACTCCATAATACCCATTTTTAAAACAATAAAACAAGAGAAAAATTATAAGAAACATAAATATTACACTTAGAGGAGCTTGAATGGTGAAATTTTTTAGTATAATTCCTCCAAAAATGCTCCCAAGTTGCCTCTTTTTTCTCCAAAAACCTCAAATCTTTGCCTCCTTACTCAAAAATGTTGAAAAATGCTCCAAAAAATGTTCTTCTCAAGTATGATTATGTTTTAAGGCTAAATCCCTTGAAAAATGGAAATTTGGACCATTCGATTAGCTTTTTGATCTATGGTTGTGATGAAAATCATTTCAAAAAAAGAACTGCCCAATAGGAGGATGACATGTCCCAACAAAAATAGGAGGAACCAAAGGGCGCACGACACGGGAAAAGTAGAAAATGCAGAGGCATTATGCACGCAAGAAGTGGCAGGCACTTAAAGGCGTTGTGGACTAGATCGCTGAGTTGGCGCTACACAGTAAGGGGCGATTGGCTGGCATTGCTTACGTGGGACAACACATGGCACATACGAACCTTTTGATGATTTTCAAAAACAATGCCATGCTAACACGTGCCAAAATGACTGTAAATGTTGACACTCGACACAACTTGATTGGGTTTTGTTGCTTGCATGGCGCCACTTGGTTTCCATGTGTCTCTAGGTATTTCTAAGGTCATTCCTAAATCCTTCTATATGCATTCACCTGCATAAAAATAATTCATAAAAAGTTTAGAAAATTTCCAAAAAATTGAATTTTCATCCCACTTTACCATTTGACTTAAAACTTGTGTTATGTTAATATTTTAAACTAAAAATATTATTTAGAGAACAATCGAGAAGAAAACCAAACTTCATAGTTTGAAAGAAATATGAGAGAGATATCTCTTGAGATAAAAGTTCAAAAAAGTGTTTATTTTGTATTTTCATTTATTAGTCAATATATAGTAAAGTACATTATATATTTTATTAGCTTATTTTAAATACACATGAGTGAAAAAAATTAAATCTAGGAACCGTTGCAATTTTTTGTTTGTAATCTTTTCCAACAAATTTCAATCTAAGTTATCGTCCACTCTCTTAGTGTCTAATGATAATAATGGCACACAAAAATCACGTGCTATTTGGACATTAAAATTTAACAGGAAGTCATACAAATGAATTTTTTTTTATCATACTTAATACTTCAATGCTATTTTCTTATATGATAAAGTTAAATATGTTTGCAACTTTGTTAATAATTTGATGATATATTTACTAATTTATCCTAATTTATATGTGCTACCCAAAGTAAACTAATATTAATATCTCTTAAAATATATAATAATAAAAAAAATAATTTTTATATTCAAATCATATATTTTCATAATTAAAAAATAATTTTATATTATTTTTTTTAAACGTCTGTCCAAGTAAACGTCTTTCAAATTAAATTGTAATAATTTATATCTTTTTAATATTAAACATTTAATATTATTGAAGTCTTAATTTTATTATTATAAATTTTTTTAGTGTTATTTTTTATAATTTAAAAAAAAATGAATAATGAAGGACCAAAAGGAACAAAAAGTAAAGAATGTAGCTAATGCCAATAATGGGTAAATTGATTATATTCTAATTTCAAAAAAGAGAAAAAGACGTCATGAGTTTTACTGTTTCTTTTCCCAACTTGATGGACAGTCATAGTAGATATTTAATTCAGCCAAAATCAAAAAATAGTCCACAGTAGATGAGTTCAGTCCATAGCAGATATAACATCCATACCTAACAGCTAAAATATACATACAGAAGAAATAAAGTAATAAAATACAAGCTATGAGACAAAAGTGAATCACAGTTAGGAAAGTTTTGTATACACTAAAGAGCACGCCATGCGTGGAATGGGAGCTTTCGTGAGGAAAATGAAGGCGTGTGGAGAATAGATTAGGATGCATAGGCCACCACTCCCCTCCTTTCTCAAATTAGAGATTTGAATGTGAAGGGTCATGAACGTCATGCGTTTTTCTAATCAATAACATTCAAAATTTTCCAACTAATTTTTTTATAAAAAGCTTTAAACCAACTAATTAAATACCTTTGAATATGATTAATTTTAATTTTACATTCTTAATTTTGATGGCTTCGTGGAAATGCTCCTATGCGCTTTTTTAACTCCAAATATTGCATTCACACTATGACACTTATATTGTTGGAAATACCTTTATTTTTTTTCCCTAAACACATGTGATTGTACAGTTAATAATAAGAATTGTAGTACAATCGTATAGTTTCTTGTAAGTGCTATAAGAGCACAATTCGAACCCAACGAGTGTGTACGAGTGTGTAAGTGTGTGTTAGTGTATGAATGTTATCTAAAATAATAATTATTATTATTACGTAGATATTAGATTTACTTATATTTTAATACCTCATTTAGCGTTTCCATGTTTCAACTTAAGCAGTAATTCAAAAATGTTATTTAATCCACGTAATAATCTACGTATTATAATTTAATTAGCTTAAATAGTCTTATAATTATTTTATCATTATACATTTAAATTCAATATTACTTTATGCATATAATATACTATTTGAAAAAAATATTATACCTCTCGAGTTGGGTTACTTAAACTAGAAAAAATACCTCAGCTTTCAATAAATAATAATACCATAATTCAAAATCCACTGCACCAAAAGTGGGGATATCCTTCGGCCTTAAACAGACTCAAATTATGTTTTGCGTCTATTTTTTGAATCAACGCAAATGGTAGTGTCACAAATTTTTGCTAATATTATTTTAAAATTAAAAAAAAAAAATGAAAACTCCTTGGATTGAAATAAGCATACATCTACATGATTAATTTCACAATATGTACAGCCCAAATGGAGAAAAAAATTGCACAACAAAAAAATATTATAAATTTTAATTTTAAAAATACTAATATATTTAACAAAAATAACTTAGAATATTCTACATAAACAAGTGATCTATAATATTATTTGAGCATAATATTAGTATTTGGAAAATAAGAAAATAAAGAAATATAGTAAAGAAAAAGAGAAAATGTAAAATGCCTTTATCGAACGAAATGGGAGGCTATCGGACTTGTGGTGGCTACCAAACAAAGGCGGAGAGCCACCGATGGTCGGGCTATGGCTGTGCTAGCGGCGAACAGGACTGGTAAGCACAACTTAGGGATTCTATCGAGGAGAGAAAAATAAGAAGTGTGAGGCGAAGGGGTGGAGCTAGGGTTTTGTTAACTAAAAAAGACTTTTGAGTCGGTTTTTTCCAATAACCAATTTCGAAATCTCTTTTTTTTTTTTTTTTTGTCGATAGTCTTGAAAAATGGTTGTTGATGGCAATGTGTTTAAAATCGACACAAATAGTCAATTTTGTAGTAACAATCTCTTAAAAAATAGACGGTTGTCCTACTTTAGTATTGTCCCATAAAGTTGTTTATTGATTAATGTGATATTTTATTATAGTAGTTATATTTGTACTTATTTTGAAGAAACCACATCGACTTATTAAATTTCTATTAATTTTTAAATACAAATTTTGAAATGAAATCTACAAAAATTTGTGTAGTATTTATTTCATTTTTGAAATGTCCAAAATTGATGTAGTATTTATTTCATTTTTGAATGAGAATGATGTAGGAATGGATTTCTAATAGAGATATGTTGAATGTTCCATCATTAAAATAATTGAAAAGAAGACCTCACGTATGTAAATTCAAGATATTTGGTATTTTGGTGCAACAAAATGCGAAATAAGTAAATCCAATGAAAAGCTTTCTTCCTTGGGACTTGGTAGAACAGAAATGTTGAACTAAGTCACTAACTAGCTAGGAAGCTTTTGCGCAACTCTTCTCACCAACTAATCACATTACGCAAACGGTTGGATACTTGGTATCACCAAACAACAATGACCATATCCCCCAACTCTCATCACTCTCCATCCCTCATCGTCATCTCTTGTATCTATATAATTTCTTCTTCCAAAGGACTTCTTTATTGAGTACAACAAACTTAAAAAAAAAAACATCTAAAAAGCCTCACCTCTCATGTCTCTCCCTCCCACACCTTCTTCACCTACGTCTTCACCGATAACGGTGCCCCAATCGCCTTTTGACACCGCCGTCGACGACCATTTTTCTTACTCCAACCGTTCACCCAAAATGGAGCTCAAACAATTCAAGCCCTCCACAAGTTGTCATCCAAACCCAACACTTGGAGACCTTCTTAAAAGAGTTGAAAATGCACAAACAGATAGTTCAATTAACAACAATCCTAAAAATAATCAACATAACAACCATGTTGTTGATCTCAATTTTGCTTGTAGTTCTGTTCCTCCTTCATATCCATTTGTTCTTTCTTTCAAGAATTTAACATACAGTGTCAATAAAATGGACAAAACCAAGACTTTGTTAAATGGTATCTCTGGCGAGTCGAGAGAAGGCGAAATCATGGCCGTTCTTGGAGCAAGTGGGTCCGGTAAATCAACGCTGATTGATGCTCTTGCCAATCGGATTGCTAAAGAAAGCTTGAAAGGGACCGTTACTTTAAATGACGAAGTTCTGGAATCTGGACTTTTGAAAGTAATTTCTGCTTATGTTATGCAAGATGATCTTTTATTTCCAATGTTAACAGTTGAAGAAACTCTCATGTTCTCTGCTGAATTTAGACTTCCTCGTTCTCTATCAAAGTCTAAAAAAAATGGTAGAGTTCAAGCTTTGATTGACCAATTGGGTCTTCGAAATGCTGCTAAAACTGTGATCGGAGATGAAGGCCGGAGAGGTGTTTCCGGCGGAGAAAGGCGTCGAGTTTCGATTGGAATTGATATAATTCACGATCCAATTGTTCTGTTTCTTGATGAACCCACTTCAGGACTTGATTCTACAAGTGCTTTTATGGTTGTTAAAGTTTTGCAAAGAATTGCCCAAAGTGGGAGTATTGTGATATTGTCAATTCACCAACCAAGTTATAGAATTATGGGTTTGTTAGACCGTTTGATCTTTCTCTCACATGGGCAAACTGTATACTATGGTTCGCCGGCAAATCTACCGGTTTTCTTTGCGGGATTCGGACATCCGATTCCCGAAAATGAGAATATAACCGAGTTTACGCTCGATTTGATTCGTGAACTTGAAGAAAGTCCAGGAGGAACCAACAACTTGGTAGAGTTCAATAAGTCATGGCAAGCCAATTACAAAAGCCAACAGAAAACAGAGCAAAACAAAATTGGACCAAAGCTTTTTTTAAAAGATGCAATAAGTGCAAGTATTTCAAGAGGAAAATTAGTTTCAGGAGCACCCAACAACTCATCAAACTTATCATCTTCATTTCCCACATTTGCTAACCCATTTTGGATTGAAATATTAGTGATTTCAAAAAGGTCACTAACAAACTCAAAAAGAACACCAGAGCTATTTGGAATTAGATTTGGTGCAGTACTCATAACTGGGCTTATTTTAGCAACAATCTTTTGGAAACTAGACAACTCACCAAAAGGTGTCCAAGAACGTTTGGGCTTTTTTGCTTTTGCTATGTCCACAACGTTCTATACTTGTGCTGAAGCAATACCTGTTTTTCTCCAAGAACGTTACATTTTTATGAGAGAAACAGCATACAATGCCTATCGTAGATCCTCATATGTTCTAGCTCATTCCATTATGTCAATCCCATCTTTGATAATTCTCTCATTAGCTTTTGCTTCTACAACTTTTTGGACTGTTAGTTTAGGTGGTGGCCTATCTGGGTTCTACTTCTTTTTCTTAACAATCTTTGCTTCATTTTGGGCTGGTAGTTCTTTTGTGACTTTCTTATCTGGGGTAGTGACTCATGTTATGTTGGGTTACACTGTTGTGGTTGCAATTTTAGCCTATTTTTTACTCTTTAGTGGGTTCTTTATAACTAGGGATAGAATTCCACCTTATTGGATTTGGTTTCATTATATGTCTTTGGTTAAATATCCTTACGAGGGTGTTTTACAGAATGAATTTGATGACCCAAGTAAGTGTTTTGTTAGAGGAGCTCAGATATTTGACAACACGCCATTAGGAGCATTGTCTATGTCGTTGAAGGTTGAGCTTCTAAAGAGTATGAGCAACACTTTGGGTATGAATATTAGTAGTTCAACTTGTGTGACAACTGGTGTTGATATACTTAAACAACAAGGAATTAGTGAGCTTAACAAATGGAGTTGCTTGTGGATTACTATTGCTTTAGGATTTTTCTTTAGAATTCTGTTTTATTTTACTCTTTTGCTTGGGAGCAAGAATAAGAGAAGATGATTTTAGTTTACAAAGGGATTAGAATTGGTCTGTTGTTGTTAATAAATTGCTATATATCTATTGTAATTTCTAGGAATATATATGAGATTTGCAAAAATAAATTCATAATTTATGTTTGAGTTTCGAGTTTGGTTACACACAATTACACATCTATGTATCATATTTAATATGTATATAACTGAAATATGGAAACAAACCTTATAAAATTCCCAAAACTCTTCTTTTTATCTTTTTTTTTTTAATTATTATTATTATTATTATTTGTTAGCATGAGTCATGTAATTAGTGTCTATCTGTAATAGAGTTTTAAGTTGTACATAGTTCTATTTTATTTAAGACTCTTGTATTTTATCTTCTATATATACCTCTATTGTGAGGTAATAATACAGCAAGAAATATATTTCATTCAGTATATTTAACTTTATTATTATTATTATTATTATTATTATATTAAAGACTAGTTTTGGAGTCACATGTCGTTTACTTTGTTATGAACAATAAATAAATTCTTGATCTTATATTGCAAAATTAAAATGACATTGTTATAAAAGAGAACCGATAAATATGATCAATGTAAACAACGAAAATATTTAAACAGAGTAATTTATTTTTCATAACGTCCTCTAATAAGATCAAAATACTACTGTTAGCTTACTCTATGGTTTAAGACCAACACACAGCATAAGGAGCCATTCCAAATGTACTTTCCATCAAATTAAATCCAATAAATTGATAATTTTCATTTATCAAAGCAACCAAAAAAAAAAATTCTCCTTCAATGAATTATTTAAATAAAACTTATTTCTTTCAATAGAAAATTAAATAAATTAACAAATATGTTTTTGATGTTATAAAATTAGAATGAAAAAAATAATATAATAATAAAAAAAGTAAAGAGAAGAATATATGAGAAATAATTTTATGTTATTTACTATTGTTCTTGTGTATAAAATACAATGTCATAAGCTCTATTTATAAATAGGGTTTTCAATATATAATACAAATCTTAAATATAAAATATAATAGAGACAAAATCTTCATTTAAATACTCTCATATGCACACTAGCCCTGTCTCGTTAAAATCTTATTAGAGAAACTTAATGGAAAAAACCTTAGTGAAGGAAAAAGGATATATTGCATGGATGAGTCAACTCCTGACGTTGAGAAACATCTAACATAAGATATCCTTGAATTATTACATTTGATATTAGTGTGTGATCCTCTCAATCATTAAAATGAAGGTTCTTTACTCGTATTTAATCTCGTAATTGATGACAAAACCTATCTCAGGCTCTTAATTGTTGAAATGATGAAAGTGATGACTCCAGAACATATAAATATGTTAGGCAGATACTTTGATTATAATTCAACACTCTCATGTTAAAATATATGATAATTCATTGAGTAAATGCACAAACATCACTTGACTCATTCATAGCATTACTTCTATAAATTTCATAAGAATAGAGCACATTGGTCTATCACAATCACCGGTAATAGCAAGCTACTAACTTGTATGATATATAGCTTTAATATTCTACATTCATAAAATATCGTAATGATAATAATAATAACATATGTAAAGTAAGTCTTCTATACATCCCGTTGACTACAATATATTTATATAATAAGAAATTAAGTTTATTGTTTAATAATAATCAATAAAATAAGCTCTTGATTTTATCAATACTAAATATATCCTACTAGTCATTAACACATGCAAAATAAATAAATATTAGTCATATTGACTTTTATGATACTTTCATTTCATATCAAGAACAGTAATTCATTATGTCAAGTAATCAAATATAAGTTAGTTATAAAAATATTATTCATAAAAAGATTTTGATGATTCTCAAATATATAGATGCTTAGTATAAAAATTTCAATATATTATTTTACATATTTAAGATAAGTATGTATACATCATTGAAATATAAACATGAGCATCAAGTACTTGACTTATGTCAGTAATTATGTGTAAACTAATTTTTCATATTTTTCAATCATAAGATAAAGTGATCGTGTGTGTGTCTATATATGTGTGTGTGTGGAAGAATATTACATTTTGTATCTTAGAGCTTCATATTTTCTTATTTAAAGTTCATGTATATTTTACACATTTTATGTTTTCAGGCCTTTTGAATGCTAATCCTTCTAACAAATTTAAGCGAACATTTGAAGTGTTTGGACAATATAAAATTTACTTTGCAAATAAATGATTATAATATATATGATTAAAAATGCTCTTTGTTGACATTTAAAATTTTTTGATCTAGAATTCTCTTATCACTTGCTTTATAAAGAGAAAATTCCAAAAAAAAAAAAAAAAAGGGCATATTGTACGACATTTATTTTATTTCTTCCTTGAAAAAAATAATATCAATTTATTATCAATTACCAAAGACTCTTTAAAAATTATTAATTTTCATCAATCTATAAATATCATTTCTTAGAGTATTAACTCTCTTTATAACCTCGATAATCTTCATATTTTTTGAAATAATATTTAATCATGACTAGCCAAAATATGTATATTTGTTGCTATATCTTCTTCTTGTCTTACTGAGACATTGAGACATTAATAATTGCTAGAACATTATAATGCTAATTCATTAATTTATCATAATCTTTAGTGAATACATTTATCATTTATAATAATCTACGATTGAGTAATTAGTATGAACTTTGAGTTCTGATAAAGTAAATGCATCGTAGAATTTCAAGTCATTATACTTTTTTTCTCTTCCCCAAGTGGCAAGAAATTAGTTAGAAATCATAATTGTCCTTAAAAGAGTAAATATATTCACTTTCAACTAAATATTCAAACTTTGCTATATACATTTAAATTTGTTTTAGATCTCATCTCAATGTATTGGGTTAATACAGTAGGGACACTACTGTAACAACTAAGTGTTTTCAATAATTTTAAAAATATTATGTTCCCACAATAACGCTTCTTATGCTTATATTAACGATAAATGATTAATAAATTATTAAGAGGCGTGAGATTCGATATCTGAAGATCACTTATCCTTAAGAAAGTGTAACACAAATAATTACTAATAATGAAAATTTTTGACTTTGTTTCACGATCTTTTAAATTCCAATAGATCATTTTTGATCTTTCATGACTTAGTTATGGTCATGATAAATGTATAAATATTTTAGTCGGAGAACTTTTCACTTATCATAGGTTATTTTATATTTGTAGTATTGAAAATACTAAAAGCTTTTAAATATGGACTTCTACGCATATTCAATATTATTGTAGCAAGTTAATTTACCAATTTAACATGCCATGTGTGCAACTATTCATTATAAAATTGGTCTTGGGGATATTATAATACAAGCTTCTACTTGAACTTAAGATTTAATTTGAACAGCAAATACAATAATAAATTATCTCAAAATGATATTCATTATCATCATCACAAGCTTGAAATGTATTAGAAATTTAAATTTCTTCTCTTAGAAGTAGATAAGCACAATTTATAGTTTTGATTATTCATAGACTTCTACATAAAATTGTAATAACTCATAAATAGTGTATCGTATTGTCTACTTGACAAATATATATATTCACAATTTCTTCTCTAAAATAAGAGTTACTAGTCCAATTTAATTTGTATCGTCCTTTAATTATTTTTTTTGTTAATATAAAGGAGCACATAGTAAATAATATTGATCATAAGCTTTTAATTTTCCTTTCATTTGCTTTTAATAAAAAAGCTTTGCCAATATCTATTTTATACACATGGAGCATACATATACTCACATTATTTTCTTGCTCCAACTCTCTGGTAAATTTCATTAGTAAATTATTAATTAATAATTTATATTACAAGTAGTCAATAGCAATTTAATTAGATCAAAATCAGCTATTATAGTCAAATATATTGTGAATTAAATATTTTTTTTTATAAATTCTTACCTCACAATAGAGGTATATATATAAAATAAATTACAAGAGTCTTGAATAAATTAGAATCATATACAGTCTAAAATTCTATTACAGATAGACACATATATTATACACTAAATCAAATGACTCACGCTAGCACTCCCTCTCAAGTTGGAGCATACATATCGACCATACCCAACTTGCTTAGTGAGTCATAAAACACGTTCTTGGAAACTCCTTTAGTGAGCACATCTGCAAGTTGCTTTCCAGTGGGAACAAAAGGAAAACTGATTAATTTGGCATCTAGCTTTTCTTTTATAAAGTGACAATAAACCTCAAAATGCTTTGTGCAATCATGTTCTACTGAATTTTGTGATATATCAACGGCTGTCCGATTGTCGTAATACAACTTTATAGTACTTTTGGGTTCAAAACCCAAATCAGATAGCAAACTTCTTATCCACAGCAATTCACATAGCCATGAGCCATACCTCTATACTCAACCTCAACACTGGATCGCGCCACAACCTTCTGCTTTCTACTTTTTCATGTAACCAAATTACCTCCCACAAAAGTGAAATAACTTGATGTCGACCTTCTATCTGTAATATTTCCTGCCCAATCTGCATCTATGAAGCCGCAAACTTCAAGAGGGTTGTTGTGTTTAAAGAACATTACTCCTCTCCTTGGAGTTTACTTGTACCTTAAAATTCTCACAACTGCATTCATGTGACTCTGACTCGGGTTATGCATGAACTGACTTACTACACTAACCGCATATGCAACATCTGGCCTAGTATGTGCTAAATAAATTAAGCGCCCAACCAACTCTAATAGCGAGCTCGATCAATTGGATACTCTACTAGACAATGATTTTGCTCAATAGGAGTGTCAATGGGTTTGCAATCCAATATACCTGTCTTAGTTAGCAAATCAAGAATGTCTTTCTCTAACACAGAAAAATTCCTTCTCTCCCTCTAGCTACCTCAATCCCTAAGAAGTATTTCAGTTCATCCAAATCCTTCATCTCAAATTCAGAGGCTAGTTGTCTCTGTAATATATACATCTCAATAGTATCATTACCAGTAATTACTATATCATCAACATAAATAATTAAAGCATTTACCTTCCCTTATTGATGTTTGAAAAAATACCGTATGGTCTAAATTACTCTGTCTGTAACCAACCTTCTGCATGAACTGAGAAAACCTTCCAAACCAAACATGAGGGGACTACTTGAGACCATTCAAAGACTTCCTCAATTTGCATACAAAATTACCAAGAGAATTAGCTACATACCCAAGTAGAAGACTCATATACACCTCCTCGACTAACTCTCAATGAAGAAACACATTCTTAACATCAAACTGTCAAAGTGGCCAGTCTAAGTTAGCAGCAAGTGAAAGCAGAACCCGAATAGTATTCATTTTGGCAACAGGAGCAAAAGTCTCATTGTAGTCTACATCATACGTCTGAGTGAACCTTTTACTACAAGGCAGGTTTTATATCGATTCACAGATCCATCATCATTATGTTTCACAGTAAATATCCAATGACAACAAACTGCCTTCTTGTCCTATGGTGGAGGCACAAGTTACCAAGTATCATTCTTCTGTAACACCTCCATCTCTTCATCCATTGCCTTCCTCCACTTTGGATCTCCCAACGCATCCTGCACTTTGTTAGATACTAATACAGCAAATATTTGATTTACAAATGATTTATATGACTTAGACAATCTTTTAGTGGACATGTAATTGGCTACTGGATACTTTGATTTTGCATGAATATTTGGTTCATACCTTTTGGCTGGTTAATCCCGAGTAGACCTATTTGGTAACACATACTGTCCAACATTAGACTCAATGCTATTAGTATCAGTGGGTGTACACACCTCAAATGAGTGACCTTCAATACCAGGGAGTTGTTGATCAAGGGTAGGAGAGGGAATAGTTATGTCTTCATTTTAATTTTCAGTGATCGAAACTGATGCTTAGATACTTGAAGCATCTGCTTCTTCTACTACTAAATTCAATAGGATAAGAACCTCAATTGGACCCATCGAAATATCTCCTGATTACGTTACTTCCACAGTTTCTTCCAATTCCTCCCCCTCACTATGATACATCTCTTCAAATATGAATTTTCCCCCTTATGAGCAGTATCAGATGAGAAAAAATAGCTCATATATTCAAAGAAAGTGACATCCAGAGTGACAAAATACTTTCTGATAGGTGGATGGTAGCATTTATACCCTTTTTGATATCTTCCATAACCAACAAACACACACTTAATTGCTCGGGCATTTAATTTAGACCTCTGATTTTTAGGAATATAGACAAAAGCAACACAACCAAATACATGGGTAGGAAGATTATGAAATGATGAAAGGGATACATGAGATGCGAGAACCTCAAATAGGATTTGTCCGTGAAGGACACTAGATGGGAGACGATTGATGAGATGGGCGGAAGCTTGTACAGCATTGTCCCAAAGATATTTTGGAATATTAGCACTAAATAGGAGCGCACAAGCCATATCAAGTAAGTGACGATGTTTTCTTTCAGACACCCCATTTTGTTCTGGTGTTTATGGGCAAGTAGTTTGGTGAACAATCCCATGTGTTTGGAAAAATCTTGAAAAATACGATTAACATATTTTCCCCCATTGTCAGAACGTAGGACTCTAATAGTGCTATTATATTGTGTTTGAACACAAGTACGAAAATTTTGAAAAGCTTGAAAACCTTCATCTTTGTTTTTAAGAAGACCAACCCATGACAATCTTGTACAATCATCAATAAACGACACAAAATACCTCATACTCGATATAGTAAACTCTCTAGATGGTACCCAAATATCAAAATGAATTAATTCAAAAGGAATAGTACTTCTATTAGAAAAACTTGGAGAATAAGTAGTACGATGACTCTTGGCCAGCACACATGTCTCACAACATAAAGCAGATTCACTCACACTAATAAACAGAGTAGGTATAGATTTTTTCATAAGACTAAAAGACGGATGCCCTAAGCGACGATGCCACAACCAAATTTCACTTAGTTGGTCAGAACAAACTCAAAGCGATGCGGGACTGTGCTCCTGGTTTCTCCCCTACATAGTTCTGATCCAGACAAAACAATCTGTTCCTCAGATACCCCCGACTAATTATTTTCCTGGTAATAAGATTCTAAAAAATCACATACATAGGATAAAATGTTATAGGACATTTAGACTCAGTATTCAACTGTGGGACATATATTAAGTGATGAGATAAATCTGATATATATAAAATATTTTAGATCTATAAGGTTGGGGTAATACAAACTGACCCCATTCCTAATACAGGAAAAGCTTCACCATTAGCATTTGTAACATAAGACACTGGTGGGGAAGACAAATCAATAAAATAAGATTTATTATAAGTCATATGATCAGATGCACTAGAATCAATAATCCAAGTATCAGATCCAACAGAGTGAGAAACTTTTAAAACCATACCAATCTTACCATGACTAGCTATAGAAGCTATAGGGTTACCTCCACATGTCGTATAATGATTTTGTCCAGCTACTCCATAAAAAATTGGCATTGATGACCTTGCTTGAATAGCTAGGCTAAATATTTCATTAGTTTTGAAATCCTAATTTTCTGTCAAATCTTTCATTGAAAAAGACAATAATAATATGCAGCGGAATAAAAGTTTTTTTTTTTGAAAATTTGTTGACTGGACAGTTGACTGGAGTGCTGACTGTGTCTGTTGACTAGATTGCTGATTGGACTGATGACTGTATGTTGGCTACTGACTGGACTAGTTATGTGTTTAGGCTAGAATGGGCTGATGATGTGTTTGGGCTTGCTGAGACCAAACCAAAGTCTTCTTTTTTTTTTTTTTCTTTTTTTTTTTTTTGTGGTATGGGCTTAGGGTTGATGGGCTTAGGGTTGTGGGTTGATGGGCTGATGGGCTTAGTGTTGTGGGCTGATGAGCTGTGGGTTGGTGGGCTTAGGGTTGTGGGCTGATGGGCTTAGGGTTGTGAGAGACATTGGCTAGGGTTGGAGAGGAATGGGCTGGTGATACCCTGTGAAGGCAGCCTTGACGGACTGGAGAGTAGATGAACCTATGAAGTGGCACGACAACAGAGAGTAGAAAGACAAGCCGCTCGTGGGAGAGAGAGGGGCTGCAGCGGCGAAGACCTGTGGGTGATGACAAAGGCGGCTACTGAACTGACTGAACCGAGATGGAGCTGATAGGAGATGACGGCGGCGTGACAAGCAGAGTGCGATGGAGACTGAGCCGTGCACAGGAGAGACAGGCGGCAAACACGAAAAATAGTGCTGGAGAAGGTGGCGCTGACGACGGATCTGACAGGTGGTTGGACTGGAAGGAGACGAGGAAAAAAAAAAGAACAAAATCCTCTTTTCGAACTTTGCTCTAATACCTAGTCAAATATACTGTGAATTAAATATTTATCTTATAAATTCTTACCTCACAATAGAGGTATATATAGAAAATAAATTACAAGAGTCTTGAGTAAACTAGAATCTTGTACAGCCTATAATTCTATTACAGATAGACACATATATTATACACTAAATCATATAACTCATGCTAACACTTATATCCTTTGTATTATGAGAAGGCATGTATTATTTGTATATGTGCTATTATATTGCTATTCTAATAGCAAAATTTATAAAAATAGCATATAAAATATTTTGTTTGTTCCAAGTGTTGCTATTTCATATGCATACACAAGGCACATCAAGCTTTATAAAAATTAGCTATGAAATATTTTATAAGTGTCAAACTTGCTCTCAGTGTTGCAATTTTATATGCATACACGAGACATTAAATATATTTTATTATGTATGTCTTTTTACTCAATAAGCAACATATTTACTTCAACATTTTTCTCTACCATTCTCAATGAGAGGTTATCTAAATATTGAGCCTTTGAAAATTGATTGATCATAATAGATTATTTATATCGTAAAAATTAAATCATCTTCATAAAGTTAAATATTGATCTATACAATATTTCATAGTATAAATATGAATGATCTATATTATAATATAAATTTGTAACTTTCCTAAAAGTAGACAAATATTATAGTTATAATTAAAGTGATATCATAATCTCATAACCCAACTGATATTGTATATTCAATTAAAAATAAATTTTATTTGCCTCTCTTAACTTTCCTTTTCTAGTGGTGTCATAAATATTATAACTATCACATTACTAATAAGAATTTAATTGGCTAGAAATATGAATAATCTTCAAATATTCACTTAAAAGGATGATCTCAAAACATCGTCATTCTCTTAATAATATAAATAAAAAATAAGCATATATATATATATATACACACACTTAGCAATTTTATTTTAAAAAATAGTAGGCTAAACAATATCTATAATCCTCTAATTTTTACTCATTTTATATTATAATTTCCTAACTATTTTTTCTTATCATTTAGTCCCCTAACTTTTTAAATTTGACAATATTAATTTAACTATTAATTTTTTATAAAATTTAACGTCTAATTTTTTTTTCCTTTCTCTTTTTACCAAAAAAAGAGGTTTTGGGTAGTTCGATAATTTTAGTTTTTTTTTTAAATATTTATTCGTTAAAAAAAGAGAAAAAATCATACATTAAATTCTACAGAAAAGTAGTAGATTGATTAATATTGTTAAATTTAAAAAGTTATGGAATTAAATATTAAGAAAAAATAGTTAGAGAATTAAAATATAAATTGAGTAAAAATTAAAAGGTTATAGATATTATTTAACCAAAATAGTATAATAGAGATTTTATTGTGTCAGTTGATGTTGCTACTAAATAAGCATATATATGAGGCAAGAAAAATATATTTTTAGATCCTCCTTTGACACTTTCGGCTTTTAAAAAGTGATATATCTCATTTAATAGTCTCCTTAATTATGGAAGAAATATATTCAGCCTTCAAAAATCTTTGATCACCTATGGTGATCTAATGAACAATAATCATTGCAATATTTTTTAGAAATATTCATAATTTCTCATATTCCTTTTTCTGGTATATACATCACAATGAAGTTTCCAAACTCAAGAAGAAATAGATATACATATATACTTAAAGGAATAATCATATAACGTTTATTTGTATATTAATTACTTGTATTTAAAGATAAATGTCATTTAAAATATATCTATGAACCCTATAATTGTTCTTATAAGTATATCTATGAACCCTATATTTAAAATATAAATATCAATAAGAGATAAGTACAATGAATTTAAGGTAGACCTGAAACTTAGAGTTAAGAAGGTACAAAAAGTTTTATTAACATAGGATACTCATGTGAGCAAAGAATGATAACTCTCATGAGTATTGATAACGCATCATACCATTTAATTATAATAATTCCACACACACACACAAATCATTATAATACATCATCAATCAATGGCCTCATGTATACCTTGTATACATTAATGGCAAAAGTAGAGGATCAATACATACGCAAGTAGGTGTATAATATTAAGAAAGTTCAACACACCGTGCACAATTAAGATAAGGTGATAGTAACGTCTTATAACTCATGTCTCTCGTATAAGTACCAAAAATAAAACAAGTAAAAAAAATAGACAGAGGCAGATAATAATAAGTATAAAACAATAGTAAATTTCTTCTAATTAGAAAAGAACCCTCATATATTAGAGCATGTAAACAAATCAATATAACGTGGTAAATTTACTTAGATAATGCTCCTAAGTGGTAACATGCACAAATTACTTAAGGTATCTACTCAGTAGAAAACAATTCATTCAAAAGCAAATCAACAATATACAACATAAATAAATATGCTAATACTTCTTGCAGTTGAAGTCACGCTCAATTGTACCTAAGTTGCCCTCATTTGTTGTCTTCAAAACAACTACGATCCACAAGCCAAATCTGACTCTCTTCTAGAATCTCAACACCACGTGATGTGGTACAAACACTAATGGCCAATTTAGTGAACAACCTAGGATAATGGCAATTCCCATGCACATGTATGTAGAGTATAAATCTAAGTCCAATGATTTTAATTAATTCATTCATTAATTAAACAATCCACCCAAAAATGTGTTTTCACTAACACCATTTTCTCGTATCAACGATATAGAACTCTCAATATCACAAATCAATAATACGGAACAACACTCCATGTATTACTAATCCGTAAGTTAGAAAATAATTTTCTTCATTGAAAATCAAGTTTTCAAATTGGCAGCATCTCTCCTACATTTTATAATTTTCAAGAAAATTTTGAATTTATGGGGTATTCATAGAAAAATCCTTGAGCTTCCAATGAGCTCACCGACACCTCACTGGATATGCAACGAGACATTAGTGAACCTTAAGGTGAGGGTAAAAGTCTCCATAGCGAGGGTAATAGCCGCCAGCCTCGCTGACCCCGTTGCTACAACCTTGCTGATACAACGAGTGTATGGCGAGCACTCGTCGAACACACAAAAATGACAGTTTTAATTTCCAAAGCTGCTCAAGTAAAATTTTCACAAATTCACGTAAACAACACAACTTAGCATATAAACTACATGCTCCCAACAATCTTATGGTGTGTGTATCATGCAAAATATACGAAGTGTCAAGTTCTATGTGAATGTGTGTAATACTGAACCGTCAATATAGTACCTTACATAGAGGAAGACAAAACACTAAGTAAAATAATAGACTCTATATTTTGCACACGGGAATGCCAAATTGCCAACAAACGATACAAAGGACTAAGGGTGGTAATTTGTGTCATAGATCAATTGACTAAATTGAACCCAAATTGAACACGAATCAAATTAAATTTGGGCCAACTCAAATAGCCTGAAAAAGATCGAGCTAAGTTCGAGCTAACTAGTTAGCTCAAAATAAAAAAAAAAAAAATTTAAAGGGCTAGATAACTGAAAATGTTAGGTTAAATTAAAGAACAACATTTTCTTCTCTGTCTTTCTTCTTAATTGTAAGGTTTATTTGTATTGGCAATTTTCGTGGACAAAATATTTAATTGTAATCTAGCATAAGTGTTCACCGTTCAATCAGATGATACATGATGATAGAGTCATCAAGCTTGCATTGCTCATATGAAAGGTAAAATATGATCTCATGCATACATCCTCACACAATTGTGCACTACACTTAGTTTGGATTGTAACGAAAAATAAACTGTGCACATGTTGGTCGATCGATCGAGTCTGGATTGACTTCGATCTAGGTGCTCTTGGGTTGAACTAGATCGATCGATTAATTTGTTGATCGATCGAGCATAGACTGACTTCTATCTAGCTGCTCTCGGGTTTGAAATTGCATAGTTAGATTGATCAAGTATTGGTCGATCGATCGAGCATTGTCTAGATCGATCGAGTTCTTTGCTAGATCGATCGAGGCAGTTTTTCAGTTCTACTACAACTCTGTTTTTAATTTGGCCCATATGTTACTTTTACCAATTTGACTCATTTAATGTTAAATGCAGAATCCTTATATGAGTAGAATTGTTGTAATAGTTGGAATCCTTGTATGGGTAGAATTCTTGTGAAAGTAAAATCCTGATATGAATAGAATCCTTGTATAAATAGAATTCCTGTGAGAACTAAATCCTGATAAGAGTAGAGTTGTCTCTATTACTAATCCTCTTTCAAATCAAATTGGACTCTATATAAGCAGCGCTTGTTTGTGCAAAATAATTAACCCACACCGAAATAATATTTTCTACATCTGAATTGTGTTTTCAAAGAAAAATCTTTTTCTCTTCATCTTTAAGCTTAAGCACTTTCTCTTTAAGCTTAAGCACTTTCTTATTTTAATTATTTAAACATATTGTGTGGTTATGTTTGAATAATTCATGTGCCTAATTGTCTTTCATGATATTTAGAATTGCATGATAGTTCTAGAGTTTACTAGCTGATTTGTTTTTACATCATATGCTGTTGAATCTGCTAGTTAGGGTTTTTCATTGTTTGAATCCTCTCTAGGACACACTTTGCACTTGTGCTATTTGTGCTAACGTTTCAGGTGACGTGCTCGGTATTTCGTGTGACTCAAAATTACCGAAGTTGACGGGTTCGATTGATCTTGTGGGACTCAAGTAGATCGAAACGTTGGTCCGGATCCAGACACCTAGCTTGTGGAGGCTATGAAAGGAGCGGCGGCTCGTAAGTAAATTACAGAAAGGGGGATCTATTTGTGAAGGGTAGTTCTAGGACCTATGGTTGTAATTAAACATTGATTTTCATAGTGGATAGTTAGGTGGTCCGGTGGACCGGTGGTTTTCCTCTTAGGTCATTGGAGTGGCCTAGGTTGTTTCCACCTAAAAATATCGTGTGTTATTTTTTATTCCGCATTTTATCTTTACACGTGATTGCATGTCTGGCCGTTGTGATTAGGTTACATAATTAATATTTGTTAAAATTGAAAATAACCTATTCACCCCCCTCTAGGTATATTTGATCCGTAACTAAAACAAATTTCATTAATTTGCAGCTATCACTTATCTTTACTGGCAGTCAAAGATAAGGAATAACTCATCTGTTTTGGTTGTTTTCTAAATCTATGGGGTTTCTCTACCAATCTAGTCCTCGTGCTACGAACTTTGTATTTGTTCAACAATTGATGTTTGTTTCTTGTTATACTTGTCGATAAGAAAGAGTAGGACTACTTGCATTTCCACATTTTTCTAGGTCAGTTATGGAGATTTCACTTGCGTTGGATTGAGGTATTTTTGTTCTTATCTATGTCTACTTAATGATTTTGGTTATTGTTATCATATAATCGATCAATCTATTAATATTTTCTAATTTAGATCCTTTTTTATTCTCTTTGGCTAACCTTGTTACTCGTTATTCTTTCTTCTTCTCATCCTTTTATTCAAGGTTTCACCCAATTAGATATATTTTTTTTATTTAAAATATGAACTCAATAGATGTTTTGGTTTTGTTATTGGCAAAACTTGAGCCAAATTTCAATGTTGTATTAGGAAAGAACATGCCAATGTTCTTGATTTTTGTCTTGCCTTATATATTTATATTCTATTTTATAATAATAAAATTTCAATCCCATTTGTCATTCAAAGTAATTAATTGGTACTTCTAATTGATGCTTATGTGTGATATTCCTTGGACAACACCATAAAATTGATCCAAGTGTTACCTTTAACAATGTTCTTTTTGTTTCAGGTATTTTAAAAGAACTTACAAAACTTACTATCTTTTCCTTTGGCTTTCTATAGAAAAACACTACACAACCTATATAAACATGCATTAAACATAATATATTCATGCAAGATGACCTAAAGAAGTTTATTCTTGTGAATAAACTCTGATACAACCAAACACCCCCCAACATTCCTACTCCAAGTGCATCCATTTTATTGTGCTCCATCCATCTTCATAAATCAACACATCTATCTTGATGCGAACTCTAAACAACATGTCTGAACTCCAACTCTACATGAGTTGCAAGGTCTCTAGCTACACCTATATCTTCGATGCATAAAACAACACATACTCGTGAATGTATCATGCAAACCTACATGCAGTTCAACCAAATACTACCTTGTTACCCCCTACATAGGTACACATCGATAGGCTAAGCACAAACTGACATGCAAACTCCCCCTGATTTTATACTACACTCCCACTAAATGTATGCAAGTCAGATAAAATAAAAGCAATGCAACCTACACTCATATCCTCACACAGTGCAACAAACATGTTGTGCACCAGAAATTTCTCCTCCTTTTTGACACAGAAAGTTAAAGGAACACCCTTCTATAAGGAAGAATGGACATATAAGTATGCAGTAATCCTAAACATGCATGCAGAACAATAGAGAAGAATTAAGGCATAAAATAGTCAAAACATAATGCGTCACATGCAAACAAAAACACCAAGGAAGAAAACACAAATGACATAATAGGTAGCCACACGGACTGAAGGTCACAGACTGCAACTCAAGGCGATATGCAGACACTAATAGTCTTCCTTAGAGTTTCAAATTTGAGAGATTTTGGAGGTTTAGTAAACAAATCAGCCAACAGAAATTCAATGTTGATTTGCAACAAAGAAAGAGTTTGACTCCATTAAGTATCGAATGAAGTCAAGTAGATATCAATGTACTTTGTTCTTGAATACTGGACTGGATTTTAGAGATACATATGTCACTAGTGTTATCACAAAGAAGAGTTAAATCCTTAACTGTGATCCCATAATCACTCAGCACCTACTTTATCCAAAAAAGTTGAGACAACACAATCTGAATTCTATATACTCTACTTTAGCTGTAAAGAGAAAACTTAAATTCTATTTCTTCCTATGCCAGGAGATTAAAGAATTACCCAAGTGGAAACATCTATCTCAAGTACTTTTTCTATCGTCATTACGACCTACTCAATCAGTATCAAAATACCTAACTAACTTAGCAATCATATCCCTTAAATGCCAAATATAAAACTTTGAAGTCCTATTGACATACTTGGTTATTCTCTATGTGAGATTCTTTTGTGCAAACTTGAAATATTGCACAAACCCCAATACTATAGGAGATATTAGGATGACAGTAGTTAAATATAGAAGACTACCAATCATACTCCTATATAAGGTTTGCTCTACCCCTTTTCTTAAGAAGTCTTGATGAAATTTTACGTAAGTACTCATAAGAGTATGAGCAAGTTTAGCAGGCTAAACAAGGTCTTTAGTATTGTTGGCTTGAGAAAGAAAGATCCCATCTTTAGATTGTTTCACTTGTAATCCAAGGCAAAACTTTAACTCTCTAACAAGACTCATGTAAAACTCATTTTGCATAGAGAGAGAAAAATCATGAGCAAAGTCATCTTTAGTAGAACAAAAAATGATATCATCAACATACACATGAGGCACAACAACTTTTCCAGTTTTTTATTGTACAAACATGGCCTTCTTTCCATCACCTAGTTGAAATCCATTATTGGGAAGGAAAGTGACAAAACGCTCATGCCAAGCATAAGGGGCTTGTTTTAATCCAGAAAAGGCTTTCTTTAAGCGCATAACATGACCTGAAAAGTGAGAATCTTCAAAGCCTTTGGGTTGTTCAATGTATACTTCCTATTTGATAACATCTTTAAGAAATACACTATTAACATCCATTTCATATAACCTAAAAACGTAGCAGACCAAATCAATGAGAAGTCTAATAGACACATGACAAACCATTGTGCAAAGATTTCTTCAAAATCAATACATTCAATCTGTGTGTGACCCTGAGCAACCAATCTAGACTTGTTTATGGAGATAACACCATTTTTTTCTTCATTATTCTTGTACAACCATCTAGTTCTAATAACAACTTGTCATAAGGTCTAGGTACAAGATACAAGAAGTAATTTGTGAAATCGAACAAGCTCATCCTATATGGAGTTGACCCAGTACACGTCTTGTAGGGATTCCTTAAAATTTTTAAGAAGAATGGTGGAGGTGAAACACAATAATTTAAGGTCTTTTACACCTATAGGGATTCCTTAGTATTGGAGACACCATCTTTACGGCAATAGTAGACGTCAAAATTATAATTTCTTTCCAAAAAGTCCCAAGCCTCTTTGGAACTCTTAAAATGTGAAATGACTTCCTCATCTGCAAGAGGAATAACTTGAAGAAGGCTATACAACCCCTCTATAGTTATGATCACTCTAAAGGTGAAAAAGTAGTAATTAGATAAGAGAAATTATTATTAATCTTAAAATTGAAAAAGATTACGAAATATTAAACGAGGACTTCGACAAACAATTAGCCATTGTAAGACCCAAGAGAGGTAGCCAAGGAAAAAATCGTGAGACTTTGTCTGATCTTTAGGTATTTTCTTTATCATCTAAATGGCAAGATTAGTAAGAAGTTTTTCAAATCTTTCCACTACTTCTGCATTTTCTAGCACTAACTCTGAGGCTTTAAGGCCTTCAACTTCTAAAAATAAAGAAGTTATGAGAGTAGACGATATAGAGCAAAATTTGCAAAACTGGAATATACCTAAATATGGTAATTCTCAAATTTATGAAAAGGAATTTTTAAATTTAAATCAAATTATATTATAAAAGCTATTGAGGATACTCTCCCCTTAGCAAGTGGAGAATCAAAATATATAAGTTTTTTTATCTCAAAAGATAATAGATTTATATAAAAATCAATTTAATTATTTGCATGCTGGCTTAGTCCAAATTGCAGTAAAACCTTTAACAAGAGAAGGGCTAAACACTTCAGTCCTATTGTGCGTTAGAGATAAACGACACAATAAATTCAAAGATTCATTAATAGGTTGTGCTGAATTATCGTTAGCATTTGGACCAATTTATTTTAATTGCTTTCCTAATTTTACTGTGTGTATCAAGGACTCAAACATCCTTATATCTTTGAAAGTTGATGTACAGACGCATGGATTTAATATGGAAGTAGGAACTAGCAACGTAGCTCTCATTTATAGAGTTTACTTCAAGGTGATGAACACTATCTGCTCGGACATCAACCTTAGATCTTTTATAAAAGATCCTAAAGGAGAAACAACACTGTTTCAGATTAATGCAGATAAAACCAAGTTGGCTGTTCCAAAAATGATAAAGTGAGATGAAATCTCACTTCCAAAATCATGGTCTTTAAGCATAGAAGTACGGAGCTCATCAGTTCCTCAAAACACTAATCTAGAACAAATCATCAAATACGATGATGGATCTGTAGATATAGTTTTTGACTCAAAAAGAAAAGTCAAAATAAATGAAAGCCCAAGAGTTTCAACAAGAGCTTCATCAAGCCCTTTTATGGCCTCATATAGCCCATCGATTACCTCAAAGGGTAAAGAATCATTTGAAGGGGTTAGAAGACTTCCTACAGGACTAAGTCTTCCAGTGTATACATCAGAAAGATTTGAAAGATCCATGGATGAATAATCATAAAAGACAGAAAGCCCAACTCTTTCATAAATGGGTTTTGAATCAAGATCTAATCCAGGCTTTTCAAATATAATGATGTTAACAAACTCTAAAAAGAGTCTTACATTTGATGAACGAGTCTTAGCAACCCTTACAGATCCACTTAATAGTGAAAAGAAAGAAATATACTTATTTCTAAATAGAGATTTACAAAAAATGTATTTTTATAAATACGAAGCATTTTTAAAATATGCTATAAACAAGGGAAAAGAATCTCATCTAGATTTCTTTGAATTTATAGTTGAATACTCTCAAACAGAAGGGATCAATATTCTTGAAATTCAAAATTTAGAGAAGATTTACAAAACCTTCTCATTATCATAAGGGAAAAGATAGCTGCCATTCACCCACCAGAAGCAACAATTATGATATCTGAAAAGGCACCTACAGTTCCCTATAAATCAATTTCATCTAAACAAGATGAACCTGCTAAAGATAGCTCAGTAAACCAAGTAGTTGAACAAAACAACTACACCAACTTATATTTGCAATCAGTTGGAAATCAATTGACAAGAATTGAGCAGTCAATAAAAGAAGCTGAGAATAAACCTTCAACATCATCTTCTCAAAAGAAGAAAATAGAATCAGTTTTTGTAAAACCATTACCAGAGTTTCATCTAAAACAAAACTCTAAATTCTTACAAGAATTATTAGCAAAAATGTCTAAATTAGACAGTCAGGGTAAAGGCAAATCCGTCAAAATGATGGAAGAAAAAGATATAACTCAAATCTCTAATCAAGAGATTGAAGAAACACTAAAAGTGCTTAAATCCTCCAGTCAAAAAACTTCGATAAATGATGCAACACCTAAAGAGGTGCCATAGATAAATAAGTTGGAAAAACCAATTCCAACGTATCAAGCTAAGCCTTATTATTCGAGGCAATCTCCAGTGGAGATTTTAAAGAAGAGATACCAGCTAAAACAGTCTACTCAGGCTCTACCATTCAAGAATGGAATATAGATGGACTATCTGAATACCAAATAGTTAGAGTATTTAAAAATACATCAGCAGTCAAGTTCGCCGGCAATGCTGATCAGCAAGCCTGGCAGGCAATTATAGCCGAATTTTTTGGCCAACTACAAGGTTGGTAGGATAACTTCCTTGGACCATCTGAAAGATATACCATTATTATTGCAGTAAAACAAGAAGTTAATGACAATGGAGACGTTATGTCTTTACAAGATAGTGATAATACACTAGTCTTTACATTGTTAACACATTTTGTAGGACCAACAACCTTATAACAAGATAATAGCCAAGAGCAACTTGCTAATCTAAGGTGCCCTACCTTATCGCATTTCAAGTGGTATAAAAATGTATTCTTCACTAAAATCTTCACAAGAGAAGATTGTAATAGTGACTTATGGAAAGAAAGATTCATCTCAGGGTTACCTACTCTGTTTGCATAAAAACTGCGTACAAAACTTAAAGCCAAACATAATGATACAATACCATTTGAAATGTACACGTATGGTGAATTAGCCTCTGAAATAGTAGCTGAAAGCCTTGCATTTTGCACAGACCTCAAGCTCCAACGACAAGCCAATAAAGAAAAACTCTATGGTAAGTAAGCCATGGGCGATTTCTGTGAACAATATGGATATCAAAATATCCTTAAAAGATCTGGGCCTAAAGCCCATAAAACATATACAAAGGCTAAGCTCAAAGCTTATCATAAGCCTTATCCAAGAAAGTGATCTAATAAGCCTCAAAGGCCCAAAAGGCGAAATTGGACTAAAAGGCCTAATTATGAACAAAAACCCACATTTACTAAAAGTAAATGAAAATAAGTGTGGTAAAAAAGATCACTACAGCCCAAACTATCAAGCCTTCACAAAAATCAATGCTTTAGCCATTGAAGATTCCTATAAAGCTCAAATAGCTCAAATTCTTAATGAAGAAACATCCGAATCAGAGGAAGAAGAAGACAGTGAAGACTATCAAGAAGATTTTGATGAAAATTCATCATCCTCCTCTAATGAAGATCTTTCTCAAAAGAAAGATTGTGAATGTGATCGTAATAAAGCCATCATAAAAGTGAATGGTTTAAGTATAAATGTCCTTACTGAGGATAAAAACCTAATTCTCGATCTTATTGAATAGATTGAAGATCCAGAGAAAAAGAAAAAAGCCTTAGCTCGATATATTGAAGAAGCTAAAGAAAAGGTTCCTATTATTACAAAAACAACTACTCAAAGTAATAAAGGCTTACAAAGCCAATTACAAAAGAATCAACAACAATATTCTTTCAATGAAATTCTCAATAGAATTAAAATAAGTTCTATAAATCAAGAACTAACCCTTAGTGATCTAAAAATCGAGATCAATCAAACTAAAAAGGATCTAAGAGAATTAACGATTCAATTAGAAACTCAGACTAATCAAGATCTTATAGATCTTAAAAGACAAGTTCAAATACTCAAATTATACAATAATTATCAATCTGAAGAACTTGAAGAGGTTGAAACAGAAAACAGATTTGAAGATATAATAGTAAAAACTTCTAAAGAAAAAGAAGTTTTACAAGGGGAAAATACAATCACCAAGCTCGGTGATATGCAAACCATCAATACTCTAAATAGAGTCATTAATCATAAATGGTACTCAAAAGTAACCATTGTAATAAACAAAGAGTATCACTTTACAGTAGAATCCCTAATTGATTCAGGAGCTGATTTAAATTATATCAATGAAGGAATACTACCTACCAGGTACTTCACTAAAACCACTCAAGTACTAAATACTGCGAATGGTGGTCGTATGCCCATAAACTATAAACTGTCTAATACGACAGTATGTAATAATGGTATATGTATTGAAACTACATTTCTCTTAATCAGAAAATTAAGTAGAATGGTTATTTTAGGAACTTCATTCCTAAGCATGCTATATCCTTTCACAGTCACCAAAGAAGGTATTACTACTGACCTAAAAGGCCAGAATATTATCTTCAAATTTACTGAAGAACCACAATGGCACGAGATTAATAACCTAAAAGAAAAGGTTAATGAAAAGGAAAAATTCATTTGTTTCTTATAATCAGAAGTTAATCTCAAAACAATTAAATAAAAAAGTGATTCTTATGATATGCAAAATAAAATTCAATTGTTAAAAGAAAAGTTTGAAAAAGAAATATGTTCTGAAATTGTTAGTGCACTTTGAGAACGAAAGAAACACATGGTACAATTACCATATAAGCCTGAATTCAAAGAGGCCTAAATCACAATAAAAGCCCGGCCCATTCAAATGAATGAAAGGCATTTAAAGATTTGTAAGCAAGAAATTGAAGACTTGCTCAAAAAGAAATTAATAAGGCCCAACACCATGGTCATGCCTTTTATGTGGAAAACAGTGCAAAGATCGAATGAGGAGTTCCTCGTTTGGTTATTAATTACAAACCCCTCAACAAGGTGCTTAAATGGATAAGATATCCATTACCAAATAAAAAGGACTTATTAAGTTGATTATACAAAGCTACTATCTTCTCAAAATTTGATATGAAGAGTGGCTATTGGCAAATTCAAATCGCTGAAAGTGATCATTACAAAACAGCATTCACTGTTCCATTTGGGCTTTATGAATGGAACATAATGCCATTTGGGCTCAAAAATGCCCCAAGCGAATATCAAAAAATAATGAATGATATCTTTAACCCTTACTTAGGGTTTACTATTGTTTACATAGATGACGTATTGGTCTACTCAAACTCAGTAGATCAGCATTGAAAACATTTAAATATATTTTTTAATATGGTTAAAATCAATGGGCTTGTAGTATCATCTAAAAAGATGAAACTGTTCTAGACCCATGTAAGGTTCTTGGGCCACAACATTCAACATGGGCTTATCGGTCCAATTGAGCATTCAACTGTCATTGATGAGAAATTTTCAGACGAAATAAAAGACAAAAACAATTACAAAGGTTTTTAAGAAGCCTTAATTATATTTCAGATTTTTATAAAAATCTTGCGATAGACGCTAAACCACTGTTTGAGTGTCTCAAAAAGAATCCTCCAGAATGGAGTCTAGCTTGCATGCAAGCTGTCAAAATTATAAATCTTAGAGCTAAAGAGCTCCCATGCCTAGCCTTATCAGATCTCGAAGCTCCAAAAGTAGTGGAGACTGATGCTTCAGAATTAGGTTATAGAGGCATTCTAAAGCAGTAAATGCCTATACAAGAAGTACTCGTAAGATACACTTCAGGAACATGGAAGCCAGCACAAAAGAATTATTCTACAATCAAAAAAGAAATCCTATCCATTGTTCTGTGTAAATCTAAGTTCCAAGACGACCTTCTTAACCAGAAGTTCTTATTATGAGTAGATTGTAAGAGTGCTAAAGAAGTACTCCAAACATATCTTTTCCCATTGGCAAGCTATATAATCTATATTCGATTTCAAAATCGAATATATCAAGAGGAAAGAGAACTCACTCCTAGATTTCCTCACTAGGGACTTTCTGCAAAGCATCCCAGATTTCCTCACCAGGAAATTTCTCCAAAGCCATGAAGAAGACAAACTATCTTTAGGCAGCCCAAAAGGGAGCTCAAGCAAGCCCCAGTAAGAAATCAGTCTACACCAAAACTTCTCATAAGGAATACGACTGCCAAGAGATTAGGAGTAAGACAATTATTCCAATCGAAAGTGAAGGCTTAGGTAAGTCGCCTGAACATGTAGCACTCATTTATCTTAAAGATAATTTGGCACCATCTACTATCCCTAAGTCAAGGGAATATTATGAACAAATCCTTAAAGAAACAGGATCAATTGAAGTTATCCATAACATGAGAAACTCTCATGAAATTGCATATTCCACTTTAAAATTAAAAGAATCCTATCTAAAAATGATTAGAGTCCTAATTTATTTGCTAGGGAAAAAATTAAAAATAAAAGAACTCACCCAATTTCTTATGATTATTTTGATTATATGCAAGCATGGAAAAACATGTTTTTTTACCAGAACTCAAAAAGTTCTCATACCTGGTATTTACAATTTAAAACAGAGGATTATTATTCTTATCATGATTTTCCTATATGGTTTAGGAATTGGTTCTCATTCTTCAGACCAACAGCATAAATACTTCCTAAACAGGTCTTAAAAGCTTTAGACCAATTCAAAGAACTAAATGTTAGTTCAATTATTAATGCAGATCATACATTATTGTTCTTCTTAGCTTTATATAAAATCCCATGGATTTGGAAATGGGGTTATGCATTAACCACGCATCAAGATCTTTGGTGCCTTATTAGGACATCATTCGCAAGATGGTGGGATAAAACTCCCATAGAATAATTTGATAATTTTAAACCAATAGAGTTATTCCGAGCTCTAAAACTTAAAAAAAAATCATCTTCTCCTAAATCTCCAAAGGGGAAAACCAAAGTAAAAAGAAATCATTGAATCTCTTAAAGAGAAAGGAAAAAGTGATGAATATATTTCTCAAAAATTAGAGAAATTATGCTCTGAAGAGAGCGAAACTGACTCTGAAGAAAAGTTAGATCTAGATCCCTCAGAAGCGATCTACAGATGGCCAACACAAGTGGATAAGCCACTCATTCTTACCAACACCAACTTGGGACTCATAAAAAATAGTCTGGACGAACGACTCCAAATTTATCTGGGGCACTCCACCAGACAAGGGACCCACTCTTCACATGCAAGAGTTGCCGATACCGACAAGGGACCTACTCTCCACATGCAAGAGCATCTTCTTTTGTTAAAGTCTTACAAGGCTTATCTCTTTAATTATTCTTTATTTGTTTGTTAGTTGGCCTCGCATTCTATAAAGGCCTTAGATTTCCATTCATAACATATAAGCTAGAATTTCTAAGTTTTTACTTTTGAATTCTCTGTAAGTAATCCTATAGTTAGTTTTCTTTTGTAATATATTCCTTCAGTTTTAAAAAAATACTAATTATTAATCTCTATATCTCTCGTCTCTATTTCATATTCACTTTTAGTAGATCCTAGGCCATTCTAATATCAGAGCTATTCAAAAGGTGAAATAGTAGTAATTAGATAAGAGAAATTATTATTAATCTTAAAATTGAAAAAGATTAAGAAATACTAAACGAGGACTTCGATGAACAGCTAGCCATTGTAAGATTAATAATAATTTCTCTTATCTAATTACTACTATTTCACCTTTAGAATGGCTTTGAAACCAGAATGGTTTAGGATCTACTAAAAGTGAATACGAAGTAGAGACGAGACATATAGAGATTAATAATTAGTATTTTTATTAAAACTAAAGGAATATATAACAAAAGAAAACTAACTATAGGATTACTTACAAAGAATTCAAAAGTAAAAACTTAGAAATTCAAGCTTATATGTTACAAATGGAAATCTAAGGCCTTTATAGAATGCGACGCCAACTAACAAAAAAACGAAGAATAATTAAAGAGATAAGTCTCGTAAGACTTTAACAAAAGAAGATGTTCTCGCATGTGGAGAGTGGGTCCCTTGTCGGTGTCGGCAACTCTTGCATGTGAAGAGTGGGTCCCTTGTCTGATGGAGTGTCCTAGATAAATTTGGAGTCGTTCATCCAGACTATTTTTTGTGGGTCCCAAGTTAGTCTCGGTAAGAATGAGTGGTTTATCCACTTGTGCTGGCCATCTGTAAATCGCTTTCTGAGGGATCTAGATCTAACTTTTCTTCAAAGTCAATTTCACTCTCTTTAGAGCATAATTTCTATAATTTTTGAGAAATATATTTGTCACTTTTTCCTTTCTCTTTAAGAGATTCAATGATTTTTTCTACTTTGGTTTTCCCCTTTGGAGATTTAGGAGAAGATGATTTTTTTAAGTTTTAGAGCTCGGAATAACTCTATTGGTTTAAAATTGTCAAATTCTTCTATGGGAGTTTTATCCTACCATCTTGCGAATGATGTCCTAATAAGGCACCAAAGATCTTGATGTGTCGTTAACGCATAACTCCATTTCCAAATCCATGGGATTTTATATAAAGCTAAGAAGAACAATAATGTATGATCTTGATTAACAGTTGATGTTGTACCCAAGATCAGATAATAATGCGGAAGCGATAAAAATAATAATAATAATAACGAGCACCCACAAAAATATAAAGAAAAATAATCAACAGAAAAAGACACAAAGATTTAAGTGGTTCGGTAGTCAATGCGACTACCTAATCCACTGCTGAGGCTGGCACCGAAATATTCCACTATACTTGTCAAAGAGGAGTACAATAAGATTTGCCAACAGTTAATTGGTCAAATCACTCAAATATCCAAATACCCAATTACACCCAAATTAATCTCTCTCACAAAAACAATAAATAAATCTGTCTTGCCAATTTAGCAACAACAGATAAATTAAAGAGAAAACAGTAACTATAAATCTGTTACCAAATAAATAGAGAGAGAGAACTTATATTCTTAATTGGATTTATTAAATGGATCTCCTCTTGACTGCCTTTGCTGCCTCAATACAAAACTGCCGCTGGAGTTCTGCTGTTGCCGCCTCTGTTCTGCCTCTGTTCTGCCTCTGCCGCTGGAGCTTCTTTCTGTTCTTTTTCTTATTATTCGGTTGGTGTTGTTGTTCTCTTATTAATATATATAATCATAATAACCTAATGGGCTTTTTTAATTATAAGCCCATGAACGTGTTTTGGGACAACACGTAGCAATCTCCACCTTGGACCAAAAACGCGTACCAAGTCTTCAAACGCCGAGCCTCCACTGTCACCATCTCAAGGTACCTCTTGATAGGCACCAAAACAGCATTCTATTTATGGGTAGGAATGCTCCACCCTCTTCAAGGTTCTCAACAAGAACTAATATGGATCAAGTCCAAGCAATGCTCAAATTTATCCCTTGGCACTGACTTTGTCAACATATCAGCTGCATTCTCTTTTGTATGAACTTTTGACAGCTTGATCAACCCTTGATTCATCCATTCTCTAATCTTGTGATACCTCACACTAATGTGTTTAGTCCTCGCATGAAAAACTTGATTCTTAGCTAAATGAATAGCACTCTGACTGTCACATAAAAGAGGTACACTCTCTTGTTTGAAACCAAGCTGTTCCAACAAACCTATAAGCCATATGCCTTCTTTTGCTGCCTCAGTCATAGCCATAGATTCGGCCTCTGTCGTAGACAAAGCAACTGTATCCTGCAAATTTGACTTCCAACTTATACAGCCACCACCAAAAGTAAAGACATAACCTGTCATCGACCTTCTGGTATCAAGATCACCAGCATAGTCAGAATCCACATAACCCATGGCAACATTAGAAGCACCATTTTTATCAAACATGATGCCACAATCACGTGTGCCTGCCAAATATCTGAAAATTCATTTAACAGCATTCCAATGCTCTTTACCTGGATTTGCCATGTATCTACTCACAACACTTACTGCTTGAGAAATATCAGGTCTAGTGCAAATCATCAAATACATTAGACATCCAACTGCACTGGCATAAGGCACCTGAGCCATGTACTCTACCTCATCCTCTGTACTAGGACATAAACTCGTGGACAATCTGAAATGTGCTGCAATGGGTGTGCTCACAGGCTTAGCATTCATCATGCTAAACTTATGCAGGATCTTCTCCATGTAACCTTTTTGGGACAACCAAAGTTTTCCAGCTTTTCTGTCACGACTGATCTCAATTTCAAGGATCTTTTTGGCAACACCAAGATCCTTCATCTCAAATTCGCTTTTAAGCAAATTCTTTAAATCATTGATCTTTTCCTTACTTTGAGCGGCAATTAACATATCATCAACATATAAAGTAAGCAATACCAATGTTCTATCATCACAGATCTTAAAGTAAACACAGCAATCATACTCACAACGACAATAACCATGAGAAACAATGAAGGAGTCAAACCGTTTATACCATTGGCGAGGTGATTGCTTCAGCCCATACAATGACTTCTTCAGACTGCAGACATAGTCTTCTTTACCGGATTCAATGAACCCCTCTGGCTGTTGCATGTAAATCTCCTCATCCAAATCTCCATGAAGAAAGGCAGTTTTGACATCTAACTGCTCTAACTCCAGGTCATACAAATTGACCATGGCAAGAACAACTCTAATGGAAGTGTGCTTCACAACAGGTGAAAATATCTCATTATAATCAACTCCTTCTTTCTGTGAGTATCTTTTTGCTACCAATTGACTCTTATACTGCTTCAGTTCTTTTATTCGATAAACCCATTTGCAACCAATAGCTTTCTTTCCCTTAGGCAGTGGAACCAACTCCCAAGTCTTGTTCTTATGTAATGACTTCATTTCTTCATTCATTGAAGCCTTCCAATTCTCACTGTCTTTTCTGCTCATAGCATCTTGGAAAGAATTAGGGTCATCACTACCAGTGAACAAAGCAAATGAAACTGTGTCGTCTTCAAACCCAAGTCTCTGTGGTGCCCTACGAATGCGTGGCTCTCTATGAGTAGCAATACTATACTGGTCTGATTGCTGCTCTTCATCCTGAGCCTGTGGTTGCTGTTGATCCTGGACCTGTGGTTGCTGCTGAACATCTCTAATGACCGGTTGATAAACCTTGTCCTGTGAGTTTTTAAATGCAAACTCCACCTCCTTTGGAGCTTTATCCTTCTCAACAGAACTTTCTGACATAGGCTCTACCGTCACACTTTTCAGCATAGACTTCTCGTCAAAAATCACATCTCTGCTAATAACCAACTTCTTAGCTTCTGGATCAAACAACCTGTAACCTTTGACACCTTTCTGGTAGCCAAGAAAAATGCACTTCTTGGATCTGGCATCTAACTTTGATCTCTCGTCACTCTGTATATGAACAAAAGCAGGACAACCAAAAACCTTTAGTATAGAATAATCAACAGGTTTAGAGTACCATACCTCTTCAGGAATTTTGAAATCGATGGAAGAATGAGGACTTCGATTAATAAGGAAAACAGCAGTGCTCACAGTCTCTGCCCAAAAATTCTTTGGCAAACCTGCTTGCAATCTCATACACCTTGCTCTCTCTGCAATGGTTCTGTTCATCCTCTCAGCAACTCCATTTTGCTGAGGCGTCTTCCTCACTGTATAATGTCGAATAATACCAGCTTGCTTGCAGAACTCTCTGAATGCCTTGTGCTTGTACTCTGTACCGTTATCAGTTCTCAAAATCTTTATTTTTCTGCCGGACTGGTTCTCTACCTCTGCCTTCCATTCTTTAAAGATATCAAATACCTGAGTTTTACTTCTCATAAAATAGACCCAAACCTTTCTGGAGTAGTCATCGATGAAAGTAACATAATAGTAAGCTCCACTTTGAGAAGCAATAGTCACGGGTCCCCAAACGTCAGAATGGACATAGTCCAAAATACCAGAACAAGAGTGAGTTGCTGCCTTAAAACTAACTCTTTTCTGCTTACCATAAATACAATGTTCACAGAAATCAAGCTTGCAGGTCTTCACACCTTTCAGCAAGTTCCTCTTATGGAGTTCCAACATATTCTTCTCACCCAAGTGTCCAAGCCTCATATGCCAAAGCATAGTATCATCAAAAGTAGGATCTTCAGAAATTAAAGCAGCTCCACCTACAACAGTATTTCCAATCATCTTGTAGAGATTGCCAAATCTCTTACCCTTAATTACTATTAAAGCTCCTTTAGACACCTTGAGCACTCCATCTTTTGCAGAATACGAATAGCCCATCTCATCTAACCCACCAAGAGAAACCAGATTCTTTTTCAGGTCAGGGATATGTCTTACACCTGTTAAGGTTCTCACAGCACCATCAAACATCCTAACCTTTATGGTTCCTATTCCAACAACTTCACATTTTGCATTATTGCCCATATACACACAATTACCACTCTTGGGAGTATAAGTATCAAACCAATTTCTATGTGGGCACATATGATAGGAACAACCGGAATCAAGAATCCAAGAATTGGCAAAGGAATCAATACCTGATGAGACAGATAACAAATCATCATCTTTGTCTTCACTTTTATCCTCTGCAACACTAGCTGAATTAGTGGGTTGTGTCTGGTTCTTTCTATCCTCCAGTTCCTTGGCTAAAATTCTGAAATATTTTCGAATGTGACCTTTTTTGTGACAATAGTGGCACTCCATGTCTCTATTAAACTGTCTAGGTCTTGAGCTTGATCTTCCTCTACCTTTATCATAATTTCTGTCTTTAGACTTGCTTCTTCCACGCCTGTAGCTGTGATTGTTACTATCTTTCTTAGTAACGACGAGACCATCTGCTTGTGATTGCTCACCATCAACTTTCTTCTTCTTGTGGTAAGACAACAAAGCTTCCTTCACACTCTTGAAAACAATGGTCTCTTTTTCATATAATAAGGTGGTAATCAAATGATCATAAGATAATGGCAGAGAACACAATAACAACATACTTTTATCTTCATCATCAAATGTTACCCCTAACTGAGCAAGTTCAGAAATTAACCTATTGAAGGTATTCATGTGTGTCAACAAGTTTGTATTCTCAGACATACGAAGAGTGTACAACTCTTTCTTCAAAAATAATTTATTTGTCATATTTTTGGCCATATAAAGCTGCTCTAAAGTTTTCCATAAATCATAAGCAGTTTTCTGATCAAAAACATTATGAACTACCTCATCTGAGAGTCCCTGACGAATTGCACTTGCTGCCTTTTGATCAAGCTCATCCCATACTTCATCTTTCATATCAGCGGGCTTTTTATCTTTGCCTTGTAATGGCTTTGCAACTCCCTGTTGAATCAAAACATCTTTCATACGCATTTGCCATAACGAGAAATCATTATCTCCATTAAATCTTTCAACCTTTGTGGATGACTCTGTGCTCGTCATCTTTAACCAAGCTCTGATACCACTTGTTGTACCCAAGATCAGATAATAATGCGGAAGCGATAAAAATAATAATAATAATAACGAGCACCCACAAAAATATAAAGAAAAATAATCAACAGAAAAAGACACAAAGATTTAAGTGGTTCGGTAGTCAATGCGACTACCTAATCCACTGCTGAGGCCGGCACCGAAATATTCCACTATACTTGTCAAAGAGGAGTACAATAAGATTTGCCAACAGTTAATTGGTCAAATCACTCAAATATCCAAATACCCAATTACACCCAAATTAATCTCTCTCACAAAAACAATAAATAAATCTGTCTTGCCAATTTAGCAACAACAGATAAATTAAAGAGAAAACAGTAACTATAAATCTGTTACCAAATAAATAGAGAGAGAGAACTTATATTCTTAATTGGATTTATTAAATGGATCTCCTCTTGACTGCCTTTACTGCCTCAATACAAAACTGCCGCTGGAGTTCTGCTGTTGCCGCCTCTGTTCTGCCTCTGCCGCTGGAGCTTCTTTCTATTCTTTTTCTTATTATTCGGCTGGTGTTGTTGTTCTCTTATTAATATATATAATCATAATAACCTAATGGGCTTTTTTAATTATAAGCCCATGAACGTGTTTTGGGACAACATGTAGCAGTTGAAATAACATTTAGTTCTTTGAATTGGTCTAAAGCTTTTAAGACCTGTTTAGGAAGTATTTATGCTGTTAGTTTGAAGAATGAGAACCAATTCCTAAACCATATAGGAAAATCATGATAAGAATAATAATCCTCTATTTTAAATTGTAAATACCAGGTATGATAACCTTTTGAGTTCTGGTAAAAAATCATGTTTTTCCATACTTGCATATAATCAAAATAATCATAAGAAACTGGGTGAGTTCTTTTATTTTTAAATTTTTCCTTTGCAAATAAATTAGGGCTCCTATCATTTTTAGATAGGATTCTTTTAATTTTTAAAGTGGAATATGCAATTTCATGAGAGTTTCTCATGTTATGGATAACTTCAATTGATCCTGTTTCTTTAAGGATTTATTCAAAATATTCCCTTGACTTGGGGACAGTAGATGGTGCTAAATTATCTTTAAGATAAATGAGTGCTGCCTGTTCAGGCAACTTACCTAAGTCTTCACTTTCGATTGGAATTATTGTCTTACTCCTAATCTCTTGACAATCGTATTCCTTATGAGGAGTTTTGGTGTAGACTGGTTTCTTACTAGGGCTTGCTTGAGCTCCCTTTTGGCTGCCTGAAGATAGTTTGTCTTCTTCATGGTAGTCTTTTGTTATGTGTTTGGAACAACCGCTATCAAAATACCAAAGACCAGAAGCTTAAGCTTTGAAGGTAGTTTGAACAACATTGTAGCTCTAATTAGGAGACGACATGAACTTAGTTCTAGAAGACTTGATTGCTTCCAAGTAGATAAGAACCTCACTTTGAAGTAAAATGGCCTCATTGGTGAAAACAGTGGACCAATTTAACAAATCTTTAATTAAGATCAAAACAACTAAATCTGACTGTGAGGAAATACTCTATGTTGTGGAGAAAGTGGAAATCACAGAGTGGGAAAGAGAAAAACAATCTGAACCGATAACCTTATTTGTACTGAGAACTTTGGAAAAACATTTTGGAGGAGACACTTCATCAGTGCTGGCCTAAACAAATAAAGGAGAGGTGAGAGAATAAATAGTTTGTTTATCCACAAAATCGAGACCTCTCATATTGCCATGAGTTTTTACCAATCTTCAACATCTCATCAAGACATTGACTCTAAGAGACAACTTCCAAATAGTTTATTTGATATATAAAATTTTCTTTTTTAGATCACAATGCTTATCAGAGAGAGATTCGATCATTTAGAATTGTTCAACAGACAAGTCTCAAGGAGCTTAACAATATTTGTATCAGCCTCGACTTTGCTCTTAAGATCCAAAATCTTAACATTTTGTCAACCAATAAGGAATCAAGAAAAGATCTTTCATTTATTAGAATAAAAATACCATGCCCTAACTGAGCAACATCCTTGAAATCAGTAGAAGAAGAATCCAGACAAACTAAGGCTGAAGAGATTTTTAACTCTTCGTGATGAATAGACTTTTCAAGGTTACTAATGGAAGTTACATACTTCTCATTATCTCGAAGAATAATTTGAAATGACTTAATATGATTATCCAATCTCATTCTTAAGTCTTCAACAGCTTTTCTGCCATCAAGATTAATATTCAGTAGTTGACTAGACAAATCCAGGCATTCTTCATCTTTTTCATTTTGGTTAATATTAATCTTAGCTAAAATTCTTTTTATCTTCAACTACTCATAAACCAACTATTCATAAGCTTTGGAAAAAGAGAACTCATCGTCATCACTTTTAGTAACTGCCCAACTAGTACACTTTAAAACACTCACCTCATAATGAGAAGCCATGAGAGCATAACACCTTAAGGTACCAACCTCAGTATTGGAGACACCATCTTCACTGCAACAGTAGACGTCAAAATTATAATTTCTTTCCAAAAAGTTCCAAGCCTCTTTGGAACTCTTAAAATGTGAAATGACTTCCTCATCTGCAAGAGGAATAACTTGAAGAAGGGTATACAACCCCTCTATAGTTATGATCACTTATACGAAGCTAATCTTCATTTCAATCCATAAACTTCTTTGGCACCATAGTGCCATCTTGAAGAGTTTTAGAGGGAGCACTTTATCCATGTTCAATCAAATGCCAAACAAATTCATCATTTGGTCTCAAATAAGAACACATATGAGATCTCTAGTAGGCAAAATTTATGCCATCAAACTCGAAAGGTCTAATGACAAAGGAAGATAATAACAAGTACAAAATAATAGTAAATATTTTTCAATTACAGAAAAATCCTCATATGATAGAACATACACTACAAGAAATAGGGTAATATAAGACGACCTCTTTTTTAGAGTGATAAATAAATAGTGTGGCCACAAGTTTATGGTTGTTTTATCAGATTTATAGGATAGCTATTACAAAAAAATTAGGGCATAATTTTATAAGATGGTCATTAACTGTCATTCAAGTTTTTCTTATAAGACGGCTAATAACTGTCTACAAGTCTATCTTATAAAATTTTTACCATTTTACCACTTAGGGCTTTGCGTTTTTCATTCGCCCCACATTCTTGTCCATATCTCTTTTATCTCTACACAGTCATCCTCCTATCGCTGAAGTTATATAGTCGTTGTCCTCCATCATTGCAATGAGCTCTCACGTTGTCTATGGTCGATCTCCTACCAGTTAGCACCGTTCTGCTCTCGTCCAGGCCATGTTTCTGAGTTTCTCTTAAGCCATCATCGTCAGGTATGTTTCGTTAAGGGTTTTGTCACGAGAGTATGAAGTGGAAACAGTGACCAAAGTCCCAGTCTTCAAGCAAGCTTTAAGGTATGAGTAGAGCACTTATTTAAAACATCCTTTTTTCTTTCAGTAGATTTCACTCCCGCAATTTGTTTAGGGATATCAGATTTTCTTAACTATTTGCAAAGATAAGAAATGAAATATTTTACTTTTATGAAAGGAAAAAAATCCAATTAAAAAAATTCACATGCATATCATCTTCTTCTTTGTCATTTATATCAATAGCCCAATTTCTTTAGAAATTAAATTTAACCTTCTAGGTCATATGAAAGCCACTAGGCATAGAAGGACTTAGAAAATAATTTCTCTTGCAACTTAATAAAAGTCCTCAATTCTTGCCATTTCTATTCATTAAAGAGAGTCTAATTTTTCAAACAATTGAAATTGCTTTTTGAAGCCTCTAGAACAGATTTGTTGTGTTTTCTATTCATTGTATGGGCAATTGTTTTATCTATTTGATTTCTCAAAGTTTAGCTAGGATTGGAACACTTTTGGAAGTGTTAATTCTTCCAAAGGAATATTTATATAAACCTTATATTTCTTGTGAGGTCAGCATTGAGATGGTTTTTTGACTTCTATATCAAAACCCACGTGTGGAACATGGAATTTTTGAAGAGATCTGCAGAGTTATTGGTGAAAGGAAAAGAAGAACAAGAAAGATGGAGCCAAAAGAGGACTGATATTTAAGCCGGAAGGAGATTAAGTAGTTGCAATTGCTATCATATTTGCAAGTATATTAGAAGCTCTTAGGTTGTATCCTTGCCATTGGATCACAATGAGGTGCAGAATTAAACTCTTGACTTTTCTTCTTGGTATTCTCCCACAAATAAGCTTACTTGATTAATTAGGAAAAATTGTAAATCGATAGAGAAAGTTAATAACTAATCAAAGATAAAATACTCATCTAGACGTTTGACATCAATGTGGAATTAATTTACCTCGTAATTCTCCAAAATGATAGAGCAAACTGACAATATAATATTTTTAGCAGCTAGAGTATACTCAAGTTGGTATTTTCTTTCTTCTTTTGTTTTTTAAACTATGTAAACTTTTGACTTGATATTCATCAATGCCATTTATGTGTATAATAAATAAAAATTACTTCTTACTCATTCTATTAATTTTGTTTATAATTATATTTACAAGAGTACTAAAGTTTAGAGCAAATTCATATCGGTTAAAGGAACCACATATTGTTTTATTAAGCCCAGAGTTGTAATAAGATCCTAAATTATTGGATTATTTTTTTTTTTTGTACAAAAAGACTCCCGGAGAAACGGGGTAATATTCGTTATGCTCCATTCATTAGGATCACTGCCTAAAGAAAGTACAAGGAGTGGCTAGCACTTCATGCTGTCGTTAAATGAGTCTTTATGTATAATTATAAATTTTTACCTCTCGAACTCAGGACCTGGTGCATATAGCCCAGTAATATTACACACTGGGTTATCCAACTGCCGGTCTAAATTATTGAATTATGGTGCCCATAATTTTTCACTCAAATACATTCTGGAACCTGGAATTTTAACCTATATGTTTTTTGGGTCTATCCAATTGTTTAAAAGTGGTTGGACTTATTCAACCTGGAGGTTGTCTTGGTCAACACGTTGGTTTTTGTGATTTCTGCATATACTGATTGTTTTATGTTTTCTGGCTTGTATAAGCTGATTATTATGTTTATGTAATCTTTTTTTCTGAAAAAAAAAAAAAAAAACTCTTAGAGGCTTTATAGAAAAGCAATAGAGTTGTTAAAAGCTCCAACAGGGACATAAAAGTTTGTGGTTACTGTGGTAGATAAAATGAATATCATTGTCCTTTTATACGTCACTAGTAAATTTAGCCCTCCAAAATTGAAGGTCTTTGATCAAATTTATAATATTTTCTAAGTGATTCCCTTCCATGATATTAATATCTAACGAAATCTTTAATTTAAAGATTAGGAGAAATGGATCTAGATGATAAATCTTTAATGGAAAAGAAGTCAATTGTGGATTCATTTATCTTTATATTCTTTGAAGAGTGATCTTAATATTATGTTGTAGCCAATCTTGAATATCATATACCCTTACTATCTCCTAGTAGGTTCATGCTCACTTGTCCAGCAAGTGAAATTGCAGGGAATTGGGATCAACAAGACGACAATATTAAAAATAGAGCTACTTAAGAGGTATATATGATTTACATTCATACAAGAGTTGGAATAAAAGACAGCTTTTAGGCTTTATCTTCTAGAAATGTTTAGTTCTTTATTAAATTTTTGATAGGTAATATTTAGTTCATTCAATCCTAATAAGATTTAATGATCAACTAGAAGCACGAGCAAAGTACAAGCTACATTCATGATTAATGATGAAGGAAATGAAGACGTGTGATTAATTTACTACTTGCTAATAGCTTGGAGCTATGTATGCATATGGTATATTTGTAGACTCCTCATAAATTACACTTTTGAATTCATTATGTATTTGAATTTGGTAGCAATTGTATCAAATTATTTTGTTTGACATTTTTTTTTTGTCATTATAAAAGACTTCCCACGATTTAGGGAGAATAGGACTATTGTCACACACTGTCATACTATCGAGGATCATAACTATTTGGTGCCCGAACCTCGACCAGGTATACCCGCACAAGGCCAGTAGAGACTATGGTAAGGCTCAACATCGAAGCGCGTGCTTCGAGCTTCAAATCTATGAGCTTCGTTGTCCAATAAAGCTCACAGTCCTTCATAGTGCACCCAAATGATTTTACTATCTGGACTACCCGTGCCGGGTTACTTTGTATGACATTTGAAGATTTATAATTTGTAATTATATATAATATTAACTTGACTTGAATGGTGTATGTATATTAGTTGTTCAAGTATATGTTTTTCAAGCACGAACACACACATACATATATATTTATATATGTGTGTGTTTGTTTAATTATTTAAATAATAAATTTATTGTGATCTTTTGAGAATGAATGATGGATTTGTTGTGATGAATTAAAAATTAATATATATATATATATATATATATATATATCAACAAGGAAATAATGTAATAAATGTTTTTTTTTTAAAAAAACCTTACCGTCTTATATAACTTTTATAAGACGATCATTGTCTATCTTAAAAGATATGTGTAAAATGACCGTCCTATATAATTTATATAGGGTGTCTTATAAAATGTATATCGTATTTGTTGAATTCTTTTATAACAAATGATTATAAGATAGTCACTAACTAGCTTATAAGACTTATAGGATGGTTAATGACAGTTCTATTTTACCCTTTTTGTAGTAGTGATACTTGAATAACTCTATTATTGTACTCATTCAAATAATATAGCATACAAACACAGCAATTTAATATGGTAATCTTACTTAGCTACCTTCTCTAAGTGATAACATCTACGAATTGCTTAAGATAATTATTTGGCAGCAAGCAATTCACTAAAAACTAAATCAATAGTATACAACTTCAAGATATATGCTAATACCTCTGGCAATTGCAACCATGCTCAATTGCACCTAAGATGCCCTCTCCTACTATCTCCACAGCAACAACGATTCACAAGTTAAATTTGACTCTCCTCTGGAGCCTCATCACCACATGATATGGTATAAACACTAATGGTTAGTTTAGTGAACAACTTAGATTAAAGGTAACTCTCATGCACATGTACCTTGTATATAAATCTAAGCCCAAGGATTTTAACTTATTAATTAAATAACCCACCCAAAAATGCATTTTTACTAAAATTGTTTTCTCATATCAATGATATGAAACTCTCAATATCACGAATCAGTAATACAAAACAACACTCTACATATTACTGATCCTGAAGTTAGAAAATAATTTTCCTTCCTAAAAATCAGATTTTCAAATTAGCAGCGCCTCCCCTAAGTTTTCTAATCTTTAAGAAAATTTTGGATTTATCAAGTATATATCTATATATAACCCTTGAGTTTCTGGTAAGCTCACCAATACCTCATAGATGTCCTCATTGACCCCTCCTTAGATATGCAGTAAGACATCAGCAAATTCTTCGATAAGAGTAAAAGCCGCCAAAGTGAAGGTAATGGATGCCAACCTCGTTGACCCATTTGCTACCGCTTCGCTGATACAACAGCTAGTGTTCAACGAGCACTTGGGGAGCGCACAAAAATGATAGTTTTAATTTCTAAAAATTGATAAAATAAATCTTTAAAAATATCCAATCGGTAAAAAATAAATGCACGTAAATAACACAACTTTCTTATCATGCAAACTACATACTCCCATCCAACTAGTGATGTGTGTATTATGTAAAATATACGAAGTGTCAAATTCTATATAAATGTGTGTAATACTGAACTGTCAGTATATTATCTTACATAGAGAAAAAAATACTAAAAAAAATAACAAATTTCGTGTTTTGTAAATGATAAAAAAAAAAAAAACTTACAAGATTTATAAATACAAAAAGAGTGAGAACACACTAATAAAACATCGAGTAATATTCATTTAAAACTTTTCATATGAGAATTAGATTGAAAAGTCAAAACCTTGGTTTATTTGATTCACATAAATCATTTAGATCACTAAGAAAGTTGAAAAGAAAAACATTTTAATATTTATAAAGTCTCAAGATCCATCAAAACTCTTCGAATACATGCATGGTTTACGAAAGAATCAGAACGTAGTTAATGAAGAAAATTACTATCTAGCACAATATGCTCCTAAATAAAATTAATTCTAATTAAAAATATAATGTTTGTCAAGTCTTCTATCGAAATTGACATAATAAAAAAACACATAAATATCATAAACATCAACCAAAACAAGGAGATGGCATAATAAAGTTAATCTACATCAAAGAGGGTATAATCAAATAAATCAATACACTCAAGAATTTGTGATTTTGTATGACCGGCGTTAATACCACTGAATTGTGGAATAATGTAGCCAAGATCATATCACACATATAAAATCACAAGGTTTAAATAATTACAATCGTGAACGTATTATAAATTTAGAATAAAAGAATAATATAATAATAGGAAAAAGTAGAGAGAAAAAAAAATGAGATATGATCTTATGTTATTATAAATTTAGAATAAAAGAATAATATAATAATAGGAAAAAGTAGAGAGAAAAAGAGATGAGATATGATCTTATGTTAATTCTTATTGTTCTTGTGTATAGAATACAATGTCATGGAAGATTCTCCATGTATAATATAAATCTTAAATATAATATATGATAGAGATAAAAATTTTATACAAATATATGATATGATATATATTAAATTTCTATTTAAAATATTTAATAAAAACAATTAGAATAAAAATATAATATCATATTATAATAATTTATATTTGACATTCATATCTTAACAATTGAGCCCTGTATTGTCTAATAATCACAACAAAAATTAGGCACAAGTTTTTTTTTTTTTAACAGAGATAAAGCTCCTCTGGAGGAGACAAGGTAACACCTGCTTTATTCACCTAAATTAACGTATTGTTTTGAGAGTACCAACAGTGATTAACACCTCAGGTTGTCGTCAGAATAGTCTTTATGTACAATTACGACTGTTTTATTCCTCAAACCTATGACCTGAAATATTTAGCTTATTGATGTTACCTACTGAGTTACCTACTGCCGGTAAAAAAAATAATTAAGCACAAGTTGTCTCATCAAAATTTTGAGTTTCAATAGTAACCTTTGTCAAATAATTGATAAATTCGCCCTTAAAAGATTTGAACATATTCAAAAACAAAATCGTTTTGGGGCCATCCGCTGCCGTAATTTTCAAAGAGTGTTTAGTCCAATAATTTTTGAACTAAGCAAACTGTATTCTACTAACTTTATAAAAGACCAATTTATAAACAATTTTGCACAAAATTGACATAGAAATTAAAATAAATAAAAAATATTAAAAGTATACATTTTTTCTTAGAAGACAATCTCTTATCTTCTTTTCTCTCTCTCTCTTTCCTACACACAATGCCAACAACAGCAAACCAACTCCAGAAACTCATCACGAATTGGAATGATTGCCATAGTCTCACCTGGTACAAAACAACGTCATCCTCGCCGTGTGCAGCGTTTGCCTTGCTGCCGCATTTTAGTTACCTAAAACCCTCAATCTTGCCATGACGTTACCACGAAGACACGTGCCCGGAAAAGACCTATTCAACCCATTCTCCCCTTACCGAGTCAGCGATCACTAGTAGGAGTGGCTACTTCGTGGAGTGAAAGTGAGAATTGAGAGAAAAAGAAGACGCAAAAGGAGAGAGAATAGAGATATATTTTTTTAGTTTTTTAAATTAAATTAAATTTTCTTTTAAGTTTTTTTATTTATTTTGTAAATTCCAATTTATTTTTATTATTTTTAATTAAAGTTATATATTTTTTATTAGTTTTAATAAAATTCCAGTTTTACTCTGGGAGAAAGTTATTTTTTTACAAAATTGTACTACTAAATCTTCACAAGTAATAAGTGAAGAAAACAAACTGCCCTTTTAAAGAATATAATTATTATTACAGTACACATATGAACAAGTATAGTAAGAAATAGAAAAGTTGCTTGTCATCCACTAGTAGCAAAAAAGCATACCATGAGAATCCATTACTCAGTTATTCATTAAAACAAATAAAGACAATGCAGACCTAAGGAAAATAACAAGGTTGACAATACCAGAAAAGGAAATTTTTTTTTTTAACTGGAGAAAAGGAGGTTACTTCAAAGTTCAATCTATAAGCTCTAGAGTACTATAACCGCAAAGGAGAGTCTTGGATTCTTACAAAAGAGCAAGTGTACAACAGAAACTATGAAAAATGCAGGACTATACATCAAGAAGAAGGGCAAGAGAGACTCATGTTTCGCAAGAGCTTCTTTCATATGAAACAACAACAGTGATGTCATCAAGCTTTCCACCATAATAACAGAATCCAGTATCTTGGGCAGCCGTAGAAAAGAGTGTCTGCCTGTCCTTGTCTTGAGCTTGTTGCCGTGCCAACGCTGCTATCTTTTGAGCTGTTACCTGGGCCCTAACCCAGCTCTCATGTCATGCACCACTACAGCAGTAATTTCATTGTATACAAGTTGTCAAACAACCCATCTGTTCCAGCAACTATAACATCCCCAGGAGCTGACAGGAACAGTAAAAACCTGAAGTAAAAGAAATGTAGAATGGCTAGGTTAAGCACATAAAATTAGTCTAAATAATGAATAGCTGAAAGTACTATGGATTTCTATTGTTCATGAATTCTGTTAGACCTACGGTGCGTTTTACGCAAGGAGGAAGAGAGAAAAATAGTGACAAATAAGTGTTTTGGTTATGTTTTGTTTGTTATTCTTTTTCCATTTTAGTTTGTTATTACCTTGATATAGTGTGTTATTTCCTTTCCGTGGCTAGTGTGTTATTTTAGGGACTACTAAGAAAGTTTGTTACAATTTTCACGTGGTCTGTTTTTTTTGTTTGAGAACAATATATATGCAAGCAAGGGGTGAGTGGAGAGTGTGAAAAATATTGTAAACGAGCCTAGCTCAAGGGAGAGAAACAAGCCTCTCAAACGCTTATAATCTCTCAATGTTCTTCCTAAAATTTCTAATACACTTCCACAGAAATTACAAGGTTTTGTTAAAGTGAATGATTGTCACACTGTTATTTGTTGCTAATTTCTTTCATGAGAATCGGTTCGTAACAAAAGTGGTATCAAAGCAATTTGGCCTTGGAAAAAAATGGCAAAAAATAATAACCAGAAAATGGAAGCTATGGAGGAGGTGATTGGAGCAATTCAAGAGGAGCAAAGCAAGATGATAAGTGAAGTAGAATGGATAAAGGAGGATTTACATACCTTGACCCAACAACTCAATCAGCGTTTCGAGCAGCTGCTCAAAATTCAAGAAGAACAACATCATTCCTCTATTACTGGTAAAGCCAAAGAAGCTTTGGTCCTCAGCCCGTCGATAGGAAACCACCACGAAGGAGGCCAGAGCAATGGCGATCACAGTGATTTTCGATTCCAACGACTAGATATGCCATTTTTGACGATAACAACCCAAACGGTTGGATAATGCGAGCTAAACAATACTACAATTTCCACCAGATGACCGATGACGAAAGGTTGGAGGCGGTGGTAATCAGTTTCGAAAGAGACGTTCTGTCGTTGTATCAATGGGAAACCAACAAAAGAAATTTTCGGTCATGGGAAGAACTGAAACTCTTGCTTCTTCGTCAATTCCGAGCAACCCAGAATGGTACGATGTATGAACAATGGCTCGCGTATGAGCAAACAAGAAGCGTGAAGGAATATCGGCAAGGTTTCATAGAGTTAGTAGCTCCATTGAACAACATTTCTGAAGATGTGGCCCTCATGACATACATTAATGGGTTGAAACCTGAAATTAAGTTGGAGCTGAGGCTACTTGGGCCGCGTACACTGGGTCGAACCATGGAATTGGCCCAGTTGGTGGAGGAAAAATTATATTGGGCTCAAAAGGCCAACTGAACAGCAAGAAACATTTTGAACTCCTCGACTATTCGGACTTCTCCAGCTAGAAATGCTGGCGCTCGAAGCTTTCATGAGCAGACCGTAATGGGCAACAAGAATTTGGGCGAAATTCACAGATCAGGAAATGTAGAATAAAAGGGAACAAGGACTTTGTTATAGGTGTGATGATAAATGGACACCCGGCCATCACTGTAAACGCAAGGAATTAAGTGTGCTAATTATGCACAAGGATGAAGATGAACAGGGAGATAAATTGGATGAAGAAGAAAGGTAAAAATAGATGGCAATAGCTGAGATTGAACAGGAAGTGGAGGTCTCTCTAAATTCTGTGGTAGGGTTTACTACTCCAAAGACCATAAAACTATGGGGTTCCATTGAAGAACGAAGGGTGATCACTCTAATTGATCCTAGGGCTACTCACAATTTTAGAGCTACTGAAATAGTGGAAGAATTGAAACTACCTGTCAAAAAAAACAGAAGTTATGGAGTTACTCTAGGAGCTGGTAATGCTATTAAGGGTGAAGGGGTATGTAAAGGAATTCAAATAGAGCTGCAAGGAGTGGTAATTGTTGCTGATTTTTTACCCTTACAGTTGGAAAATTCATATGTGATTCTGGGTATTCAATGATTGGAAACTTCAAACCATAAAGTTTTCAGCAGGGCAGAAAATGGTTACCTTACAAGGAGATCCCACCTTGAATGTTACACAAGTCTCTCTCAAGTCCATGTGGAAGACACTTAGGCAAGAGGGCCAAAGGATCATAATAGAGCTGAATAATTTGGACACCCAAAATGAACTGGAGGTAAACGAACTTGAATTTTTGAGGTCATTGTTAATTTGAAATCAGATAATTTTTAATATGCCCAAAGGACTTCCACCTTTAAGGGATAAGGAGCATGCCATTACACTTAAAGAGGGAAGTGGTGCTATAAGTGTACGACCCTACAGGTACCCTCATATACAAAAGGATGAAATTGAGCGCCTTATCAAGGAAATGATGAGATCAGGCATCATTCGACACAGTTCCAGTCCTTTTTCTAGCCCTGTTCTATTAGTTATAAAAAAAAAAGATAGCTCGTGGAGATTCTGTGTGGATTACAAGGCATTACACAAAGTGACAATCCTTGATAAATATCCTATTCCAATTATTGAAGATCTCTTGGATGAACTACATGGTGCCCAAATTTTCTCCAAAATTGACCTCAAGTCTAGTTATCATCAAATTAGGCTTAAAGAGGAGGACATTTCATAAACAACCTTCAGAACTCATGAAGGGCACTACAAATTTTTAGTCATGTCATTCGGCCTCACCAATGCCCCGACGACCTTCCAGTCTCTGATGAATGAGGTATTTAGACCATACTCGAGAAAATTTGTATTGGTATTTTTTTATGACATTTTAATATATAGTGCAAATGAGGAAGATCACTTGAAGCATGTTAAATTAGTATTGACTCTGTTGAACCAACATCAACTTTTTGCAAATAAGAAGTGTGAGTTTGGCAAAACATAGGTGGCATATTTGGGGCATATCATTTCAGGAAATGGAGTGTCCGCAGACCCAGAGAAAATTAAGATTATGGTAGAATGGCCACAGCCTAAGGATTTAAAAGGATTAAGGGGATTCCTTGGTTTGACAGGATACTACAGGAAATTTGCAGCAAATTATGCACATATTGCCCATCCTTTGACAAAACAACTTAAGAAGGATAAATTTTCTTGGAATGACACAACCACCATGGCCATGGATGCTCTAAAGCATGCTATGACACAGTTACCAGTCTTAGTCATGCCTGATTTCACCAAATCTTTTCAGTATTGAGACTGATGCCTCAAGTTATGGGCTAGGGGCAGTGTTGGTGCAAGATAAAAGACCGATGGCCTATTTCAGCCAGGTTTTGGGACAACAAGCACGAATGAAGTCCATTTACGAGGAGTTAATGGCCATTGTCCTTGCGATCCAGAAGTGGCGACCATACTTATTGGGAAGGTCTTTTGTGGTTAAGACTGACCAAAAAAGTTTAAAGTTTCTACTTGAAGAGAATTGTTAACTTTGAGTATCAAAAATGGGTTACCAAGTTGATGGGATATAGTTTTGAGATTCAGTATAGAATTGGAGCCAGCAACCATGTGGCAGATGCCCTATCCAGAGCACCAAAATTTGTGGAATTAGGTGAAATAAGCCTTCCTTAATGGAAGCATTGGCAAGCTCTCCAAGATGAGATTGGCCAAGATACATTTTTGAGAAAGCTAAAAGATGAAATTGAGGCTGGCAATGCACACCCTGAGGGTTTCACACTCAATGAGGGGCGGATATTTTACAAGGGGAGGCTTGTGATACCTAAAAATACGTCCCTTTTGAAGGAAATAATGAATGAGTTCCATGGATCTCTAATTGGTGGACATTCGGGAGAGACAAAAACTTATCAACGAACATCTGGAGAACTATATTGGGAGGGCATGCATAAGGATATAATTAAGTTTGTCCGAGAATGCACAGTCTGTCAGAAAAACAAGTACAGCGCTGCCACACCAACAGGGTTATTACAACCCTTACCCATTCCTAATCAGATTTGGGAAGATATTAGTATGGATTTCATAGAAGGGTTACTAAAATCTAAGAGCATTGATACCATTCTGGTTGTTGTCGACAAGCTCAGTAAGTACACCCATTTCCTCGGACTTAAACATCATTTTACTGCTCAAACTATGGCTGCTGTATTTATTCAGGAGATAGTCAAACTCCATGGTATTCCTGTGTCTATTGTCTCAGACCGAGATAGGGTATTCCTAAGTCATTTTTGGGAAGAGCTATTCAAACTACAAGGAATTGTTTTGAAATGGAGCACATCTTATCATCATCAGACGGACGGACAAACTGAAGTGGTCAATAGAACACTTGAGACTTATTTAAGGTGTTTTGCTTCAAAAAAAATCAAGTGGGCAACATGGTTGCCGTGGGCTGAATATTGGTACAACACCTCATTCCATAGTTCCACAGGTACCACACTGTTCAAGGTAGTGTATGGGAGGAACCCTCCTAAACTGATCAGATACGGGCAACAAAATGCAAGTGTTGGTGCTGTAGAACAGATATTAGCAGATAGTGATACCCAATTGGATGACCTCAAAATGCAATTAATCCGGGCTCAACAACGAATGAAAAAATATGCCGATCACAAGCGGCATCCCGAGGAGTTCAATATAGGTGATTTGGTGTTTCTGAAGGTACAACCTTATAGGCAGCAATCATTGGCAAAAAGAAAGTACGAGAAGCTTGCCGTTGGATACTATGGCCCATATAGGATTCTACATCGGGTAGGGAAAGTAGATTACCACTTGGAGTTGCCTACTACCACAATAGTTCACCCTGTCTTTCATGTCTCTCAGCTGCGAGTTGAAAGGGGAGCAGCCTACTCGTCATTTGCTCTACCTGCACAACTAACCCTAGATATGGAGATGTTGGTAGAACCAGAGAAATTATTGGGAGTGCGTCCAAGTGTCCAAGGGGGGCCTAATGAGATTGAGGTGTTGATCAAATTGAAGAATTTGCAAGAGTTCGAAGCTACTTGGGAAGATTATTCTAAAGTGTTGGAGCAGTTTCCCCACTTTCACCTTGAGGACAAGGTGAATCTTTGGGAGGGGGGTATTGTTAAACCTACAGTGCATTTTACATATGCAAGGAGGGAGGAAAATAGTGACAGATAAGTGTTTTGGTTATGTTTTGTTTGTTATTCTTTTTCCATTTCAATTTATTATTTCCTTGATATAGTTTGTTATTTCCTTTTCGTAGCTAGTCTGTTATTTTTGGGACCACTAGGAAAATTTGTTAAAATTTCCACGTGGTCTGTCTTTTCTGTTTAAGAACAATATATATGCAAGCAAGGGGTGAGTGGAGAGTGTGTGAAAAATATTGTAAACGAGCCTAGCTCAAGGGCGAGAATCAAGCCTCTCGAACGCTTGGAATCTCTCAATGTTCTTCCTGAAATTTCTAATACACTCCCATAGAAATTACAAGGTTTTGTTAAAGTGAATTTAGATTGATTGTCACACTTTTATTTGTTGCTAATTTTTTTTAGGAGAATCGGTTTGTAACAAAATCATGAACTCAGTACGCCATAGATAGATTCTATACAAATCACCATTTTAAGAGCCTTAACAAAACATGTTCACTAAAGAAACATCTAGCATTCTCGGTGTAAATTTGGGGACTAGTAAAAAAATTCTTGAATGGGAGAAGAAAGCATACAGCTGAAACTTATTTTGACACTTTCTGCAATTAACTTATCAAATGCCAAAAAGGGGAAGATATCATGACCCAAATATTTAACAAACCCAAAGAAATAGAATACTACAGGGTATAAGGCATAAAGGAGCGAATCAACTGACCTGGCCAAAGCTAGGTAAATCACTATCATTTCCACTTTCAAGCTGATAGGTGAAATTAAAATCATGTTGCTGCACGGGGGTTCTAAAGACTGCACCCATCTCTAACCACCATAAATCCACTGTTACCTAAATTGGTTGCATGAACACCCTGCAGCAAAGTCTCAAATAGTTTAAGTCAGTACATAGAATCACCATACCCAGAAATTTTAGTTCATGAAAAGGTCAAGCATTGTAAAACATTATCAAGAGAGAAACAAATAAGAATCTTCACAATAGAAAATAGAAAATAAAGGAATTCCTCTGTCCATTTGAGGAAATAGAACTAGACCTCCAAATATATTGTAATATTAAATCTATAACTGTCTTTCATTACGAGTTGACAAAACTCCTAAATTCTAAACCAAGTCACATACTAGCGTAAGCTCGTAAAATGTACTATTTTCTTTTCACGAACAGAAGTTGATTATTTGTGAGTTTCAGAAACAAACTATTATAGTAAAAGCTTCTCTCTATATTAACACAATAAGACATACAATCATATATTGATAAAAGTGGCAACTTTAAAATGGATGCTAAACTTTGAAGGTATGACCGACGCATTTTGAAAGGATATCAAACAAAAAGGTATTTTCTTCCTTTTAGTACCCAACTTGTGTACTTTGTATAGAAAAAATCCACTATATAGTCTATAGAATGAGAATAGGCACAGGGTGATTAGGAGGGGAAAAAAAAAAAGGCCCTGTCATGAAAGGATGCTTCATACCTTCTCTGTGAAGGCTAAGATGCATGCTGCGGAGGAACCTTTGGCTCTTTTTATTGAATGAGCTTTCTCCAATACCCGAAATGGGATCCACTGAACCCTTAGGCTCCTCCCAGATGGCTGTCACTGAATTAGACATGAGTTGCTGTGAACATAGTCCTGCATTAATACCAAGACCTGCCCAGCCACCGACACCATCTGCAACCCCTATTGCTTGTTCATCAACACAAGGGAGCAACCTCACCGCCAGTTTCTTCTTTATCAGGATGGGGTTGGTAACATGATCCCGAAACTAGTTTTAGGGCTTTCCCAGGTATAATCTTCCTGAAAGTATAACATGGCTATAGCCAAGATAGGCACGACATAATAACTGTATTTCAGAGTTGTAGTAAAGTAAATAAAGCAATAAAATGACAGGTTTTGCACATTTTAACAAATATAGACTGATAATATGGGTGTGGGGAGAAGAAAATCTTTTGAATACTTTTGAGATTGTAAGGAAAACTTATAATGCCAAAATAATTGATAACTAGAAAGAGAAATTACAAATTCCACTGAGCACAAAATAATATGGAGAAAACTTAATCAGTCAAGATGATGCCTCAAAAGCATATTTAAAACACCAACTTCAGAAGAAAAAAGAGAAAGAAAACCATTGTCACAATCAAATTGGGAGAATTGTGGCATTAAGTCCAGTAAAACAAAGCTGCTTCATGTAACATAATCGGATGAATATGCAGAACCAGCATGTTGCTCCTCATTGACCGAATTATCACAGGAGACCTAACGAGCAGTGTCAGACGACAAACTATGAAAGTGTCTTGTTTCAGAAGTTCCAGTTGGGAAAGAACTGTAACACCTCTTTGCAACTTCAAATATAAAGAATCCATAAGTTACATTTCTGCTTGGTGGTTCTTGGTTCTTCAAACCCATCGAAATTTTATGGCAATTGTCAAGACTTCCACTTCTGTTGCTATGACTTACACAGGCACTAATTGTTGACAACAGGCGATGTCCTCGGCTTGCAACTAAATTATCTACCAAATATAACCCTAGAAGAAGAGGCAGCCATACGCTTATTCTGATGTTTTCTGCTGATCAGAAATTGGCTTGGGCTCGAATGCACACAATATATGTGAAATCCACAAACCTGCAAGGAAGGCCCTGATACCGATGGAATAGATATTGTCTGTGAAATAGCCCCAACAGCAGAAACATTATTTCTTCTGTTAACAGACTGTGAACCAAACCGTCCTCCAAGATCTGAGCCTGTTTGCAAAAAATCTTGAATATCTGAACGGGCTGATGATGTTCTCGAATTGATACACCTAGAATTACCAAATAAGTATTTCCCTTTAACAATATATGAATTAAGCCCACCTTCCTCCCCTGCAACAGATGTTCCAAGTGCTATCCTAAACCTTGAAAAATAAGATGGCATGTTACACCCTTAAAAAAAACAGCTTTATATCAACAAGCTTTCTGTAGATGTCAAATCGAATACCATAATATGCAGAAGTATATCTGTAGATGTCAAAACGGCTATTTTGTCTAAAATAACCGTTTTCTTTAAAATAGTTTAAAAAAGGGTCATTGAGTGTTAAAGTTTAAAAATGGGCTTTTTTTAACTGTCCACCTGAAATGGGGTTTTGGTAGCCGGTAACTCATTTGTAAACAAAAAAAATAATTATAAACCGTTTGGAAGAATTGGAACAGTTTCAAACGTTTGCACGACTCTGTCATTACTATCTCATTACTTTCACTCTCCCTCTCCACTCTCCACTCTCCACTCTCTATTATCGAATCTCCCACAAATTTTGTTGAGGAAGAAGACGAACAGTAAGGAATCGAGGACACACAAAACACTCGACCATTACTATCTCATTGTTCAGCTCTGCATTATTCGGTAAGTTTTTCAAAGAAATTTGTCTTCTCTGCACGAAACACTCTCCAGTCATCTTCATGTTTGAGCTCTGCAGTTTGGTTTTTATACGGTCCATGTTGAAACTCAACGAAAATCCCTTATTTTTGTATGGTTTTTTTGTAAAATGTTGGTTTAAGGTTAAATGTTTATGTAAAATGTAGGTTTTGTAATATTGGGATTTTGTAATTATGGATGGATAATCTGATATCTGGTATATCTGGTAGTTATTCATGAATAACAGTAGGAGCATTGAACAAAATGGGTATATCTGGTATATCTGGGGGTATATCTGGTATATCTCGGGGTATATCTGGTATATCTCGGGGTATATCTTGTATATCTCGGGGTATATGGGGGTATAGCTGGTATATCTCGGGGTATATCTGGTATATTTGGGGGTATATTTTGTATATCTCGGGGTATATGGGGGTATAGCTGGTATATCTCGGGGTATATGGGGGTATATCTGGTATATCTCTAGGTATATCTAGTATATCTCTAGGTATATTTGGTATATCTGGGGGTATATCTGGTATATCTAGGGGTATATCTGGTATATCTTGGAGTATATCTGGTATATCTCGGAGTATATCTGGTATATCTGAGAGTATATCAGTGGTATATCTTGGTATATCTCGGTATATCTTTGTATATCTTTGGTATATCTCGGTATATGTCTGTATATCTCGGTATATATGGGGTATATGTCTGTATATCTTGGTATATCTCGGTATATCTCGAGTATATCTCGATATATCTCGGTATATCTGTGGTATATCTCGGTATATCTGTGGTATATCTCGGTATATCTAGGTATATTGGTCTATTTCTATAAGTTTCCCTCGTATGAACCTAAATTTGATGTATTTTTATGTTGCTTTAATTTGATTGATGTTTTTTGCAGTATATATTGTAATTTTGGAAGTCCTATTCACAAGTATTAATTAAATTGGTTTCCATACATGTTAAATATGCAGGATATGGCAGGAAAATCAACGTTCGTTCCTTATGTCTCCTCATCTGAGTATTATGTTGGTAAAATAACCAACATATCACGTCTTCAGAATTTTGCAACATTGAAGACGACCCTAGAAGGGTTTGGGTTACTTCAGAGGTTTGAGGGCTTATGTTTTGGTTTCATCATAAGGATGAAACATATCGAGTTCACAGCTGGATTGTTGCATCATATATTACTGATGCAAGATAGAGATCAATCAGGGAAAGAGCTCCGAATTATTGTGGATGGTACACCCCACCTATTTGGATTTGAAGAATTTAGCCTAATGACTGGTATGATGTTTATCGGTGAGGAAGGAAGTCCACCGCAAAGTGGTCGGTTGCGAAGAAATTACTTCAAGACCGACAAGACAATAAAGAAAGTCGACTTCGAGAAGGTATTCGCAAACCTTCCTCTGTCCACTGAGCCTGAGGATGTGTTGAGGTTGGCCCTCATATATACTTTGGAAATAATACTTTTGGCCGATCATAATCTGAGGGCCATTAATGATGAATACTTGGACTTAGTTGAAGACCTTGACAAGTTTAATATCTACCCCTGGGGTAAGATAGTATATGACTTTACCGTTAGAAGGTTGAAGAATGTTAATCTCCAAAAGGTTGGAGGGGTCGCTACAACTTACAGTGTCTATGGTTTTTGTTGGGCACTGCAAGTTTGGGCCTACGAGGCCATACAGGTGGCTGTTACTGATTTAACCACCTGTACATCTCCTGATGCATTGCCGAGGATACTACGCTGGGAGAACGAAAAGAAGGGGCACTATTTGAAGTTCTGGGACCTAAACCATAAAATCGTCCAGCGTTCAGATGTAAGTTTGTTGCATATATGTTTTTGTTATTAATTTTATTTTATTTTTATTTTCGATTGTACTTAACTAACTTTATATGTTTCCATTGTATATGATACAGTTTCATATGCTGACGAGACTCACTCCTAATGAAAAGGAGAGAAAGAGTCCATACTTCATTTCGGCACAACAATATGCGAGTGACGTACGTGGTGGTGTGCCGAACGTCAGTGGAATGGATGATGAGTTGCCTTCCAAAGGCGATGAACATCATCATCCATCTGGTCACAGTGATGATAAGAGTGACCCTATCCCAGAAGTCCAAAAAGATCAACCTTCATCTCATTCATCAACTTCCATTATGGAGGTAATATAATACGGCACATATAAAACCCTTATTTCTAATGTGATTATGTCATTGCAACCCTGTACAAATAAATTTTTATCGTATTTTAGGGGTTGCAAGAGCTGCGAGATTTGAAGAATGAGGTGATCTCAATAAAAGAAAACCAAATTTGGATAAAGGATGTGTTAAAGAAGTTGTTAAGACAACAAAAAAATACTTCAACAGGGGAAGAAACAATGAAACCTGCTGGGAACTCGTCCAGGGTCAAAAGTGTCCCACGTTTTGACCCACGTAAGGTTAAAAACTGTACATATTTCTGTGGACGAAGAAGTTGTGACGTCCATGGAAGAAGAGCCAGTAGTGGCTACTTCTATATGCAAAGAAATTATTCTGTTCACCACGGAACAAATTGGTGAGGAAACTAGCAAGGTTCATTCTGATAAGGATGAAGCATCAGTGGGTGTCACTGAAGAATGTCCCACTGAAGTGAACCTTGGAAAACAGCCAGTTGATGGGTCCGAAGTAGATGATAAGTTGACAAGTCTGGATGTGTCTACTTTGGAAGTAATTTTAAAGGCTGCCCCTATCATGACTGATACCTCGTTAGTGCGATTAGGATTGCTAACATCCAAGGGCGTTACATCCACTGACACGTCCGCACCATTTGGTACCACATACAGTAGGAGGAAGAGAAAAGTTGGTCCCTCCCTCAAATCTCCATATGTGCAACCCAAGAGGAAATCTGGTATATTAATTTGGTCTAAACAATCAGATGAAGCACAACAGCCTAGCCTTTATGATCCGATGAGAAGCTTTGATGAATCCAGATATACTTTCTTCTTGGAGTGGTTATATAATAATTTTAACGACAACCAGTATGCATATCCTACTACATTTAGTTTTCATTATTCATCTATGTTAACTTGTTTTTTACCCACGTAATATGGTTACTTACTCATTTATTTCTTATTGCCAAAATGTAGGGAAAGTATTAATGTTGGTTACCCAAGTAAGGGTATGGCTAACTCTTCCTGGTTTCATCGTATATTGAAACCACAATCATCCTTACTCAATGAGGTACATGTTTTTGGTATTTTAATTTTTTTGTATAATGGATGATGTGAACTTTGGTGTATACTTTGTTATTAAACATTTCATATTGTAAAATAAACTAACAACACAATTGGTATATTTGGTACGTACCTCAATTGGCAAAATAACTTCAGCACATAGATTGTGGACTATGGCTGTTGAGGAAGAAAGAGAAACTTCATCCGCACTTGTTCCCAAAGAACAATTGGACAACAGTAGACTCAACGTTCTGTGTAAGACTTATACTTAGTACATCCGTTCATTAATTATGTCATTTTGTTCATTTTCCATGTCATATATCCCAAATCCCCCATATCTAACAATTTCCATATACTACTATATTGAAAATGTAGGCTTACATCGATGCAAGTGGAAGTCAATGGAAGAAGGTGAAGAAGAATGACCAATTCCAATTCTGGAATGCAGATAAGAAGTGGTTGGATTACGTCACTGGTAAAATCCTTGTAAACTTATTGCGTATAGTATATCTCGCATCTATTAAATTTAAAATTATATAATAATATAAATTTTATATGTTTTGAAACAGGTGTCCGCCCTGAATTTGGTAAACCATGGACTCGTGTGAACAATATATATGGTGTTATATTGGAGAAGGGTCATTGGATCGCTTTCGGATTTGACATCAGACAACAACAAATTGACATCTATGATTCACTTCCTAAACACATAAGGGATGGAACTCTGAAGAAAAGGTTACATAACTTATATGTTATGATCCCAAACTTTATTAAAACCTTGGAAGTGGTTGAACATGACATCAAAGACCAGTGGCCCATTTATCGTAATGCGATAGCTGTTCCACAGCAAGTTGAAGTGTAAGTATATTATATCGTTTTAGTAACATTTAATTAGTTGGTATATAAATTAATATGGAGTTATATTGCGTTACGATTAATATTTGTTTTCTTAAATATATTACACAGGGGTGACTGTGGCATATATGCGCTCAAGTTCATTGAGTATTTAGTAAATGAGAAGCCACTGATTCACATTAAAGACGAGGCAATTGGTTTCTTTAGGAAGAAACTTTGCTGTGAACTGTTCTTTGCGGACGATGATTACATCATTGTTTAATCTGGTATGCAATCTGGTATGAAGGCCAAAGTGAACAACGAATTGATAGCTTTTGTGTTGCAAAACCTTTATTATTATTCAATTATGTCTGTCTAGTTTCACTTATTTGTTTGTGCATGTTGAAACTGAAACCAATCAATACTTTTAATCACTTCCGTTTTATTTCTTTTATACTATATCATCAATCATTTGGTTATATTTTGTCTGTGCACACACATATATATCATAATCTGATTTGTCCCACTAAATTCAGTTTCTGTGGTGAGATGTGCGCAATGAATTGTCAAAAAACTATTAGCAGATGAGGCCAAAGTGAACATAGTGCGTGCCGCACCTGGGACAAGTAAGATTTTCTATCATTTGATGTTTAGTCCCTGTTGGATGGCACAACTTTTATGAGTTATATTTCTATTTTTGAATTTGGTATTTTATCTGGTATATTTTCTGGTGCCTTATGGTAAAATTTTAATTTTTTGGTAGGTTCTAAAGAACTCCAAAAGGTTGTAATCTTGCTGTTGACATATGGAGCCTTGGATGCACTGTGTTATCAAAGGCTACAACAAAGCCTACTTACAGTGCGTGGAAGTCATGAGTGGATTTCTGGATGTTTGCATCGATGATATGCTGCAGGATTGCTTGGGATATCAACTTTAAATTATAGTTTAGGCTTAGTTTGATGACATCGTCATTTTCTTATTGTAAAACTTATACTATTTGTTTCCTTAATGCTTAGCAGGCTATATTTCATGTTTGTAAATTTATGGTTGCATATTATATTCATATTCCTACATTGCAGTAGAAGTAATTAAACTAGTGGTCAATTGTGTACTAGTTGTACTTCAACAATCCTTGCAAATAATAAAATTTTCAGATTCGGTTTTGGTTATAATTTATTCCATCTGTTACTGAAATTGTGATATCTGGTAATTCTGGTATAATTTTTTCATATTCTGTCTGGTATATGTGGTATATCAAACAGGTATATCTGGTATATCTGAGGGTATATCTGGTATATTTGGTATATTTGGGGGTATATCTGGTATATTTGGGAGTATATCTCAGGGTATATCTGGGGGTATATCTGGTATATATGGGGGGTATATCTCGTATATCTGGTATATCTCAGGGTATATCTGGTATATTTTGGGGTATATCTGGTATATCTCGATTTATGTTAATATACGTGGTACATAAAAATTCAGATACAGATAATATAATACTATCATTAATACAAAATTCAGATACAAATAATATAACACTTGAAATCATACTAAATTTTGTGGTACATAAAAATGTTCATTTTTGAGAAGATAGGGAAGGTTCTACAATCATCTGACGGAAAACATTACAAGTCCTCCTGTTATGACCACTAATTCCACACCGACTGCACAATATTAACTTCTTTATTACTTCCCCACGTGAACGTATGCGTCGCTTTCGTGGTCTGCCAAATTTTTTCTTCGTGTTGGGAGGAAGTTCAACTAGGTCTATGATTTCTGGTGGAATGTCCCACTCACCATTGTCAGTTGCTGGAAATATAGCCTCCGCATATGCGATAATATAACAATTGACTGTGTATAATCGGTCAACAAAGGAATGGACATCAACATCTTGAAAACGGGCGGCTGCAATGGCATGACAACAGGGGATTTTGTGAACATCAAATTCCCTGCAGCTACAACTTCTGTTCAGTAGATCAACATCGTCACTAGTATCACCATGTATAACCTAATATCATATAAATGAACTCGTTACATTATGTATAATGCATATAAAATGTAAAACACATTTGCTATTAAATTTACATATATAAACATTTAATAACAATAAAGTGTTGTACGAATCCCATACCTGGAAAACATGTGCATTAATTCTGAAAACCCTGTACCTTAAGGACTTATTGTGATTTGCACGCATAATTGATTCAACCTCATCGGTAAGGAATCGAGTTCCCCATCTCATCCCAACCTCCCTACGTTTGACAAACCAATGCTGTATTTTGCTACGGTAGTACTCAGCAAGCATGGTTATAGGCAACTCACGAGCAGATTTCATGACATTATTAAATGATTCTGAACCATTTATGGTCATTATACCGTATTTATTTCCTGGGAAATGAAATCTTGACCACTTCTCTCTACCTGCTTCCAATAAGTACTTTTCTATGTCAGGATCGATCTGTCTCAAATCCCCCATGTATTTGTCAAATTCACGCTTCGTATATGCCATTGCGCAACATCTGAACAATGGTGTGATATCAGGATTCTTAAATTTGTGGTTTAAATTCATCTCCATGTGAAATGCACAATATCCATGCAAAGCATTGGGGAACGCTTTCGGAACACATTGTATAATACTTTGGTGTCTATCTGAAACAATAACAAGATCATCAATGTGCCCAAATATGTGTGATAGTTTTAACAAAAACCATTCCCAGGCTTCATTATTCTCAGAATATCCAACCCCAATGGCCAATGGATATATGTTGTTATTTCCATCAGAAGCATTTGCTACGAATAATGTCCCAGCATACCTACCTAATAGGAATGCACCAACTGTAATTACATGTCTTATACAAGATAAAAATCCTCTGATACATGGACCTAGTGCCATAAAAAAGTACTTAAATCTTCCGGACTGGTCAACTTCAATATGTGTGACGCTACCAGGATTTCTTTCCTTCAAAACATGACAGTAGGAAGGAAGCTTCAGGAAAGATTCCTCTTCACTGCCAAGTAGCAACCTCAGAGCCTTCTCTTTAGATCTGTATGCTGTGGTGTAACCAATCTCAATCCCAAACTCATTTTTACAATCATCAATAATATCTTTGGGCTTATAAATTCTTCCTGGTCGCACCAACTTCATTTTTATGGCATTTCCTATCACTCTTGAGGTCGCAGTCCTATTCTTCCTCATGTAATTGTTAGGATCACAAGTATGTCTTGATTCGCATTCTTTTACCCTGAACCTATCTGATCCAGTGATCCTATTACATCTAATCATCTAAGTACAACTAGATTGAATGCAACGTATCAGAACACGGTCTTTCTTACTAGTCAGTGTCCTCGTCTCAAATCTGTTTCTTATGGCATAAAGACCGACATGTGTGGTGAAATCTATCTTATTGTCAAACACTTGATCAACTTTCAAATCAAGCTCAACATGTGCCACAGACGACGAAACGTCACCATTAGAAATAATCTCTGTGGGTGTACTTGATGGACCGATACGTAATTCATTATTGCCTCCAATTATAGTTCGTCCTTCAGAATGGGATAAACCATTTACAGATTGATCTCTAACAATGAGCCTTTCTGGTTCAACTTGTGTCCTTTCATTATCAATTGGATGCAAACCTCCCATTGAGGTCATATCATGATCAACGTTTTCGTTGACAGGACCACCTTGTAATTCATATTCTCTAATCATATCAATATGTCCATCATCACCCATTTGCGGCATAACTAAATTGTGATCTACATCATCACCAATACTATCAAGTACATTATTGCAACTTGTATTTGGATTTTGAGATCCTTCGTGCCCATTAGTATCGCTCAAGTAATTTACATTACGGCCTCCGGTATTAAAAAGTTGTTCATGGCAAATAGAATGACTTGTACCTACAGATCTTATCTCATTTTTTGTGACATATAGAACAGCCTTCCTTTGATTATCTTCAACATGAAGGTCAAAAAACTCATCCAAGTCTTCATCATCACCAATTAAAACAGTAGGTAATGTCAAATCATTCTTGTAGAAGTATCTCACTGAAAGTTCATACTTGAACTTATCGATCTTTAACTTAAGAAGCAACTTTTCTTTAAGTTCATTATACTAAAATCCCTTTTTTATCTTCATCACCGAACCTTCACCTCCTCGATATACTTCTTTATCATCCTTCAATGACCACTTACCATTATGAATGATTAGAATACTAAGGCTATCCATTCTGTAAAATGTTTAAAAATAATTAGGTCTATCTCATTCAAAAATACGTAAAGTTTAATTGATATATGAAATAATATACAACATATTGAACAACAATATCAGTATATAACATATATACCAAATTAAATGCTTAATAGATGGAGATATACCAACATATACATAGATATACCGAGATATACCAACATATAAAGAGATATACCGAGATTTACGAAGATATACCGACATATCCCAAGAAGATATACCAAGATATAACAACATATATCGAGATATACCGAGATATACCCGAGATATACCAAGATATACAGAGATATACCCCAGATATACCGAGATATACCAGATATACCCTGAGATACCCCGAGATATACCAGATATACTCCCAGATATACCAGATATACCCCCAGATATACCAGATATAAAAAACTGAATATAGCAGAGTTCATTACACGCGGCCAAAAATACACTTCGATTAATGATTATTGATTTGGGGTAACAGTTTAATACGGTTTGTCAACCAAAAATCTCTTTAAATAACACCCATATCAGTTCCTCGCGAAAGTATCAACCAAATAGTTGGCAATTTTTCGAAAATAGATCACTCCCAATCGCATATTTCGGTATTATATTATTTACAAACCCTGGTACAAATTTCAACATTTACATCCTAATAAAAAGTGCAAATATTGTTGGAAAATATTACTAACCTCATTTTTGAAATTTTTCCAGGATGAGACGCAACAATGGAGAGAAAATCAGTGAAGAGAAAAAGAGAGGGTGCGTAGAGAAGGAGGGAGAAGAAGAAAGAAAATTACTTTGGTGGGAAACTAAATCTACCCAACCAAACCGGCTACTGGGAGAGTAAATAAAATTTTGCCCATTTCTAAACTTTAACACAACTTTGCCCTTTTTTAAACTATCTTAAGAAAAACGACTATTTTAGACAAAATCCCAAGTATATCTCATAACTTCCTACACACCCAGATTCTCATAGATCCATCTCCTTGTAGCAAAACATTTCAACGAAATTTATAAAGCCTGAGAGGAAAACAAAAGGAACACACCCAATAAGAGAACTACACTCGTCATAGCATCAAAACATTCCAAAAACAAATACAATGTTCATCAACAAACAACGTTTATTCCTTCCACACAACCATAATTTATCTATAAATTATGGAGTAGTAAACTCACGTTGTAATCGTCACCATATATAAATTTAAACAAGACACATTCAGGAATTACAAAATAAAACAAAAAAGAGAATATATTGCATGAATTATAAATATTCAAATAAATAAAAGCAAAGAGAAACCAATAAAATAATCTTAAAGAAATTGGAATCAAAACCCTAAACTGAAAATATAGAACCCGGAGCTAACCGGTTAGAAATCCTTAGAAAAGGATCTCCTATTTTTTGGGAAACAAGACTCTAATAGATTTAAAGCTCTAGAGTTAGGTGGCAGAGACCAACCGCGAGCCCCTCTCTGACATTTCTCTCACCAAACTCGTGTAAATTTCTCAATCGGGCTTTATAACGATTAGGAGAAAGAAAGATGAACAGAAGTACAGAACAACTACAGACCAGACAAGTATGGAAGACCTTTTTTTTTATATACAGATGCAGAGTGAGTACATAAAGGTTTTTTTTTTCCTCTCCGTTATGGGAGTCAGAAATCGCTCATTTGTGTTACATTTTTGGCATTTTGTAATTGGGTACTTATTTTTTCAAATTTGGGGCCGGTAGCCCAGTATAAAAATTTAAAAAAATAAATTAGGATTAATAAAATAAAAGATTTGTTGAAAAATATTGTAAATTTAAATAAAAAATATGAAAAAAAGTATAAAAAATTGACTCTTTCAAAAGTTTGTTTCAACAGTTTGACCCACATTGCTGATCTTAGAACATGATATCTTCTTTATTTTTACCTATCTGTAGCAACAATTTTAAGACGATATATCTACCATGTCTACTGAAATCTTAACTACTAACTGAACAAACCTTTTTGCTTTGAGGGACTTCACTTTAAAAAATAGAGACAAAAAATGTTATTTTTCTTAACTATGAAAAATGTCGTTTTTATTCTTACTACTGAAAAATTAACACTGCCTAATCCTCCTACTGAAGCTACAACTAAGGATTTAAACACTTTGATGGAAAATAATTTTCTATGTAAAAACTTTATCCATAATGGTTTAGTTGATGATTTGTATGACTACTGTAATTCTGATAAATCAGCTAGGAAAATCTAGGATGCACTTCAAAAAAAGTATGACACTGATGAAGTTGAAACAAAAAAGTATGTTGCCATTTAGTTGACCTATCCCCTGGTTGCAAAACCATAAGTTGTAAATGGATACTAAAGAAGAAATTAAAATCTGATGGTAATAATGAAAAGTACAAACTCGTCTTATAGCCAAAGGGTATAGGCAAAGAGAAAATGTAGATTTCTTTAATACCTTTTCACCAATCACACGAATACCCTCCTCTATACGTGTGTTTTTCTCCCTTGTTACTATTCATGATCTAATTGTGCACCAAATGGATGTTAAAACTACTTTTTTAAATTGTGATTTAAAAGAAGAGATTTATATGGATCAACTTGAGGGTTTTGCTGTCCTTGGTCAAGAAAACAAAGTTTACAAATTAGATAAATCTCTTTATGGTCTGAAACAAGCACTAAGGAATGACATGAAAAATTTGATAATCTAGTTATCTTACATGGATTCAAAATGAATGAGAGTGACAAATGCAGTTATTATAAATCTGAAAATGACATTTGCACTATTATATGTTTGTATGTAGATGACTTACTAATTTTTGGTTCAAATATTCATGTCATGAATAATTTAAAAAACCTTTTGTGTGCTAACTTTGACATAAGAGACATTGGAGAAGCAAGTGTAATCCTTGGAATAAAGATTACTAGATCTAAAAAAGGACGTTTTTTTAGATCAATCTCATTACATTGAGATCTTAAAAAAATATAATTACTTTAACTGTAAACCTGCATGTATTCCTTATGATCCCAGTGTAAAGTTATTCAAGAATACCAGAGACAATGTTAGACAAATTGAGTATGCGAGCATCATTGGTAGCTTACATTACGCTATTGACTACACTAGGCCAAACATAGCTTAAGTTGTAGAACTACTTTGTAGGTTTAACAATAGACCTAGCATAGAGCAATGGAATGCAATTAAAAGGGTCATGAGGTACCTTAAGAGAACTATGAACCTTGGATTACAATATAAGAAGTTTTTTGCTGTTTTAGAAGGATACAACGATGTTGATTAGAACACTGTTTCAGAAAACTCCAAAGTAACTAGCGGCTATATATTTTGTATTAATGGTGGGGCTGTTTCTTGGATGTCTAAGAAATAGACAATTTTAGTTCAATCTACGATGGAGTCTGAAATGATAGCACTAGCTACTGCTAGTGAATAAGCAAGCTAGTTAAGAAGTTTGTTAACTGAGATTCCTTTATGGAAAAGGCCGATACCAACTGTTTTAATCCACTACGATAGTACTGTAGCTATTACAAAGATTCAAAACTGTTATTATAACTACAAGAGACGACAAATACGTCGTAAGCATAGTACTATTAGAGAATTTCTCTCTACAAGAGTTGTAAGAATGGATCATGTGCGTATTGAATTTGGCTGATCCTTTAACAAAACGATTGGCAAGAGAGAAAGTTTTCAAAACCTCAAAAGGAATGAGACAAATGCCCTTAGAATGAAGAGCCCTCATCATAGTAACCCAACTTATAAACTGGAGATCCCAAGAAATAAGTTCAATGGGTAATAACAAGTTATGAAGTGATATGAGTTGAATCATGCTATAATAAGTCTCATTCTATATTGTTAGAAGCATGAAGTCCTGAAGCGATAGAAAGGATGAGTTAATTATTAACTCTTAATGAGTTCTACTCTATGTGAAATGGAGTACATAGCTACAGAAGTACTCTTGATAAACTCACCTGTGTGAATGTAGAAGTGGGGCCACATCCTATGGAATTTTGGGCAAAACTTACTAAGGCATTCACTATACTAGGATATACGTGATGGCCGTAAAGCATGGGCTTTTCGAACTACACCTTGGAAAGGTTATGTGTGTATTGTTGTTAGAGATAGAGTTCAAAACTACGAGTAACACTAGTATATTCTAAAGCATTAATACTATGCAAAGTACAAGTCGATAGACATCTTTTACTTATGCACTATCTTATATCTTTAATTTATCGGTTGCTCAATGAAAATTATTTTTATATAAAATTCAAGTGGGAATTGTTGAAAAATATTGTGAATTTAAATAAAAAAGATGAAAAAAAGTGAAAAAAGTTTACTTTTTCAAAAATTTGTCTCACATTGCCTTTTTACATCTCTAAGAATGTATATATAAGAAAATATATTTACAATTAAGATTGGGCTCCAAAGGGCACTCACTTTTGTGGAAGGGGAGAAGACTTAGGTAATTATGTTAATGCATGTGTGTGAGGTAAGGTGATATTTTATTTTTTGGAAATAATTTATTTATTAAAATTATTTTTTCCAACAGTTAAAACAATTTGTTTTTATCCAAACCGAGTCACCACGATCTCACGTTGTGACCGTTTCGTTCCTATTCTCCCAAACTGAGTCTTACGAAATGATCCCACTACTGACCATTTTTTTATTACAGTTTTTTCTTTGTGAACATTATCCACGTCTCTGTTTTCACTGTGAAGTTAGCTACGAATTCAGCTATAAATAGATCAATTAAACAAAACTTAGAAACAAAACAACATTAGTTCTCTCTCAAGCTCACTCTCTCTTTTGTTCTCTCCATAACTTGTTTTCAAATACAAAAACCCATAAAAACATTTCGATACAAAAATTACTTCCCTTGTTTTATTTTTTGATTCTGAGCAACATACATTTGGAGGTGTAGTATTCTAGACTTCAAAAGTGCATTGAAGTTTCGAGACAAAAAATAAGATTATGGGCTATTTTATCCTAGAGATGACGGGGCTGACTACTCCTCTTGGAGATGACGGGGCTGATTACTACTTGCACATTTTGGGCAGAGCTGCAGAACGTCTTAAAAAGAACAACCTAGTTCGGAACTTAACCCAAGCAGTATATCATAGTATATTTTAGTATATCGGTAATTTTGTTCCTTTTTACTTTTACCTATCTACAGCAAAAAAAACTATTCTCCCACAAACTCCTCACCATTCAACAAATTCAAGGTATGTGTTTTGGAAGAAGACTAGTGAAAATATTTGCTCCCCATTTTCGAATATCAGATTGAATTATCTCTAAAGCAAACCATTTGCTTTGTCCCTTTCTTTTCTCCTAGAAATCACAAATTTTGAATCCAGAGTTTTTGTTCTCCATTACTTAGCAGTTTGATAGTTGAGGTGAACGAAATTCCTTAATCACTTTTGCATTTTATGCTTATGAATAATATGGTTTATAAAATTTATGTCTAATTTGATATAATTTAGTCGATTATGGTATATTGTTTCATTCGGTCAATTATTGTAGTTTTCTATAATGCATGGTTCATTTGGAATATTTTGTAATAACTTTTTATATTTTCATATATTTTAGCATATTTAAGTCATTAATAATCAAATTTGAAAGACAAGTCAATTATTGTAGTTTTTCTTTGAGTACGTGTTCATTTCTTCCTTGGATATTAGTCAATTCTTTCTCAAAAGCAGCCTTATTTTGAAAATTACATTAATTGAAAGCTCTCAAACTGACCACCAGTCTTAAAAAATACTAGTACATTATATAAAATATCTTACTCATTTGATTTGAAAATAATGACCGCATCACTTGGCAATGCATATGACCAGTTAGGGGTTTCCATCAACATCGATCCAACCCTCCTTGACCTGATTAACAAAAGAGTTAAGTTTCATCATATAAAAATAGATAAAATAGATGCATCACAAAAAAGCAAATATCGATTATTAGGAAAAAGAATACCAAAATCACGTCCACCTATCCTTTCACACATACCCTTCTCATAACCTCTACAAAGACCAAATTCATCAAGGCCTTGACTACACATCAAATAAATGGTAGAATACACAGAGTTACAACTATAATTGATTCGATCATTACAGCATTAAACATATAACAAAAAAATTATTTTTAATAATGATCAATAAATATAATCTTATTATTTCCAGTCCAATCCTAGTCCATATAATTTTGTCAATATGGTCCATTTTTTTTGTTGTGTTAAAAATTGATATATATTGGTCATTAATGAAGAAATATGAAAGTATTTTAGTTTTTTGGTATAAGTGATTCATTTCTTAATTGGGTTTCTAGGGTGTCTAGTTTATTTCATGTATTTGGTGCACTTTGGTATATTTTGATATATTTTAGTCATTAATTACACAAATTTGAAAGTATTTTAGTTTTTTAGTATGTGGTTCATTTCTTAATTAGATTGCTAGTTGTTATATTTTGGTTATTAATGAACAAATCTGAAAGTATTTTTGTATTTTTGTATTTTTTTGTATGTGGTTCATTTCTTAGTTAGGTTTGTAATTTGATATATTTTAGTATATTTTAGTCATTAATGATCTAAAATGGCATATATATTGTAGTTTGTCTATTTTGATAGGTAATGGAATATTGTGGCTTGATTTAATATATTTTGTTATATTTCTTATAAATTAATTATTCCTCTAATCATATTTTAGGTAACAAGTTGAAAAGTATAAATTAATTTTATATATTATATACAGGCCATGATACCTATTAAAGTATTTACTCCGTGTGTAAATCGTAATGACTATTATGTTAGTAAAATTTTCAACCTTTCTTGGATTCAAAATTTCTTCACATTGAAAACAATATTAAATCGTTTCCATCTAGTTGAAAGGTTTGAAGAATTACGTTTTGAATTTATTATAAGAATGAATCATATGGAGTTTATTGATGGATTGTTGTATCACATTTTAATGATGCAAAATAAAGACCAGATTGGAAAAGATTTATGAATAATTGAACCTCATAGGTTTGGTTATAAAGAATTTAATTTGATAGCCAGTTTGATATTTATTGGTGAAGAGCAAATCCCACACAAGAAGAAAGGTTGAGGAAAACATACTTCAATACAAATAAACCCATAAAGAAATGTGAATTGAAAAATGTATTTTTCAATCTTTCAGAAACTATTGATATTGAAGATGTGTTCTGGTTATATTTTATATATACTTTGAAAATGATACTTTTGGTAGACAACACACAAAGATGATTATTTGGACTTGGTTAAAAATATTGATAGATTCTCTACCTATCCATGGAGTAAGATTGTATATAAATATACAATAAGAAAATACAAAAGCATGATGTTTAATAAAGTTAAGAAAAGAGAAAAAATAATAATTGGGAAGTAGAGAGGTTCAACCCATGAAGTTGAAAAGGATGATCATGACAATCATAGTGAAGGAATCTATAAGGAAGAAGAAGCCATGAGAACATATGGTGTGTACAAATTTTGTTGGGCATTACAAACCTAGGCCTATGAGGTAATAAGAGTGGGTGTGAGTGATATAGCAACGAAGAGAGCTCCTGATGCATTTTCCAAGAATATTACAGTGGAAGAATCTAACCAAGGGAAAACTTTTAAAGTTCTAGGACTTGTATTATAGAATCTTTAAATAAAATGATATAAGTTTGTTGTCTTTAATTTTTACTATAATTTGTTTATGATGTTGTACATATTAAGTAGTTCATTTTATTTCCAAAGCAACACATACTAATTAGTTAAATTATTTTGAATGCTAAATTTAATCAATTTATTTATTATTTAATATGTTGCAGTTTTCAATGTTACACACACTTTCTCCTACTAATGAAGAAAAACATAGTACATACTATATTTTGGCACTAGATGCCAAAAAAAATCACTTGTTGGTGAGCTTGAAATAGATCTTGATGAAGGCCATCAAAAAAGTCCTATGAAAAGTGATGACCTTAGTGACAGATGTTGGCGTATAGTTCGTAGTAGTGAATTCAAGGAAGATAGTTTCCCAAATGAGGGTTCAACACCAGTTTCCTAAATTAGGGTTCAACACCTCCATCAAATTCATATTTGAAGGTATTTAATTATATTTTGTAGATTTTAGCGTTAAGTATGTATTTAATAATTTCAATGTCTAGCATGTATTATGCTTAAATCATAGGTTTTAGAAGAGTTGAACATTTTGAAGGATATCAATATGATAAAAGATTATTAGGCTTGGATAAAGGACATTTTGTGAACACTAATTCAATCCCAATTGGGCTCAGGGTTTTCTCTTCATAAACAACAAACATGAGCAAGGGACATTTTAGTAGAAGAAAATCTAAAAAAATTGAAGAGAAAAGAATTTACTATTAAGTATGTGCCGAAGGTGGATCCTCGAAAATCTCATCTGAAGGTTTATGGTTCAAGCAAAGAGAAGTTTAAAGAAAAGTCAATGCCTGATGAAGGAGTAAACCCAATGGATTGGGATGCAAAGGTAGATGATGATGCCTACAAATAGGGGATAGATTTGCATGAAACGATTGCAGATAAATATATTCCTTGAAAAGATAGCAAAGATGATAATAAACAAGTGCGTCTCACTGAAGATAGCCCAATAAAGTCTATGGAAAAATTATCAATCCCTTCAATTAATACACTTGATGTCCCACCAAAAGGAGACCAAGAAACCTTAGCAAATGTGGCTACATCAATTATGGAGGATAGATTAACTAATGTACCAATTGCCACTAGTAAGATGAGGGGACATTCATTAAGTGTAAGATCAAAAGGTTCCAAGGACATATGTGATACTATTCGAGGAGATAGTAATGTTACATGCTACAATTATAGGAAGCGAAAACCTGGTCCGTCTCTTAAGTCCCCATGTATTGTCCCAAAGAAGAAATGTTCATCTTCAAATATTACATAGAGCCGTATTAAAGAAAATGAAATAACCAAATATGATCCCTTGAGGGCTTATGGGGATGATAAATGTAGAGCCTTCTTGGAATGGTTATATAAAATTGGTAGAATGCAGAGTGAGTAAAACTTTAAAGTTTTTTTTAGTAATTGAATTGTCTTCTGTGTATACTAATACCATTGAATAATTAATTCTTATTGTTCATACAAATTGTAGGGATGATGTTAATGTTGTGTAACAAAGTAAGGAGATGGCAAATGACGTTTGGTTTCATTGTCTATTTAAACTCTATTCACCGTTGCTCAATGACGTAAGTAAATTAGATAAATATGTATTACTTGCATTTTATTCATACATCATATTCATTTACTACATTTGTAATCTAACTTAACCTTCATTTGTTGTCTATACTTATACATACACACACACACATATGTGTGTGTGTGTATGTATGTATGTTTGTATAAGTATATGTGTGTGTGTGTGTGTATGTTTGTATAAGTATATATATATGTATGTGTGTGTGTATGTATAAGTATACACATACACACACACATATAAACATACATACATACACGCATATATGTATGCATGTACATACATATATATATCTGTGTGTGTGTGTGTGTGTATAAGTATAAACAACAAATGAAGGTCAAGTTAGATTACAAATATACATATATATATGTGTGTGTGTAAGTATGTATACATACATACATATACATACACACACACACACACACACACACACACACATATACATACATACATACACATATATACATACATACATACATACATACATATACACATACATATATATATATACACATACATATATGCATACATATATATACCGCATCATATCAAACTTCATGTTTGACACATAACGTAGTTATTAGATGTGGGAAGAAGTAGCTCACATTGTGTTGCTCGATTGTGCACCACTCTTTGGTGTATGATTTGTCTAACATCTATAGACTTACTTGTCTCTGTGGCATATTGTACAATGCCTCTCTCTTTATCCACAGAATTATAATGTCGATTGGCATTAGTTTGGAGCAAACAAAGTATTGCCAGATGCGGGTCACGGATCTTAAGTATTTAGCTTGAAAATTTTTCACTCCCTCACCCTTCATCTCCCGTCCACATTCCTGTTTGTTAGAGTATTTGTAATCTCCTCATAATCTGCATGCTTCGCATAAGCATCATATTCACTATTTTCAATGTTCCTCAATCTATAATGTGTATTAATAACCTTTATACTAAAAGGGAACTCAATACCTCTAACAAATACTTTACCGTCTTTGACTTCCGAAAAAATCACATAAAATTCCCGAACTAATGAACTAACACTCATATTAGATGCTTGTAAAAAGTTTTGCCAACCTATTTACGAATTATATTAGTTATTCTTGATTGATTTATCTCACCAAAATCCAATCCCTACTCTATTATAAACCTATCAAGCTTTTATCCTCCACTATCATTTTTCTCTTGCCTTTTGACGTATTACTTCCTCCAATTTTCCTTTTAGCTTTCGTTTCCTTTTCTTTTCTTTTTTTTCCTTAGAAAAGTTAAGATATGACAAACTATTTTTCACAAACCTAAATTATACTAAACTTGTGTTATCCAAAATCCACACTTAAATCAAAAACTTTCCATACAATTTCTCAATTAATTTACAAAATTCACTAAATGAAGTAGAGATTGTGTACAAATCACTTTACTTCATTTCCATTGAAGACTTAGATGAAAAGCCCCAAATTTTGAAAGTGAGAAAATAGTTGGAGCAAATAATGATTACTCTGGACTAGAACTTGCACAAATCTGTGAGTTTAGTGTAAAAAAACACTAAAAAGGAAGATTATAGGTAAGGATTTAATGAAAAGGAGGTGAGGTATGGTGATTGTCGGTGAGAAAATGATAGAGAAAGTGAAACAAGAGATATGATAGATGCACAACCCTCGGGGACATTTATATTTTCCTACCTGAGCCATTTACTCGAGAGAAGCCTGCCACAGCTCATGAAATGTTATGCCGCAATGACGAACAATTTTTGTTTCCCAATCATAAACTAAAGACCAATTTGCCGCACCATGTACAATTATGTGTTGCGGCATAATTGTATTTAGTGTTCCATAACCATTTACCCGAGAGCAGCCTGCCGCGGCTCCTGAAATGTTATACCGTGGTGACTACAATTTTTTGTTTTCCAACCACAAACTAGAGACCAATCTTCCATAACATGTACAATTGTGTGCTGCGGCACAATTGTATGAGCAACCTGCCGTGGCTGAAATGTTATGTCGCGACGACTATAATTTTTTGTTTTCTAGCTAGAAACCCAAGATCACTTCCCATGGAAATTTTTTTGGTGTCGCAGTAAAAAAGAAAAAAACAAATAGATTTTGGTATATTTTAGTATATTTAATCGATTTTATTGGATTTATTCTATCTTATACAAATTAAGCGTTACTTATTAACAAACTTGATTCAATACATGATAATTACCTTTTACAACTTACTACATATTTGTTTGCACTATTCGTTTCACAAATACAATAACATATCTGTCATTTGTTATATTATTGTGTCATTTGTTATATTATTGTGATAGATTATAATCAATTTTATAGTCAAATTTATTATAATTTCTTGCTCCTTCATAAAGTAACAAGCAATAGATATGAATATATAAGTAAAAATTTTAAGTTATATTATATATATTATAAGATGTTTTTGTAAATTTAATATACATGTGAATTACCCAATTGGTTCATAACAAATAAAGTCATTCTTGGATGCCAACATTGCTTGTGTTTATGTACAATTAGTTTATTGTTGACTTTATTTATATGAGACATGTTTTTAATAGAAATAAATAACAATAAAAGATTATAATCATATTTCTTTTTTATGAGATTTGACAAGTTAGAAATAAAAAAGAAATAGAATTGACAAGTTATAAATGTTAAAGTAGAACAAATTAAATGAAGTATCAAATAGGTTGGTATAATTATTATTAACACCCATGGTTCTTATCTTTGTAAGGCAAGACACACATTTGATTCTTCAACTCAATTCCCTAAAACTTCAAGAAAGTTGATACATATTACTCTCTCCTCAGAGACCATAAGCACAAGAAAATTTGGAATTTCATATTATTACCTACAATGAATCATGGAATTAGTAAGTCTCCAGACATTGGCTCTATAAGTGTGGTAAGGATATCATTTTATCTAATTTTTAATAATTTTGATTAACATATGCTTATTTATACATGTTGATTTACATGAAAATTATATATTTTGACATCTTATTAACAAGAGAATCGAGTAATGACCATGGTCAAAAAATTGAGAAATTTTTGCCTTTTGGCAAAAAATATTTAGCATGAGAAAAACTATCTTGATTCTCTGGTTGTACCCATATATTCCCTGATGAAAAAATTGGATATGGCCAAAAGGTTCTTTAGAGAGTACATATCCATGCTTTTTGAGGTCATAATTTGTAGTGTCGATCAAGCAAAGTTGTTAACTTCCCATGACATATTTATTCAAGAAAATATCGTACCAGACTAAGAGGTTTTGTATTAGAAGAACTTTGTTACCACCTGGCACACAAATATTAAAAGAGTTGAGCAAATCCAAAAAGAGAGTGTTTCATATTTTTCTGAAGAAAATATAACTTATTATGATGTTGAACTTCTGAATAATATACTTTCTAAATTTTATGAACTTGTTCATCGAATAAACGAGATGAATGAATTTCTATTATTAACCGTAGATGAGGCTCCAGATAATCTCCTTCATCAAAATTTAATAACGATTAGGGATGAATGCATAGAACATTGCCGTGCTTTAATTTTTTCAATCGAATCTATAGAGAATGATGTAATATTAGAAAGGGCACGTGTCATTGTATTGAGTAGAAAACATTACGACAATGAAAAGGAACTTGGACTCATAGAAAGCGATTGGTTCATTATTATAGACGCAATTAAAAGAACAATTCTGCAAGCTTAGATGGTAAATGAATTTTAATTCAATCCATATTTATACAAATTCATTCTACATGTTAGTATACTTCATTTGATTTATGTTAGTTTAACTTTTGTTAAGTTACTGTGTTAATAAATAATTGGGTGAAGAGCCAAATGGTCCATCAGCTTATGCAGTAGGTGTCATTTAGTCCTCTAATTTATAAAAGGTGTCTTTAAGTCCATTTGCTTATAAAAAAGGTGTTCTGAAGACCTTTTACTTGTAAAAAGGATGTCAGGTAAGGACAAAAATAATTTTCCATCCAATTTTTCGTTAAATCTAACAGAATAGTATATATGTCACATGTATGTTTATATTTTTTGATATATATATATATATATATATATATATCAAATTAAATAATTTTTAATTAAAAAATTACTCTAATTTTTTACAATTTCTTTCTATTAAACTTAAATAAAATTTTCATTGTCTAAATTTTGATTTTAGATATTAAATAATGAAAATTCTATTTAAATTTTATTGAATTCGATCAAACTTTAAAAAAATTATTATCTAAATTGTGACTTTAAATATTAGACAATTAAAATTTTATTTAAATTTTATTGAAAATTATATTTAAATTATATTGAAAATTTTATTTAAGTGTTTTTTGAAAACTAAAAAAATTAAGTAATTTTTTAATTAAATATTAAATTTTTTACGTATATATATATATATATATATCGAAAAATATAAATATGCATATGATACATTTGCTATTCCGTTAGATTAGACGGAAAATTACCTTTGTTTTTGTTTGATACATTTTTTTACAAGTAGGACTTAAAAATACATTTTTCAAAAGCAAAAGAATTTAAAGACATTTTTTATAACTTAGGGGACTAAATATTACCTTTTATAAAAATAAAAGGACTTTTATGACACTTTTTCCTAAATAATTGTATGTACACATCATTTGCAAGACATCATTTGCAAGGCATCATTTGGAAAAGTGAAAAGGGGTAATGATTTTTTTGAGGTATGTGGGTATATGTATATACCCGATGGCACTATAGTGAAATATTTTGATTAATATTTTAATTATAGTCAAGAAGAATCATTACCCTATTTTGTAAATAATCAAAACTATTTAAACTTATTATGTTATTATTATAAGAATGAGACATTTATATTGTGAAGTACTTGATTTAGTATATTTTGATATAGTTCAGTATATTTTGGTCCATGTCAATATATTTTAGTATACTTAAGTTGTTTTCAAATGAATTCATCAATATAGTTAACAACTAAACGAAATAAAATGAATGAGACATTTATATTATATATGGTATATACAATATGGTATATTACAATAATTTTGTCAATTTTGGAAGAATAAAACATTTATATTGTGAAGTACTTCATTTAGTATATTTCAGTATATTTTGATCCATAGTAGTATATTTTGATATACTTCAGTCTTTTTTGTCATTAATTCATCAATATGGTTAACAACTAAACGAAATCAATCCATCACTAAACAAATAAAGTCATGAAAATAGTAAATAATTTTTATTATTAATGAGAAGCCAAAAGAGGCTCAGGACTTCATAAAGTATCCCAAATTGACTAAATAATAAAAAATTAAAGTCATAATTTAAGTTTGTGAAGATGACAAAGGTTCTATTACCATCTGAAGGACCTTGTTATATGTCAAATTATGATCACTTCTTCCACATCGACTGCACAATATAACCCTTTGAATTACCTCACCACATGAGCAAATGCTTCGTTGTCTACCATGCTTTTTCTTGGTGTTAGGGGGAAGTTCAACAAGTTATAGTATCTCTCATAGAACCTCCCACTCACTCTGTTGCAAGGAATATTAGCTCTGAATATGCAATGAGGTAGCAAGTAGTTCTGTATTTCAAGTCAACCAAAGAATGGATTTCAATATCTTAAAACCTAGTAACGGTTATGGTATGACAACATGGAATCTTGTGAGCATCAAACTCCCTACAGATACAAATTTTATTAAGTAGATCTACGTCGTCATTGGTGTCACCATGAATAACCTAATGTGAAATACATCAAACATTAATACATAAACTTCATAATAACAAATAATACCTCAAGATAATTAGCAAGTTTATACAAGGTAGCTAAATATGTAGTAAGTTTATGCATAAAAAATTAATGTATCTCAAATACATCAATATTAATTCTGAAAATCCTATAATGCAATGACTTAGTATGATTTGCATGCAAAATTGTTTCAGTTTCTTTAGTAAGGGATCGATCACCCCATTTTAAACCAAGTTCTCTACGTTCCACAACTTATTGCTACAATTTGCTATGATAGTACTCAACAAGCATAGTGATTGGAAACTAACGAGTGATGTGAAAATTATAATACTCACAAGTGTACGAATCACTCGTAGCAAGTGATAAGAAAACTCTGAGGTTGATCTCTTAAGGAATTGCAGTGCTTTTAACACGTGTCAATTGTTTCTTAAAAATTCTTTTCAAAAGTAAATCCTAAATACTCTAATAAAATTTTATTGATGGAACAGTTATTAAAATTGTAAAATCGTAAAACTAGTAAAATAACAACAAAAAATTTTGCCGAAATGGTTTGATGAAAGCGTGTGGGAAATTAGCTAGTAAACTATTTATGAATTAAGTAGTTTATGTGATTTTTACAATTAATCAAGTAAAGTAAAATTTATTAATTCATTTCCAACTTAAACCTAGAAAATCTCAAATCAATGGAGATTTTTTGTTAATTAACCAATTATCTTCTTAATTCGGATCGTTAATTGGTTAATTAGCATAAACCCCTAGGAAAATATTTTAATCACTTAATTTAAGACAAATCAATGCACTTAAATTAAGTTCATGGTCAAGAGTGCAAAAATAAGCAAAGATGGTTTTACTAATGCTTAAATCCAATATGTTTTCTAAAATTCATAAACTAAAATAATCAATAATAATCCATGAACATAGATATTAAGAATAAAGAGAAGAAATAAATCACTTTAATAAAAAATTAACCACATATATATTCATCCATTCATAGTCACTTCACTAAAATCCCACACACAAAAGGATTTAGCTACTCATAATAAAATCTAAATCAATATTTTCTATTACAATAAGCATTCTTAGAAGTTCAAAAGAGAAAAGAAATTACAAGCAATAATAATACCCCACTTCACTCTTGAAACAAGCTCCTTGAGGTTGGATGGTCACCTTCCTCTTGATTCTTGGTGGAGCTTCAATTAAGGATCACTAATGAAAGATTTCTCTCTAAAAAATGTAGAAAAGAGGGTTTGTGTCACTATTCATAGCTACTGTTCATGCTAGGTTAGTGGAGAGGTTTTTGTGTTGTATTTATAGGTTAGGTTAGGAGTGTGGAGAAGTGTATAAAAATCTGGGCATGTAAGTGTCAATTGGTACGTGGGCCGCGGTACACATTTTTCTCCTGCCGCGGCGTGGGGTGAAAGTCTGGGTTGGTAGAAAAACCCGAGGTTGTTCAAATCACAGCACGTGTTTTACTCTATTGTGGCACAGGATTAAAAATGGACCTCCATAGTAAAAATAGAGACTTCACTTCCGTGGCACATATTTTCTTTCGAGCAGCGCACGTTGATTTTTGGCTCCTATAATAAAAACAAAGAATGAATCACCACGACACACATATTTTCCTGCCGCGGCACAACCTATCTTACATGCTTTGTAAGTGTCCCTTACACATTTGTTGATTCCTAATGTAAAGCTTATATTCTTTAGATCTTTTTGACCACTTAACTCCACTATTCATCTCACACTTGCTTAAACCTACCAAACATGAAAATACTCTCCAAATCAAAGTAATACCGAAATAAATTATGAAATAAATACTTAAAAACTAACGAATATTAGGTTTGAAATAGTGTTCATCAACGAGCATGTTTCATTACATTATTGAATGATTTTGACCTATTCGTGGTCATTATCCCATACCTATTTCTAGGAAAATGATATTTGGACCACTTCTCTTTACATACTTCCATTCGGTACTTCTCAATCTAAGGATCGATCCCATTCAAATCACCCATGTAATTCTCAAATTCTCCTTTTGTATAGGCCCTAGAGCAAGATCTGAACATAGGTATAATGTCAGGATTTTTAAATTTGTTATTTAAATTCATCTCCATGTAAAATGCACAATATTCATGTAGTGCATTAGGAAATGTTTTGGGAACTACTTGAATAATACTTTGATGCCTATCAAAAACAATAACATGGTCGTCAATATGCCCAACTGTAGATGATAGTTTGAATAAAAACCACACAAGGAAACTAGGATCAGAGAATAAATAGGAATTATTCTCTGCTATAAAGAAAGCCACACAAATTGAAAAACAACGGCTAATTTCAAGAAGGATTTTGGCATAGGGATTACAACATTCCTCTGTCATTTTTATTTTTTAGTAAGAAGACGAAGAAGAGCAGCAAAAGGGACTTCATATTTGCGCTTACATTGGTGGAAAAGAAGCTCTTGTGGAGTTTTTCTTTTCCTTAGCTTTTTATCTTTTAGCTATTGTAATTTCATATTTGAATATGTATTGTTCTATTTCTAGATTTTCTTTTATTTTTACAAGAATAAGGAGCTAAATATTTATAGCTTGGATTGCAATGGAATATATAATGTAGTCTTTTTTTTTTTTTTTTATAAAGAAAGAAACTATGGAAATGTTGTGGCAAAGTTCATCAGTACCAAAGTTTGCAATTTACACAGAATTTTTCCAAATCTACAATGCTTTTATGTTTCAAAACTCAACCGTACATATTCCTATGCACATATAAATTTTCAAACATTATTTTAAATACCAACTCTCTTGGGTTATATGGGACAACCTTATATTCTTATATTAGTTATGATATTAACTTAAATCCTTAGGTTTATATTGAATCCATATTATTCAAGCTTAGTCCACTTTCAAATAACCTTTCTAGTGTTATTATCAGTTTATTATCTCAATAGTTGATGATCAAGCAACTCATAAGAATCAAAAATTTAATTAAACGTGAATAACTCATTTCAATTCACCACAGCATGCCATAGTTTCTTTCTTTATAAAAAAAAAACAGACTACATTATATTCCATTGCAATCCCAGTTATAAATATTTAGCTCCTCATTCTTATAAAATTAAAAGCAAACCTAGAAATAGAACAATATATATTCAAATATGAAATTACAATAACTAAAAGATAAAAAAGCTAAGGAAAAGGAAATCTCCACAAGAGCTTCTTCTCCACCAATGTAAGAGCAAATATGAAGTCCCTTTTGTTGCTCTTTTTCGTCTTCTTAAAAATAAAAATAACAGAGAAATGTTGGAATCCGTTTGCCAAAATCCTTCTTGAAATCAGCCCTTGTTTTTTCAGTTTATGTAGCTCTCTTTTTAGTAGAGAATAATTCCTATTTATTCTCTAATCCTTGGTATCCTTATGAGGTTTTTTTTTTTTTTTTTGCTGTTAATTTCCATTTTTGCCCATCTAGTATTGCCATCCCAAGTTGTCCTTTTTCGTCTTTTATTAAAAACCCCAAGCCTAGTTGTAAATATTCAGTGATGTGTATCATCCTCGTTTCAATTCTGGTGCACTTTGCTGCAGCAAAGCTATGACAAACTTGTTCAATGCTTTTTTTTTTTGTTCTCTTTGAAGCTGGCATATAAAATAACTATGAATGAACTTCAAAATACAAGTATTTTCAATGAATTGCAAGGTTTATTCAAATTAAATAACAAAGAGTTCACTCATCTCCAAAAATACACAAATAATATCCAAATGAGCACAATGTGCAAATATTCTCAAATAACCAAGCAAGTTTTAAGAAATAAAAACTAATATTACTATAATAAATTAGAGTTATCAACTTCCCCAAACTTAGCATCTTGCTCGTCCTCAAGCAAGTAAACTTTATGATGCTTGGCAAGTGATAAAACATGGGAAAAAATGCAAGAGCTTCAAACTATGGACTCTTCATTAAAGAAATAAATGCAAACCAATAATTAAACTAAACTTGTTGTATCAATGTTAGGAAGAAATAATCTCCAATTCATGATCAAAATTGATTTTTGTTAAATGCTAGCTCAAAAATTTCAAACTCATTCCAAAATACTCCATGTGACTGTGTAATGCTCATAGTTCGTCATTTGATATTTCCCCTCAAACTAAGGTAAGCCATGATTCTTAAGTTTAAACTCATGCCTCCATAAATTGGTCTTTTGAACCTCTCTCCACTAATGTAGATAATCACTAGCCAAATATCAAAAGAACTTGGTATTGGTAAGGCTTCAAACGTAAGGATTGGGTTAGGGTAAGATATAGGATAAATTTAGGCTTCAAATTTCACAATCACAATTATTAGAGTCTTCATTATCTTAGATTAACACCCCAAACTTATCTTCAATTTTCTTTCCACCACAATCTATATTAACCATGACTTTATTTAATTATTTATCTTTTTTTTTATACAAATTATAATAAAAAGAACCACATATAAAGTATCAAAGTGCTCTTATGATGAAGTAGCTTTTTTTTAAAACAAAGTGGCTTCCTCTTTATTCTTTTTAACCTTCTCAAAATGTACAACCTTTTCTAAATCAATTCTTAACAATGAAATGCACTTTTGAGGTAAAAATGAAAAGGATATGAATATAGATAAATGTTAGGTTATAACGTAGGTTATCAAAGAGGAAAGGCATTGAATAAGTATGGCTCAAAATGGGTGTACTAAGGAAATTAAAACAAGTTCTCAAAAATTTTCACTAGCACCAGATCAAACCAATTCTTTTCATCAACCGAGGTATTTTTTCTAACCAATCAACAATTCAACCTAAAGATAAAATTACCACAAAGAAAACAGAGACAAGTATTCAAAAGAAACATATTTTAACAGAAATAGAAACTCAATAGGAACATAAACAGTTCACTAAACCAACAGCAACCATACAAAGTTCAATTCCATAAACAAAGAGATTAATCCCCCCTAAACTTGGACTCAGCAGTGCCCTCACGACTGATCAATATAGCAACATCAGGAAAAAAATAGATTGCTAATAAAAATTAGAATTTAATGAAAAAGGAAGCTGTAAAGAAATGTCCCTGTTTGCTGCAACAAAGGTGCAGCAAAGCCAACACTCTGTGTTTAGTTGCATTTGTAGGCACTTCACAACATTCTCCTTCTTGTGGTGAATGCCTCGACAATACTAGACATCTTCCCTTTCCCTTTCTTGTTGGAAGACTCAGGTTGCTCAAGTATTTGGACTTCTTCTTCAAAATTTGAGCTCTCTTGCGGATTTTCCATCGGGGAGTTGGGATGCTTGTGCCTTTTACAGGGTAGCACTTTCCTCATTTTCTTCCTCAAAAATATGTGTGGGAAATTTCGAGAATGATAAAACTTTCTTAGAGTTTACCCGCAGGTTCTTTTGGAAGGCAATATCCTACTCATATTCACATTCCCAATACTATTTTTGCTACTCCATGAACTCATATTGTTGGACCTTTAAGTCAGTTAGCCTTTTTTCCATGAGATTCTCCAAATTAGAAGAGGAAGAAGGTGGTTCTTCATCTCTTACTACATGAGGGTTTCAATGTTTTCTAGCAATATCCGAGCAATGGCTACTTTGGTAATTGCACCCCTAAAATTCAGCTTTTCTTCTTCATCTGCTCTACACAGTGTTATGATGAGGGAAGGAAACATCAAGTTGCCCTCATCGAATAGCACACATTTCAAGATATTTAGCAATAATCCTTCCAATATTTAATTTTCTCCCTAATAGGATGGCTTCAATGAGTGCTACTCTGTCCCTGCTGATAGTTTGCCCATGTGTAGAGTGTAGGAGTCTTGTCTTCACAAAGTGGTGCTAGATTTTGGCAGCAGGCAGTAGGCAGCAGGGTTGCTCTGTTGATTGTGAGGGCTTCCTAAGGGGATTTTTCCCATTGACTGCCAAGTGTACAAACCCCGTAGTAACATTTCATTCCATCCATACTCATCCAGGAGACCCCAACCCCTCGAACTAGTACCCCATCTCGGTCATCTTCTGGAAAATTAGCATAAAATTCCCTAACTACTAGTACCACAGCTTGCTTGGGTTGTTAAGCAAATTCAAACCATTTATTATTTCATCAACTTCATGCACATAAGCAGGTACCCCTAAATTCTGCTCAACCATGAAAATGAATCCTTTTTCAACACACAATGACCGTTTACTGACAACCTCATCAAAATTTTCCTTTTCTTTTTCACCAATGATTTTTTGTGATGTTGTGGCCTTCCTAGCTATGCTTTTGTTCTGCCCACTTAATAACCTCCTTTTTGAAAACTTTTTTCATGATTAGGTTGAGTCTTCTCTGAGCTTCTATGAACCCTTTTGCATTATCTTCCAGTGGTATCTTATGCATACAAAATAAGGGACTAATACCCTTTATATCTGCAATAGTCCAACCAATAGATTTTTTGTACAGTTTCAGCACATCAAGCAATTATAGCTCTTGTTCATCTAATAATTGAGCTGAAATGATGACAGGGAGAGTAGAAGACTCACCTATATAGGTGGGTTAACGATGGAAGACTCAAGGACCTTGAAATCTCTAGAGGACAAGTCTAAGGATTCAAACTTATTTCTCAGCTTGAAGGAACTATACCCTACTTCTACCCAATTTAATTTCTCCTCATCTTCTTCACATTTTGATTCATGCTGCAGCAAAGCTATTTCTATCACTCCATAACAATATTTTTCAAGTTCCTTATACACTACGGAATCAAAAACCAAAATGTATGAACATTCTTCCACATCATTAGGGAATTTCATACCTTGGAACACATTAAAAGTGACTTGCTCATCTTGGATTCTTATAGTCAGTTCCCTTTTTTTTAACATCAATCAAAGTTCGACCTGTAGCTAAAAATGGCCTCTCCAAAATAATGGGCACCTCTCGATCCGTCTCATAATCAAGTACAATAAAATTCACAGAAAAATGAATTGATCTACTTTTACTAAGACATCTTCAATATTTCCTTCTAGATGAGCAATAAATCGATCAACTAATTCTAGGGCAACTACAGTAGGCCTTGCTTCACCAATTCCTAACTTTTTGAAAATTGACATAGGCATCATATTAATACTTGCTCCCAAATCTCGTAGAGCCTTGCCAAAATATTGATTACCTATGGAGCATGGTTTCGGTTCACATTACCACAAAACAAGCTAATTCAGGATTGGAGGAACAATTATCAAACAAATGAGCTCATGCATAATAAACACACGAAGTCCTTGCATCTCGGACTGAATTTATATTTGCTATCAAGTGTTTATTCTTTAAAAGATTTACCAAAGATGAAACTTGAGCTATAAGTGTCATAACATCATTAACTTCATGCACTCCGACCACTCTTGTTGCGGCTGCTACTTTATCCATTGGCAATTAAAATTATTGCTAGCCATTCTCTCAAGTAAATCATAAGCTTCGTTGTAGGATTTGGCTACGAGGGCTCCATTAGCAGATGCATCAACAATGATTCTTGTTTGAGCATTGAGAACATTGTAAAAAGTCTCCATTTGGATCCAATGAGAAATACCATGGTGAGGACACTTCCTTAATAGTTTTTTAAACATTTTCCACACTTTATATAGAGACTCTCCATCTACTTGTTCATAAAAAGTGATGTCATTCCTCAATTTAGCATTCTTTGTTGGTGGGAAATATTTCATCAAGAATTTCTCAGCCAAATTATTACAAGTTACAATAGAATCAGATGGCAAAGGATTAAGCCACGCTCGAGCACGATCTCGCAAATAATAAGGAAACAGCTTTAGCATAAAAGCTTTCTTAGTCACACCTGTCCATTTAAATGAATCATTGATTTTAATAAACAATTTGAGATGCAAATGAGGATCCTCTATAGGTAACCCATTGAATTGCCTAACTGTTTGTAATATTTGAAACATAATTAGCTTTAGCTCAAACTGAGGAGCTTGAATATTCGACCTCATAACACTTGGATTCAACCCCTCCAACATAGGTAATGCATATTCATTCAGAGCTCCGTTCCTATTATCCATTGGGGGTACCACATTGATTATGTTGTTTAAATTTAGCTCATTGCCATTGTTTCCGCCCCCTACATTTGCCATTTATTCAACCTAAGCGAAACCTTGTTGTTCTCTCCTTCTTAGTCTGAAAGTACACTCGATCTCAAGATCTTGGAAGTTGCTTATCACTTTACTACGAGTGATTCGTACACTTGCGAGTACACATTTTAACACATCAAGTTTTTGGCGCCGTTGCCGGGGAATTGGCGTTTTGAATAATTTTCTTTTTAACTTTTTAGAGTTTCTTAATTTTTTTTTTTTTATTTGTTTATTTATTTTATTTTATTTTTTTATTTATTTATCTGTTTATTTATTTATTTTTATTCTAAAAATACAAAAAAATCAAAAAATCAAAAAAATCAAAAAATAGTGCTTTTAATTGCTTAATCTGTGGTGCTTTGATTTCTCTGTTGTTTTTGTTAGTTTTTGAAAGGTACCGTTCATAGACAACATCAACAAATTTTAAAATGCACCTAATCAGGCTGGATACTGAAATCCATGAGCCAATACAAGGCCCTTTGAAGAGCGGCATGATATGATAGACATGGAGGTATGTAGCATTTGTGGTTTATATGGGCATTATGCTAATGTTTGCACTTTTGCAGGTGATTACTATACATCCACTAATTCAAACTTTGATCGTAATGAGGGATGTCACCCACCTTGGAATGATCCTTATTTTAGTACCTATAATCCTGAGTGGGAAAATCACCATAATTTTTCATGGCAAGCAAACTCTACCCCACCTTATGCCCAATACAACATGCAAAGCTCAAATTTTCAACCATATGACCCACCTTATGCACAATACCAAATGCAAAGCTCAAGTTTTCATCAATATCCATCTAGGGCCACCTTCGAAGAGAGCTTGAATTCTTTCATACAAGGAAGTAGAGTTTCTAATCAACCTAGGAAGCCAACCTTAGAGGAAACCTTGAATGCTTTCATACAATCTACTAGTGAAAGGATGGAGTCTGTGGAGGCATCAATGAAAAGAATAGAAATGCAAGTTGGGCAATTAGCGGAACAAATTCAAAAACAAGAAGAGTTGCCCACTCAAATTGAGCAAGTGAAGGATGGCACAATCCTTCAAAGTGGTAAAAATTTTGAAAATATTTATTTTCCTGAAACTTTTGATGATTTACCACTTTGTGTAGAAAATACAGATGGAGAGCAAGCAATTCTCAAAGAATGTCAAGCTGATGAATATCAAATTCTACAAACTTCTATGGAGAACAAGGAGGAATTATCTTCACCTCCCATGCCACACAAGGCACCTAAGACTTGCACATCCCCAAATTATTTTCCATACTACTTCCACAAAATAGTGTGTGCTGTACTTCATAGGAAACAACTACCGAGATGGAAGGACAAGCTTAATGACATATTAGCTCGAAAAATTGATATCACACACTTCAAGATCTTTGATGATGGTGGATAGAAACGATTTAGCAACGTCTTGCTAAGACGTTAAAGAAAGCGCTTGGTGGGAGGCAACCCACCATATTCGGTAGTATCAATTTCTTTTCTTTATTTTCTTTTTATTTTTTTTTTATTTTCTTTTTCAGTTTTTCCTTTATTTTATTTATTTTGGATTGTTTAACTTTGTTTGATGTTTTTGTGTCTTCAATTGCCTTAGTTATAATTAAAAATTGGGTTTGAATGTGAATTGTGTGCATACACTTTGAGGTTCAATATATGTTCATACATTCTTCATCAGAAAAGCGAGGAACAGTGAACCGGAGCATAACGAGTAATGCCACAATCTCATACGAAAGGGGGGTAACTTCTCACACTTTTTCTTATTTCTTTTGTTCTTCTTTTTCAACATTGAGGACAATGCAGAAATTAGGTTGGGGGTGGGAAGAATATTCCATGAGCATGAAATATGACAAATTTTAAATTTTTAACTTTAGTCACTTGAATGTGTTTTAGGTTAGTGTCGTGTCTACTTGATTCAATCCGGAAATCTATGATATTAACATGATTGTAATGACAATGACATATGAGAGATGTTAGATTTTTACCTAAGCAACGAAGCACATAAATGTTGGATTCATCTAATTTGAGAATTTTGTGGTACATGTGGTATGTATGCATGGTTAGTTTAACTATTCTGATTTGTGGAATGTATGCATGTTCATGATATGTTTTAAGTCTCAACAATCTCTAGAACTCATTTGAAAACACGTTGAAGCGAAATAATAGAAACAAATGCCACTTAGAAAATGATTTAGGCCATCTTTGGACCGTTTGAACTTTTCATGCTTTCCCGAAATATTTTATCAATAGCACACCCTTGGACTCAACATTGACATACATTAAACTACCCTTAGTGATAAGAGTACTTAGTGTAATATTTGATTTTCATGAGCAATTATGTTGTGTAAATGTAAATCTTGCTTTTCGATCAAAAAAAAAAATATTGATGATGATCGAAATAATAAGCAAGAATAAAGAAGAAAATCAAGCAAAATATCCAAAGGACATTTGAAGTTAAGGGAGGATGAAAAGAACACTTGGTGGAAAAAGTTGAAAATATGCTTGTGAAATAAAAAGTACTCTTATCATGTGAAAACATCATTTTTGTACTTTCATTATCACATACCTAGCCACAACTTTACAAGCTTAATGAAGTCCTATTGATTCTAGGTAGTTTAGTTTCTATATTAGTGGAGATGAGTTTGAAAAATGAGCATATGGAATTTGTAAGTGCAAAAATTCACATTCATATTTTACTTGCACATTTATGAGATATTAAAATGTAATCTATGAATATCATGCATGACACGGTCAGATAGTATAACTAACGGGTTTATGGTTTGATTGGTTATTCAAAATTCGATTACCATGATGAGTTTGATGTTTGGACTGTTTTTGAGCTTAGGTGATATTTGACTATTTCGTGTGCCACTCGTTATGAACAATTTTTGAGACATATGCATGGATTGATTCAAGTATGTTTAGAGTCTTTTATTTTTTTTATTTTTTAGAGTCATACATGTTTGTGGGTATCATCACTGGAAACCCTCACGAGACTATAACTCGTCCACTAGGGCCACCTAGGGGTTTAAAGGCTTGTTGCATATGCTAAATGCAACCGTGACAATCTACGGAAGTGATTTAGGTTAGGTTAGTTTATTTGTTTGTTTTTAATTTTATTTTAGGTCGCTTCACTTGCTAGAGACTAGCAAGAAGCTGGTTGGGGGTTGTGATGAGTGCTCGAAAAGCACTAATATTTCGTGATTAATTATGCTTGATTGATTGATATATAGATTTATTATGACTATTATTTCGATTATTTTCATAAATCTATCCATTCGGAGTCACGGGTATATTTTAGTGCATTTCAGGTGTTTTTAGCGTCAAATGATTCAAATGATGAAAACACGCGAAGACGGAACACCTACGGCGCTCGGATCACGAGTTACGGACTAATCAAGACGAATATGTAAGCCTTACATATAGTGCCATCACATATGTAAGGGGGGACGTGAAAAGAAGGAAAGCATTGCGCGCCGCGGCGAGAGAATTGCATGCCGCGGCGTGAGGCTCTCGGATTTGATCCTGAAAACATAGACGCATTGCGCGCCGCGGCGAGGGAATTGTATGCCGCGGCGGGGAGCTCTCGGGTTTTTGCATATTTTTCAAATTTTGTGTTGCGCCGCGGCGGGGAAAATGCATGCCGCGGCGCGCCTATTCCTATTGCAATCAGGAATCCCTTACATTTATAAATACCCCCTTAGACCCCCTTTACGAAGAGAACTCGAATTGATACACAACTCTTACACTTTACAATTTTGCAACCAAACAAGAGATTCAATCAACTTTGGGAGTTTTGCTACACAAAAACAAAGCAAGAGAAACCATTCTAAGGATCCAAAGAAGCCGTCGACAATCGAAGATAAAGCTTACGGAGAAGTACGTCAACCAATCCATAAGCGGTATTTAGATCTAGGTTTTCTTTGGTGTTGTAGAATTCTATTTTTCTTCTTCTTTTGTTGGAGTGTATGTTCATATTTTATTTGTCTATGAATATTAATATGAACATGTCTGGCTAGTTTTATTATGGATGTTTAGTTTGTGTTGCCATGTTTGCTAGAACTGTGTATGGTGTATTCTATTGATTTAATATAAACGAATTACTTTTTGATTAAGAGCATGTTTAGATATTTGATTATGAATAATCATGGGCCCATTTGATGTTCGTAGTTAGATTGAAAAATCTGAGAATTTAGTTATAGGAACGTCACCTTAACTTTATTCCGAAACACTTAATCGAAGCTTCAAGTTAGTGACTTAGTCATAGCATTAATTTGATTGGCATGTTTTCCTTGCGCATAATTTGATTACTATTTGATTTACCCCCGCCAAAGGCAATTAATTAGTTAATCAATAAAGAGACCTACCCCCGCCAAAAGGAGTCTCGTAATTAAAAGGAAAGCCGGTAGTTTAGTTTATATAGGACGTTCATGTTATCTCACCATACCTTTTCGATGCAAGCATGGTCAACCAAGCTAAACGTCCATACATTCTCCATTGATCTTCAAATATATCTGAATTGATTGTTTAATTGCGATTTTGTTTTCGTTTAATTGCTCGTACTTTGTTCCCGTTACAAATCAAACACCTTTTTACAGTTTTACTAGCTTTAGGATTCTAGTTACTTAGAGTTTTAGTTTTACTAGAACTCTATTTAATTAGTCTTTTATTTTTATTAGAACTCTATTTAGATTAAAAGTTAGTTATTTAAAACCACTGCAATTCCTTGAGAGACCGACCTTGGAAGTTGCTTATCACTTTACTACGAGTGATTCGTACACTTGCGAGTACACATTTTAACACATCACAATGCTGTGGCGAAGTTCATCAATAACAAAGTTTGCAATTTACACAGGATTTTTTCAAATCTACAATGTTTTTATTTTTCAAAACTCAATAATACATATTCCCATGCACATATCAGCTTTCAAACATCATTTAAGATACTAACTCTCTTGGTTTACATGGGACAACCTTATATTCCTATATTAGTTGTGATATTAACTTAAATCCTTAGCTTTATGTTGAATCCATATTATTCAAGCTTAACCCACTTTCAAATAACCTTTCTAGTGTTATTATCAGTTTATTATCTTATTAGTTAATGATCAAGCAACTCATAAGAATCAAAAATTTAATTAAACTCGAGTAACTCATTTCAATTCACCACAACAAGCGATAATTTTTTTCTTTATAAAAAAATAAAGATTACATTATATATTCCATTACAATCCTAGCTATAAATATTTAGCTCCTCATTCTTATAAAATTAAAAGCAAATCTAGAAATAGAACAATACATATTCAAATATAAAATTACAATAACTAAAAGATAAAAAAAAGCTAAGAAAAAGAAAACAATAACTAAAAGATAAAAAAAGCTAAGAAAAAGAAAAGCTCCACAAGAGCTTCTTGTCCACCAATGTAAGCGCAAATATGAAGTCCCTTATGCTGCTCTTCTTCGTCTTCGTACTAAAAAATAAAAAATGACAAAGGAATGTTGGAATCCCGATGCCAAAATCCTTCTTGAAATCAGCCCCTATTTTTCAATTTTTTTTCAATTTATGAGCTCTCTTTTTAGCAGAGAATTCATATTTATTCTCTAATCCTAGGTTTCCTTGTGAGGTGTATTTTTGGATATTAATTTCCATTTTGGACCATCTAGTATTGCCATCCCAAGTTGCCCTTTTTCATCCTTTATTAAAAACGCAAGCCCAGTTGTAAATATTCAGCGTTGTGTTATGTGTATCCTCGCTATTTTAATTCTGATGTGCTTTGCTGCAGCAAAGTTATGGCAAACTTGTTCAATGTTTTTTTTTTGTTCTCTATGAAGTTGGCATATGAAATAACCATGAATGAACTTCAAAATACAAGTATTTTCAATGAATTGTAAGATAAATTCAAATTAAATAGCAAAGAGTTCACTCATCTCAAAAAATGTACAAATAATATCCAAATGAGCACAATGTGCAAATATTCTCAAATAACTAAGCAAGTTTTAAGAAATAAAAATTAATAATACTCTAATAAATTAGAGTTATCACCCATGCATCATTATTCTTTGAATCTCCAACACCAATTATGATTGGATATATGTTATTTCCATCTGATGCATTTGTTACAAATAATTTTCTAGCATACCTTTCGGATAAAAATGCACCATTAACGATAATGACATGTCTAATGCAAGATACAAATCCTCTAATACATGGACCTAATGCCATAAAAAAATTATATAAATCTTCCTAATGGGTCAACTTCAAAGTGTGTGATGGTGCCTGGATTGTTTTCCTTTACAAAATGACACTATGAAAGTAGCTTAATAATAGATTCCTCTTCAATGCCCCATAGTAACTTTAAAGCCCTTTTCTTAGACCTCTATGCAGTGGTGTAACCAATTTCAATCCCAAACTCATTCTGACAATCATCAATAATATATTTTGGCTTATAAACTCTTTCTGGTCGCACTAGTTTCATCTTAATGGATATTTCTATCACTCTTGATGCCATTGTTCTATTTTTCTTCAAGAACTTGTTAAGTTTATGACTATGTATTGATTCAAACTGTTTTATCTTGAATTGATTAGATCCTTGAATCTTATTCCCTCTAATGTTCCAAATACAATTAGGTTGAATGCATTTTATAACTACACGGTTGTTGTCTCAAACTGGTTTCTTATGGCAGAAAGACTGACATGTGTAGTGAAATCAATCTTACTATCAAAAACCTTATCAACCCTCAACTCAAGCTCCATATGTGGCACCTTCGAACTGACATCAGAATTTAACGTACTCTCTGGAGCTATACTTCCTGGATCAGAAAGTACAATAACATTAGAGGTGTCACTAAGTCTTCTTTCATTACTGCACCCAATTGACATTGCACCTCGAGATTGGGATACAACATTTTCAAATTGTACTCCTATTATCAACCTCAAACTACCTATTGTGATAACGTTGTTACAAGATTGAAGTATATCAGTTGTGTCATTCTCAATTAATCCTAATGAAGTCATATTTTTCTCCACATGTGAGTTAATAATACTACCTTTTATTTGATACTATGGCATCAAATCAACTAGCCCATCATTACCAATATTCATACCAAGATTCTCAAAAATTTCAGTTGAATTTAAACCTCTATCAACACTTGTATTATATTGGATATAACTATTGCTCAAATCATTAACATGACGACCACCAATATTAAGAACTTGTTTAGGGCAAATAGATTGACGATATCTACAGATCTTGTCTCATATTTTGTGACATATAAGACAATCTTGCTATAGTTATCTTCAACATGGAGATTCACAAACTCTTTCATATCTTCATCATCGTCTATTAACACAGTAAGTAATGACAGATCATTCTTATAGAAGTATCTCACTGACAATTCATATTTGTACTTATCAATCTTCAATTTTTCAAACAGTTTATTTTTAAGTTCATTATACTTAATTCTCTTTCTTATCCTTATCACTGCTCATTTGCCTCCTCAATATTCTTCTCTATCATTTATCTTCCTCCACTTACTACCGTGAATAATTAGTATACTAAGAAGGCCATACATTCTATAAAATGCATCTAAATAAATTATAAGTATTAATTCATCCATACAAAATACGAACTTCATTACTAAATAAGGCATAAATAAAACTTTATAATAAGTTCAACACATACATTTACAAGATACAAATGAGTTAGAAGAAAATTTAGTATATAGAATATATATAACTGAATTAAATTTTAATTTATGTTATATACCTTGGAAGATATTTAACCAAAAATTTGAGTATAAGACAATAATAATCGATTTCAATGAATTATTTATGTTATTTAGTAATAAATTTTACACAAATTCTTTCATTCCTAATATTAAACCATATTTAATATATAATAATAAATTCAACTAATATATATGGCTCATAGCAAACATGAATTGTAAAAATTTTATATATACATATATTAAAAAATTAATTTCAAATTATGGTATATAACTTGGAAGATGTTTAGTCCAAAATTTAAAAATATCATAATAATGATAGATTTGGTGATCATTAATGTAATTTATTATATTTTAGTGAATAAATGCTCAAGTCTGAAGGATTTTGTTTGAGTATGGTAGCTTTTAGTTGTATCTTGTGTATTTGTTAAATTTTGGTCTACTTTGATATAATTTGCTTGATTATGATAAATTGGTCCATTCTATCCTATACACTTCTTAATTTTTATCTATTTTGGTATAGCGTGGTTGATTTTGGTAAATAACCTCATCAATTTTACTCATTTACTCAATTATGGTCATTTTTGGGTGTATGTAGTTTATTTCTTTTATGTGATGAAATTTGGAAGAACTTGGTAGATTTTTGTCAATTTTGGTAAATTTTTGAATTTTTTGTCAATTTTGGAAGAATGAGACATTTATATTGTGAAGTACTTGATTTAGTATGTTTTGGTATATTTTAGTCCATATCTGTTTATTTTGATATACTTTAGCCATTTTCAAATGAATTCATGAATAGTTAACAGCTAAACGAAATCAATCCCTCATTGAACAAATAAAGTCATGGTATACAACTTGGAAAATGTTTAATCCAAAATTTAAGTATATCATAATAATGATAGATTTGGTGATCATTAATATAAATTATTATATTTTAGTGAATAAATACTAAAGTTTGAAGAATTTTATTTGAGTAAGGTAGCTTCTTGTTGTATCTTATGTATTTGGTTGATTTTGATCTACTTTGATATAATTTGATTGATTATGGTAAATTGGTCCATTCTGTCCTATACACTTTTTAATTTTTATCCATTTTGGTATAATGTTGTCAATTTTGGTATACATCCTCGACAATTTTTCTCACTTATGATCAAATCTAAATAACTTTACTCAATTATGATCGTTTTTTAGTGTATGTGATTTATTTCTTATATGTGATAAAATTTGGAAGAATTTGGTAGATTTTTGTCATTATTTGTGTTTTGATGATTTTTAGAATACTTTAGTATGTTTGGTATATTACTGTAAATTTAGGTATATTTTGATCGATTTTTGCTTATTGTTAAAATAAATAATAGCACAAATTTATCATTAAAAAAACAACCAGAACCTAGATTACGAACAAACATGACTGTTCATTTATTACAATCACCAAAATCTAAAAAACTTAAACAATAAATGGACGAAACTATGATTGTAATATAAAAGTAAATCTTACCTTTTATTACCAGATCTTAAAATGAAACTAAAAAACATTTAGCTTCTTCTTTCTACAAAATGAAACTTGATCTACTTTAACTTACTTTTCAACACTACAACAAAATATACCTATAGGTACGGTTGTTAAATTAAAAATTTGATAACAACAATACCTAAATAGCTATAGGTACGGTTGCCCGTGTATTGTAAAAGAATTACCTATGGGTACAGTTGTTAACCGTACCCGTAGGTGAACAAAAACGCGGAACTTTTTCGGAAAATTACGGAAACTTTTAGGTACAGTTGTTAACCGTACCTAAAAGTTGACCTACGGGTACGGTTGTTAACCGTACCTAAAAGTCTATAGGTACGGTTAACAACCGTACCCGTAGGTCAATTAAAAAACTTTTAGGTACGGTTGTTAACCGTACCTAAAACTCTACGGGTACGGTTAACAACCGTACCTAAAAGTCTACGGGTACGGTTGTTAACCGTACCTAAAAGTCTACGGGTACGGTTAACAACCGTACCTAAAAGTTTTTTATTAACCTACGGGTACGGTTGTTAACCGTAGCCGTAGACTTTTAGGTACGGTTAACAACCGTACCCGTAGGTCAAATTTTTCAATTAGGTCTCCACATCCACACGGGCTCCACACATTGTTCTTTTCTTCCCCACCCGAGCCCACCCTTTGTCCCACAATATCCAGCGCCGCCCCCCTTCCCACACAAACGTGACCGGTTTCGCTTCCTTGTTTCGTTGCCGGCTGCTTTCCGACGGCGTTAGTGCTGCCGCCGCCGCCGTGTTGTACGGATTGGAACCATTGCCGCCTAGTTTTTCTCCCATTTCAGCCGAAAAATTTTATTTTTTTCCTCCACCATTTCAGCCACCAAAGGTGCCATTTGGACCTCCATTTCCGCCACCATCAACTTTTCTCCTTCAAAGTATGTATTTTTTGTGCTTTTTTAAGTAATGTACTTGATTTTTTTCTTAATTAGTTCATAATCTCTATTACCCATGCATGTTTGCTATATGCCTTGAATATATGTTTTGAGAATTTTTGCCTAAAAATAAATATTATCATTATTTATTTATAATTGCTATGATATTATAATTCATGCATATTTTATATTTGTTCATGAAAATTTTTAGATAAGCTAGTGCATATATATAGTTGCCGTTAATATATATATATATGTTTTAATTTTTTTATTTTATTTTGTTTATTATTATTAATTATTTATAATGTTATATATTATTGTATATTTATTCATGGAAAAAATTATATACATATGCATTGTGCGATTAATGTTGTATATAATGTTAGAACTTGTAGGTGAATTAATGTTGTATAACTTGTATATATTTTTATTTTTTTTTGACTTAAATTAATGTTGTTTGTATTTGTATATATATATTATTTGATTCTTTTTTTTTTTTAATATTTTTGTCACTTGTTATTTCACAATATTATATATGTTCATTGACATAATGTATATATATATATATATATATATATATATCTTTAATTAGGTTTTTAAATGGATAAGTCTTGGATGTCAATGGATAGAAGGTCAAATGAATTTAGTGAAGGGCTTGAAAATTTTCTTACTTTTGCTGCTGATAATGCAAGTAATCATGAAAAAATTAAGTGTCCTTGTCTGAAATGTGGGAACCGAAAAGGACATAATGTTATGGAAATTCGAAATCATGTATTCAAACATGGTATTGACAAAAGTTATAAGATATGGTTTTGGCATGGGGAAGAAATTATGAAGAATAGTAATGAGTTTCCCAATGCGTCCCCTACACAACAGAAAAGAAAGCGTGAAGAAGCTTTTGTTGATACTAATGAAATGTTAGATGCAGTGCAAGATAATTTGAATGCTGATATGTTGGGTGAAGAGTTTAATGAGATTTTAGAGGATGCTGAAAAACCGTTATGGAATGGGTGTAAGAAGTACACTAAGATTTCTGCATTAGTCACATTGTACAATATTAAAGCGAAGTGTGGAATACCTGATAAGTATTTTAAAGAACTTCTGACTGTAATAGGTGATATGTTGCCTGAGGATCATAAATTACCTCATTCTATGTATGATGTTAAAAAAACACTTAATGAGCTAGGTATGGGATATGAGAAAATACATGCATGTCGAAATGACTGCATACTATATAGGAAAGAGTATACAGATGCACGTGAATGTCCTATATGTAAGGAATCAAGGTGGAAAGAGTCCAAATTTGGATTAGATGAAAAATCAAAAAAAATACCTGTAAAGGTGTTGTGGTATTTTCCACCTATTCCACGTATTCGAAGGATGTTTCGAAGCATTGATACATCCAAAAATTTATCATGGCATGCTGCTCAAGAGGTTGTTAATGGTAAAATAGAACATCCATCACATTCTCGTTCTTGGAACCTCATCAATGAAAAGTGGCCTGAATTTGCATCAGAGCCCAGAAATCTTAGACTTGCACTTGCAGCTGATGGTATCAATCCGTATAGCTCAATGAGTACTAAGTATAGTTGTTGGCCCGTTATGTTGGTCAATTATAATCTCCCACCGTGGCTATGCATGAGAAGGAAGTTCATGATGCTAACATTGTTGATATCAGGCCCTAAGCAACCAGGGAATGATATTGACGTGTTTTTAGAGCCATTAATAGATGATTTAAAAATTTTATGGAATAATGGCATTGAAGTATTTGATTCATATCATCAAGAGAAGTTCACCTTAAAGGCAATTCTAATGTGGACTATAAATGATTTTCCTGCATATGGTAACTTGTCTGGTCATGCTGTGAAGGGCTATTTTGCTTGTCCAGTTTGTAGCACAAACACATATGCGGATAAATTAGCCCATTCTCATAAAATGTGTTACAGAGGTCATCGCAAATTCCTTCCACTTGGGCATAAATATAGAAATCAAAGACGATGTTTTGATGGAACACAAGAATATAATGAAGCTCCATTACCACCAACTGGAGATGATATTCTAAAAGAAGTTGAAGGAATAACTTTTCCTCGTGGTAAATCAAAAGAACAACAAAAACTTTTAAATACTTCAATATGTTGGAGGAAGAGATCAACATTAATTTTTTTACACTATTGTATTCATAAATTTTTAAGTATCATGTATTTCCTAATTATTTATAACTATATATAGATCTAATTACCTTTTTTTTAGTTTGCAGAAAAGAAAACATACACCCGAGAAGAACTTGATGTTTGTCGAAGAGAAGTATGTCAATTCCTTATTGATAGTATTGAAAGCACAAGTTAGACAATTAAATATATTACATTTTGATATATATTAGTTAGATTTAACTTGTATGTATATATAGTTAATTTAATTAGATTAGTGACATTAGCTATGTATTTTAATTTACTGAAATGACGACGCATTAATATGCATAATTTTAATAGAATATTTGTATGCTTGTTGAGATATGTATATAAATGTCTGATTAAATTCTGATAATATAGTGAGCAGGGATAAAAACAGGTAAGAATATATTAACAGAAAAAAATTATTAAAAAAAAAAATTTTAACCTATAGGTACGGTTGTTAACCGTACCTAAAACCATGTAATAAATCAGACAACCGTACCCGTAGGGTTTTAGGTACGGTTGTTAACCGTACCTAAAACTCTACGGGTACGGTTACGAAACCGTACCTAAAACCATACGGGTACGGTTATTAACCGTACCTAAAACCCTACGGGTACGGTTGTTAACCGTACCCGTAGAGTTTTAGGTACGGTTACAAAACCCTACGGGTACGGTTGTTAACCGTACCTAAAACTCTACGGGTACGGTTAACAACCGTACCCGTAGGGTTTTAGGTACGGTTACAAAACCCTACGGGTACGGTTGTTAACCGTACCTAAAACTCTACGGGTACGGTTAACAACCGTACCCGTAGGGTTTTAGGTACGGTTACAAATCCCTACGGGTACGGTTGTTAACCGTACCTAAAACCCTACGGGTACGGTTAACAACCGTACCCGTAGGTCAACCTATAGCGACACGGGCTACTGGTACGGTTACGCGCTAAACGACAACCGTACCTAAAAGTCTATAGGTACGGTTAACAACCGTACCCGAAAGCCTTTTTCCTTATAGTGCAAACACCTAAAAATATAATCTCTCTAGCTTTTTACCTTCAAAGTTGAAAGAGGAAAAGTATTGAAGGTTGTGTTTAGGTTGTAAATGAGGAAAGAGAAATAGGTATTTGAAAAATAGAGCAATGGAGAGAGGAGAGTGTAAAATATTTATTTTTTATTTTCAAAGGAAGTCATTTGCTAGTAACTTGTTTAGCTAAATACAAAAGGGCTCTTCATTTCTTAAACTATGTACCCAAAAGAGCCCATTTTAAACAAAATTCCCATAAAGGGAGAGATTTAAATTAAAGTTTGAAAAGAGTGAAAAAAGTGGGGATTATACGTAGGGGTGATAATTTTTTACACGATTGACACGGATATGATATGATATCGATAAAAAAACTTGTAAGAATTGATTGATAGTTTTTTCATATCTTTAAAGGTTTTATTATTTCTTATTATTACAAATAGCTAACACAAAAAAAAAAGTCAAATAAATTTTTTCATGTGTCAACTAACAGGAAAATCCGACACGATTAATGTCACAACACGAAACAAGCACGACATGAACACGACTAACCTGACACAATTTTCACCCCTAATTATACGATATTATAAGTGTGTCATGAAATATTACTACGATGTATAGATTTTTTTTAAAAAATAATAATAAAAATAGCACCCTCAAAATTTATATTAACAAAAATAATACCCTTATGTTCAAATCATATATTTTCACAATGAAAAAATGATTGTTATATCATTTTTCTTTAAACATTCAAATTAAATTACGGTAATTTAAATCTGTTCAATATTGAATGTCGTCTAATTAGTTATTATTCAATGTTATTGAGTACTATTTTGTTATCATAAATTTTAGGAATGTTATTTTTAGTAATTTCTAAAAAAATTATACAAAATATCTAAAAAACAAAAGCATGAGAGTAGAGGTGGCTCATCTTTTAGGTGAATGAGTAATTTCTAAAAAAAAATTCTACAAAATATCTAAAAAACAAAAGCATAAGAGTATGGGTGGCTCATCTTTTAGGCGATTGCTTTAGGTCTCCGATTGGATAGGCACTCCAATTTTTTGTATGATGCCAGGCACCAGAGGTCCCATAATTATTTGATTTAAACATTATACTTCTATAATTATTACATTGAATACCAGAGGTCCCATAATTTTTAAAAAAATATTACAGTTGTCTCATTATTATGTATAAATGAGTACTTTAGTTTCATAATTTTTAATTTAGGCACCTATAGTCCCTTTATTTATGAAAGTAAGGCACTATAACTCTTCAATTTTAATAATTTTGTTGGATTAGAAGTGCTCATTTTAAAAAATATATGACTACAATTATTTACTTTTCATAATAATAGGACTTATAGTGCCTAACTCATTAATTATGAGACTATTATGCTCATTTTAAAAAATTATGTGACCTCTAATGCCTAACCTAATAATTACGGGACTGATGTGCTCATTTGATAAAAATTATGGGATCACTAGGACATTTTTTCTATTTTTTGTAACGCCTATTATATTTTTAAAATAAATAATTTTATCTTGAATCATTTCCACAAACTCTAACAAATAATTATTAAAATAAAATTTAAGAAGATATTAATTTTAAAACATATTGTATTTAATTCATCATTAGGATAGACATGTTGACACACAATTTTTTATTGCTACAAAATAATACATGAATTATTTATTTTGTACTTATAAATAGTAATTCTTTATTATTATTAGAATAATATACATGTTATTAACTAATTATAAGAAATATAAACAATTGTTTACTCTTAATTTTATTATATAAAAAAAAAAAATCTTACATTTCTTAAATTACTATATGTATTTAAGTTTATTAACAGTATTTAATTTTTTTTAATTAATTAAGATTATGCAAAACAAAAACAAATAAGAATCATAAAAATGTCGTCATCTTCTTCTTCTTTTTACGTTTTTTGTAGGCTTATTTTTTCTTTCTTATGTGTCTCTTCTTATTCTTAAAGTTTAAAACTTGTATTATTTATATGTTTGTTTTTTCAACTTTCAGACATAAATGTTTATTTTTATAGAAAATTTTAAATTTTTTGTTTTATTCCTAAGTTTCAGAACTCTCAATTCTTTTCTATCATAATCAAAATAAATTTAATTCATCGTCAAATGAATAGGCAAAAAACTTAACTTTTACATACATATTTATTAATTTAATTTTTATCATTTATTATATATTCGATAAAAAAAATATTTTAATATTATTAATTCATTCTTATCTACCAATGAAAATTTGATTTTAAAAAGAAATATTCAAGGCCTTATTTTAATATTTTGCTTTAGACAATAAATGTCTTTAAGCCGCTCCTGCATAAGAGATTATGCTTGTATGTTGTTGTATTGTTTTTTCTTCTTAAAATTAGGATGAAATTAGAACTATTATAAAAATTATTATTTAAATATTTATACATTATTTAAAATAAATAATATATTATTCATATTTAACAAGTGATATAAGATCATCTATTTCTTTACTCATCTTAATCCACGTATTAATATTTGATTAAAAATTATACAGAGGAGGTGGAGTTGGTGAGACCCAATGAAATTAGGGGTCAATCATGCTAATGCAAGTAGATTTATATTTTTTGTTGTGACAAATATCATTTTTGAATTCAATGATGGTGCTATAGCCAACATTTAATATGCAAATTGAATAGATAATTATTTATATCATAGCTAGCTATTATGCTAAAAGCAAGGGTAGTTTGGCTATTTTAATGGGAAAAAATAAGTGCTTTGTTTTTCTTGGTCGCCTAGTCGATACATTATAACTTATATTATATTATTTCTCAAAAAAAAAATTATATTATATTATAGTATTATAATTTCTATTGCATGTTTATTTTTGTTTACTAAAATATAAATAGGGCAAATTCAAGCATTCACAACCTAACCGTTGTGGACCTTGTTGTGTCATTGATCAAAAGTTTATTGTTAGAATTCTAATATACATATATCACTCAAAATGCGTGTTTATTCTTTGAGCTAAAAAAAGAGCAAACTCACAGTATATGGGCATGAGATATTAGGTATTTCACTATGTATGATTAGTTCAAGTTATTTCACAAAGTATGTTTGGTGCTGTTTTAGTTGACATCTGAAGGTGATGTGGCAAAATATATAAGGATTTTGTTTGTAAGTAATGTTATATGCATTAAGTTATAATATACATCAAATAATATATTTGTTATTGATTAGATATAAAATTAAGAATGTAAAATAATGAAGTCATTGTGGGATCATTTATTAACATGAGCTAATTAGATTATGTCATATAGACTAATGTATACTTAAAATTATGATAAAAAATATTTTTGTTTTGATTCTAATTTGGTAATTTAAATCTTTTTTTTTAATAGACACACGTGTGTTTGGTGAAAAAGAGAGAGAGAGAAAAAAGAATAAGTTAAAGATTGAAACGTTGAAAGTTTTCCACAAAGAAAAACACTCAAAGAATATTCGTGTTTCAATGGTGTGGACTACAATTCGTAAAATGTTTCTAGGAAAGTGATTTTCTGAACTTTCTTGGTGTAAGAACTCTTATATAAAAGTTTTGAGCTACTTCATTCTATGTCATTCTTAAGTTTTTCTTACACCTGGTGATCAAATTTTTTTTTACTAATTCTTATTTCACACACAACTTCATTCTTCCTAATAAAGATATATTGTAGTCATGGAAGATTTTTTTTTCTTATGGGTGGTAGTAGTTGTACATAAATATTCATGAAATACAGTGAAATAGGCACCTTAATGATTATAGCTCTAAGAGTAACTAGGTTAACTTTTCCAATCTAAATATTAGTAATATGAGTGTGATGGTGTCAGATTAGTATAAAAGTTATGTTAGGTGTGTCCCTTTCCACTCCAAGTCTGTAACTAACTTTGTAGTGCTCTAGTATTATGAAAAACTTCAACAATGAAATATGATAATGTTCTTGTATCATGAAATCTCTCAAGGTACTTCTCCATTTAATACAAACTATGAAATTGCTAACCTCCTCAAATATCATTCGTGCATTCTTGAGACTTTCATGTTAAAATGAGTCAATTATCTAACAAGCAAAACTCAAGAAAATAAAGAAATTTCTAAAAACCTAAATAAATAATTATAAAAAAAAATAACCAAAAATTTAGTAAAAAAAATTAAATTAAATAAAGCAAATCAAAGAAAATAAAGTAACTAAAACAAAGAAAAAAAAAGAGAGAATACAAGCAAGAAAAACTAAATTAAATAAAATAACAAAAATAAATATTTTTGAATTTTAAAAATTTATTATTTTTATATTTTTTAATTTGATGAAAAAAATTCAAATTAAAGGAGAAAAACTTGTATCAATATTAATCATAATACAATGTCAAGTTCTCTAGCAACGATGTCAACTAAATTTACAAATACGTGGGTCGTATACAAATAATAAATATTTTTAAGAATGAGGTTGTCGTACTCACGAAAAACTTAGTTTGACATATATTAAGAGTAAGTACCAAAATATGTACTTTTTATTTCTATTTGAACTATTGAAAATGAGTGATAAATTAAAATAAAGAAATTAAATTAATTAAAGAAATGAAAATACATTAAAAACACAAATCAAAGAAACCTAAAAATTTAATTTTTCTCCATTTTAATCCCTTAATTTTATATATCTCTTTAATATTAAAATAAAATATTTAAATTATTAATCAAATTCTACTAAAATAATTACTACACAAGTGTCTATAGTCATAGTAATCATAATTCATATATCCTTAATCCACAAGTCTAAGGCAATATAAGCATATATGAGTCATTAAGCATCTAAAATTAAAAATTGATTACACACATAATAATGAGAATTTATTGTCTCATTACATATAAATGCTAATTTAATGCAAGTTTACAATTTTATATCAATTTTTAATTATGCCAAAAATTAACAAATTACCTAATTAAATTGCCAGTTTGAATATAAGCATTAAAGCACATTAAATTAAATAATTCAAACATTCATAAAATACTAAATTAATATAATAAAATTTTGTGCATAAAATGGGTTCAACCAAATTTCTAGAACAAAATATGTAATAATCATTTTCAAAACAAGAAGAACAAGGAAAAAATTGTAAGAAATATAAAGATTACACTTAGTAAAAATACATGATAAAATTCTTGTGAAGAATTTCTTCAAAAAAAAATTTAAGTTGCCTATTTTTATTACAAAAATTTCAAGCCCTTACCTCCATGCTAAAAATTGGCAAAAAAATTGCCCTAAAATTGTGAAAAATTATCTCAATTGGTGTGTGAAATATCACATATTACAAAAATAGTGTATGTTTATTATATATTACAAAAATAGTGCTTGACAGGTTTCACTCGGTCCTATTACCACTGGGTGAACTCAAGTAAAGTAACCGAAATTAATTAGTTTGGACAGATATTTTAAAAATATTTTCAGATTTTTTTTATCTATTTTTCCTTCCAAATTTTTAGCACCAAATCCTCTCTTATTTCTTCCATCTTCTCCTTTCTAGGGTTTACAAGAAAAATGACAATCTGAGTTACAAAAGCCTTCTCTAATTGTTTTTTTCTAATTTCTCGCGCTTCAAAGGTTTGTATTTTCTTTCATTCTATTTTCCATAACTAATATTGTTTATGAAGGAAATTCATTGTTATCTTTCATCAGCTTGAAGTATAAAATGTCATTATTATTTTTTCATATTGTTTGAATCTAAAAGATTATTTGTAATTTTAATTGATTAATTGGTGGACTATAAATATATACAAATAATTGTTAATTTTATTAATAATGTTGAAATTTGTAAGGGTTTTATGTTGATTATGTAGCAGATAAGGACAATGGGTAAGATTTTCTCGTTGAAATAAAAACATGCAAAGTTTTGCAGTTATAGTATTATCTTGCAGTTCTATTTAGAAAATGCAAAATGTTATATTTTAATGAAAATTTAAGTTAATATTTAATCATTTTTATTAGTTTATATTTGAAACTAACGAAATACATTTTAAGATAAAAAAAATATCTTTGAAATAAAAGATATGTTAATGTTTATAGTTGTGATTATGACTTTGCGGTTTCCATGTAAAAATGTAAAATATTATAATTTTTTGTAAATTGCATATAGGTCTTTTCTTCCACAAATCTTAATTTTTTTCAGTGCCATTATCCAATGGATACATTTATGGTACTTGTTCATCATGGCGGTCAATGGGTAACCAAAGGAGAACGAACATTATATAAGGGTCGTGATTCTAGTTTATTCCCAATGCCTAACAGTTTGCAATACAAAAGTTTGTTGGAAATGATTGGTGGAGCCTTGAAGGTTGACATTGCAAGCAAAGATATTGTTATGAAGTATCTTTACAATGAAAATACTGTGCATCCTACTATTACAATTAAGAATGATTGTGATGTGAATACATTCATTACTTTTCATGCTAATGGATCAAGTAATCCTCCTGTATTATATGTCACTATTGACTCAACTCAAAAACCTTTGATGATCGAGAAATGTAAGCATTCATCAATGATGGTTAAGTTGAATGGAATACACTTGTTCAATCTAATATAGATAGAGCTGCACTAGATGAATTATTATATGAAGATAAGGGAAGTGAAGTTTCAAAGGAATTTGAAAACACTTTTATTGAGGATATTATTCAATCTAATGATTGCCTTGTTGATGAAAGTAACTTTGATAATGCAGAACTAAATAATTATCCAACCAATGTTTTCAATTGTAATGATTATATTGGTGACGAAAGTAGTCAACATAATATGTCAAGAAGTGTTGAGAACCTTACAGTTATGAAGAAGAAGGAAAACAACGTAAAAGGTATTACAGACATTGTATCTAATAATGTTATAACTGATTCACTCAATGGTGATATATGTGTTGGGACTATGTACAAATTAAAGGAAGAATTGAAGACCTAAGTTAGCATTATTATTGTGCAAACAAAGTTTGAAATAAAAATTGTTTGTTCAAACAACTTTGAAATTGTCATCAACTGCAAGTTTCATATGTGTAATTGGAGAGTTCGTGGTATAAGGATACGAGGGTTTGAAATGTGAACAGTGTCAAAGTATGTTAATCATCATGTACAACATTTGGATATACTGTGAAAAAATAATAAGTTAGCCACTAACAAAGTTGTGGGTATCATGTTAAAGCAAAAGTATAGTGATCCTAGCCATGTGTATACTCCAAATGACATACGAAATGATATGGAATTAGATTTTGGAGTGGATATACGTTATCTAACAACATAGAGAATTAAAGAGGAAGCAATAAGAACGATCAGGGGAGATTCTGACGATTCATTTTCTTTTTTACCCGCATATAGTCACACATTAATGGAAAAGAACCTGTGAACTATTACTCATATTCAAGTTGATCATGTTAGACGATTTCAATATTACTTCATGTCAATTGGATGTTGGATTCGGGGCTTCAAAAGTAACATAAGACTTGTTGTAGCTATGATGGTACATTCTTGAAAATGTAAGTATTTAGAGACATTATTTGTTGCAGCAGCAATTGATGGAGATAATGGGATCTATCCGTTAGCTTTTGGTGTTGGTGATTCTGAAAATAACAAATATTTGGTTTTTGACAAAACTTAAGGTTGCAATTAGTGAGTTGGATGATTTGGTGATTGTGTCTGATCGTCATCCTAGCATTTTAAATTGTGTAAAAAATATATTTCCAAATACACACCATGGTACATGTGTGCATAATTTGGCAATGAACATCTGATCAAAGTTCAAGAGCACAAAAGTTATACCGCTATATTATGTGGCTGCGAAGGCATATACTATTCATGATTTTGACAGAATATTTTATGAACTTAATGCACAAGATGAACGTGTTGGATTTGAACGTTGGACAATGTCTCATTTTCCAGATATATTGACATATCTAATGAATGAAAATTATGGATTCATATTTATTAATCTAATATATTCAATTTAAAAAAATGATATTTACCTTCAAATGTCTTTAAATGAAAGGATTTCATACAAGTAATATCATATTATTCTTGCTATAGTTTGTAGTTATTACAATGGTATGTAGTTTTAGTATAAAATTGTAGTTTTTGCTGTACTCTACATATTTTTTATTTGTTTGTAATTGATGCTTATTTATTAATGTTTTTAAGTGACAGTAATTTATAATTGAATCTATTTCTTTTTTTTTTCATGTCATGAAATTATGCTCATGGATAATATTAGGTTGAATTCTATTATTAAAAGATAGTCATCAATATTAGAATATAGTTAAATTAAAATAGACATTATTACAATTAAAGTGCAAGATATGATAATATTCAAATATATTAAATTGTTACATGTATTTCAATATTTCCAATAATTGATATATGAGTTGAGTTAATATATATTTTAAAAAACAATACATGACTGAATATTCTTTTAATTAATATTGCTTATGTTTAAATTTAATTGTATGGATCTCTCCTTTGTAGTAGTTAATGGGTATTAAATTTTGCAATTCATTGATGCATAATTTTAAAGTTTGATATAAACTTAAATTATTTTATTTTAAAGATAATCATCAATATGAACAGGTCGACGTTTTAGTGTGATGACTACTAATATTGCTGAGTCCTTGTACAATGTTCTAAAGGATGCAAGGGAGCTTCCTATAATGGGATTGATGGAACACCTCACAAGTGTCATGCAAAGATGGTTTAATGATACACGAATATTGGCTGCTTCATGGAATGTCAACGGAATGACAAATGACGTTGAGAAGGAGTTGGATAGGAGAAATAACATTTTATTTCACTATTAAGTATCACCTATTGACACATACACACTGCACGTTCGTGATGATGATAGAAACAGTGAAGTAAATTTGAATATGAAGATGTGTACATGTCGTATGTTTAATTTGGATAAATTTCCATGTGGTCATGCAATTGCTGCAGCTAGATGTAGAGGTGTTGATTATCGACAAATTTGTGACCCAAAATACTCATCTACATCTATGGTGGTGGCTTATGCTGAGTTAATTTATCTGGTTGGTCATTGTAATTATTGGAATGTACCATTTGATGTTGCCACCCAAATTATTGTTCCTCCCTTGACCAAACGCCAAAAAGGAAGGCCAACAAAGAAAAGGAAACCAAACATTGGTGAGATTAAGAGGTTTACAAAATGCTCTAAATGTGGTAAACCTGATCCCAATAAAGCAACTTGTAAAAGTGATTTACAAATGGTAGTTGAAGATGCTCCTGTTATAGATATAGATGAACTAAGTAAACCTGATCCCAATAAAGCAACTTGTAAAAGTAATTTACAAATGGTAGTCGAAGATGCTCCTGTTATAGATATAGATGAACTAATGTAATATGTATTAGTAAGTAGGATATATTTGTAATTTATGTAGTGATTCTGTTTTAGTTGAATTTATATTATTGACTCCTTTGACTTTAAATCTAGTGATCATGTTTTAATATTCATTTATAACTAAAATTTATGTAGTGATCTTGTTTTAATATTCATTTATATTATTTGGACAAACTCTAACACATGGATAGTTAAGTAAATTTAAACATTATATTTTACAAGGTGAAAATACTTAAAATAACATTACAAGCATCATGGAGACTCAATACATAAATATAATAATAATAATAATAATAATAACATACGATACATTTGATATATTTTAAGCATACTAACAATGTCATCTATTATCCCATATAAGCATTGTATGTGTCATTGATAATAATCTTGATATATTCACACTTAGAATACAATGCATGTATTTCATTATGAATTTCATTTTGTCGGATAGTTGCAGATAATTTTTTTGAAATATCAATGATTATAAGATGCTCATTATACGCTATCCAATTAGAGATATTAATTGCATAGTCTATTTGATTATTTAGCTTGGAATGAAAATTAACATTATTTCCATCCTCAATGGAGTTCTTCACACTCTTTAGCTCCGATAATATTGTAAGAAGTTGAGATACTTGATAATTCACATCTATTTTTTCGTAACGTTAAGAACTTTAACACGCATGATTTCAAACTCATCTTCTAATAATGGTATCCTTGTACAATATGTAGAAAATTTATTAACGAAATCACGAATTAGATTTGCCTCATACTTCTTTGTCACTAAATTAGCTTGTAAGATTATTTCTAAATTGGTTAATAATATGGCAGCATCTATATTATCAATAAAAATGTCTTTCATAGAAGATTGTTGATATCTGCATAAACTTATTAAAGCTGTTTCACAATGTTTTTTTCATGTGAAAATGAGGCCAATAAATTTTTCTCATTCCATGTTTCATTTGTGCCTAGTATGTCCAACAACGAAGTAATTCTATTAATAGTTTCTTCTCCATCCATAATGCACAAATCCTGCAGGTCAACACAAACTTTGTTAGCTTATATTACAATAATGACATTTAATATGATTTCCTTTAAATATTTAAAATAAAACTACTAAATGTTAATATAAAATGAATATAAATGTTTGACGTATTGTTATGGTATTATTAATTGAAGAACATTCATATTTAGAATGAACCACACCAAAATATCCACAATATGAAGTTTAAAACAAGATAATTATATCAAATATGTTAACATATTTATAGAAGAACATTATATAAATAGAATCAGAATATAATCAATAAATTTTTAACTTTATTATAAGATAATGTTTAGTCATTTTCTGGAATGATGAGTAAAGATATCATAATATTTTATATATTGGTAATCATAATATCTTATATATTTGTTTCTCCTATTAAGTACGTAAATATGCAGCACTTATACTTATACTTGCAGTACTATTAAAGCTAATTTTGCTTGTGTCTAGTGAATGACAATTCACTGGGTAAGTCTTACAGAAAAAGATAACAAATCACATGGATAGTTAACTATTATTTGACACGTACCAATAAAAAGAATAAGTATATAATTGATTTTCTAACTTAGACTGCATATCTTTTAAAATGCGAGGGGTGGTTCTCCGAACTCTAAACGTATTAGCACACCTCGACAATCTTGGGATGGCTTCATATGCCCATACCTGGGATCAAATCCTTTCAAAATGTTTTTTGAATTAAAAAAAATCAAGTGTTAGTCATTTCAATACAAATTATAGATTACATAAATACTGTTTATAATTACAAACCTGAAAAGCGTAACCAAATTCTTGTACGTAGTACGAGGCATATTATTTTTTAGCATATTTTTTACTTTCTTGACCCTTTTTAGAACGAAGAGGCTGCCCTTTGGTACCAATTTCCTTATCTACATTTCTATTCTTCAATCCTTCAATTAATGACTCATAAACCATTTCGCCTCACGGCGTTTTAAAAACGTCCATGTGGTCGAGGACATCATTATGTTCCAACTCTTCATCATTTTTTTCAGACTCATTTATAAACAACTCTTCAACAAACTCCCGGCTTATTTTTTCTTCTTCAATGAAATATTGCTTACGAAATTTACTAAATTAATCTTTCAAACTTTCAGGTCTTAGGGGTTTTTCATTACCTATGTTAAGACCAGTAATTAATGCAAATTCAATTGGACCAAACCTTTTGTCCTTATTGCCTATTGTAAGCCATAGGCTATTATCTTCATCATAATCATACGATCTCCTAAGGAGCAAATGTTGGCATATGGCACCTGACCATTTCAAATTCTTAACATCCAATAAGTGACCAAAACAGGTTTGCCTAAACAACTCTTGTCTGTTAGGACTAAGGTATTTTGCTAAATTTTTAATTACTCTAATTGGGGAATGACATGATAAGGTTGCCGATCCATAGTATTGACCTCTCCCTTTTTAACTTTAGGAACTAGCTTCGTAACCATTATTTAAAAACCTATATATTACATTACAACAATTATTATATATTTCAATATTTCATTTAATGAAAATTATTACATAAATTGTAAAGTAAAATAACAAATAAAATGTAAACACATAACTAATATTGTAGTCAGTTATGCTGTTTGATGGTTTCACCAATTTATCTAACACAATCGGAGAGAAAATGTATGAGATATAGTGATAAATTAATAGAAAATTTACATAATAAGTCATACCTAGGGTGTGATTTAACCATACATAGATTTATAATTATAAATTACAAGAATCCTTTGTAATGAGAAAAAATCTTATCATCAAGTCTCAAATTAACTAAAATGAAAGATGAAAATAAATAAAATTATCATAAAGAAGAATGACAATTAAAACTCTTTTTTGTTATAAAATAAATAAAATCAAAGCTATAAAAAAGGTAAATAAAATCAAATCATTACACATTACTAACTATAATATCAAGCAGACTATCCAAGACAAAAAAAAAAAATACTTAACAAGACTTTCACCTATTTATGTTATACAATTATATCAAAAATATAGTAGGAAATGAAATTTTAAATAGATAGGGTTATTAATAAGCCCAATAAAGAAATTTTAAAAATTGAAAGCAATAAAGATGGATAGATTATTTTTAACAATTAAAAAAAATTCATACAAGGCATATAAATTAGTAATTCAAAAAAACAAGTAGAAATATGGTCTACAATACATTTCAATAATATATAAAGAATAGTTCTATGTCTATGGATATCCACCACAATAAGTCTAGTGAGCTCAAAATTCTCGACTATTTTGCACTACAAAAGGACAAACATAAATGATGAAATGAATGGAATATTGAAATATTTATGACAAAAGTTGTAACCATCCTACTAAATCATAGATGGCATTGATGTAGATCTGAAATTTTTATTGATCATAGTATTGATAATTGCTATAGCAATGAGGATGTTAATGTAAATATAATCTCACAATTAGTTAATTATATTCTACTTTTAATCAATAATATGAAGATAACATCATTTTTAAATTGTTCTTGCACAAACTGTAAATACATTTCACAAAATTGCAAAATTTTGCAAAAAATACAACACCTTGCAAGATTTGCAACATGTTATAAATTTGTTTTTGGGAACTACATTATCAATAAATATTTTTGGTTATAAATTGTTGCTACAATTATTTAAAATATTTTTTTTAATACTGCTATTGATTAATGGTAAGAAGAAATAGTGAAATTTATATTAATGATGAAAAGTTGCAAAAGTTGAATAACTTGGCTACGAAATGTGACATATTATCCTTTTATATTATATTTTTACATTTAAATGCAAAATTAATTTCAAATGTGTGGTGCTTTATATACATGTGAATAAAATATATGTCATATGATAGAAGCTTAAAGACAATATAGATTTTATAAATGTCTCAAACTACTTATATTTTTATTTATCCAACATAAGAGGTATCTCAAACGTACTCATTTGTAATGGTTACTTTTTCTACTTAATGAAGTGAATTAGTTGAGAAAATTCTCATTAAAATTGTTTTTTCAAATTTATGATTATAATTGGCACACAAAAATTAATAATTATAAGGAGGCTACAAGTTCTTGCAGTTTTGATGCAATTAGTCGTATCATACAATTGCATTTATGACATCATTAACCTACCTACATGTTTACTAACCTGTATGAACCTCCTATCATTTTATGCAAATACGTCTAAAAATTCAAGTTAAAATGAGTATAAGAGCGAATGTCCTTAAAATATGAATTCAAAAATAGTATGATAAAAATTGGTTCAAAACAAAATATTTAGTTTTTTAGAATAACATTGTTAATTTTGAATGTATGCCAATATTATTTTAAGAAGAAATTATACATTCAAAACTATTTCTCTTAGTTACTTCTATTAAAAGCACTAATATATTATATTTTTCGTGAAAATTGTCAAACATCAATTGAATTGACTTAGCACAATAAAAATCACTTTCAAAAGTAATTTCTTAGACGGCCCAAAAAACTGATATATTTTCTACGATTATTCGAAATTCAAACGGCTAAATCTTATTCATAAGAAATTAAGCATTAATTTCAAGTTTATTATACATGTAAGCGTACAAGATACTTTGGGAGAAAATACTTGCTATCCATTAAACTCTGATGTAGCTCAAAACAACCAGCACGTATTTAAGATTTGTGAATACTTAATGACATACAATACCAGTTAAAAGAATTATATCCCATCAATAAAATTAATAAAATGTAAACAATTGAACGGTGGCAATTTAGACCCGTTTAATGTTAAAAATTCAATATTAATTATCATTCAATATTATTGAGGTGCTAGTTTTGTTATTATAAATTTTAGGAATATTATTTTTGGTAACTTCTCTATTTTTTTTTTTATCATTGTGTAATTTTGAATATTCTTGATACGAATCGGACCCCCTCCCGAAGTCGGCCCGACACGCGCCGAGAGCCGCGTCTTGAAAAGGGCCTCAAGAGGGTGCAAAAAGGCATGCAACATCAAAAACAGGCATGCAAGCACCATGGAAGAGAAGGAGAAGAGTGCAAGTGTCAATTCCAAAAATTGGAGCTGCGCCACGGCATAGATATTGTGCACCGCGGCGAGGAGGTTTCTGCATTGGAGGGGGAAATTGACACATATGCGCGCCGCGGCATGGATTTGGTGCGCCGCGGCGAAGGGCGTTCTATTTTGAATTGAAGAAGCGTGTGCGCCGCGGCACAAGAAAGTGGCGCCGCGGCGAGGTAGTTTCTGTTTTGGACGAAGGGGCATGCGCGCCGCGGCATGAGTTTTCATGCGCCGCGGCATGACGAGGACAGGACGAGACGTGCGCGCGCTGACATGCCAGACCTGCGCGCTGACACGGACATGCGCGCCTGACAGCCAGACCTGCGCGCAGATCCTGAAAGTGCGCGCCGCCGCATGAACCTTTGTGCGCCGCGGCGAGGCTTCGCGGGTGGCAAACAGAAAGGGGCGCGCCGCAGCATGAATATTTCCCCGCCGCGGCGGAGATTCAAAATGTTGTAATTTTTGGACCATTGGATCCAGATCAATGGCTAGGAATTCCTGAGACAATTTTTAGGTTTTCTTTGTGTCTATTTATATGTAAGGCAGCTGCCCATTGTAAGGAGGCAACCAATTAATCAAAAACATGAATTTTCTTCATTGAAAAACAATTTGGAGTGATTTCAAATTGAGAGAGAGCACAAGTGCTTCTCTTGTTCTATCAAGAAACTTATCAAAGGAACTAGCAACCCTTTGTGGCGTTTCGCCTCATCTCGGCTCGTGGTGCGTATATCCAAGGGTGGAGGTGAGTTCCTTGCTACCATAGTCGAGCGTTCTTCGTAGAATCTGCGTGCTAACATTGTTGTCGGGTCATCGTTCGTATTTCTTGTGGTTGCCAAGCCGCGTGATTTGGAGGTCATAGGAGTCGTGGCGAGTGGTTCGCATCAATTCTTAAAGGAAGATTAAAGAAGAAGTTAGATTATTGATGTTTTTGATTCCCTTGAATCCAATAATTCATCCAAATAAGATTCTTTTATCTACTCTTTGTTTAGTTATGATGGATTATTGATTGAATTATATTATTTTTATGGTTAGCTAAACATTTATTGTAATTATGAGTGATTACAAGTTCTAGACTAAGGTTTAAATCAAATTAATTCATTAGTTTTAATTTTTAATTCATGATGTGTTTAATTATATATTTAAATATCATGACTATATATGTATGAATTAGAGTGATTAACTAGCTTATTTCATGAATGCTTCAATATTTGGTCTTATATGTTAGTACGTAATTACTATTATTCTTATTTAAATTGGTACCTTATGGCTTTTGTCACAACTATGATTGAATACCATCAATAAGTTTAAACGATTGTTCCAATTTTGCCTAATTTAGTTATCATCTTTTTAAATCTTAAAGCAGTTAATAATTAAATCTGGTAATTATATCTCTGAGTTGTTCAAAATTTAAGATTAGTTAATAAGCACACCTTTAATAAATTACAAAGTCAAAAAATATAGAAAGTCTTAAGCGGAACTAGGCTTTTAAGACTAAAATTGAGAATTTAAGAATAATTTTAGATTATGATAGAAATTCAAGATCCAAAATATTAAATGTTGATTCATGACATATTTGATAAAATTATATACTTGTAATGATGACAGCTTCATAATCATATGTTTTACATATTTGCTCCCAAAATCGTGTTTTGGCTATTTTATTGTCGTTATTTTATTTATCTCTTTTTGGCTAAACAACAAAATCCTCCATTTATTTTATTTATCATACTTAAAATTTTATTTATGCTAATATTAAAAAGTTATTTATCAATCCTCTGTAGGTAATAAAATTTACTTGCAACCATACTTATATCAATACAATTTTAAGAAAAATAAGGTTAAGCAGTCTACTTCAAGTTTATCAAAATTTTGGCATTGTATCGTCATAAATTGATTTAAAATTTTCTTATTAGTTATGAGCATTATTTTTTAGCTTTATTTTTTTTTCTATTATTTTCTTTTTCTTAGTTCTATTTTAAGTTTTATTTAATTTTTTTTTCCTATGCTTTACTAATTTTTCCTTAAAGTGTTGAATGTCAAGGGAACAGATGGATATATGGTAGCATTATACCATACATTTAATGATTTCCGTGCACCTTATTTTGAGCAAAAAAATGGAAATTGGAAACCCATTAATACTATAGATGGATTTGAAAATCAGAGGCTCATGTATGATGCATATTCTAACATTTTTTATGCAAGAATATGGAATCATCCAAACTTCAAACTACTCATATAGACATCCAACAAATGATTTCAACACTGACTTTTCAGTCCCAATGCTAAAACGTACTCCTCTCACTCAAGTGGTCTCCTGAGGACTTGGGGAATTCAGCCAAGTAGTCGCAGCTATGGAGAAGAGACTAAAAGCACAGGCAGTTGGCGAGCTCCCCTCTTAAACAATTACTAATCTTAGGGAGATTGTTAATTCCATTACTTTAGAGAGTAACAACCAGTTGGAGGAGCTACAAGTAGTCCTTAAGAATGATTCAACCAAAGAAGGGACTAGTAAGGAGGCAAGACCATCATCCTACAAGAGTCTAATATATCGCCAAAGGTAGTACATAAACCTTATTTTTATAATGATGAGTTTGCTTTATCTTTTTACAACATGTTTAATAATTCAAAAAAGCAGTATCATGAAATGGAAACTTTGAAGACCTACCCTAAGATGCAAATTCACATATCTTTTATGGAGGATATTAAGAAAATGCCTTGGTATGAAAAGTACCTTAAAGAGTTTTCTATTATCACGAGCTTAAGAATAATAAATGGCTAGGTGTAGGGGAAAATGTGTTTATATTGCATCAAAGGAGACTCTCACCAAGGTATAAGGATGTGCATAATGGACTGCTAGTTTAACAGTTTGAAAATCACACACTTCAATATCTTTGATGATGGTGGATGAAAAAAGATTGATTGCGTCTAACTGAGAACGTTAAACAAAGCGTTTTGTGGGAGGCAACCTACTAGATTTGTTTTCTACTCTCTTCTACTTCTTTTTACATTATATTTATGCATAAACTTACATTGAGTACAATGTAAGAATTAGGTGAGGGGGAGTATAAACATGTTCTTATCTTTATTATTAGTATTATTGTTTTACTTTGTTTTATCGTTTAGCATGTTTTAGGATTAATATGATTTAGGACAATGTAAGAATTAAGTAAGAGGGCATGTAAACATGTTCTTATCTCTATTATTAGTATTATTATTTTGCTTTGTTTTATAGTTTAGTATGTTTTAGGTTTAATATAACTTAGGAGGCTTTTTTATTTTTATTTATTCTTAGATTATATATTGCATTATTTAGATTAGTTAAAATCAACAACTAGGCTTGAAATTAATGATGTGTTTTTCTTTGTTTTTTGGCATCTGTGATAAAATTAGTTGAACAATGTAGGTTTCAAAAGATGATAATGTTGATAGGGTCTTAACCTTGTTCATAAGTGAATGCAACTTTATGATAATTTTGCTCAACAATTGAATGCACAATAACTAAATTAGTGATAAAAAATTTATATACTTGAATTTGTGAAAAATATTACGAATACTTTGAAGATTTACTATAATTTTACTGAATATGATGAGGGTAGAATAACTTTTTTTTAAGTTTATCAAAGCGAATACTAAATGCATTTCTTGAAAAATAATTAAGGAATAGGATTACCCTCTAGGCTAAATTATCTTACCCCTAATGTTGTTATCTTTGTAAGGACAATCCTTTTAGTGAATCAATTAAAGCATGAGTAAATTATTTATACTCATTTCTTACCTTTTGAGCGAAACAATTTTTCCATGCCCTATAGTTCAATAATAAGTGGAGTTGCATAAAAACAGAATGAACTCTATTAAAATGCTATAATAAAAGTTAAGAATGTTATTTGTGCTATAATTTATTAAATTTCCAATACATATAAATTAGCTCATATATTAATGTGTATCTTATATTATATTTACTTCAAAAAAAAAAAAAAAAGAGAGGAAAAAAAGAAACAACAAAAAAAGAAAAAGGAAAAAAAAGAAAAGAAAAAAAAAATAATAATAGAAAAATAAGGAAACAATATAAAAAGAAATATTTAAAGAGGCTGTGTTTTGGAGAAGATTGATAAAAAAAAAAAATGCTAATAATAATACTTGGTCCAAAAAAAAAATTGGCTTAATTTTATTGATATAATTGGTATAATATTATTTATAGGTCACTTTTTTTACTCTATGGCTTCATTAACTTTTTATTTTTTATTTTTTTCTTTCATTTGATTAATCTAAAAAACCTTTTTATTTAAAAAAAAATTACTTTTAGGGAGTGAAGATACAATTTTAAAAAAAAGCCTATGGTATGCCATTCAATCCTAAAAAAAAAACAGTGATGTTGGAAGAAATAGTGTTATAACTTGTTTAAGTTATATGATTTGAACGTTTTTAATAGATGTCAAATCACACACATATTTTGAGTATAATTATTGTACGATAGTTAGAGTGGAGATATAACTAAAGACAATATCTAATATTTATTAAAATTTAAGATCATAATATTATTAAATACTTACGATTAAATAATGGAAAAATTAAATTAAAATAATGAGTTTTAACTTTGTTGGAATATTAGCAAAAAGTAGCTTGAGAAAATTTGATAAGTGATTATTTATATATAATTTTAGTTATTATTTTTTTATATTTATATTTATTTTATTATTCTTATATATTTTAATTAATTATTTTATTTTTTTCGAAAAAATATAATTTTTTTCAGAATTTTTTAAAATATTTATGGAATTATTATGATTTTTAATTTGTTAAGACATCTGGATCGTGTATCAATTTAGTGTTCAACACATTAAGGCCACCACGCTGGAGCGCCCCACTCATTTTGATTGACACGTGTCGCATTCTTCTTCCTCCTCAGCCACCATGCAAGACCAGCTCTCGTTCTTGCGCCAAACGACACGCCGTTCGTCTGGAAACTTTTTCACTCAGTGCCTCTCGCCAACCTTGTTATTGCACGATCTATTATTTATTAAATATTTATGTATTTTTTAAAAAAATATTTGTATTATTTTTAAATTTTATTATTTAAAATATTGCATCATTATTTATTTTAATAAATAATTTTTTTCATTTATGTGACACGTGGAGATTTGATCTCTGTAAATTTATTCCATCGTACAGGCATAATTTACTGTGGCAAATAAAAACCTATTAATTTCATATGGAAGCAGAGAATAGTCATTTGAACAGAAGAGAGACAAACAGCCAAAATATACGAAATCGAAAAAAAATTAATTAATATATCATTTTTGAAGATAGATTTAAAAAAAGTTGGATATTCATGTTTTTGGTTACTTTAAATCCAATAATTCATTTAAATAAAATTCTTTTATATATATATTTTTAAATTATGATAAATTATTTATTAAATTTTATTATTTTACAGCTAATTAAAAATTTATTATGATTACATGGGATTCAAAATCCTAAATTATAATTTAAATTAAATTAATATCATAATAAATTTTTAGTTTTAATTCTTGATTTTTAATTTGTTTAATTTTATGTTTAAATGTCATGACAATAGATGTATAAATTAGAGTAATCAACTGATTTATTTTATGAATACGTTTATATCTAGACTAAGATGTTATTATATAATCGTTAATATTCTTATTCGAAGTGATACCTTGTGGTTTCTCTTATAAGTATGATTGAATACATTTTTTAAAAGTTAAACAATTGTTCTAATTTGAGTTTTGGGTCAATTTAATTATGTAACTTTATTCAATTGACATGTTAGTCATGTAATTATTAAAGCAGGTAAATTTAGTCCTGTAATTTTAATTTTGGATCAAGTTAGTCTAAATTTTTTTAAAATATTTTTTTCAAGGGTAATATTGGATTAATTTTTTTATTATTATTTAAAACAAAAAAGAAAAACAAAAGTAAACTTTTTTATCTCATTCTCCATATTCTTAGATCACTCTCCCATCCATCCATTTTTTCTCTAATTCTTTTTGGGTCTTCAATTTTTTTGTTATCTTAAATTTATTATGACTTTGATTTTCAATTGCTAAACAATAATTTATTAATTAATGAAAACTTCAAGCCACACTCATTTGTATTTGCATATGAAATTAGTGTTTAGTAATAAGTATGTATAACAAAAATGATGAGAGAATGAAAAAAGGATGAGAAATGAATAACAAAAAGGAATGAGTATGTATAAACAAAAAGGAATGAGTATGTATAAACATCTTAATTAGAATATTTTAGAGAAAAAATGATGAGAGAATGAATTGAGAAGATGGAAGAGGAGACATAAATTTTTACTTTTATTGTTATTTTTCTTTTAAATAAAAAAGAGAAATCCAAAATTATCCTTGAAAAAAATATTTTTTAAAAATTTGGATCAACTTGATCGAAAATTAAAATTACATGACTAAATAGACATACTTTAATAATTACAAGACTAATATATCAATTGAGTAAAGTTAGAGGACTCAATTAACCCAAAATCTGTTATAATAATTTTACCTAGTTTAATTATCAACTTTTTAGATCTTAATGCAATAAATGCATTAAATCTAATAAGTATATCTTTAAGTTGGTTGGAATCTGAGCAATCCAATGTTGATTGGGAGTGTTCAAAAGGCTTTGTGCTGTATGAGATTCAGCTCTAACTGTTTGCAGGCTCGGATTCCAACGGAATGGGACACGTCGTATGTCAGAGCCTATTTGACTGGGAAAGCCCCGAGGGTTGGATGACTCCACAGGGACTAAGTCTGGTTTCGGGATTGGCAGTATTAAGAGGCATTATAACACAATCTTGAGCATATTTTCCAATGCTTCCAAGGGTGCTTGGGTCTGGTTTCTCTTTCGACAAGCTAGTCGAACACTTCGTTGGTGGGCACCATTGGGTGCTTCTTTTTGATTAGGCTGTGAAGGTTTGGTGGTGTCACTTAATCACCTGACAGAGCTGGAGTTTCATAACTAGGAGGATTCATCTTTCTTAGAAAGATAGTTGGTAGAGTTTGCATAACCAATTTCTGTAGGGCACTCAATCAACTTCTGTTGGGCTACTCACTCAACTTCAGTTGGAGCACTCTAATAAATTGTTTTCTTAAATTTTTCTTCTTAGATCTGGTGAAGAACATAACAATGCCTCATAAGATTCTTTTTTTTAGTTGTTAGCTAGTAGAACACACTCTGTTCCCACAGACGGTGCCAAATGTTGATGCCGTTTTTCGTCAACATCAAAATGAGGTGCATTTTTCCTTACTATGGATCTGAGAATAGAGAAAACACATTAGAATCTTAGACCACTATAGGGTGTGGTAGCCTTTGGCCCTTCGATGCTTAGGTCAATTTAGGTATTGACGATGATGAAGGAGACCTAAGTCTCAATTCTTCGATAATAGGGAGAAGAAGTGTAGACAGAGAGAATATAGAAGCTGTGTATATTATTGGTTATGTTGTTATTAACATAAAATTTTTGTGTGAATGTGTACAAGGTGCATATATATAGGGAAAGTGATATACTTGTTGTCGGTTACTTACCGAAGAGATAAATTTATCTTGACATTAGAGGTTATCTTTTTCTAATCATCTCTTATCGGATAATTAGGAGATATTTAGCGCTTAGTTATCTAATGATCATTTATATATCAATTAAACTTATCTGGTTATTCAAAGTTCATTGAGTTGGGTTGTGAACTATATCGTTGAGTAAGACCAATGAGAGTGTGTTACGTAGCATGTGTTATTTATATCAAATATTTTATTTGTGATATTTAGAAATTTTTTATAGTAATTAATAATTTAATTTTATTAATTTTCTTTTATATTGAAATAATTTTAAAAAAAATAAAGTTTAATATTTGATACATTATTTTTTGCCTGAACATATATCATTTACTTTCAAAGCCATTAATTTAGAGTAAATGCTGCGACAGCCCACCTACCAATTCCCCACACTCTTGTCCTTGTCCCCCACCCTGCCATTAGCCCATTAATATTCACCACCATTTCATTCCTTAACAACAATTTTTTGATTCCTGACCCATTAAAAAATCTGAAAAGAAAAAGGAAAATGAAGGAAAACAAATCAGCAACCTCAATATCAGTGACAGTGGCATCAATATCAAATAATAGTGGGAGAAAACAGAGCTATGAATTTGGGATATTTGGTAAAAGTCGTTACAAGTTTTGGGCATTTGCTGCAATTCTTCTCCTTGCTTTTTGGTCTCTCTTCACTGGTTCTGTTACTCTCAAATCATCTATTACCAATCTTTCTCACTTCTCTGATGATATTGAGGACTTTCCCAATTATGATAATCTTGATATTCTGGTAAGTCCCCAATTTCTCTTCTCTTTAAGTCAATCCAGCTATGATAATTTTTTTTTGATTCATTAAAAAGGAAGTTGAAGAAAGAGAGAAAGTGGTGAGGCATATGTGGGATGTTTACATCCACAGCAAAAACCCTCGATTGCCTCGATTTTGGCAACAGGCTTTTAAAGCTGCTTACGAGCAATTGGTCAGTGATGTTCCTGCCGTTCGTGACGCCGCCGTTTCGGAGATTGCCAAAATGTCCATCAGCTCCTCCATTCTCGACCCACATCCTCCTGCTAAAGCTAAGCTCAAGGTTAGTTACTTTTGCTTGATTCAAATTTTTGTATTTAAGTTTTAAAAGTGATTTTAAAAAAAATATGATGATTGAAATAAAAATATTATAAATAATTTTGAATTATATTTTAATAATTTTAATTTAAGTGTATATTTAAAATTATTTATTTTAAAAATATTTGAAATAAAAATATTAAAATAATTATAAGTAATATTTTAATAATATCAAAATGGGTTTTTGTCTAAAATAGGCAAAATCCTTAAGATAGTTTAAAAAAGGGCAACCTTGTGTAAAAGTTTAGAAATGGGCAAAATACTATTTACTCTCCCAGTAACCGGTTTAGTTAGAAAAAGGGCATTAGTTTCCCACCAATTTCTTTCTTCTTCTTCCTCCTTCTCTACGCATTCTCTCTTTTTCTCTTCACTGATTTTCTTCTTTGTTAGCTTTCATGATTCTCGCAAATAAACAAAACCTCTCTAAGTTTCATTCCGTTTAATGTTATATTTTGGTCGTTAGCTTGTAATTTCAGTATCTTGTTTGGCTGGCTTTTGGTAATATATATGTAATATGTTTAACTGGGCTCTCTCGGATTATGAAGCTTTTGATTTAATGTAATGGTTTCAATACATTTCAAGTTTTTTTCCTTAGAATTTTAGGGCCTAATTTTTAATTACGGCCTATGGCCTCGCAAATTCTTAAACCGCACCTTATAATTGCTTGAATTATAATACCACTGCATGCTAACTGCCTCACATGAATAAACAAGTGAAATGCTGATTCAACTTAAGTGATATACTCTGAGATATACCAGATATACCCTGAGATATACCAGATATACCCTGAGATATACCAGATATACCAGATATACCCTGAGATATACCAGATATACTAGATATACCAGATATACCAGATATACCCTGAGATATACCAGATATACCCTGAGATATACCAGATATACCCCCAGATATACCCTGAGATATACCAGATATACCAGATATACCCTGAGATATACCAGATATACCAGATATACTAGATATACCAGATATACCAGATATACCAGATATACTAGATATACCAGATATACCAGATATACCCTGAGATATACCAGATATACCAGATATACCCTGAGATATACCAGATATACCCCCAGATATACCCTGAGATATACCAGATATACCAGATATACCCTGAGATATACCAGATATACCAAATATACCCTGAGATATACCAGATATACCAAATATACCCTGAGATATACCAGATATACCCTGAGATATACCAGATATACCAGATATACCCTGAGATATACCAGATATACCAGATATACCAGATATATCCTGAGATATACCAGATATACCCCCAGATATACCAGATATACCCCCAGATATACCAGATATACCCTGAGATATACCAGATATACCAGATATACCCTGAGATATACCAGATATACCCTGAGATATACCAGATATACCAGATATACCCTGAGATATACCAGATATACTAGATATACCAGATATACCAGATATACCCTGAGATATACCAGATATACCAGATATACTAGATATACCAGATATACCAGATATACCCTGAGATATACCAGATATACCAGATATACCAGATATACCCTGAGATATACCAGATATACCCCCAGATATACCAGATATACCCTGAGATATACCAGATATACCAGATATACTCTGAGATATACCAGATATACCATATATACTAGATATACCAGATATACCCTGAGATATACCAGATATACCAGATATACCCTGAGATATACCAGATATACCCCAGATATACCAGATATACCCTGAGATATACCAGATATACCCCCAGATATACCAGATATACCCTGAGATGTACCAGATATACCAGATATACTAGATATACCAGATATACCAGATATACCAGATATACCCTGAGATATACCAGATATACCAGATATACTAGATATACCAGATATACCAGATATACCAGATATACCCTGAGATATACCAGATATACCCCAGATATACCAGATATACCCTGAGATATACCAGATATACCAAATATACCTGAGATATACCAGATATACCAGATATACCCTGAGATATACCAGATATACCCTGAGATATACCAGATATACCACACTGTTCATCTTCTTCCTCAACAATGAGATAATGCAGAGCTTCACAATGAGATAGTAATGGTCGAGTGTTTTGTGCGTCCTCACTGTTCGTCTTTTTTCTCAACAAAATTTGTGGGAGATTCGATAACAGAGAGTGGAGATAGAGAGGGAGAGTCGTGCAAACGTTTGGAACTGTTCGAATTCTTCCAAACGATTTACAAATGAATTACCGGCTAGTAAGTGGGGTATTGGGTGGGCGGTTAAAAAAAGCCCATTTTTAAAAAATAACACAATTCTGCTCTTTTTTAAACTATCTTAAAGATTTTGCCTATTTTAGACAAAAACCCTATCAAAATTATTCTTCTCTGACTAAAATTTTAAGTTGTTATAGGTTTTTTTTTTTTTAAAAAAAAAAAAAAGGTATTAATGGATGAACTACTAAATTAAGTGCAAAGTTTCATCTATTTTAGGATCTTTAAAATATTTTAAATCCGTAGAGCTATGGTTCGTCGGTCACGCCGCTCTGCTACAGTAACTATTGAGCTGCGGAGCGCTTGCCTTGCTCGCAGTTAAGCTGCTGTAAGCGCTCTCGGCTCGCTGCTCGCCGAGTAGTCGCTTCGAACTGAGCTACATGGAACCCCGAAGGGATATATATTTATATAATTTTGTCTCTAAATTCATTGGATGCATCAAAAGTCTAATTTTTATAAAGGATATTTATAAAAGCATGAATTGAATTTGGTTTTATCTTGTTAATCTGTACACTGTATAACAGGATCAACAAAAATGGTTAAAGCTTGCCGAGAAAAGTTCGGAGACTGCTAGGGTTGGGAATAGCTGAAAACTGGAGTAGTACTAGATGTGCTTGTAGTCAATGAAACTCGTGAAGCACACAAAAATGTGTATGTACTTTAAATTGGGTATTGTTATTTCTCAAATACATTTGTCTTTTATGACTTATGTTAAGGATTCATGTAAATCGAACTGTTGATATATATACATATATAAGCCAATTTAGTACCCAATAAGTTTTGGGTCTTTATATTGTATGACTTTATCAAGACTTCAAAGCAGTATTGGTGAGGTTTGATTGGGCGACTTGTAGTGAAGAGATATGGTTCATAAAGCGTGACCTACATTTTTCATTCCTAAAAAAATTACAAGGTATACTTTTTTTTTTTTTTAGCGATATCAATTGGGCCAACAAAGCAATTTGCTTCATGGGCTGGCCGACATACCTACAGTGACATCCCTAAGTTCTCCCTCTAAATTAGGGTTGGTAATTTTTAATTTTTAGATAAGGTTGGTAATTTAAAACACCTCATGAAATGAGTGCATTAGCTTTGCATGTGTATTTCTCCACATATCAATTAATAAGATTTACTTGAATACATATAGAATTACTACTACTATCATCTCTTGACCATTATGGCTAAGATCAAGACAACCAATTAGAATAACTTTTGACTTAGATCAAAGTGTAGACGATGACCAATAAGAAGAAAGCTGAGAATTAAGACTTGAAGAGAAAAAAAGAGATTGCCGTGACAAAATCATCCATGAAATTCGAATTACATGGAATCATTGTACCATTCTTCATGTACCATTCTTTGCATGCCGGTATATATATCAACAATAAATAATATACAAAATTTTCACATTTTAAACAAGTTTACTTCATACTTGAGGAACTATTCTTTATAAGTATGCTGTTAATTGGTAGTACATAAGCAGCTATACTAAAATTAGTATAGAAAATTTGGACTTTGATTATAACCCAGGAGTTTCGGTGATGAAAATAACAAGTACTTAAGACCACGGAAGTGTGCATGAAATAGTGTGAGCAGAAGAAAATACTCTCTGCTGCAGTGGGTTCTATTAGAAGAAACAAAAATCCTATAGATAAACCATTTAAAATAAATATGTGTATTTGTAGTATATAAGTCGGTTCGGTTAATTATTGGATTTCAAACTTTAAAACCTTAATTGATTGACTCTACACAAGTCGAATTTTTTTTCTTTTCTTTTTATTTTTAAACTAAAACTAACTTATTTGAATCTATAAAACATAAAAAATGATTCGATTTTTGTGGTTCAGCTTGGGCATGTTGGTCTATGAGTTATTATGTCACCCCTACATACCGGGAAAATTGACAATATTATGTTGCCTTTAAAAGGCCCGTTAGGTAATTCAAGATCCATGTCCTCAACTACACCATTAGAGTTCATATCTCTAGTACGAGTGAAAGACTGATATAACATCTATTTATAAGAAACAGTAAAAAGGACAAAAATAGCATATTTAAGAATTAAAAGATACATATTTTAAAAAGTAAAGTTATTACTTTACTTAGAATATTTTTTTACTAATTAAGGTTGTAATTGATTCATTCCACTAACTTTGTTGTTAGATACAAACACACTCTATATTGAGTCTTTTATTCCTCTAGCACTTAAGCTAGTGCCTTTTTTATCATTCCGACTATGGCAAGGACATCTCGTAACTAAGGTTGGATGTGGTTAAGTTATGCTCAATTTTTGCCTAAAATGCTAATATAACTAACATATATTAGTTTACCAAATGAAGAATCGAAACTAATCTATAAATATCGCTTAGGAAACATTGGACCAACCCATTTATGTCAGTTTGATAGGTATTTTTTCGATTTAGATTTGCTTATTTTTAAATAAATTTAAATTATTTTAACTTTATGTTAATGTTAGATGAATAAATAAAATTTATGTTTAATCAACAATTTAATTCAAAAAATTTGTAAATTAACATTTGAACTAGAATTGTTCACAAAGTTTCTAATAGGTAAGAGCTCTATAAAATTAGTAAATAATAAGAATTTAATAACAAAAAATAATATAGAACTTTTATTAGTTGTAGTAAATATTTATAAAAATAAATAGTAGAGAATAACAATATAAGTTATTTCACATTTTCAATTAACATACATAAAAATTTAAATAAAGTTAGATTATCATAAAGTAATTGTTTGGTATAGAACTACCCTATGCTACCACCAGATGGGCCACATGATGGTGGCCTAGATTAACCATAGGCCAACCCAAATTCAAATAGCTCAAAAGCTCGTATTGTATGAGTTCCAGCCTACATGGATGAACTCCCTTCTGCCTTGACGAAGCCCAGGTTGCATAGATTAGCACCAAGCCATCTTGACAAAGCCTAGCACGCATGGACGAGCTCTAGGCTGCCTTGACAAAACCCATCCCACGTAGGCGAGCTCCAGTTTGAATTGGTGAAGCCCAACTCGCTTAAATGAGTTTTAGCTTGCCTTTACCTGACTCAGCCCTTGGAAGCTTCCCAGCTTGCGAAACTTCTCTTTGGCTTTTAAAGTACAAATTTAGTTCCTAACACTTTTTAAATGTGTTAGATGTTCAGTCGCACCACCACCTGTACTAGGATTCCATGCACACACACTCTCTTTAATGAGTAACCAATGAACCAAAGACATGTGGAGGAAATTACTAGTATAAATATATGAATAGTTGAATCTTTAAAGACCTCTTGTAGCCCTTTCTAGCCATAACCCTCTCATTATGATTCTCTCAAACATTTTGGCACTCATTTTATGGGGTCCCAATTTTTTCTACCCACAGAAGATCGTTGGAACCTTGTAGCTTCACAAATGACAGAGAGTTAGTCTGTGTAAAGGAAGATCGCAACCCATTACCCAACATTCCAACTCGTAGTCTCAAAATTCCAACCCGCCCATCCCTACATGTTTTTAGATAGCAAAAAGTATCTCACGAAGTTATCAAACTAATATGATAGGCTGTCCACCTAACAGCTGGTAGTTGTGCGACCAATCAAATAGTCTTCACCCTGATTTGGGACATCCCAATAGAGAGAAGAATTCCCCACCTGAGTAGGAACACTTTAGCCATTAAAATGAGTCTTTAGATAAAGGAAATGCCCCCTGTCACCAAAACACTTCATCCTTCCTCTCAAACCAGAACAAATCAACCCACTACCCCATGTCATCCAAAATAGCCTACCCAACCAAACTGGCGTTAATGTTCAATATCCCCACCTAGTTCCTAACATTCAGCCCAAAAATGAAACTGTCATTTCAGAGGTAGTACAAAGGTATCTCAATTTTTTACAGTGAGCTATGAAAAGTGAACCTCAAAGATACCAATAGGGTAAGCAACTCAAATGAGCGAGAACACCAATAGAATCAAGGTGTAGGAGCCCAATGGAATCCAGAAAAATGCTACAACCCTTTCTAATCATATTCCAAAGATTGCGCCAATGCCTCCTAAGGAAACAAAAGAAATGATTGTGGAATGAGAAACTAGGATGAAACAAATGGAGGAACAAAAGAAACAGCAGGGAGGTAGAATGCAATATGACATCGACAAAGTTTTCCACTAGTTAGCTGTATCACCATTCAATGACGAAATCGAATCCACGATTCCATCGGTAAAGTTCACTACCCCTTGATGCTCGACTTATCAAGGTAAAAAAGGGCCTGTAGCTCATGTACTGCACTTCAAAACATTAATGGTCCAGTCTGTTTGCCTCTCAATAAATGAGAGGCTGATGTGTAAATATTTTGCCTCTATCCTATAAGACAATGATAAAAAATGGTTCAACGACTTGCCTACGAGAAGCATTTTAAGCTTTAATGGCTTTATCAAGGCTTTACCAATTATGCAAACAATAAACCCATAAAAAGGGAGTCACATAACTTGTTCTCTATAATTCAAGGTCCCAGTGAGATTGTTGAAAGTTTAAAGAAACGATACAAAGGGAGTCTTATGGCCCTCCGACCTATTGGAAGAATTCACAAAGATGACACCTGGATCTTTAGAAGTTGTCAATGAGGAGGCCCTTAAATTTGTAAATTTAGAAAATGGGTTTGTTAGACTAAAAATTGGAGGATTTAGAATGGGAAGAGGCAAAGGAAAGCCATTCCCCCCACCCTTTCAATGTAGGCAACCCGAGACGAGAAATACAAGACCATGGGGAAGGTCACTTTCTTCGTTTCGCAAACCACCACTTAGAGTGTCTCTAGCTAAAGCAGTAAGACAGATGGAAGGAAACCAACAAGTTCGTTGGCCACTGCAAATAAATGCAAAAAATAGATATCTTTCTAGATATTGTGCTTTCCACAAAGATACTGGACATTGAACTGGCAATTGCAGACATTTGTAAAGAGAAATAGAATTGTTACTATTCCGTGGACATCTCATGGAGTTAGTAAATGATGATGGAATTAAAGAAAGAAGAAGTCCGGCTGGCCCAAGGGAAGAGCAAGGTGTCCAAAATGAGGGCAACGTCAAAATAGTGCACACCATACATGGAGGGCCAAACATGTATGGCCTCACATTTAACTTTCGTAAGCACCATGCTTGAGAAGACCACATAAATGGAGGATAATCAGTATGTAATTTGCAACAAGAAACTTTGTGCTTGATAACCTTTAGTCAAGAGGAGTTACCTCCCTAGCATGACGATCCATTGGTAATCATAGTCCATGAAGTGAGTTCAAATTCAAAAGAGTGTTGGTTGATAATGGAAGCTCTTCTGACCTCATGTATCGTACCACACTAAGAGAAATGTGAGTATGACTAGAGGAGATCACGAGAAAGGAACTACCATTAGTTGGTTTCAATAGAGGTATGACAATGTTAATTGGAACCATACGAGTACTAGTATCACTACTAGGTTCCATTGTATTGACAAATTTTGTAGTATTGGATGTACCATCCCCCTACAACATCATATTGTACGACCTTGGTTACACCGATTACAAGCTATGCCATCAACTTTGCTTCAAGTGATTAAATATTTGATTTCATCAGGAGTAGGAACTGTAAAGAGAGATCAAGAAAGGGCAAAAAATTGCTATAGCTCAGTCTTCAAAGGGATTCAACCCAAATAGCAATCAATGGTTGGGAGCTCAACAGTTCCATCCAAATTGGATCTAGTTAACACAATGACTTCGAAAGTAGAATGGTTGCAGTTGGATGAAAGCCAAGATCATGTTGTTAAAATCAGCTCAAAGTTAAAGGACAAGATCAAGAATGAACTCATGGAGTGTTTGAGAAGAAATAGTGATGTGTTTGCAAGGGGGCCTGGTGACATGCTAGGTATAGATCCAAAGACCATTACTCACAAGATCAATGTCGACCTCAGGATGAAACAAATAAAGCAACGAAAAAGAAAGTTCGCCAGGGAGAAGAATGAGATCATAAAAAAGCTGAGTGAGGGAAGTTAGTTACCCTGTGTGATTATCTAAGGTGGTCTTTGTCCCAAAACTAAGAGGGGATGCACAAATGTGTGTAGACTTTAATGATGTCAATAAAGCTACACCAAAGGACTATTTTCCTTTACCAAGCCTAGACCAGTTGTTAGATGCTGCAATAAGATTTTGATTAATGAGTTTCATGGATGCATACTTAGGATATCACCAAATCTGTATGAACCCTAAATATGTAGAAAGACATCCTTCATAATGAAGAAGGAACATTTTTCTATACAAGGATGCCATTTGGCCTAAAAAATGCGAGGGCAACATACCAATATTTGGTCAATAAGATGTTCAAAAATCAAATCGGGAGAAACATGGAAGTCTATGTAGATGACCAAAAAAAAGAGACTTAAGGATCATGTCCAAGATTTAGAAGAAATTATCGGCGTGCTAAGATGCTAGAACATGAAGCTTAACCCCAAAAAAATGCATCTTTGGAGTCACATCGGGAAAATTCCTAGGCTACTTAGTATCTATTCAAGAGATTGAAGCAAATCCAAAAAAAATCAAGGAACTAATTAACATGAGATCCCCAGGAACCTAAAAGAGGTACAACAACTAAATGGATGCATTGCAGCACTGAGTCAATTCATATCGAAATTCATGGACAAATGCCTCATATTATTTCAATTACTGAGAAAAAATAAAACTTATGAATGGAATGAAGAATGTGAAAAAGAATTTCAATCCATCAAGGAGTATATGGGGAAAACACTCCTGTTAGTCGGCCCCTTGTCAAAAAAGATGTTGTATTTATACCTCTCAACCATTGAAAAGTCAGTGAAGGCAGTACTAGTTATAGAAAGTAGCAACCTGTGTATTATGTTAGTCAAATTTTAACTAAACCTTAACGACTTATCCTACGTTCGACAAGTTCGCATTTGGCCTAAGGATGGCATCCAGGAAATTGAGAAATTATTTTGGTGGTCATACTGTTGTTGTGCTAACATCTTACCCTCTAACAAATGTGTTTTAGAAAACTGATGTATCGGGAAGGCTAGCCTATATAGCCATAAAGCTCAATGAATTTGACAATAAGTATCAACCTTGGCTAGCAATGAAAGGGTGAGTGGCGATTGACTTCATAGTTGAGTGGTTGAACGAAGAGGGAGCCATGACTAGAACATTTGGTATCCAAAACATAATATAGGGGAAAAGCCTTAGTTGGCCTTTGTAGATAGGGCTAGAAATGAAAAAGAAGTCGTTTAGGAATTACTATATTCACTCCAGAAAGAGGATTAATTGAGCAATGCATAAAAATCCTATTCCCATCCACAAACAATGTGGCTAAGTATGAAGTCGTCCTCAGCTTCCAGGCTTGGGAACGAAACAAGTAAAAAAATTATAGCGACTCTGGATTAGTGGTGAATCAAATAAATGGTAATTTTGAAGCAAAGGAAGAGAAAATGAAAAAAATATTTGGAAGAAATAAAAAATAGGTTGAGAAGTTTGATGCATTCAAGATTGAGTAGATATCCCGAAACTGCAATGCTCATGTTGATGCATTAGTTATCCTGTCTTTGGTCATTCAAAGAGACATGAGGAGAGTCATACCGATCTCATCTATTCTAGAACCAAGTATAGGAGGCTCAAAAAACTATGATGTAACATCACAGTCATGGAAATTCAGCCTCAATATTGAATGACCCCTTTTTGCCAATTCCTACAAAGTGGGACATGACCTATAGACAAAAATAAGGCAAGAAAAACTGATAACAAAGGCAAAAAATTATGTCATGCCCATTGAAAAAAATGTTTAAGAAGAACGAAAAATGGTCCTGGCGGAAATGTGTAACAAAGAAGAAGCTAAGGGTGTCCAAAATCCAGACCAAACCGATTAAAACTGAAAAATCGGACAGAACCAGACCGAATCAAACGATTTTGTAAGTCAAACGGTCCAATTTGATTTTTATTTCTTCAAATTGTTTTACAAACGGTTCGGTCCGATTATATGAATTTTTAAACCGGATCGGACAAGACCGTTACTTATAATTATTTTTAAAATTATTTTTAATATATTATTCTTTAAAAAAACCAAAAAATATATATATTAATTATATATCTTCTCATAATCAAAGTATATGACCCTAACTCCCTAACTTATTTTTAATATATTATTTATGGATTAATGTATAATTGTATTTTGTTGTAGAATTTACAAAAATATTTAGTTCTATATTGTAATTGATTCTATGATTATTTTTAGGATATTTATATGATTTATGTAGGATATAATATGATTTATATTTGTAGTATATATTAATTAATTTATTTAGATTTAAAGATTTTTTTTTCTTTATATTATTTTCAAGTTTTAATAAGTTTGGAGGAAAAAAAATATTAAAAAAATATGAAAATTTTAAAAAATCATTAACCAAATCGGATTGGACTGTTTGGTTTTAATAATTTTATTAGACAATGGTTTGGTTCGATGTGATTATTTTTTTTGGCTAAAAATCAGACCAGACCATGGATACCCCTAGAAGAAGTTGAGGAAATAGTTAAAGAGGTGCATGAAGGAGAATGTGGAGCATTTTGGAGGAAGAAAGTTTGAGTCAAAGGATCATCAAACGAGGCTATTACTAGCCAACTATGCTTAATGACTGTATGACATATTCTAAGAAATGTGACAAATGCCAAAAACATGCAACATTAATCCACTGACCAGCCAGTGAGATGAAAGGAATAACTAGAGCTTAGCCATTCATGAAGTGGGGGGGGGGGGAGGGTGTACACATTGTGGGCTTGCTACTAAAAGCATTAGCTTAAAGAAATTTTTTGAATGTGGCAACAAATTACTTCTCAAAATGGGTAAAAGCATAACCGCTCTCTTGAATCAGGGAAGAAGAAGTGAATAAGTTTGTGTGGAAAAATATCACATGTCATTTTGGCATCCCAAAAGAAATTGTCATAGACAATGGGAACAAATCACAAGCAAGGTGTTAGTAGAATTTTGCCTAGGAGTACAAGATAAAACTTTGTCGATCCACCCATTATAGACCATAAGCTAATAAACAGGTTGAATCCAAAAACAAGATTGTCATCATTATCTTGGAAAAATGCCTTAAAGTAGCCAAGGGAAGTTGGATGGAAGAGTTACCAAGAGTGTTATAGGCAACAAGATCAGCAACTGGTGAAACTCCTTTCTCTTTGGCATACGGATTAAAAACCATAATTCCTGTAGAAAACCAATATTAAGGTCTGAGTTGGGATTATAAGAAAATGAAGAAGTTAGGTGGGTTGACCTCATGTTGTTAGATAAGAAACAAGAGAAGGTAATGATTAAGATGGAAACTCAGAAGAGAAGTGTCCAAAAAACCTTCAATAAGACTATAAAAAAAATGAGGTTTTCAAGTAGGAAGTTATGTTTTGAGGAAGGATTTAGGTACAAATGTGGAGTGGAAAATCGGGAAGTTAGCCACAACGTGGGAAGGACCATATAAAATGAATTTGGTGACCCTGGAGGAGCTTATAGGCTAGAAGATATGAATGATGAAGAAAGCTTCAATTGGAATGCAGACCACTTGCGAAAATATTATGTGTGAAAGATAAATCTTGGTTAGAGCATCAACAGACTACACGCGTCGCTTTTTAATAGCTTTGTTACTTTTGATTATTTACTCGTCATACTCTTTTCATTCCCTTATATATGTTCTTATTAATGTTTCTGTACTGTTGTTTTAGTCACACCTGAATAGAATGAACTTTAAAGGAGCAGAGTATTTAGAAAAAGAACTCCTAACACTTTTGTGACTAAACTAATGCAATACCTTGTTTAAAAGTGAGGATTTCAAAAACGAACCGTCGCCCACTCAGAATGCAAGTGTAAGAGGCATGCATTCAAACTTCCAACCTAAGAAAGTAGGGAAAGTGTTTGGAACAACCAAACCTCATCTTTAGAGTAAAACACCCAAACACTTGTGCGAATAAACTAACACAACACCTCACTCAAGACAAAGAGTAACGAGCAAGTTGTCAAATGGTTTGAATAAAAATAATGAACCCGTTAATATGATCGTTTATATGGCTTAATTAAGTTGGTTAAATGTTTATGAAAACATACAAGTGTCATTGACACAAAGTTTAGCCCATTAATCAAGTCATTTATATTACTTGATTAAGTTGGTTAAATGTTTATAAAAACATACAATTGTTATTGACACAAAGTTCAACCCGTTAGTCAGGTCGTTTGCACGCCTTGATTAAGCTAGTTAAATGTTTATGAAAACATACAAGTGTCACTGGCACAAAGTTCAACCTGTTAATTAGGTCGTTTATATGGCTTGACTAAGATGGTTAAATGTTTATGAAAGCATAAGTGTCATTGTCACAAAATTCAGTTCGTTAATATATGGCCTGAATGATATACAATTTAAATTAGGCCTACTTAATAATACAAAGGCCGTTCAAGCCTTTGGAAAACCTTGGGTTGTTCAAGGGGCCAGGAATTCCAAGCGGCCTAGCTAATTTTTGATAATTTTAACAAGTATTATTGAAACCTAATACTTGTTGATCTAGCATACCAATCAAAAGTGTAGGTCGTTTGGGCAGTAAAGATGAAGATGTTAACACAATTGCAAACTTAAAATTCAAATATGACACAGTCATCCTAAACAAAGCAAGGTTGCACATTTTTTATGAATTAATATTACATAACCAAAAAAGAGGGGCATTCCCCCTATCAAACCAAAATAAAGACAACTTTCATTGGGAGCCCCTTTCATCCTCCACTTTGGTGCCAGTGGTGTCATGACATCTCGAAGATCACCAGACTCCTCCAAGTTTAGACCAACTGACTATATGATGTATAGGCTCCAATATTTGTGGTTCCTTAAAGGGATCGAGCAGGTTCTTTAGGGTTTGAACTAGTAGACTAAAATTACTAGTTGATGCGCTAAAAAATAGGCCCTAAATCCAGAGCCTCAGCAGCTCCTCCCAAGTCAGACAAGACATGACTTATCCTCTCAAAGAAAGTCCGAGTCTCATATTTAATTAATTTCTTCACCCTCAGCTCAACATTCTTTTTGATGCAGTCATCATGAAAGTGGTTTCTTTTGTGGTTGACGTTCTCAAAAGCAACTATTTTCTCTTGAAGAGTGCCTTTAATTTCTTCTATCTTGGAGGCTACCTTCTCCAGCTAGCCTTCCAAGTGCTCAGTTTGTTTTGAAAACTCATTTAGTTTGTCCTTCCAAGACTAGCTTAATAAATAACCGGTCTCAAAATGTTTGAATATTCAGCCTATTACTTTTAAAAAAAATGTACAATAGTTACATCAAGAACATGCCAGAAACCCATCAAATAAAAATTCCTAGGCTCAACATCATGGACTCGCAGTATTTCGGCCTCATTACCAAGGCCAACAAAATAATTATATAATTCATCTTCTTTTTTAGTTCGGTTAGATACCTTTATCAAAAGGGTTCACCAAGCACTCTTAAAAAGTTACCCTTATATGTTGAACTTGTGGCTCATTCTCGTCCAAAATCTCAACAGTCTCGTCCTTATCGACAACGGGCTTGATGACCTCTCTTTTTTCCTATTGTAGGGGTCTTGGGCAGTTCGGCCGCAATGACAATGACCTTGCCTTTGTTAGTTCCACTCTTTAAAGTGGATTTGGTTTTGGATGCACTTCTTTAGATGAGCTTTGACCCTTCTCTGGGATACCCTTGTTTGCTTTTGTTGACACTTATATTTCACCAAGCTAACCAACATCTTGGACAGTAACCCTCTTGTATAAATCCTTGATGTTTAGAGCTGAGAAATCTATCCCTACAACACACAAAATTAGCAATTACTACACAATACTTGGAAAATGGTGTGAATATTGCAAATTATAAACAACCTGACTCCTCGACTTGCCTCTACACCCCCATTGCTTTCAAGCGGTGTGGAACCAAAATGTCTCCATAACTCTGTTTGAAGATGTTGAAACTTTAAATTTTTGTAACATTTTTTTCCTGAGAGATTGTGAGAATTGGCTTTAAAGGCCATACCAAACCTCAGGTCGAACGTATCAAACTTCCAAAGGATTGTCAAAGTGTCCACTTTGTCGGTATAACCTAGGTTTCCAAAAACATAGAGAAACCTATCCTTCTAGCTCAAAATCAAGTAAGGAAATCTAAGTATAGTCCTCTACCTGGATAACCTGATAAATGTACTCATCCCTCATCCACACCATTCCTTTTAATTAAATATATATTCTTGAGCTCAGATATCCCCATCTCGATATCTAGCTTGACATGCACAACACAAAAACATAATAGTATTCTCTTAGAGTTGAGATTCAACTAACTAGGTGTGATCTAATTAGAGTAAAAAAAACAAGCGAATAAGAAGGGGTAGATGAAAATGCAACCCGACCTAAAGGGCCTCCTCATGAAAAGTTACAAAGTAAGGAGGAAGGTTATGATGATCGAGCTTAGATGGAGGAGGCAAGATAGCAATGATGTCACGAAAAAAAGAATAATCTAGCAAAATCCTTTGGACATCATCAAAAGTCTATTGACTAAGAGAACGAGCACACTAGAACTCATTCTCTTTAGTGCAACCTGTAGGAGGCCGAGGGTTTTTTTGGTTGTTTAGGTCAAACGTTTCTTTCAACTAATGGAATGCTAGGAATTCTTATAATATTTTAGCAAGAAGTTTGGATAGGGAGAGCTAAGGTAGCCTCACAAACATCACCTCATGTAGTACACTTTTTGCAACTCACCACCTCGCTATTTACCATGAACATCTTCCTCAAGACTTGCAAAAATAACACTATATGAATCCCCAACAAACTCATCGCTAGAATAGGTTGCTAGCAAATCAACATGATCATTGATATTATCCATGACCACACACTCAAACATAAGTATGAGGACAGGTTCAAAGTTCAAATCTAACAGGATTGGTTCCCCAAAAGCAAAGACTCTAACCTACAAAATGGGTAAAACTTTCAAAGGGTCAATAAGGAATCCTAGTTCAAAAAGTTAGAAAACCCAGCCCGTAGCAAATTCTGATGAACTTAAAAACAAAGGATAGAGGCAACTCATCAAATCTTCAAACGACCTAAAAATTTAAAGGGAACGAACAAAAAATCTTCTTGCAACCTAAAAGGAAATGCATAAGGATTGAAAACTTCCAACAACAAACTAAAAATCTGTAAAACAGGGTTGAAATGCTCTCAAAGAAAAATTTAACTTCTGAGCTAAAAAGTGAAAATGAATTCACCTTCCCCCTTTATATAGACCTCTCACAGACTAAGGGGAACAAGCTAGCTAGAAACTGGTGATCATTTACTCTAATAATAAAGAAATACACAGTTACTAGTGTTTATTTTTCCACTTTCACAAAAATTGAAAGAATGGGGGATTTGATGTTTGGTATAGGACTACTAGACCCTATGCTACCACCAGATGGACCATATGATGGTGGCCTATATTAACCATAGGCCCAATCCAAATCTAAATAGCTCAAAAACCCATATTGTATGAGTTCCAACCCACCTTGACGAATCCTAGCCTACATGGATGAGCTCTAGGTCACCTTGACAATGGATGAGCTCCAGGCCGTCTTGAGGAATCCTAGCCTGCAAAGATGAGCTCCATCCCTCCTTGACAAAGCCCAACTCACATGGATGAGCTCCAGGTCTCCTTGATGAAGCCCATCCCTTGAAGACGAGTTCCAGGCCACCTTAACAAAGCCCAACCCGCGTAGATGAGCTTTGGTCTGCATTGACGAAAGCCAACCTTCGTAAACAAGTTATTGCCCATCGTTAAGTGACTCAGCCTGTGGAACCTTCCCAGCTTGCGGAACTCCCCTTTTGAATTTAAAGTACATATTTACTTCCTAACACTTTTTAGATGTGTTAAATGTTCGGCCTCAACACCACCCATACTAGGGTTCCAGGTGCACTTACTCTAGTTTATGAGTAACCAATGAACCGAAGACAAGTGGAGGAAATTACTAGTATAAATACATGAATAGTCAAACCTTGAAGAAACTCTTACAACCCTTTCTAGCCATAACCCTATCACTTAGATTCTCTAAAATAGTAACATAGATGATATATGTATTATAAATGTATAAAATTAAAAATAATATATATGTATTAGCAATATAAGTTGATTCGGTTACATTTCGGTTCACAAATCTTAAAAGTTAAAACCTTAACTAATATAACACAAATTGGTTTTGTATTTCTAAATATGAAACCAACTTATTTAGACCTATAAAACGAAAACTTTGTTTAATTCAGCTTAGCTCGATTTCAGTCGAGTGTGTTGTTTTATTTGTTATTAAGCCCACCTAGTAACAACTCCTTGTAGTTGAGAAATTTTTCAATGAACTTGTGGTCTGGATCAAATGATCCAAGTTTTTTTATAAGAAACATTTTCGCTTTTAATTGAATTTGCTTCGAGGGAAACTCAAGAAAACTTGTATCCAACATTTGGAAAAGGAAATTAACTTAGTCAGTTGACCTATAAAAAGTTAATTCTTTCTTATCAAACTTCAATTCAGAAAAAGCAATTGTTAATCGATTAAAGATAGATAGAAACATCAACACTAACATTGTACACTTCTCACATAGAAAAGCTACCTCAAATAAAGATAATGATAGACTTTGTTACTTCATGTGTGATAGGTACATGAGTAAATAATCAATGATGATAACTTCTACAACATATGTTATCCCTTTATTTTTTATTTTTTAATTTTTTGTATCTTTAACTACATATGTCACCTTATTTACTATTTAATTATGGGTAAACTAACAAAACTACTACCAATTTTTTTGTTGTTGAAATTTGCTAGTTAACTTTTAGGCGTAACAAATATACCATCAACTTTCTTATAAGTATTACAAAAATACCATCTCCATCATTTACGTAATAAAGTTAAAGTTTTTTTGTCACGTGAACCCCATGTGACCAATTTAAGTAAATTTAGACAAATCATGAAAGTTTGATGGCCTTTTTTGAAGGCACGTGAAGTTCATTTGACAAAAACGAAAGTTAATTTATGTTATCTAAATCACGATGATGATATTTTGGTAACACTTATTAGAAGATAGATGATATCCATTTATCATACTAAAAAATTAAGTGATAAATTAATTTCTATAAACGTAGGTGGTATATTTGTTAATTTACTCTTTAAAAAAATGACAAAGTGAATAGACCCAAGAAGCCTAGAGCATTCATTCTCATGCCAATCCCTGCAAGAAAAACTAAAATGGATTTTGGAAAGAAATATAAAGGGTACATTTAAGTAGTATTTGGATGAAATAGGCATGTAACCAGCAAGGCCGCCTAGCCTGCCACTCCATAAAGGTCATCAATGCCACCACTCCACACAACATGCTTAGCCTGCCACTCCATAAAAGTTATCAACTCAACCACTCCACACAACCAGTCTAGCCTGGCACTCCACAAAGGTCGCCTAGCCCACCACTCTATAAAGGTCATCAGCTCCACCACTTCGTCAAGGCCGCTTAGCCTACCACTCTGTAAGATCGTCAAGGCCACTATTCTGTCTGGACCCATAAGAGATTTCCCTTCTCATAACCATCCGTACATTGTATTGACATTGGACAATAGCTGACTATAGTATTAGAGAATCTGTTCCTTTGACTTAAGTCACATCATGAATTGATTTGGCCAATGACCATGCTACAGTGTACACCTTAGTGCCTATATGGACTACGTCATACCCATATTGGAAGGATCTAATATTCATTAGTTTGTAACTATTGTACAAATAACTCTCTAAATAATTAGCGGTAACCATGGGGACTCAAGTTTTTAGCCCATCTACGAGAATTTGAGACCTTATAGCACATTGACATAAGGAAATATAGTCCACAATTTACCATTATTACGTTATGATAGGCCAACCCTTAAATGCATGATAATTACATGATCAGCCCGCAATCAATCTCATATTGACATCAATTTGGCTCACCCTAGTTTGGTTATCAAACCCCAATAAGCCAAATGTCCCCACCCCACCCCTAAATCACGAATTGCCCTTAGATTAATCCAGCCAATCCTTGGAGCATCCCATTCATATTGGCCATACTTTGGTGAGGCTATTACAACAATAACTTGTTGATCTCTACCGTTCTTTCTTAAGAAGTGAATAGCGAGTTGAGAAACCCTATGGCTCACTTCTATGTTCACCCTTTAGCTCAAAATTATCCTTTACGGGGTGGCCAAAAGGATAACTACTCTCAAGAGGAGGATGAAAGCTCTTATCAAATGCACAAACCACCACCTTAGTAACCCAAACCTTCGATACATCAATAAGTACCTAATCTTGGGCATCCTGTTCAACCTATAAGGTATGGTCAACTTCCTTTAGAACCTCTTCAGTCCAAAGTACACTCCATATGCATAATCAAATAAAGAATGAAGAAAATGGAAGAATTAATAAAGATGCATGGAAAGGGTCAAGTCTAGTACGACATAGAGAAGGTGTGTGACCAGACTGAACTCACTATATCTCCACAAAAATTTTATGCATGTCGATGCCCCTCTTTCAAGGGAATAAAAGATCATGTTTCCATATGATGCACAATAAAAATGCAATGGATCCTATTTGTGTACAATTTTTGCGGCCATCCTTTAAGATATGGTGCAAAAGTGGTCTAATTATTTAACGTAGAAGCATAGACGCTTTTGGAGACTTTGTCAAGATTATCATCACCAACTGTGCAAGTAACAAACCCATCAAAAAGGAACCTCACCATATTTTTTACATTGTCCAAGAAGCGTAAGAAACTATTGAGAGATACTTGAAAAGATTTAAGGCCAAAAAATGGATATATTTGACTATCTAGATTCTATTACTAAGCTTTTAGGCAAGGGATAAAATTGGGCTTGGATGATAATTCTATGCAATATAGTTATTAATATCCTTTTAAATTGATATTTAGCTAATTTTTATTAAATAAATAGGGTATTTTTGTGTCAAAAATGTTAAATTTAATTTTATAGGTTAAAAATAAAGTAATAGACTTTTTTTGGATTTTTGTTTGAATTTTTTAACTGTAGGTCGATGTACAAAGCTGGATGAAGTTAAAAATTCTAAATGTCACATGTCTTCCAGCCATGCACCACAAAAAACAAAAGCATCTAATCTCAATGCGACACATCATCCACAGATCCATTCTGCTTGCCACGTGGCAACAAGCACTTTCAACAGTTTCCATTTAGCTTATTATCTATTTGTACGCCACTTGTCGAGTCACTATTACTCTTGTGTTTTGCCTCTCCTAATTTTTTTGCACGTCACATGTCAAGCATTGTTCATCCTACATGGTGCAAACTGAGTTCTTCCTGCTATATGTCGCGCTCTAATTGGTTCAGCCTGCCACGTGTCTCCATTTGGGGAACCAAACACCCTGTGATATATGTAACATACAAACATACAAATTGTTTAATTCTATGTGAGTGTGTATAATACTTTTTGGCAGTAAAGTACTTTACATAAAGGTAGACAGAAACACCAAGAAAAATAAAATAAACTCTCTATTTTGCACACCAGAACTCTAACAAAGACTTAAAGAGCTTGCAGGACTTATAGTATAGATGTTGTGCCGCGACATAACAAAACCTACACCCCGACGACCATGTCTCAGGTTTCACTATGGGAGCATTTACCAACCTATGCATCGCGGCATAAAAAAACTGCGTTGCGACCTGTGTATATTTTTGTAAAATTCCACATTTGTGAACAATTTTTTTTGTTTAAATAGGCTTTTTTTTTTTTTTTAGAATTTAGAGTTGTGTGTGAGACTTGGAACGAAATGGATAGCAATTTTGGGAGCCTTTTTAGATTTTGGAAGAAAGAAGGAGCCATTCTAGAGAGAAAAAAAACCATCAAGATTCTAAGCTTTTGGAGAAGGAAAAATCATCCTATCCATAGTTGGTATCAAATCTGTTTAGGATCATTTATTTTTTAAATTCATTTTCTTCCCTTTTCCAGGTTGAATACTGACCATGCAAAATTGCAAGTATACAAGATGTGTACAAGTGACAAGTATTTAAAGATGGAGATAACTTAGTTCATCACATGTTAGAAACTTGGGTTCATAAGACCCCTAGATTAATAGAAAATTAGCTAGACATGATGTTCATTAAATCCAGATTTACAATTAAAAAAACATTAAAATTCCTAGAAGAAAGAAGAAAAGAAATAACACACTCAATTTCTTGATGAATATTATCCAATCTTCTATGCTTTTACTCTTGATTTTGTTCTTCAAATTGTTCTTTAGAATTTTTCACTATAATCTCTGCTGGACTTTGGTTCTTTGAAGGTTGATTACAACTGAACTAATTCTCAAATTCTATATATTTTTCTCTCTGTAATTCTATATATTTCTCTACATACATTTAAGATTCTAATAATGTATTTATGAGCACACACAAAACCTACGTATAATAGGATTTGGTCACAATTGGAATGTTGAAAATTAGGTCCAGAATTTACACAAACTCTACCGCTGCAGTCCAAGTTGATCTTCAAAAATGCACAAATTGATCTGAGAGGTTAGGCCATAGAGCCATTAGGCTTGGGCCGGGGCGCGAGTGCTTGTGTGCCAATTTGCTTGCCTTGCACCGCACGTGTTGTGTCTCGTGATATGTATATTTGCCGTTTAAGCTTGAAATACCTAAAATACATCAAAACATACTCGATAACTCCAAAAACAACAATTGTGCAATAATTCAATAAAATGAACATAATTAGGTCTTAAATCCTTATTTTAATCTCAATTAGTCATAGAATAAGCGCGTATTTCAAACGTGCAACAAATACTTTGTTAAATTTGATTATGAATTTTAATTTAAGTATGTCTGGCTAATCCAATTATGGGGATTTAGCTTTATTTTCATGATTGCTTAGATTAATTAGGTGAATATTTTTCTATTAAATAAATAAAGATTTTTTTCTAGATTCATTATTTTTGTAAGATTTATTTATGATTAATTTATTGCCATATATTATTCATAAGTAGATTGAATATTTTGAAAATTAGGTTATAAACACATCATCTAGACCTAATTTGGAAAACTTGAATAAGAATTTAAATCGATGGTTTGGCCATTGCATTGATTTGAACGATTGCAAATTCCTTTTGCATAATTTTATCAATTATTTGAACATCTCAATCATAAGATATTAATTGGTTGATTAATCAATTAGTTGATTGGGTTTGTAATTGTTTGATCAATTTGAATAACTAGTGATAAAATTGCCAACAATGAGAATTAAGTCTCAAAATAATTACACCGAGCTTATAAGTTTAACCTTGATCTAATATGCTTCTTGAAATTAAATGCTTCTTATATATTTAATTTAGAGAGCTTGTTCTAGGTTGTCTATTAGAAAGAGATTGAGTTAAGAGCTTATTTAATGCAACAATTAGGTAAGAAGAGGTGGAGACTTTCGAGCTTGTGAATTTCTCTAAGTTGGTATAATCAAAGAATAAGAAGTTAAGATATGCTTTTATGGAATTGCAAAACATGCTAGTAGTGGAGGATGATCCTACAATCGTCTTTTATTCTTATTTTAATACCATTCTTTAGATTTTTCTTTTGCTATGATAGTTTTGAATTTTCTTTTTGCAATAACGAAAAAACTCCCATTGATTTTATTTGTGACACTTAGGATTTTGTGTTTTTTGTTTTCTAGTAATCAATAGGTTAATTTTATCAATCATTTGTGGGTAATGACTATGACTTCAGCTATACTACGAGTGACACAATTTTAATAAAAGTAAGGTTATATATTTGATAGCCTACTTTTGGGTTCATCTACGAGTAACAACTGTATGTTGATTGTGAAAGGAAAAAATACATTGATGACAAACATTCATTGACGTTTACTTTTTAATAGTGCCAACTTTTACTCTAGTCTGTAATTCCTCATATTGTTTCAGGTATATTATTGCACTTTGTTGTATTGTGATTTGTGAACATACGTACGTTCTTCATGTCAATGTAATAGCTTTTGTTTTTAGTTGATCTCTTGGGTTGAATCTATTTGTAGTTTTTATTGTTTTTGGCCCTTTACACATTTTCCCAATTAAGTATTATAGTGTTATTTTTTTCGTGAGATGAGGGCACTACAACAAAATTGGTTTTTAGTCTCGGAAAATTGGCCACGGTTTTACAAAAAACCGTGACCATAGGTTTTTGGTCACGGTCATCTTAAAACCGTGACCATAGTGTATATATATAGCCACGGTCATCTTAAAACCGTGACCATAGTGTATATATATAGTCACGGTCATCTTAAAACCGTGACCTTAACGTATAATATAGTCTCGATTTTTTAAAACCGTGACCAAAACTTTTTTTTTTTTTTTTTTAAATCAAATACTGCCTTATAATATATATATAAACAAAAGAAAAAAAAGAGTAACCTAACTCAACGTACTGGCGAAATCCCGAGTCTGCTTGAGAGAGTATCCGCCAACGTCCCAGCCGCCAACGTCCACCCCACTCCCAGCCGAGCTCCTCCAGCCCACTTCCAGCCTCTATAGCCGTGCCTCCTCCCAGCCGAGCTCTTCCACCAGATCTGCAGCAGCCAACATAATCTTCCCCGGCCGAATTTTGGTTTTTCGCCTGGGGAGACCGAATCGGCTGTTGGCTCGAAGAAAGTATCGAGGATTTCAGAGTTGGGTCGTTGTTGCTCAAGAATTGTAAGTTTTATGTTTTTGGAGTCGTCGGAAGCCGAGCTTATGGAGTTACGTTCAATGCGGTTGCTAGGGATGTATCGAAGTGGATGAAAGCGTTGGGTGCGTCGGAGATATTACCGGTTATTGAAGGGGATGTGGATGGGGGTGATGTAGATAAGGTATTTGATGATTGGTCTGCGAAGCTTGTTAAGTTTTTAATGGATGGTGGTGTTAAAAATGGTGAAGTTTTGAGCAATGGAGTTGGGGGGGAGAGTGATTGGGAGAGTGGGGATGAGACTGATGAGGAGGAAAATGTGGAGTCTCAAGTTGTTGATCTTGAAGATATTGCTGGTAAAGGGCCTTCTAGGAGATCAGCAGCAGTAGTTCGAACTAATGGGACTTTGAATGGGAAAAAAGAGATGGTTACTCCAGTGATCAGGGCAAACTTGGAAGTCAATGGTAAGTCATTGGTTCACATATATATGACTTTGGTTCTTATTTGAAATAAATTTGTATGCTCTGTTTAGACACAATTGTTAGAAAGCATACTGATGGAGTATGGAGGTTCTGAAGAGTTGCTTCTCGGAGAGCTGCAATTTGCATTTATCGCATTTTTGGTAAGTGTATAGTTTTACTTATCTCTTGTGTATGTCTATGTTAATGAATCTGATCATAATTTTAGTACACCAAAAATTGATGCAGATGGGACAGTCACTGGAAGCATTTCTACAATGGAAGTGTCTGATCAGCCTTCTATTTGAATGTACTGAGGCTGTAAGTATTTGGCTGCCAATTTTTAGCTATTTGAAGAAATGCCAATTTTTACCCTGAAGCATTTTAACTTTCAGTGCTTCCATTTTATGTCTTTTCCCTTCTTCTGGTTTCTGTCGAATATTAAGCAATGCTGATTCTGGGTATTTAAATATCTGCCTGTTCTTTCGCGAGTTTCAAAATTTTCTACTATTTCCCTTTTTCCTGCTGATTGAATCCAATGTGACAACGCTATAAACTTGTAAGCTTTCTTTCTACAGCTTTTTAGCATCCAAGGCTCTGATAAAGGTAACCATGAATTTGCATCATTGTGGTAACAAAGAGTACAAAGTGAACTGAAGTTTATCCATGTGCTATTCTTAGGAAGCCTTGTTCAGGGAATAAATTGAAGGATATTACTGGGAGTGGCATCTTTGCGGGGGAGAGTGCTCCACAATCTGATGGCTCTAGTTCCACTAACAAAACAGGGCTGCGCACGTATCAGGTATTCATATTATGCATGTGTGTAATGGTTATGCTTGGTTTAGACTGTAGACCATTCCATTATCATATCAGGTAATATCATAGGAGTTCAGCTCTTGACTCAATATGCTTGTAATTTCAGGAAGCCGTGAATGGAATAAGTCAGATATCATTCACTGCAGAAGAGAGTATCACTCCTAAGAAGCCAACTTCTCTTCCTGAAGTAGCAAAGCAGCGCCCTTGATTTCTAGCTCTATTTTATTTCTTTTGCATGTTTTTCTTTTTGGCTTCTTTTATATCAGAGCAGATATGAAGGTATGCATGCAATTATGCAGAATATGGCTACAATTCAATTATTTAAAAAAAAAGTCTCCAAGTCTATGCTTTGGCCTTTATGAGAACTAACAAGTTGATTTTTGAATGTGATTATATTGAAAAATGGACAGCAAAAGGTGGTGATCAAGGTTTCTTCGAATGACCAGAGGTCCTGCACCAAAGCCAATACGACTGCAGTTGGTGTTGATGGTAATAAGCCTAAGCAATTTGTTGCACTTTTGATTTGTTAAAAAAAAGAGTCTCAATTTAATAATTCTTCTGTTACATTGCTGAGAAAATCAAGTTTCCTTATTCATAGTTTTAATTTTTATATTTTCTTACACCTATTACTATTTACTGCTTGGCCCTCCTTTAAAACTTTTATGGATCCACCATCTTTCAGGATACTCATTTTCCTCTTTGAAATTCTTTTAAGTTTACAGCTCATTGTGTTTATTTTAATTTTCTTTGTGCTATAAGCTTTTTTCTTGTCCCACATTCTGCTATAAAGAATTGGGCCTAACATATTGTTTGGTTTCTAATCAAAGTTTGCTGATTTTGGAAATATGTTGTGCAGGTATGTTGGTCAATGTTGTCATTCCACGTCCAAGAGTTGATGGTCAACCGTCGCCGGGAGCTAATACTTTAAATTAGTTTAATTTCATATATGTACGTTTAATTATTAGTATTGTAATTATTATATGACACTCTATAATGTGTCATTAATTTTGAAACAATATGGGCATTAATATTTATAATTTAAACCTAATTCGGATCGCATGAAATGTAATCGCTATATTAGTTTCAATAATATATTTTTGGATATGAATGTTGCATTTATAATATTGAAAAAATAGGTATTTAAATTTATTAAAATGCTAAAAATAGGTGCCATTATTTTGAAATGAACATTACCTATAATCACGATTTTTGAAAAATCGAGACCAAAAGTACCGAAATATCACGAAATGAACATTACCTATGGTCTCGGTTTTTAAAAAAACCGAGACCATAGAATTGTATAAGGTCTCGGTCTTTGTAAAAACCGAGACCATAGGTATTACATATGGTCACGGTTTTTTGAATAACCGAGACCTAAAGTAAACAATTGGTCACGGTCTATGAATAACCGTGACCATATCATATATCTACGGTCACGGTTTTTAACCGTAACCATAGGTCCTAGTCTAAGGTCTCTCCTTCTTAGGTCACGGTTTTTAAAACCGTGACCATAGGTCTACAGTCACGGTTAAAAACCGTGACCATATGTCAATTTTGTGGTAGTGGGGACATGGTAAAGTTGAACGGAGTCTGTCACTACCATGTTTACCTCAAGAAGGAGGTTCTACTAAACTCTAGGCCCTTTTCTTAGGATGGCCTAATGGATGAAGTGAATTTGAAGTCACTTTCTTTTGCAAGTGGAGCACTTTAATCACTAGTGGTTCACCTCAAGTCACTTTACTTTTATAAATGGAAAAATTCACTTTAATTTATATTATTATATTTAAATTAGAGAAAAATACCCATGTGATAAAAAGTATATTAGGAAATCAACGAATCCCTTTCATTTGTTGCTATTTTTTTAACACAACAATCTCATGCTTACAAATATCTCACCGTTTGATTTTTTGAGCATATAACTATGTTTTTTGCCTCTAGTGCATAAATAATCCAGTTATTTAAATGATTTTACTTTTCTCTCCTAGTAAAAACTATATGCTCATTTTCTTATAACGTTAAAAAACATATGTAAATTTTTGTTGTAAGAAAAATGAGCATATATTTTTTCTTGATATAAATAAAACTTAATGAATGAAGGGGATTATGCTATGCAATTAAATATTTTTTTGTTAAAAGAGAATATAGCTATTTATTATAAAAAATGCTATAGATTTTAGATGTATCACAACTGACGTGGCATAATTTTATTGGTAAGTACAATTGGACCAACTAAACTATAATAAATAAGAAACTTCTCTTTACTTGGGGGTTTTCACGTTATTTTTCATGAAGATGAGGGACATCTGCAAGCTAAATAAAGTCTATCACTTCCATGTTTACCTCAAAGAGGAGGTTTTACTAAACTTTAGGCCTCTTTCTTATAATGGGCTAATTGTCTTGCCTCTTATACTAGCATCCAAGTCGGAAGGAATAAATTCATTCTCTCAACTTTGGGGTTATCTCGTTATTTGAGGTTATCCATGAAATTGTGGTCATTACAATGGAATGTGCAATATTGAATGCGACAATGGTAATTGTCTAGAGATAGCACAACACAATAGGGAGAATGTATTAACGTTACCCTTTATAATGATGATTCATACATATATATAGATATAAAAATGTACACGTGTCACAAGATAAGTGGCTTGTTAGGTGCCGATGTAACCATTGGAGATTGGATTGATGTGACCTAAAATGATTGTTATTTCAAGTCTGATGTATGAACTTTTAGTGGTCCAGATGTCATGACCTGGTGTGTCCTGCAAAAATAATGAAGTGAATCTATCAAATATGGTTCAATACGTGAGCTAGACAAAAAGTTGTTGGTGCCTAGATCGCAATAGTCCACAAGCAGACCACGAGTTGTTCTGGGACTCCATTGAGGACTAAAGGATTAAGTTTGTTTTGTATTACTAGGTCTAATATACAGTGGTCTGGGTCTTACATGGGTCCAAACATGTGGGTCATTAGTACCTATGGACTTATAGCTCGTTTACCCAAATAGTACCCAGTGAAATGCTTGGAATAGTCATACTATAAATGGGTACTATTCATCTCAACTCAGTATTAACAGCGGCAGCTAAACTCGCCAAATAATTAGTGTGACCGTTACTATTCCTTGGTATTTGTTGCACACCTAAAATATGCGATCATCTTATGATTATTTGAGATTAAAATAAGGATTTAGGACCTAATTATATTCATTTTATTGAATTATCGCACAATTATTGTTTTTATAGTTACCATTTATATTTTGATGTATTTTAGGTATTTTGAGCTTAAATAGCAAATATGTATGTCATGCGACACAGCACGTAGGGTGCAAGGCAGAAAATTAGGACATAAGCACTCACGCCCTGGTCTAACCTTCTCGGATCATTTTGTGCAATTTTGAAGATCAACTCATGCCGTAGCGTGAAGTACTTTAAGCCGAAGTGGTGACCTCTTGGATTACAATTCAAGTCCCAGAATTCAACCTGCACTGTGGTGGTAGAATGTGTGAGTCGTGGCCCTTGTAGAGTTTGTGCAAATTATGTACCAAATTTCCAGCATCCCAATTGTGACCAAATCCTATTATGCCTCGATTTTGTGTGTGCTTATAAATACATTATTAGAGTCCTAAATGCATGTACAAAATTACATATAATTGTAGAGAAAATTATACAAATTATAGAGAGAAAAATAGACAGATTTTGTGAATTTGACAAACCTTCATAGACCACAAGTCCAGAGGAGATTGAAATGAAGAATTCTAAAGAACATTTGAAACACAAGATCAAGAGGAGAAGATTGGGTAATATTCATCAAGAGATTGAGTGTGTTATTTCTTTTCTTCTTTCTTCTAGTAATTTCAATATTTTCTTCAAATGTAAATCTGGATTAAATGAAAATCATGTCTAGCTAAATTTCTATTAATTTAAGGGTATTATAAACCTAATTTTCTAAAATGTGATGAACTAATTTATCTCCCCTTTTTTAATGGCAATCTTCAATTATATTATTTGATCTGAGTTGAATTGTTAATTAATTTCTTGATCATCAATTAATCCATAAAGGCATATAGGTAGCTTTGAGAGAAGTATTTATATGTTTGTCGTGATCAAATAGCATACATAGTTCTAGGATGAGAGGTATGATTCGTATGCATGTGATTTACGATTGACTTTCTTCATGAGTAATGATTTAATCTAATTAGCATGAGAGTTCTATTAGGTTAGGTTATTATATTGTATGTAGTTTACTTGAGAAAGTAAAGCATGCATAGTTTAGAGTCACTTAATCATAGAATTTGTTGTTAATTATTTGGGGAGGAATTTAGGGATTCACATGCTTAGGAGATTGCAGAATTAATGATTACCTAGGTTATCTTTTTGATATAAGTTCTTTGCCATGTTTAATTTGTAATTTTAGCATTTATCTCTTATCGTCTAAATAGTAGTAATAATATTCGAATCGGTACTTTGCTATCAGTTATACTTTTTTTCCTGTGGGTTCAACACTCTATCTTTAAATACTTATCACTTGTACATGTCTAGTATACTTGCAGTTTTGCATGGCTAAATTTTTGGCGCCGTTGTAGGGGAGAAATTTATAATTGGTAACAGATATCTAATCAGTATATGAGTATTACTAATTTGGACTTTTAATTTTCTGTTTTAGTATTTTTGTTATATGCCCAGGTTGACAGGTGTAAACTTTCTCTTTTTAGATCATGAAATTGAAAGAACTGTACATTGATTGAGAAGAGAACAATTAACATAATCAGCTAGGGATATGGAAAAACACCGGGATCAACAATTTCTGGTTGCTCCCAAATCTCTACAGGATTATGCAGTCCCACAAGTAAATGAAGCCTAATCTTCAATATCTAGGCTGGGTATCAATGCTAACAACTTTGAACTTAAATCAGGTGTCATACAAATGGTGCAAGCAAACCAGTTTGGAAGGTCGTTAGTGACAATCCCAATCTACATTTAGCGTTATTCTTGGAAATATGTGACACATTTAAGATGGATGGTGTCTCAAATGATGAAATCTTCCTTCATCTTTTTTCTTTCTCATTGAGGGATAAGGCTAACGCTTGGTTACAATCACTACAAGCAGGGTCAATAACTACTTGAAATCAATTAGCTCAAAAGTTTCTATATAAGTATTTCCTACCATCAAAGACTACAAAACTCTGAAATGATATTACATCCTTTCAGTAGCCTGATGGAGAATCATTTTATAAAACTTGGTAATGCTTCAAGGAGTTGCTTAGAAGATGCCACATCATGGCCTACCCACTTGGCTTTATGTTCAAACATTATACAATAGGTTAATGGGCCAACAAAGGATAATGATAGATGCAGCAACAGGTAGGGTCTTAATGAGTAAGACTAAGGAGGATGTCTTTGCTCTATTGGATGAGATGGAGTCAAACAATTGCCAATGGATAGTTGATAGGTTAAACCACAAGAAGGTAGCTGAAGTAACATATATAGAAACCTAGCAGCCATACAAACTTAAACAAATGCTTTCTTGCTGAATTTGACAAAGAAATTAGATGGAGGAACGGTAGGAGTAAAAATGGTATAAAATTCATTTGTGGTGTGTGATAGTTGCAATGGACCTCACTCTACTGAGGCATGTGGGAACTCTTTTAAAGCAGTTAACTATGTGAATAACCAAAATTGCCAAGGGAACTCGTACTCAAGCACATTCGACCCTAGATGGAGGAATCACCTTAACTTTTCATGGAACAATAATCAAGGGGTAATCAAAACAACAGTCTTAATTTTCCACACGGTTTCAACAACCACCACCTCATCGATAACAATCACATCAACAATCACCACCTTTTGATAAAAATCCCATCAATGAGGATAACACAAATGCTTTTATGGTGGTGATGAAAGATTTTATGTAAAACATGAACACAAATGTGGAACATATAGAAGCAACTTATGGAGCTTCTATTCATAATATAGAGGTGGAAATGGGACAACTTTTCCAAGCTTTAAGTCAAAGAACTCAAAGGGCACTTCCTAATGATACTCAAGTAAACGCTAAAGGGTCCATAAGGAGCGATGCAATGCACTTACAAAAATGAATGGACCTTTAGTGGAAGAGGAAAGGAAGGAGAAAGAACTTGAGGAACCAATCAAGAGGAGTATACCTACATTCCAAGCATTCCTTTCCCTCAACAATTCAATAAAAGCAGTTTGAATGCTCAAGTTCTAAACAATTTGGACATCTTTGAAGATTTAAACATCCATGATCCAATTGTAAAAATAGTGAAGGAAACACCCTCCTACATGAAGTTCTTGGAGGAAGTAATTGAGAGGAAGAAGCATTTGAAAAAATTCAGCAAAGCATGTGCAATTAAGGAAGGCCAAATGCCACTCAAACAAAAGGATCTAGGAAACTTCATTATCCCATGCAAAATTGAAGGCTTATAATTTAAGAATGCACTTTGTGCTTTAAGAGCTAGTGTAAACCTCATGCCACTGTCCATATTTAAGAAACTTGGAATAGGGGAACGAAAGGCCACATCAATAATCTTGCAAATGGCTGATGGAATTATCAAGAAACCAATAGGGATGGTAGAGAATATCATGTTGAAAGTGAAGAAGTTTACATTCCCTACTGATTTTGTTATCCTTGATATGGACAACAAAGATATTTCATTCTCTCTTGGGAGGCCTTTTCTAGCAACCAGAAGAACATTGGTAGATGTCGAAAAAGGTGAGCTAGTTATGAAGGTCCAAAATGAAGAAGTCACATTCAAGGAATTTAATTTGCCAAACAATTCATATGCTTTTAAGGCAGAAGTGAATGTCATCACAACTCAAACAAATAAGCTACCAAAGGTTGAGGAAACAGGGAAATATAGTGGAAAGCACAAAAAAGGAATTCAAGCAAGTGTGGGTATCCAAACACCCCCACTTTAGTAACAGAGAAAATACAATTACAAGTGGAACCAAGCCTAAGCAAGTATAGATGCCAAAAAAACCTTAATTAGAAACCAAGGAAACGACCATGGTAATAAAAAAATATCAAATTGGTGAACATACATGCAAATGGGGCCAAGCACAACAAAGGCCAAAAAGGGGTCTCCTTTTGGAAGAAAATTAAAGATAACATTCCAACCCCCAAATAACTTATTTGTAGATTTGTATAGCCAAGGACATAAAACATGGTGCTTGTTGGGAGGCAACCCAATGAATTTTTACTTGTTTTTATTTTGTTTAATTTATGCATGTCTAACATAATTTAATTGTTGTTTACTAACATATGTTTAATTGTTGTTTACTTACACATTTTTTGAGTTTTACAGGTTGAACTGTGGCACATATAAGTTTAAGCTACGATGCCATGCTCTTTGTTGTTCAAAAAAATTCAACATTTAAGTTGAGCTTGAGCAGTGAATTAATTAGGCCACGGTGTAAGGCTCTTGGATGAAAATTGAAAATTTCTAAATTGACTTGAGCCATGGCATGATGCTCTATGGTTGAAATTGGAAAGTATGAAAACTTAGGTGAGCAGCAATTCGATTGAAACCTTGAAGAAAACTCCCAATTTTTTCGAAACCCTAGCTTGTGTTGAAGAAGATGAAGAGATTTTTTGTTTTCTTGAGCAAATCTGTCAAAATAGAGAAGAAAATACTTGATAGAAAGGTTAGATGGAAGAAATTATGGAGTAAAGTGTTGGTTTTGGTGAGAAATTGGGAGGAAAATGGAGAGAAAGTGAGGGAGTGTTTGGGAGAAAATGAGGGAAAGTGAGGGAGAAAATATTTGAAATGATTGGAGTTTTCACGAGCTGCCCCTTTTTCTGGAAACATTTGAATGCGTGCCGCAGTACAAGTTTTTCCTCGCCGTGGCATGGATGAATTTTGGGCTATACACGTGAAACAGAACCACTCCCGCCGCAGCACAAATGTTTCCCTGCCGCGCGCACAAAAGTTTTAAAATTTGTCCCAAAATAGGAACTATCGCGCCGTGGTACAAATTTTTCCTACCGTGGCACAAAATTTATCCTAAAACAGAACTACACTTGCTGCAGCAGAAAATTTTCTTGCCGCAGCACACAATTTTTTTTAAAATTGTTTAATTGTTGGAAAAAGAAAGGACATGGACAACGTATTCACCCCAACCTAGATTGGGGTAATGTCCTCATTGGCATTAAAAAGTAAAAACAAAAATAAAAGAAAAGAATGAAAGAAAAATGAAAAAAATAAATTAACAAATACAATACCGAATGTGTGCCTCCCATTAAGGGCTTAGTTTTACGTTTTAGCAAAACGTAACCGCTCTCGTGTCTAAGAATCTTGGAGACGTATGGTTTCTATGCTTTTCATTTTGGTATCTCTTTCCAAGTACAGCTTAACATAATGCCCGTTCACTTTAAATGGTTCTTGTGTTTTAGAATTTAGCAACTCGACCACTCCATTTGGAAATACATTAGCAATTGTATACGGTCCACTCCACTGAGAATGTAGTTTTCCTGAAAACAAACACAATTGTAAGTTATATAAAAAAACTTTCATTCCAGGAACTAAAGACTTACTGATGAGCCCTTTATCGTGATAACGCTTAGTACGCTCTTTGTAGATCTTGGCATTCTTGTAAGCCTCATCTCGAATTTCTTCAAGTTCTCTTAGTTGGAGTAGTCATTTTTTCCCAGCTTTTGTCATGTCCATGTTGAGCTCTTTAATCGCCCAATAAGCTCTATGCTCTAGTTCAACGGGTAAGTGACTTGCTTTTCCAAATATCAATCGGTAGGGGCTCATACCAATGGGTGTCTTGTACGCTGTACGATATGCCCACAAAGCACCATTCAACTTTACTAACCAATCCTTCGTTGAGGGGCGCACTATGCATTCCAATATTCCCTTGATTTGTCTATTGCTCACTTCCACTTGACCCGAAGTTTGGGGATGGTATGGGGTAGCCACTCCATGAGGGATGTTGTACCTTTTCATAAGCCCATCAAAGAGCTTGTTGCAAAAGTGGCTCCCTCCATCACTAATGATCGTTGTCGGTGTTCCAAACCTGCTAAAAATCAAATCCTTCAAGAATTTAACAACAACATTAGCGTCATTGGTTCTAGTGAGTATCATTTCTACCCATTTTGAGACATAATCGATTGTGACTAAAATATAAGTAAAGCCAAAAGATGGGGGAAACAGACCCATGAAGTCAATTCTCCACACGTAAAATAATTCGAGTACAAGATTCGATGTCAAAGGCATTTCATTACATTTGCCTATATTACCGGTCCTTTGACATCTATCACATCTAAAACAAAAACAGGTTAGCATCCTTAAACAAAGTAGGCCAATAGAATCCAAATTGTAATACCTTTAGGGCCATTTTCTTACCACCAAAATGGCCCCCGTAGTATAGCTCATGGAAAAAAGTTAGGATGCTCTCATGTTCCTCTTCGGGCACACACCTACGAATGACTTTATCTTGACATAACTTGAACAAATAAGGGTCATCCCAAAAGTATTGCTTGCAAATACTGAAAAACCTTTTCTTTTCCTGAAAAGTGATGTTAGGTCTCAAAATTCCACTAGCAAGATAATTAACAATGTCAGCATACCATGGGTTGGGACCTATTGTAAACAGTTGTTCATCAGGGAAGGTTTCTATGATTGTTTCCTTACATTCACCTTTAACAGTATCATACTCAGAAATTAACCTAGACAGATGATCAACTACTACATTTTTAGTACCCTTTTTGTCCTTAATCTTTAGGTCAAATTCTTGTAAAATTAAGACTAGGTCTAGGCTTAGCATTCGGTTTAGTCAATAAATATCTCAAAACAGCATGATCCGAATGAACAATAACTATAGTTCCTACCAGGTAAGACCAAAATTTATCAAGTGAGAAAACAACAGCCAAAAACTCTTTTTTAATGGTGGAATAATTAATTTGGCCATCATTGAGTGTTTTGCTAGCATAGTATATAACATGTAAATGTTTATCCACTATTTGTCCCAAAACAGCTCCTATGGTATAATCAGATGCATCACACATGATCTCAAATGGTAAAGACCAATCAGGTGTCACAATAATAGGTGCAGAAGTGAGTTTATCTTTCAAAGCATTGAATTTGAAAGCAACAAGGCAATCATCAGTAAAATTACATGGAACATCTTTGAAAAGTAGGTTACATAAAGGACGACTTATTTTGAAAAAAATCCTTAATAAATCGTCTATAGAAACCTGCATGTTCTAAGAAACTCCTTATCCCTTTAACAGATGTAGGGGGAGGTAATTTTGCAATCAAATCTATCTTAGCCTTATCTACTTGAATTCCCTTGCTAGATATGATGTGTCCTAAAACTATACCCTATTGGACCATAAAATGACTTTTTTCCCAACTAAGTGTTAAATTACACTCAATGCAACGTTCTAACACCAAAGTCAATTTATGCAAGAAATTATCAAAGGAATTACCGAAAATAGAAAAGTCATCCATAAATACCTCAATGAATTTCTCCATCATGTCTGAAAATATTGACATCATGCATCTCTGAAAGGTGGCAGGTGCATTGCATAGTCCAAATGACATCCTCCATAAGGCGAAAGTACCAAATGGGCATATGAATGTCGTCTTCTCTTGATCTTTTGGAGCAATGGGTATCTGATAATAACTTGAAAGACCATCCAAAAAATAGTAGAAATCGTGCCCAGCTAGTCTTTCGAACATTTGATTAATGAAGGGAAGGGGGAAGTGATCCTTTTTGGTGTACAAATTCAATTTTCGAAAATCGATACACATCCTCCAACCTGTAATTATCCTAGTGGGCACTAATTCAACCTTCTCATTCTTAATCATGGTTATTCCAGATTTTTTTGGCACTACATGAACTGGACTAACTCACTTACTATCAGCAATTGGATAAATTACTCCTACTGCTAGGAGTTTTAAAACTTCTTTTTTAACCCCCTCTTGCATGATTGAGTTTAGTCTCCTTTGTGCTTCTTTAACTGGTTTGACATTGTCCTCCAAATTGATCTTATGCATACACATCGCTGGACTAATGCCTCTAATGTCCCCTAAACTCCATCCTATTCTTTCCTATACTTCCTAAGCTCCCTAACCAGCTTGTCCTCTTGTTTTTGGGTGAGTGTAGATGAAATAATAACTAGATAAGTTTCATTCTCTCCCAAAAATATATATTTTAGATGCTTAGGTAGTTCTTTAAGTTCTAGTTCAGGTGGAGAAATCTCTTTGTCATGTGGGACATCTAATAATTCTAAGGGTGTACTAGTTTTCTCTATGGGTATGGCATTATCTAACAAATCATTGTACTCCTTAGTCTCATAATCCAAAATGTCATCTGCCTCTCCAATTGTAAGTGCTACTTGTAGTTTATTATCTAATCTATCCTGAACAAATGTATCATGAATAATAGGATCTAAATTTTCAACAAATGAGTATTCATCAATAGCAGATATAGAATGGTAAGGAGATGAATCAAAAACCTTAAAATGCATGCACAGTCTCTCCCAAGATTGTCATTGTCAACTTGCCACTCTGGACATCAATTATAGTTTGGGTAGTGGCCATAAATGGTCTACCCAAGAGAATTGTATGCTCATTGTCCAAAGATGGGTTATCTTGCATATCTAAAACTACAAAATCAACAGGTATGAGATGCTTATCTACTTGTACAAGTTAGTCCTCAGCCATGCCCTTCGGATATTTAACAGATTTATCTGCAAGTTGAAAGGACATGGTTGTTGGTTTTAGCTCTCCTAAATCTACCTGCAAGAAAATAAGGCATCAAATTTATACTAGCACTAAGATTAAGCATAGTCTTAGCTACTTTCCTATCCCCCATAGTAATATTAATGATAAAACTACCTGGATATTTTAAATTAGGGGGTAGGTTCCGTTGAAGCACTACACTAGCAATTTCAGACACTATAACTCTTTCATTAAGCTCATACCTTCTTTTCTTAGTATTTAATTCTTTGAAATTTTTTGCATAAGAAGGTACGTTTCTAATTACATCTAACAGAGATAGATTTATGTTCACTTTTGAAAGCATGTTAAATAAATCAAAAAATTGCTTATCTTGCTTACTGTCCTTTAAACGGTACTGGTGGTCGGTATGGCTCTGATGACTTGTGTAATTTAGGGGAGCTAGATGACTCTCCAATTGTTGCCTTTGAAGGCTTTTCATGTTTGTCACCTGTTCCCCCCACTCCCTTAAAAATTGAGTTGTCATCTTACATGTTATCTACACTATAAGGTAAATCATTAGAAATTTTAGTTAAAACTTTTGTAACCACCTTACCACTTTGAAGAACCGTGACAGCTTTCGCTTGTTCAGGTTAACTAGGCAGCTTTCCTGTCATTTGTTTGTGCATTTGTTCAGCTAGCTACCCCACCTATATTTCGACTCTTTTCATTGATGCTTCCATAGAGTCCTTCCTTCCACTACAGGATTGCATGAAAGTATTCAAGGTTTCCTCTACGGTCGGTTTATTTTGCAGAAATTGTCGGTTAATGTTTTGGCCTTGTGTTTGATTTTGGTAAAATGGTTGGCTATCATTTTGTTTCCAAGCAAAGTTGGGGTGATTTCTCCATCCAGGTTGTAGGTATTAGAATAAGGGTCATTCCTAGGTCTAGGTTGGTACCCTTGAATTAAATTCACCTTTTCATTAGCACCTATATAAGAATCACCTGCAAAAGAACAAACGTTAGCCCCATGTCCATAAGAATCACAAATTCCACATACCTCATGTTTTGGCATTTGATTCATATTGGAGGTAGTAAGAAGTTTCACTTGTTTAGTCAACTCAGCAAGGTGCATGGCCATTTCATTATTGGAGCCTAATTCATGGACTCCAGCTCTTCTTCCTCTAGCACTCTTTTGTTGGGAATTGGCTCCCAACATCTCAGAAAGTTCATATGTTTCATCTGCTGTTTTCTCACCCATAGCTCCTCCCGCAGCATTGTCAACTGTGAATTGAGACTGTAGTGTCAATCCATCATAGAAAAACTGATTTTGTAACTGCAGCGAAAAGTGGTGATATGGACACTGTATCAAGAGCAGCTTGAATCTGTCCCAAGCCTCGTGAAAAGGGTTCTCCTTCCATCTATGAAAAAGTAGCAATTTTGGTTATTTTGGTTCTTAGGTTAGACATTTTTTGATGAGAATAGAACTTACCCATAAATATGTTATAAATAGCGTCCCAAGTGGCCAAAGAACCAGGTGCCAAGGTCATGAGCCAAGACTTAGCTCTATCTTTGAGAGTGTAAGGAAAACACCTCATCCTTAGTTGATCTTCACTAAGTCCCTGCAGTGGAAAAGTTTGTACAGTTGCATAAAGTTTATGCATAAAATTTAGAGGATCCTCATTGGGAATACCGTAAAAGGAGGGAAGCATGGAATAATGAATATTTTTCAATTCATAATTTGTAGCTACCTCTGTCAATTGAATGCATGATGTGGCAGTCCCAATGATAGGTCTTGCAAATTCTTTATTCATCATCTGCCTACCCACGTTGTCACCCATTATTGCTTGCAATTGTTGTTGTTCGTCTTCCTCTTGAGTGTGAGTATCCAATTTCCTTGATAGGTGTTTGATCCTATGAATGTTATCGATGAAAGGAGTAAGTTTCTTATTCAGTGACTTCCTAACTTGCATGCACAAACAGAAAGTAAACAAAGATCAAGGTAGCAGAGAAAATGCAAACAAATAAAAGCACTATTTTTTTTTTAATGTTTTAATTTTTTAATTTTTTTGAATAAAAGATAAAAAATAAAATTCAAGTAAAGTAAATAAAAAAGTAAATCTAATTTAGAAACTCTAAAAACTTAAAAAGAAAATTATTTAGAACGTTAATTCCTTGGCAACAGTGCCAAAAACTTAATGTGCAAATTATAGTACTCGTAATTGTACGAATCACTTGTAGCAAGTGATAAGCAAACCTCCGAGGTCGATCTCTCAAGGAATTGCAATGGTTTTAAACAATTTTTTTCTTAATCTAAATAGACTCCTAAAGCAACTAAAACACTAACTAAATAGAATTCTAGTAACACTAAAATTCTAAATAATTAGAATCCTAAATCTAATAAAATTGTAAACGAAGTTGGATTTATGAGCAAGATCAATGGTGTTGAACAATTACAGAAAATAATTATGCTAATTTGAATTAACTCAAAAAGGTTTCAAATATCAATGAAGGATGTATGGACGTTTAGTTTGGTTGACCATGCTTGTATCAAAAAGTTATTGTGAATTAACATGAACGTTCTAATAAATAAATATTACCGGCTTTCCTTTTAATTACAAAAATTCCTATGATCAGGTAATTCTCTTTGTTGATTAACTAATCAATATCCTACGATCAAGTATATCAAATAACAATCAAGTTATGCACAAGGAAAAATACGCCAATCAAACCAATGTCATGACTAGGTCTTCAATTTGAAGTTTTGATTAAGTCTTTCAAAGTAAAGTTAAGGTGACATTCCTAAAACCAAACTCTAATATTTTTTAACCTAATTATGAATCTCAATTTAGCCCATGAAAATTCACAATTAAACATCTAAACATGCTTTTAATCAAAAGGTAATTTTATTTATCTTAAAGCAATAAAAATATTCACCACAACAATTCTAGCAAACATGGCAACACAAACTAAACACCCATAATAAAATTAGCCACTCATGTTCAAATTAATATTCATACACAAATTTAATTGAACATACATCTCAAAGAAGTAAGAAGAAGAAAGGAAAATTCTATAACAAAAAGAAACCTAGATCTAAATACCACAATTGGATTGGATGTCGTTCTTCTCCAAAAGCTTGATCGTTGATCTTCAATGGCTTCTTTAATCCTTAGAATTGATTCTCTTGCTTCTTTGAGTGTGGAAAAGCTTCAAAATTCTGATTAAGTCTCTTGTTGATTCGTAAAATTGAAGTGTTGTAAAAGGGAGACTTAAAGGGGTATTTATATGTGTAAGGGTTACATAGAATCCTGGTTGTCCCAAGAATAGGCACCCTGCAGCACGCATATTTCCCCACCGGGGTACAGAAATAATTCTGAAAATAATGGCCAAACTCGAGAGGCTCTCACTGCGGTACAACTTTTCCTCGACGCAGTGTGCATTGCATTTTGTGTCTTCACAGTACCCCTTACATACTGGTTGGCTCGTTCTGTAAGGCTTACATAATTTGACTCGTGTTGCTCCTAAATTGTGATCTGAGCGCCGTACGTGTTTCATCTTTGCGTGTTTGAGTTATTCAACTCATTTGATGCTAAAAACACTTAAAATACACTAACATATACCCGTAATTTTGAATTGATAGATTTACGTAAATAATCAAATAAACGAGTTATAACAAATCTATTTTTCACAATTAAGCACAATAAATCACGAAATATTAGTACTTTTGAAGTACTCATCAGATGCCACGTTACTTGTTCATTTTCTTCCATATGTTGCATTGCCTCTACCAGAGAAACTCTTAAAGGTGGACCTTTAAATGGAGATAGCGCTCTTCCCCTAACTTTGAGTCGTCTTTCGAGATTGGGATTTGTTCTGAACCTTGTGCCATTTGGCCTTGTCCCTTGATATGGCCTATTGTCCTCTATTTTCCTGTCATTTTGTTGTTTACTCTCTTCATTCTTGTGGGAGACTGGATTCTTGAAACTAGATTTAAGTTTTCTTTCCATAATAATAATTTGTATGCTTCTTCATACACCACTTTCAATGATAATGGGGTCATTTTTGTGATTTCAATGAAGAAAAATACAAGTGTAAGGATCGTAAACAAGTGATAAGTATTTTAAGAACGAATGTCGAACCCACGAGGATTGATTCTTTAGTAATTTAATAGTGAAATTAGATCACGAACAATAATATTTAACAAATGAAATATTGTTCAAAATAAAATAAAATAAATCTTATTTAATTAAGTACACTAATTAAAATAATTGGAAAATTAAGAAATTAAGTTCCTAGGATTACAATTTCTCCCAATTTACTAACTCATAAGTTTAATTTGTTCCAACACATTTGAAATGCAAAATTGAATACAAACAACATGAAATTGTAGCTAATCTTCACATCACAACTATATCCAAAACTGTTGCCTATGTTTGTTAGCCAAATTCCCTAATTTAATTACAAGACACATGTATATGGTAATTACAATTTAAATCCTAAAATAATAATCTAACAACTACGTGCTCTTTCTTGATCTCCTTTAATAGTTTTCACTTATGATGAGGTTAGATATTTAATCATTTGTTGTAGGGTTTATGATACTGCTTGTAATCAATGTAGCAAAGCCCTGCCAAAGATAATGTTATATGAAGATTATATATCTAATACCAGGAAATTAATTAACATATGGCTCCAAGCAGTGAAATCGGCAAAAGTATAGTCCTAACTATCATTGTTACACTTCCATTGAAACCAGCCAAGGGAAACTCTTTCCTTGTTATTTCCTCAAGTCGAACTATCATTTCCCTAAACGTGGCTAGACACATCAACTAAGACAAGCTCCCATTATTAACCAATGCCCTTCTAATTTCGTAACTTGCCACATGCACTGTGGTGACTAATAGATTTTCATGTTGAGGGGGAAAATCCTTTTGATTGAAGACTATCAGATAAAGGGGCTCCTATTTCAATTTACATACTAGCTAGGTTCCACCTACATGTTCTTGGGCATGTTGTTTGTGCGAGTTAGAAGTGAGGCCATACATTTTTGGTCCTCCGTGTATAGTGTGTACTATCCTTTCATTTCCCTCATTTTGGATGGCTTGTTCTTCTCTTGAGGTTGGTAAACGAGGCTAGTTTTCACCTCCTCCTTTCCCTAACTTGCTCACCATCACCTATTCCCCTAAATACCTTATGGATAGTAACAACTCTATTTCCCTCTTTAGGTGCCTACAATCACTTGTCTAATGTCTAGTGTCTTTGTGGAAGGCACAATATTTGGAATGGTCACTATTCTCTACTAGCATACGTGGAGACCAATAGACTTGTTCAATGCCTTCATTGGTCTAACAACCTCAGCTAGAAACACTCTATGTGACGGCGTACGGAATGGAGACAATGACGTTCCCTATGGACTTGTGTTTCTTTTCTTTGGTTGCCTTTGTAGGAAAGGCAAGGGAATCTGCCTTCCTCTACCTTGCATTATCCCAAGACCTCTGGTTTTTGGCTTAACACATGATCTTCACTTTCAACCATGTTTCTCCTCTCTCTGTCCAGTCTAGTTCCCATCTCCCTTTCTAGATTCGTAAATTTAAGGGCTTCCTAATAAATAGCCTCCAAGGATCTCGGTGTTGTCTTCATTAATTCTTAGAATAGGATAGAAGGCTTTAGACTCCCTTCCTAAATTATTCAATTGCAATTGAGTATGGGCAATTAGATATTTCTAATTTCTCAGCTTTGAACCGTTGCATAAAACTTTCAACCATTTCTCTAAGGCCTTGAGTGATGGAGAAGAAGTGATGCGATTAATTTTTTATTTGCTTGTTATTGGCATAATTAGTTATGAAAGCCTTGAAAAATTCACCAAAGCTAGAAATGCTTCATGTAGAAAAGTCATTGAACCACTTTTGGGCATTATCTTGCAAGGTGGAAGCGAAGGTCTTACACATCATGGCCTCTCGTTTGTAAGGAGATTAGAAAATTGGGGCCATTGAGGTTTTGTAGTGTAACACTGTGCTACTGGGTCCTTCGTTCCACGATAAGCCAAGCATTGAGGGGCTATGAATTTCTTGGACCAGATCGTGGCCTCTATTTCATCACTAAATGGCAACACCACTAGCTAGTTACATACTTTCTCTAAGTCATGTTGTGTTCTTTGTCCTTGTTGTTTCTTGAGCTATTACACCACTAGTAAGGTGGCCTTTTTGGCTAGTCAGAATTGCTTTCTTCATTAGCTTAGACATGGTTTTCCTCACCCTTCCTTCCTCAGGTCAATTTCTTATAGGCTTACTACAAAATTGTAGGGCTGACATTTCTCGCAACTGTTTATTATCTTGGTGAATTTGGTTCATGGTTAGCTGCAATAAATTAAGTTGTCTCTAGGTGCCTTTGATACAATAGGTTCCTCATACCTGGCTGGTTGTTGGGGACGGGTTATGGGTGTTGAATATTGGGGGTGGCCAGATTGGAAAGAACATTATGAACAGCCTAATGAGGTGGATCATTTTGGAAAACCTGAGGGAGCAAAATGTACGGTGGTGGTGATGAAGGAGCGCTGCTTTGATCAAAAGATTCTCTTCATTGGCTAGAATGCTTGTGTTTAAGCTGAGAATTGTTCTCTCTATTTGGATGTACTAAACCAATATGAAATTATTTGATTGGTCACATTACTACCAACTATTAGGCGGATGACCTACCATGCTTGTTATAATAAAGACTAGAAATTCTTCAGTCTGACAACACATGTGGAATAGTCAAGAAAATCGTGGAACAGATTAGAATTTTGACTATTGGGGTGCAATCTTCCTCTCTTCTCGCTAACTCTTCAATTTTTATAACGTTGTGAGGTTCCAATGTTTCTCTACGAGCAGAAAAGCTTAGGACCCCACCGTAGGCATCAAAATGTTTGAGAGAATCCTAGTGAGAGGATCCAAAAGTCCCTAAGTGGTTCAACTATTCACCTATATATACTAACAAATTTGTCAACATGGCATCAGTTCACTAGTAGCATCTAAAGAAAAGTGGGTGTGCATGGAACCCTGGTACAGTCAAGATAGTGGGAAAACTGTTTGAGATGTCAGGGGGTGTCAAAAAGGAAATTCATACAGGCTACATGTCGGAACAAATTCTAGGGCTAGTGCAAGTTCCTACAGGCTAGTGTGCTGTCTGTTGTTGGCTTCAACGGGCTGGTGTTGGTTACTATGGGCTGGCGTTGGCTTCAAGGGGTTAGCATTGGACTTACTGTCTGGTGTTGGTTGCTATAGACTAGTGTTGGTGTTTGTGGGCTAGTGTAGGTCTCTGCAGGCTGATGCTAAGCCCACGATTAGGTGCTACCTTTTGCGAGCTAACAACGTTGGACCTCCTGGGCTGGGCTTCAATAAGCCTCCTAGATAAGCCCACTCGATATGTGTATAGTGTTATGTTCCTTTGTACCAAACAAATATTTTAATCCCTTTTATTTCCTTTTCAAATAAGTTGTTTGCTCTGGCATGTTTTTTTATTACATTGTTACTTGTAAAACCAATAGTGGTTGTCATGGATATATATGGCTCAATTTTGTTGTGTTTTTGCAATTTTTGTAGGCAAACTAATGCATACACATAATATTTGGATTATATGGCTAATTTTTTTAAATTTTTGTTGAAATTAATGAATATGTTGCTTAGAAAATTGATTTATTTTTTCTTTGTTATTTCACTTTTGAAAAAGTCCTAACCAGGTTACACGACGAAGGCAAAGTGACACAGACACCTAAGGACTTGCCCCACTCGTACAAGCGGAAAGCAATTAACAAGTAACAAGTAATTGTAGATAAATAAATAAGTCAAATAATAGATAAAGAAGTAAAAGTAGTAAATGCTTTCCAATCTCAGTATAGACTATATATGTTGTTACATATACAGTGGACTCATATTGTACTAACTCATACAGTAAAATAAGCAAACAGAATGATATAGTGTGATAAACCAACTTAGGCTCCAATCCTAAGTGAAAACATCACGAGTGCTTAAGGCAACCACTCAGTAGCCAAATTCACTAAATGAAATAAAACAGTTGCTACAGACTCAATAAAGATAAAACGTCTAATACCTCTATTAGTCAGAAAACACTGGTCATAACCGCCTAGGCTGCTATCACCAGCTGTCTCTACAGCTACTTTGATCCACACTGAATTTGGCACACTTCCAAAGCCATACCACCAAGTAGTGTGATGCAAATACCTGTGATCAGATTAGTGTATCACAATATATGTAATTCATCCGAAAGATGATTTTAGGTTAAAACAACTCATATCAACAATACGAAAACACACTTGATGTATGTTGATACGAAAACTCTACCTTGTAATGATCATACAGAAATACACTCGATTTATTGTTATTACGGAAACTCCATTTTATAAAATGTTTTTAACAAACTCCATCACCAACAAGTATCTCAATATTGAAACAACACTCGATGTATTGAGAAGATGAAAACTCTGTTTTATAAAAGAATTTAATAAACTCTACCACCACCTCATATCTCAATACAGAAACTCTCGATGTATTGAGAATACGGAATCTCCTTTTTCAAAAAATTAACTCTTAAAAATCTCTAAGTGAATGATCACATCTGAATCACTAATACGAAACAATATTCAACATATTAGTGATACAAGAAACGTAAAAATATTTTTTTAACAGAAAATATATTTCACCCAAATAAAATATTTCAGATAGGTGTTATAAAATTGACAGAGTTTTTTTTAACTTAAAATCCCTTAACAAAACAAATAAAGTGAATGGGTATTTATAGAAAATTTTCGAAGCACAGAGATCCTCACTGTCCCCTCGTAGCACCTTGGTTGACCACCTCAGAGAGGTATCAAAGAGAGGTCTAACAGTCAAAAAATAAACAAAACAACATCACTGACCCCTCGTTGATCTACCTCGATGAACAGCCAGCAAGACCCTAGCATGAATCCCTGTGAGCTTAAAAGAAAAGATTTTTAAATTTTAGAACGAAAGAGAGAAAGAACCATAAATATCCAGAGTTTAGAAAAACAAAATGAAGAATAAAAACACACTTAATGCATACTACATGCTCCCAACCACCTCATGGTGTGTGTAATATACAAACATACAATAGTGTTAAGATCTACTTGAGTGTGTATGATACTAATCAGAAGCAAAGTAACGCACATAGATGTAGACAAAACACTAAGTAAAATAAACAGACTCCGTGTTTTGCACACAATAATGCCTACAAAGACACAAAGGGACTTACAAGACTTACAATCTCAATCTTTGGCTTTCCGTGGAAAAACACTGCACAACCTATACAAGGTAAGCATCAAGCACAAGAACGAAGTCATTCTCATGAACAAACTCTGACATAGACAAAACACCCCCCAACACACCTACATTCTTAGAGTAGATATCTTGTGGTGCTCCATCCGTCTTTATGAATTAACACATCTTCTTTGATGCTAACACCATCTCCAAGTGAGCTACATGGTCCAAATCTACATTTGTAACCTGCACACACAAAATATACACATACCCATGAGAGTATCATGCATAGTTGTGTGTAGTCAAACCAAATACTATCATGTTACCCCTACACAGGTACACACTAATAGGCTAACCACAAGTAGTCAAGGAAACTCCCCTCGACTTCATGCAAAACTCCCCCTGAAGGCATGCAAGTAAAATAAAAATATGTGATGCAAACTTACACTTGCATCCCACAAAAAGTAAACAACAGATATGATGCAAACCTACACTCACATCCCATAAAAACACGTTGTGCAACATACAAACTTCTCCCCCTTTTTGACACAGAATGTCAAAGGAACACCCCTATATGAGGGAGAGAAGGCGTACGATATGCAATAATCCTATATACTCATGTAACACATGCAGAGAGAAAATAAAACAAAAGTAAAAGAAAAAAAGCAACAAAGTCAAAAACAAAAATGAAACTAAAGAACAACTGCAACTCAAGGAGGGAGTCAAACACCAATAGCCTTTCTCAGAGTTTCAAATCTGAGAGAGTCTAAAGGTTTGGTAAACAACTCAACTAATGTCAATGTGTTTTGTCATTGAATGTTGACCAAGGCTTTTTGAAAAACAGATAGCACTAGTGTTGTCACAGAGAAGTACAAGGTATCTTACCATAATACCATAGTCTTTCAACATCTGTTTCATGCAAAGAAGTTGAGAATAACATAACCCAACTACAATATACGCTGCCTTAGTTGTAGAAAGGGAAACTGAACTCTGTTTCTTACTGTGCTAAGAAATCAAAGAATTATCCAAGTAGAAACAACCACCAGAAGTACTAACTAATTCTATAGTAGTATTCCTTGGATACCAAATACAAAACTCAGATATACCGCTAACATACTTGACAATCCTTTTAACCGTAGCATTATGAGATTCTTTAGGGCAATCTTGAAATGTTGCACACACTCCAACATAGTAGGAGATATCAAGGCAACTAGCAATTAGATAAAGAAGACTACTAATCATACTTCTGTATAACTTTAAGAGGAATCTTCGTGAAGTTTAATAGAGGTACTCATAGGAGTACAAGCATATTTGGCAAACTTCAAGCCAAACTTTTTAACAAGTTGACAGAATGATACCATCTTGAGATTATTTAACTTGAAATCCCAAAAAGACCTTTAATTCACCAATCAGACTTATCTCAAATTCACTTTGCATAGTGAAAGCAAACTCTTGAGCTAAATTGTCTTTTGTAGAGCCAAAGATGATGTCATTAACATAAATCTTCGAAACCAACACATTACCATTGCCATCTGGTACAAACAACGTTTTATCACCACCACCTCTCTAAAAGCCTTTATTAAGAAGAAAAGAAGCAAGTCTTTCATACGAAGCCCAGATTGCTTTAATTCATAAAGGGCCTTCTTAAGTCTCATGACTTGATTTGGAAAGTAAGGGTCTTCAAATCCTTTTGGTTGCTCAACATAAACTTCCTCCATGATTACGCCATTCAGAAAGGCACTCTTAACATCCATTTGGTACAACTTAAATCCAAAGTAACAAGCCAACCCAATCAATAATCTGACAGACTCATGACGAGCAATAGGAGTAAAAGTTTCTTCAAAGTTAATGTCTTCAATTTGAGTATAGCCTTGAGCAACAAGTCTTGATTTATTTATGGAAATAACTCCATTTTCATCTTCTTTATTATTGTACAACCATTTTATGCCAATGACAAGTTTATCTTCAAGTCTAGGAAACTAGATACCACACATCATTTCTTTGAAACTAGAATAATTCTTCTTGCATGGATTTGACCTGGTGTACATCCTACAAGGCTTCTTTTATATTCTTAGGAAGGATGGTAAAAGTATAGCACATATAGTCGAGCAAATCTTGAAATTGTCTTCGAGTTTTGACACCTCCTTCAACATTTTCATTAATGTTATCAGAAGAATGAACACCTTTTGCCCATTTAGGTAAAGTTTCCTTTTCTTCATTAGAAACTTTAGAGGAAGTAGCAGTATCAGAAGAAGGTTTAAAGATTAAGATAGGAGCAAAACAAACAACCGAGGGTAAGTCTTCATTAACCGGAGTAATATCAACTGAACCCCAATTCTCAAATAAATTGCAATCATTAGTTTCAACCATCTAAGTAGAACTCGAATCATTAATCAACACATTGATCGATTCCATAATCACAGAAGTTCTTAGATTAAAGACTCTGAAAGCACGACTATTACTAGAATAGCTTGAAAATGCCGAGATCACTCTTTGCCTCAAACGTGTCCAAATTTTCTCTATCCCTAAGAATGTAACAAGTACTTCCAAACACTCTCAAATGCTTAATGTTGGGTCTCTTATTATTGAGGAATTCATAAAAAGACTGTGTGGTGCCAGGTCTTAAGAAGCAACTGTTTAAAGTATAGCAGGTAGTATTAACAACTTCACCCCAAAAATATCTTATGAGAATTTCACTAGCAAGCATTATTCTTTCAACAACTCCATTTTGTTGAGGAGTCTTTAAAGAAAAAAAAATTCATGCTAAATACAAAGATCATCACAAAAGTCTGAAATTTAGAGTTCTCGAATTCTTTTCCATGGTTAGTTCTTATTCTTAAAATGTTACCAATTGTATCACTGTTCTCATTTTGGAGTTTGATGCATAGAGCTTTAAGTTGATAAAAGCTTGACTTTTCTCTAAGAAGAAGAACCTAAGCATACCTTGAAAAATCATCCATAATTACCAAAATATACTTTTTTACCTCTAATGCTAGCAGTACACATTGGTCCCATTAAATCCATGTAAAGCAACTCAAAGGGTCGAGAAGTAGAAAATTACTGATTTTTCTTATGTTGACTTTTACTTCATTTAACAGTCTCAAATAATGAGAGCTTCTTCAACATTTTGTAGTTAACATTTCATCAAGCTGTTGAGCTCCAAGAGTTAATTTCTAAATAGTACTTCTTAATTCAGAAGTTTTCTTCTTCAAAATAAGATGTGCTTCTGAGAAAGAGTCAACCATCTTCGCTTTATCCAATAAACAAGATGCAAGTTTTTTAACAGAGTTTGATTCAACCTAGAAATTTTTCTTTACAATCTATGTCTCTCTGTCATTCAAAACAGATTCTAGACAGGCTTTCTCATTTTTCAAAATAAAAATTTCTTGCTCCAACAAGCACTGTCTTCAAAATTAATAGAATTGAAGGTCTCTTAGATTCTTCCTGTCGAATAGCATGTTCAAGATCATAATATGAAATAGGCATTTTTCATTATCACGCCACATTAACTAGAGAGACTTGATGTGATTATCCAGTCTGAGTTTTAACAATTCAAGACCTTTCTCACTGTTAAGAGTGTTATATATATATTAATTGTGATTAGCTGTATATTAGGTATATATAACTAATTAGTTTAATTATAGGGATTCTAATTAATAACTTTCCTAAGATAGAATCCTAGCTTTGTGTATATATATGTGTATTATTTTTCAATGGAATGAAGAGAAATAATCCTATTCAATCTTAAATAACATGGTATCAGAGCATTAGGGTTACAAAATTGGATTTTTTTTTAATCCAAATTAGGGTTTGGTTTTCGGTAAACATAAATTAGGTTTTAGTGCATTTTTGGGTTCCAACTTGGACCACCTTTTTCGAGTCAACTTTTACTCTCACCGCCGGCACAGGGAGGAAGCCCAGCCACCGATCAGCAAAACCCCGAAGTTCGGTGACCAGACGAGTCGCGAGTGGTCCCCACACGCCACCGAGAGTTTCTGCAGTATTCCTGGCGTTGACGCGTGACGGCGCGCCTCTGCCTGAAATCTTCTCCGATCATCCTCGTGATGCTTGCCGGTGTTCCCCTGTGTTGTCTGTGGTGGTTCGACACTCATTGGTTCAGGTTTGGGTTCTTCCAATTCGGGTTTTGGCCAATTTTGTGTTCTTGTTCGCTGCCTTGTTGGATTTTGTTTATTCGCTTGTTCGCTGTCTTGTTATTTGTAGGAGTTATGACTGAAAAGAAATCTAGTGTTGTGACGGATATGGTGCCTGTAATGTCTAAAATCACGGACCCTAAGCTCAATGGGTCGAATTATTTGGATTGAAGCAAGACCATTCGACTTTATTTGAGAAGTATTGATAAAGATACTCATTTGACTGACGATCCTCCTAAAGATGATTCAAAGCAGACTTGGCTTCGAGAAGATGCCCGTTTATTTTTGTAGATTCGAAATTCTATTGAGAGCGAGGTAATTGGCTTGATCAATTATTGTGAATTTGTTAAGGAATTGATGGATTATTTGGATTTCTTATATTCTGGTAAAGGAAACCTTTCTCGCATGTATGAGGTATGCAAGGCATTTTACCGTGCAGACAAGCAAGATCAGTCTCTCAAGAGTTATTTTATGGAATTTAAAAAGACTTATGAGGAGCTCAATAGTTTGATGCCTTTTAGTCCTGATGTGAAGGTTCAGCAACGCCAATGGGAGCAAATGGCTGTCATGAGTTTTCTTGTTGGTCTTCCCTCTGACTTTGAGACTGCTAAGTCACAGGTTCTTTCTGGTTTTGAGATCTCCTCTTTACAAGAAGTATTTAGTCGAGTACTTCGTACAGAAGGCACTCCACCTGCTCAATTAAATGGTGCTTTGGTCAGCCGAAATAATAATTATGAGCTTGGAAGGTCAACCTATATGAGTGGAAACAAAGGAGGTGGCTCGCAAGGGTTTGAAACTCGACCACAGGATCCAAGAGGAATTGTGTGTTACTATTGTCGCAAACCAGGACATACAAAACGTGACTGTAGAAAGCTTCAATACAAGAATTAGAAAGGTCACTTGGCCCATATTGCATCCATTTATGATACCTCTGACAAATCGGTTCTTATCTTTGCAGATGAATTTATCAAATTCTCACAGTATCAAGAATCACTAAAGTCTTCATCACCTTCTGTCACTGCTATTGCTGATTCAGGTAAACCAAATGCGTGTCTGCTTTCCTCATCTTCCAAATGGGTTATTGATTCTGGTGCCACAGATCATATGACAGGTAATTCTAGTCTCTTTTCTACTCTTCAATCATACCTTCCACCTCTACTGTTACCTTAGTCGATGGGTCACCATCTCGTGTTCTTGGGTCTGGCACAATCACTCTTACTCCTTTGCTTCCTTTGTCGTCTGTCTTACATTTACCTAACTTATCCTTTAATTTGATTTCTGTAAGTCAGCTTACTCTCAATCTTAACTATTGCATCTCATTCTTTCCTGATCATTGCTTATTTTAGGATCTTATGATGAAGAAGACTATTGGTAAAGGACATAAATTTGAAGGCCCTCTACATTCTTGACACACCAATACTGAAATCTGTTGCTTACTCTGGTGTAACCTCTCCCTTCGAGGCACATTGTAGACTAGGTCATCCATCTCTTCCTTTACTCAATAAGCTTTGTCCTCAGTTTAGTAAGGTGTCTTCATTAGATTGTGAGTCTTGTCAGTTTGCAAAACATCATTGTCTTAGTTCGAGTCCAAGAGTTAATAAACCTGCTAGTGTTCCTTTTGAATTAGTTCATTCTGATGTTTGGGGTCCTTGTCCTATTTTGTCTAAACCTGGATTTAAGTATTTTGTTACTTTTGTGGATGATTATTCTCATGTAACTTGGTTATATTTAATGAAGAGTCGCTCTGAGTTGTTTTCTATTTTTTGTGCATTTTGTGCTGAGATTAAAACGCAATTTAATGTTTCAATTCGTACTTTGCGAAGTGATAATGTTAAAGAATATACATCCGCTTTGTTTCAATGTTATATGGTTCAAAATGGCATGCTTCATGAAACTTCTATTGTTGATACTCCATCTCAAAATGGAGTGGCAGAACGTAAGAACAGACATCTTCTTAAAACTACACGTGCCTTATTATTTCAAATGAATGTTTCTAAACCTTTTTGGGCCAATGCAGTTTCAACAGCATGTTTTCTTATTAATCGCATACCCTCATCTGTTCTTCATGGTGAGATTCCTTACAACATCCTGTTTCCAAATAAGTCACTATTTTTGGTTGACCCTAAGATATTTGGTAGCACTTGTTTTGTTCGGGATGTTTGTCCGCATGTTACTAAATTAGATCCCAAGTCTTTGAAGTGTATCTTCCTTGGTTATTCTCGTCTTTAGAAAGGTTATAGATGTTATTGTCCTAGTCTTAACAAATATCTTGTCTCAATTGATGTTACCTTCATGGAAGACACACCCTATTTTTCGTCTTCTCCGCCTCTTGCACGTCAGGGGGAGGATGATGATTTGTTAGTCTATTCTATCACTTCATTTGAACCTGTCTCGGATCCAGCTCCTATCAAGCCTCCTATTATTCAAGTCTACTCCAGACATAGACCTTCTGATTCATGTCCTGCACCTGCTCCTTCGTCTTCAGATCCAATCATGAGCGACGATCTTCCTATTGCATTAGGCAAAGGTAAACGTCAATGTACTTATCCTATTTCTTCTTTTGTTTCTTATAACTGCTTGTCATCTTCCTCTTGCTCTTTTATTGCCTCTCTTGATTCTATTTCTATCCCTAAAACTGTTCACAAAGCCATATCTCATCCTGGTTGGCATCATGCAATGATAGAGGAAATGAATGCTTTAGATGATAATGGTACTTGGGACTTGGTTGATTTACCTTCGGGGAAACGAGCTATAGGATGCAAATGGGTGTTCACAGTTAAGGTTAATCCGGATGGGTCAGTTGCTCGATTAAAGGCCTGTCTTGTTGCTAAGGGATATGCTCAAACCTATGGAGTGGACTATTCTGACACTTTCTCTCCTGTTGCTAAATTGACCTCTGTTCGATTGTTTATTTCTATGGCAGCTACTCATAATTGGCCTTTACATCAACTAGATATCAAGAACGCTTTTCTTCATGGTGATCTTCAAGATGAGGTGTATATGGAGAAACCTCCTGGTTTTGTTGCTCAGGGGGAGTCTGGGCGAGTTTGTCGTCTCCACAAATCTCTGTATGGCTTGAAACAGAGTCCTCGTGCTTGGTTTGGAAAATTTAGTCAAGCTATAGAAACGTTTGGTATGATGAAAAGCAAGTCTGACCATTCTGTGTTCTACAAACAATCAGAAGCTGGTATCATTCTTTTAGTTGTGTATGTGGATGACATTGTTATTACTGGAAGTGATACTACGAGAATTTCATCTCTTAAGTCTTTCTTGCATACTCAATTTCACACGAAGGATTCGGGAATGCTAAAGTATTTTTTGGGTGTTGAAGTCACAAGGAGTAAAAAAGGTATCTTTCTATATCAAAGAAAATATGTTCTTGACTTATTAACTGAGACAGGAAAATTAGGAACAAAGCCTTGTAGTGCTCCAATGAATCCGAACATCCACCTTACAGGAGATGGGGAACTATTTAAAGATGCTGAGAGATATCGAAGGTTGGTTGGAAAGTTGAATTACCTTACCGTGACTCGTCCAGACATTGCATATTCGGTCAGTGTTGTTAGTCAATTTATGTCATCCCCAACAGTTCACCATTGGGCAGCATTAGAGCAAATTTTGTGTTACTTGAAAGGAGCACCTGGATGTGGTATCTTGTATGCAAATCATGGGCACACTCATATTGAATGTTTTTCAGATGCAGATTGGGCAGTTTCCAAAGTGGATAGAAGATCCACATCAGGCTATTGTATTTTTGTTGGAGGAAATTTGGTCTCATAGAAGAGGAAGAAGCTGAATGTTGTGTCACGATCAAGTGCAGAGTTAGAATATAGGGCTATGGCACAGTTTGCGTGTGAGATAATGTGGATATAGCAGCTCTTGAATGAAGTAGGTCTTAAAACTTCAGTACCAGCAAAATTGTGGTGTGATAACCAAGCTGTTCTTCATATTGCTTCTAATCCTGTGTTTCATGAGCGAACTAAACACATTGAAATTGATTGTCATTTCTTCCGCGAGAAAATTCAGCAAGGTTTGATTTCTACAGGATATGTGAAGACTGGAGAACAACTAGGAGATATCTTCACGAAAGCTTTAAATGGGATTCGGGTTGATTATCTTTGTAACAAGTTGGGCATGATTAATATCTATGGTCCAACTTGAGGGGGAGTGTTAGATATATATTAATTGTGATTAGCTGTATATTAGGTATATATAACTAATTAGTTTAATTATAGGGATCCTAATTAATAACTTTCTTAAGATAGAATCCTAACTTTGTGTATATATATGTGTATTATTTTTCAATGGAATAAAGAGAAATAATTCTATTCAATCTTAAATAACAAAGAGTAATATCTAACAGTTGACTAAACATCTCCATAAGACATTTATCTTTTTCCATAGTATTATGCTCAATATCACACATGATCTTCTTTAATTTGAGATGTTCATAAACCAAATCATCATAGGAATCTTACAAAGAGAAAGCATCATTAGCATCAGCTCAATGAGTGGAAAGAGAGGACTTTTCTTCAGTATGAGAAGCCATCAACACATTATATTCAAAGATGTCAGACCTTTCTGTATCAACTTTAGTAGAGATTAGTTCATCACCATAAATTGTTTCCAAGTAATCCCAAGCTTCTTTAGAACTTTTAAAATTTAACAAATGAACTTCATCACAAGAGGGAACAACTTCAATGATGATATAGCGTCCAAGATGAATCTTGTCACTTAAACCAAAGCTCTTCTTTAGTCCAAAGGTCAAAAGGTTTGGGAACACTAGTTCCATCATCTAAGTTTTGAAAAGGAATCTTCCATCCATTCTCAATCAAAGACCAAACATCATTGTCAAAGGATCTCAAATAAGAACATATCTGAGATCTCTAAAAGGCAAAACTCATGCCCTCAAATAGAGGTGGTCTAGGAAACCAAGCCTCTCATACCAAAAGTCATTTTGGACAAGGAATTCGAACACGTACGAGGGAGAGAAAAAGAAACACTAGAGCGGTTAAGCCCAAAAAGGGTGTAATGGCTCTGATACTAATTGAAAGAGTCCTAACATGGTTACAAGACAAAGGCAAGGTGATACAGACACTTAAGGACTCACTCTACTCGTACAAGCAGCAAAAAGCAATTAACATGTAACAAGTAATTATAGATAAATAAATTAGTTCGATAAAAGATAAAGAAGTAAAACTAATAAATACTTTCCAATCTCAGTATAGACTATATATATTGTCACATATACAGTAGATACTTAGATTGTATAAACTCATGTAGTAAAACAAGCAAATATAATGATATAACTTGGTAAACCAACTTAGGCTCTAATCCTAAGTGGTAACTGTTGGGAGATAGATCAAGTTCAAGAGAGATGATAGAGAGAGGATAGGGAAAGCAATAAATGATGTGATTAATGATGGTGGCTCAATGGCCTTTTATTGAATATTTATAGGTGTTATACTTTTGATGAGGGTACATTTGTAATCTACACATAAAAACATATATGACATGAAATATAATCAGTAATGGGACCGACATGGTCTTTAGTTCAGTAATGCAGATTAGAATTGGACTGAATGGTGTTGCTAAGGTTGCTTGTGACGAGCTTCAAGTTGGTAGGTTGAACTTACTTGATGACCATCAAGTCGCTGTCTGAACATCAAGTCCCCCACTCTTAAAGTTCGGGTTGATATGAACTGTAAGAGTAGTGAAAGTTCTCTCTGATGTGCAAATTATAATACTTGTAAGTGTATGAATCACTCGTAGCAAGTGATAAGCAACTTCGAGGTTGATCTCTCAAGGAATTGTTGTGGCTTTTAAAACGTGTCAATTGTTTCCTAAAAATTATTTGCAAAAGTAAATCTAAACACTCAAACAATGTTTGTTGATGGGACAAATATTAAAATTATAAAATTTCTCACAGGAATTAAATAGACGAGCAAAAAGTTAGCCAAATTGATATGATGAAAAAGCGTGAAAAAATAGCTAGCTAACCAATCGTGGATAGAATATTTTACGAGAGTTTCACAATTAAGCACGAAAAGTTGGATTTATTGACTTTTCCTTATAAACCCTAGAAATTTCCAAATTAATGGAGAATTTCTCTTAATTCATTAATTAACCTCTTTGATCCAGAACGTTAGTTAATCAATTAGCACAAAACCTTAGGAAATCAAATTAGTCACCTAATCAAAGAAAAATTAATGTACTTCAATTAGGTTCTTATTCAAGATTTCTAAATTAAGCAAAGATTATATTTCTAATACTTAATTCTAATTTATTCTCTAATGCTCATAAATTAACATGATCAAGATTTTTTTTTATAAAAGCAAATGGAAGACTGGAATCAATAGGTGCACCAGGGTGCCCCATCAGAATGGAAAGCAATCCTTAGCACCATCTTTATTTTCCAATCACCCGAGTTCAAATAGCGATTACGAGCCATTTGGTTGAGGGATTCTCTTTCATGCTCCACAATGATCCGTTCAACCTCGTCATCTCTTTCGTCAACACCGATATTTTGTAGGGCTCCGGTATTTTGAGGTTTCTAAAATTCTCCTGACAATGCTTCTACCTATCTTCTCAGGTCGAGATTCTCTTTTCTCATTTCCTCTTTCATCTCCAACATCAACTTCTGCATTTCTAAGAATTGTTGAAATAACTGCTCCTGAGGCAGAGGTTCAATTGCTTCCCAGACTTCTACCTCGACAAATCCTTCAGGCACTATTGGATCAATGTGCTCGTCGTAACCATCAGGTCAACTACGATCTATAGCTCTGGTTCCAACCATTTCGTTGAACGGAGTATTATGGGAACCTAATCTGAGCTTAGTATTGGAGGGGATCAAAGCAAATCAACGTATCTGTCTATCTTGTACCCTACAGTGGGCACCAAAATGTTGGGAGATAGATCAAGTTCAAGAGAGATGATAGAGAGAGAATAGGAAAAATAATAAATGATGGTGGCTCAATGGCCTTTTATTGGATATTTATAGGTGTTACACTTTTGATGGGGGTACATTTGTAATCTACACATAAAAACATATATGAGATGAAATATAATCAGTAATTGGACTAACCTGGTCTTTAGTGCAGTCGCACAAGTTAGAATCGGACTGAATGGTGTTGCTGAGGTTGCTTGTGATGAGCTTCTAGTTGGCAAGTTGAACATACTTGACGACCACCAGGTCGGTGTCTGAACAGTAACATCCACGAGTTGCTTAAGGAAACCACTCAACAGCTTAATTCACTAAATGAAATAAAATAATTACTCCAGAATAGATACAGGACAGGGAACACCTGTTCTAACTACCTAGGCTACTATCACTTGTTGTCTCCACAGCTACTTTGATCTACACTGAATCTAGCTCATTTCTATAGCCACACCACCAAGCAATGTGATGCAAATACCTATGATTAGATTAGTGTACGATATGAAATATATGCAATTTACACAAAATATGATTTTAGGATAAAGCACCTCATATCAATAATACGGAAACATACTCGATGTATGTTGATATGGAAACTCCACCTCGTAATGATAATACAAAATACCCTTAATGTATTGTTATTACGGCAACTTCGTTTGATAAAAAGTTTTTAACAAAACTCCACCACTACCTCATATCTCAATACAAAAACAACACTATATGTATTGAGAATACAAAAACTCTGTTTTATAAAAGAACTTAATAAACTTCACTACCACCTCATATCTCAATACATAAACAACACTCGATGTATTGAGAATACGAAATATCATTTTTCAAAAAATTAATTCATAAAAATCTCCAAGTGAATAATTACCTCAGAATCACTAATACAGAATAACACCCAACGTATTATTGATACAGGAAATGTAAAAATATTTTTATTAACAAATAAAATATTTTTCACCCAAATAAAATATTTTAAATAGGAGTTATAAAATTTACAGAGTTTTTTTATTTAAAATCTCTTAACAAAACAATGAAAGTGAATAGGTATTTATAGAAAATTTTTAAAGCACGGAGACCCTTGTTGACCCTTTGTGAGACGTTTGCTGACCACCTCAGCGAGGTATCAACGAGATACCTGCAAAGCCTCAATGATTCTAACGATCAGAAAACAAATAAAACATCACCGACCCCTTGGCGAACACCTTGCTAGACCCCAACGAGCTTGAAAGAAAAGATTTCATAAGTTTAGAAAGAAAGAAAGAACCATTAATACCCAGAGTTTAGAAAAACAAAATTAAGAATAAAAATACACTTAAATATGCATACTACATGCTCCCAACTACCTCGTGATGTGTGTAACAAACAAATGTACAATAGTATTAATATCTATGTGAGTGCTGGCAATACTAATCATAAGCAAAATACTGTACATAGAGGTAGACAAAACATTAAGTAAAATAAATAGATTTTGTGTTTTGCACACGAGAATACTAACAAAGACACAAAGAGACTTACAGGACTTATAACTTTCTTCTTTTTCAATATAACCTTCAAAAGGTATAGATGTTCCGACCTTGCCTCTAGAGGAATTTTCTCTAAAGTAATTGTTTCTTTTTATCTAAGTTTGCAACAATTGCTGTAACAATACTGTGGCAAAGTGCACCAGTAACTAGAATTGCGAAAATTACAAAGGATTCTTCCGAATCTGTAATGTTTATATATTCTATGACTCAATGAAACATATTCCTATGCACACTGAATCTAAGAACAACATTTCATACACAAATTCTCTTAGGTTATGTGAGATAATTATATATTCCTATATTAATTTCTTCACACTATTCTAGCTTCATCCAACTTAAATTAACCTTTCCAGATGCAATTTCAATTTACTATCCTATCAATTGTTGATCAAGCAATCAATAAGAATAAATCAATAAATTAAGCATAGAATAACTAGCACCCTTTGTCAAGCAAAGCACAAGTTTTAAATTAAAGCACAAAGTCTACATACACTTGCACATCCACAATCCTAACTGAATGAAAATTTAGCCAAGCATATTTATGAAATTAAACATTAAATCATTCATATTCAACATCAGATCTATAGAGTTATAGAAATTTGAAAAAAAATAAAAGAAGAATAGAAGAAGGAATAAATTAATAAAACCCCCTTTTATTGAATCTCAATCAATTGGATTCCAAATCCCTAAATCTCTCTTGCTTTCTTCAATGATTATTCTTACAAATCAAGCCTTCAATTGGTCTCTTTCCAGATCCCCCTTGATGCTCTGTTCTAAATAAATCAGCCCAGATCTGCTTGTTCTTCTTCTCCTCTAGTCCATGAGCTACTGCCCAGAATTCTGCTGTTATTTTTCTTACTGCCGCCAGTCTGCTTTATAAAAATCAGCCCCCTTTTAATACTAAATCCTAAGTTTAATTGGAGATAATTTCTTTTTGTGTTGACTTCCAAAATTATCCCTAAAAAGGTGAGTTAATGAGTGTCCAATATTGTCCTTTATTTTGAAAGTCAAAATCAGCTTTTAATTTTTAAAAACAGATCAGATTTGTTTTTTTCCACGCTGTTTTCCTGGTGTGATTTTGCTGCAACAATGCTATTGTAAAGCTGGATTCTTGCATTTTTTTGTTGTTTTCTTTATCTCCTGCAAAGGGCAATGAAAATCTAATGAGTGCACATCAAAATATAATTCTTTTTAACAGATTTCATGATTATTTTGGATTTATTATCAAAGAATTTACTTAAATCACAAAGTCCACAAATATTGTATAAATGATTATAATGTGCAAACATTCTCAAATGAACAAGCAAGTATTTATGAATAAGAGCTAAAAATACTCTAATAAATTAGAGTTATCAACTCCCCCAAACTTAGCATCTTGCTCAAGCAATAAATTTTATGGCAATTGGCAAGTGGCAAGTGAAAACAAGAATTTCAACCCAAGCAAAAAACATAGTTGTCAATTAATAAATAAACCAAACTTGTTTCAAATTTAGAAAGAAGTAATCTCAAATTCATGATCCAAATTGATTTTTCTTAAATGTTAGTTTCAATATCTCAAACTCATTCCAAAATAACCCTATGTATGTGTGTGATGTCTCATAATTCTTCGTTTGATACTTCCCCCAAACTTAGGTAATTTATGTTCTTTAAGCTTAAATTCATGCCTCCATATGTTGGTCATTTGAATCCCTCTCCACTAATGTAGATATTTACTAATCAAAGATCAAAAGGTCTTAATAAAGCTTGAAATGTAAGGCTTGGGTTAGGGTGAGATGAAAGTTATATTTAGGTTTCATATTCCACAAGCACAAATACTATTCAAGATCTCTTTTAGACCATTCTTTTGTTTTTTTTTTTATATGAGTTGGCACCTTCAACTTTTCTTCAATTCCCTTTTTTTTTTTATCTCTCCTTTTCTTTTTTGCTGCAGCAATGCTGTTTCCAGAATTTTTTTTTTTCATAATATGCAGAGCCAATCTCAATACAATCAAGCAAGAGTGGTTTTCAACATAATAACAACCATTTTCAACAACATAATTTTCTTTCTCCCAAGAGGCACCACCCCTTCTAACAACAATTCATAAAAATAGTAGTGCACTTGTGAGGTGAAAATTAAAGGATATGCAAATAAAGAAGGGTTAAGCTGTGATGTGGGTGTTAACAACAAAATATTTTGGTCACTCATGGCTCAAATTAAGTGTACAAAGGGAACATATTCTTAATCAAGGTTAGCATGAAAAGCACAATCGAATCCAAAGAAGGCCTTAATCATTTCCTTGATTAACAAATTTTCTAAGATTTTGCTTTGAGAAATTCTCCAAACCAATTCTAGAAGCTTAAACTCTCCTATAAACTATCCTTATTCAAAGTTTATATCAAACAAACAAACAAGTTGACAGTGCATATGAGTTGTGGGTGTATATCATAAAATAAGTTTTCAACATTTTTCAACTAACACTTAATCAAATCAATTCTTCTCATAAAGCAAGATATCTCTTCTAACAAATTGACAAGTTAGTTTCTTTTTAGGACCAAGATAACAACATGAATTTAAGGACAGCTTAGGACCAAGCAATTCATAATAAAAACACAGCAGATTGCACATCATAATATCAAAATTCAGCATAGTGACCAAATAAATTTCATCAATTTCACAATTCAACATAGTAAACAAACAGTTTCCTCCCCCAAACTCAAGATAAACACTATCCTCAGTGCTCATAACTAAACAGATCAGACAGCAGGCAAAAGGGCAGAAATAAAAAAAATTTGACAAAGTAAAGAGACTGCCCTGTTATTGCTGCGTAGCTCCCTTCTTCTAACAGACAATTTGCATAATCCCCAAATGGATAGAAATTACCCAGTCACGGTGGAAGTGAAATTTGCACCAGTTGTTGTTGTGCATGGCAAATAAATTACCCAGATGGGTGTTTGCAGCACCGAACAGAGGAGAGTGAGTGCTGGGGTACTCGAGTTGGGTGGGCGTGGGCGGCGCCGATCTGAGATGCTGAAAGAAGAATATAACAGAACTTTGTTGTAGCGTTGCTGTGCAAAATTTTCCAGTTTTTGTATTATGCTAATTTTTTGTTCTGTTGTACTTCTCCTCTGCTCTCTTCTTTTGTAATGACCTGAAAATGCAACAATATAACTTCTAAGCAAAAGAACTCACACAATTAAATTAAATTAAAAATCATAAACTAAAAATTGAGAAAAAACTAAGAAAAAAATGAAGAAACATGGGTTGACTCCCATGAGCGCTTGTGTTAGAGTCGACAGCCCGACTGTGCCCTTAATCATGCTTCGGCGGGTGGGATAGAGGACTGCTCCCTGTCAATACTTCCTCCCCAATAATGTTTGATGCATTGGCCATTAACTTGAAAATTTCTCTTGGACCAACATTCCCAATATTTGTGGGTTAGACCAATAGTTTTCTTTAAGATCTTCCTAATTTCTTGATAGGAATGACAATGTTGTAAAATATTCACCATCTCATCTTCGGGAATGCACCTTCTAATCTTTTGGTCTGTATATTGCTTGAACAAGAATGACCTATCCCAATAGTGGAACTTCATATTGTGGAAAAATTTCTTCCTTTGATGAAAATTTGAATCTGATGGTATATCAATTGAAGCCTTAGGAAGATTGAAATCATGAGATGACAAGTCTAGGAATTGAAGTTTATTTTCTGTTTTGTATGTTTTAAAACCTGCTTCTAACCAAGGTAATTTCTCCTCATCTTCCTCTTCACATTCAGAATTATATTGCGATAAAATTTGTAGAATATCATTGTAGCTACATTTTTCAGGTTCTTTAGATACCACAAAATCCACAACAGAAATGGATGAGCACTCTTCAACATTATTGGGAGATTCCATGGTTTTAAACAATTGAAAGTGACTTGTTCATCTTGAACTCTCATAGTTAATTCTCCTTTTTGAACGTTAATCAAAGTTCGGCCTGTAGTTAATAATGGTCTTCCCAAAATAATAGGCACTTCTCTGTCTTCTTCATAGTTAAGTACAATAAAATCCACTGGGAAGATGAATTTGTCCACTTTCACCAAGACATCTTCAATTTTTCCTTCAGGATGAGCAATGGATCGATCTGCTAATTGTAAAGAGACTGTAGTAGGCCATGCTTCACCAATCCCCAACTTCTTAAAAATTGACAAAGGCATCAAATTGATACTTGCTCCCAAATCACATAAAGCCTTGCCAAAATATTGATTACCTATAGAACATGAAATTGTGAAACTCTCAAGATCCTTGAGCTTAGGAGGAAGTTTGTTCTGTAACATAGCATTACTTTCACTTGTTAAGGCAACTGTCTCAAATTCGCCAAATCGTCTCTTTTTAGTCAGGATGTCTTTCATGAATTTGCCATAATTTGGCATTTGTTCCAAGGCTTCCACCAATGGAATGTTGATATGAAGTTGCTTAAGAACATCCAAAAATTTCCTGAATTGAAGGTCTTGCTGCTGTTTCTGAAATCTTTGAGGAAATGGAGGAGGTGGTTTGTGCTGCTGGGAACTTTGCTGTAGCAATGTTGTAGCATTCTAGGTACCAGGATTTTCTGCATTTTTCAAAACTGTCTCAGCTTTGTCCAACTCTTTTTCCTCCTTATCTTGGGTTGAAATGCTCCCCTTTTGACTTATTTTCTACCCACTTGGTCCCTCTAATTCTTTTCCACTCCTTAGAGTAATGGCTTTGCAAAATTCCTTTCTTTCTCTCAATGAAGTTTCGGTATCACTTGGAAGTGCACCTTGTGGACGGTTCCTAAGTTCATTAGCTAGCTGTCCCACTTGATTTTCTAGATTCCTCATTGAAGCAATTTGACTTTAAAGGATTGCATCATTCTTAGCCATGTATTCTTTGAGTAAAGATTCTAACGAGCTAGATGGTTCATTCGTTTGATTTCTTTGTGGCTGTTGCTGAAATCCTGGTGGGAATGTCGGTCGGTTAGGCATGGTATGGTTAGCTTGACCACCGCCTTGATTGTTCCAAGAGAAATTTGGGTGTTGCCTCCACCCTGGGTTATATGTGTTGGAGTACGGATTGTGGTTCCTGTTGACATCACTCACAAAACAAACTGATTCATGATTTGAAGGGCAATTATCAAACACATGAGATCCTGAACAGTAGACACATGAAATTCTTGAATCTTGGATTGAATTCACATTTGCTATCACATGTTGATTCTTCAAGAGATTAACCAAGGATGAAACCTGAGCTGTAAGAGCGTAACATCATTAACCTCATGCACACCGGCCACTCTTTTTGTTGCTGCTACTCTGTCCATTGGCCATTGGTAATTATTGCTAGCCATCCTCTCAACTAGATCATAGGCTTCATTGTAAGACTTGGCTAAAAGATCTCCATTAGCAGATGCATCAACAATAGTTCTCGTTTGAGCATTGAGACCATTGTAGAAAGTCTCCTTTTGGATCCAATGAGGTATACCATGGTGAGGACCTTTCCTTAACAATTCTTTAAACCTTTCCCAAGCTTCATATAGAGATTCTCCATCTAATTGTTGATAGGAGGTGATGTCATTCCTCAATTTAGCATTCTTTGTTGGTGGGAAGTACTTCATCAAGAATTTCTCAGCTAAGTCATTCCAAGTTGCAATAGAGTCAGGTGGCAGGGAGTTAAGCCATGCTCTAGCACGATCTCTTAAGGAATAAGGAAATAATTTGAGCCTAAATGCTTCCTCAGTTACCCCTGTCCATTTAAATGAGTCACTTGCTTCAATAAATAACCTGAGATGCAGATGAGGATCTTCTGTAGGTAACCCACTGAATTGCCCAATTGTTTGTAGCATCTAAAACATCACCGATTTTAACTCAAAGTGAGTTGCTTGAATATTTGGTCTTGTGATGCTTGGATTCAACCCTTCTAGCATAGGCAATGAATATTCATTCGAAGCTCTGTCCCTATCATCCATTGGAGGTATCGGATTGATTGCGTTATTTACATTTAGCCCATTACCGTTGCTTTCGTCCCTTGCTTGTGCCATTCCTTCAATCTGAGCGAAACCTTGTTGTTCTCTCCTTCTTAGTCTGAAAGTACGCTCAATCTCAGGATCTAAGGGTAAGATCTCCTCTTCTCGAAATCTGCTCATACAAAAGACACAAGGGAGATATTAGATAAACAAAAATTAAATAAAAACAAAAGTCGATTTCTACGAATAATTTCTAACGTTGCCAATCCCCGGCAACGGTGCCAAAAACTTGTTGCTCACAATGGTGTATAAGAATTTACGCAAGTGCACGTGTCGCAAACAAGTAATATAATGATAAGAAAGATCATTCCCACGGAGATTGAAATACTAGTAAATATCGTAAAAATTAACTATTAAAATCAATATTTGATGTTTTTATTTATTAAAATAAAATAAATAATACGAGAGGACAAGAGTAAAAATACTGAAACAAAGTTCAACGAGAAGGATATCAAGAATCGTAAGTAGATAAATCAGTTAGGATTGCGAATGTGACAAGTGATGTAGACAAACTGCGTTGCTACAGCGTTGCTGTAGCAAAGTGCACCAGTAACTAGAATTGCAAAAATTACAAAGGATTCTTCCGAATCTGCAATGTTTATATATTCTATGACTCAATGAAACATATTCCTATGCACAACTGAATCTAAGAACAACGTTTCATGCACAAATTCTCTTAGGTTATGTGAGATAATTATATATTCCTATATTAATTTCTTCACACTATTCTAGCTTCATCCAACTTAAATTAACCTTTTCAGATGCAATTTCAATTTACTATCCTATCAATTGTTGATCAACCAATCAATAAGAATAAATGAATAAATTAAGCATAGAATAACTAGCACCTTTTGTCAAGCAAAGCACAAGTTTTAAAGATTAAAGCACAAAGTCTACATACACTTGCACATCCACAACCCTAACTGAATGAAAATTTAGCCAAGCATATTTATGAAATTAAACATCAAATCATTCATATTCAATATCAGATCTATAGAGTTATAGAAATTTGAAAAAAATAAAAGAAGAATAGAAGAAGGAATAAATTAATAAAACCCCCTTTTATTGAATCTCAATCAATTGGATTCTAAATCCCTAAATCTCTCTTGCTTTCTTCAATGATTATTCTTGCAAATCAAGCCTTCAATTGGTCTCTTTCCAGATCCCCCTTGATGCTCTGTTCTGCCTCTTCTTCTTTGCTGCGAAATTCTGTTGTTTCTGGTGTGATGAATCTGTCTCTGTTCTCTATCCAGATCTACTGCATTCTTATTCTCCTCTGCTGTCGAATCTGTCTAAATAAATCAGCCCAGATCTACTTGTTCTTCTTCTCCTCTAGTCCATGAGCTGCTGCCCAGAATTCTGCTGTATATTTTTCTTGCTGCTGCCAGTTTGCTTTATAAAAATCAGCCCCCTTTTAATACTAAACCCTAGGTTTAATTGGAGATAATTTCTTTTTGTGTTGACTTCCAAAATTATCCCTAAAAAGGTGAGTTAATGAGTGTCCAATATTGTCCTTTATTTTGAAAGTCAAAATCAGCTTTTAATTTTTAAAAACAGATCAGATTTGTTTTTTTCCACGCTGTTTTCTTGGTGTGATTTTGCTGCAGCAATGTTATAGCAAAGGTGGATTCTTGCATTTTTTTTGTTGTTTTCTTTATCTCCTGCAAAGGGCAATAAAAATCTAATGAGTTCACATTAAAATATAATTCTTTTTAACAGATTTCATGATTATTTTGGATTTATTATCAAAGAATTTACTTAAATCACAAAGTCCATAAATATTGTATAAATGATTATAATGTGCAAACATTCTCAAATGAATAAGCAAGTATTTATGAATAAGAGCTAAAAATACTCTAATAAATTAGAGTTATCAATGATTATTGCTTCTTCATGTTGTTGGCTAAATATTTCATTTTCAGCATGACAACATAACAAACCAAAAGTTCACAAAGTAGAGGCCCAATACAAAAAAAAAAGGTTTTGATTACCAGAGGAAGATGAGAAACTACTTGAGTCTCTATTAGAGCTACACAATGAAGGGTCATTTAGAGTTGATGAAAGTTTTAAACCTAAATACTTAAAAGCTATTAAGGGATCGCTTGTTGCAAAGCTATCATGATGTCAAATGAGAGCTAAGCCCTATATTGGGTCTCACTTAACAATGTTGTATAGTCAATTTACTAGCATGCATCACATGCTAATAGGTTCAAATTGCAATGGTTTTGGTTGGGATCTAGTGAAGATAAGTATGGCTGTTGAGAAACCTGTATGGGATGCTTATATAAAGGTAAATCATTTCTTTATTTTGGAATTAGTTCACCATATTTTGTTTTTGTTACTATTTATTTTGAAATTATAACGACATGTTATTCACTCTCTTGTAATTGATTTTGAGAGTTCTAACTCACAGCTTAATTACATGCAATTATTGAATTCATTATCTCACTTGCCTAGTTAAATTCACTTATGAATATACATTGATTGAAATATCATTGAGTTAAATGTGTTTGCAATCTATATTGAAAGTCACCACGCAAGCGGAATCAACGAGTGTCAGGTGTCAAAGCATCCCAGTCAGCTAGACACATGTCAAAATGACGTTCATTTTGAAATCGCTGAACGGTCCACTTGTCATGCCACTCTAGCGAATCACAGAGCGTCGAGTGGTGCCAACTCAATAGATCGGTCTGCGTTAGCAACCCGCAATGTGCCACATGTCGCGCGCACAGCTTCTGTGTTTCTCCATGCCACATGTCATCCTCTGGTTCGTCCCGTCTATTTTTAGTGCCAAATGTCATCGTCCTATTAGCAGCGCTTGTTTTATCTCAATTTTCATCTCAGCCCTTGTTTTTTAGATGATCTAATGGCCAAAAATTGATCGGAGTATTTTAAACATATTTATCTCCTTTACACGAAATTTTAGCAACCCATTCACCACTTTTCACCCTCTTCCACCTCCATATCCATCCTCCATCCATTCCATCACTCCATTAACTATTTTTATCCACCAAAATACTTTTTTTAATCTTTTGTTTTAGATTTTTCTATACATTTCATGGAGATTTTAGAGAGAGAAAGAGCAAAAATGGAGCAAAATGAGCACTTAGAGCATAGGATTTGACCAACTCTTTTAGGTTTCTTCTTTTCCTTTTTCTCTTTTTGTTTCTTTTGTATTTTTAATGTTAATTTCTCTAAGATTTTATGCATAAATATTTATGGAGAAGTTTCTAGTTTTAGGAATTCAATGGAACCTATTTTATGAACTTAATTTATGCTATTAATTTAATATTTTGTGAGTTTTTGGTTTATCTAATTTAATGTGCTTAATGCTCCTATTTAAATTGGCCATTTAATAAGATGATTTGTTAATTTTATACGCAATTGAAAGATTGGCATGAAATTGTGAACATGCATTAAATTGGCACATGTGTAATGAGGAAGAAATTCTCATTATTATATGTGTAATTACTTTTAAACTCTAGGTACTTAATGACTCGTGTATGCTTAGATGGCCATAGACATGTGGGCTAAGTTTATATGGATTAGGATTAATATGACCTTAAACATGTGGATGATAATTACTTGAATAGAGTTTGATTAATATTCCATGCATTTTACTTTACTATTAATGAGACATAAAAAACCTTGGAAGTAGAACGGGGGAAGTTAAATTCCTAGACTTTTCTTCCTTGTGTAGTGAATCAATTTTTTTTTAATTAGTTTAGTTTTGTTATTTTAATTTGCCACTTATTTTCAGTAGTTCAAATAGAAAGGAAAAGTATATATTTCGGTACTTAGTCCTAGTACACGCGTTAATGAGTTCCTCATGGGTACGACAACACCAGTTCTTAAAATACTAATCACTTGTACACGACTCGTGCACTTGCAGATTTCATGACAAGTTTTTAACGACGTTGCTGGGGAACTTGATAGTGTAGTAGGATTAGTATTAATACAAGGCTTTCTTCTCTAATTAAGACTTTTTTTTATCAAATTAAAAATAAAAATAAAAACTAAAAATTTTAAAAAATTAAAAAAATATTTATTTTTGTTATATTATTTAGTTTATTTTGTTTTTATTGTCTTATTATTATTATTATTATTTGTTGGCTTTTAAGTTAATTTTTCTTGTTTATTTTTATTATCATTATTTAGTTAGGTTTTTCTATAATTTCTTTTGTTTTTTCGTATTTTATATTTTTCTTGAGTTTTGTTTATTAAGTAATGGACCCATTTGAATATGAAAGTTTCAAGGATGCAAGATGACATTTGAGGAGGCTACCAACCACATAGCTCGTATTGAACGGAGTATTACCTTAAGAAATCTCACTATAAAAGAACATTGCCATCTTTTGTTGTTGAGGTCTTTCATATAGACTAGTGCCACACAAAATCCATTGCATAGCTATGAATGGAGTGAAGGAGGACACACCTACCATAAATTTTACACCGATTCGGAGCCATCACACTCCTACCACTAATATCCAGATTTGGGGAGTCAACCTAGTTACTCTTAGAGCTATAATCAAGAGGGTGATTATTCTACTTGGTATTCGTATTCCATGAACACTTTTGTGCAACCACCACCACCACCACCACAAGAAAAGAAGCCTTCCATGAAGGAGTTAATCAAGAACTATATAGCAGAGCATGGCTATGAGATTTTTGTTAGAAATGATGAAGAAGTGATGTGTGGGAATCAATAATTTAAAGAGGACTTCGATCTCGAAGTGGAAGAAAATCCAAAGGATGACATAGAGAATCATGAAGTAGCTCAAGAGAAGCAAAATAAGACTCCTAAGGAAGAGGAGATACAACTCCAAGCCACCAGGGTACTAAACTTCAATATAGAAGAAAGGGAGGTCACCATGAGGAGTTTAGGTGGGTTAATGACCTTCAAGGTCATAAGAACCATGGTTCTCCCCATTGATACCTGTTTGAGCTATGAATTAAATTTTGAAAATGAGCTTGAGGAGTGTAAGTTCAAAATGGAAGTTCCAACTGACCCATTTGATTTGAATTTCAAGCAAGACATTAGTGTCAGAGACTTCCATTTCTTCAAGATGGGTCTAGGTGCCTCGAAAAAGAGTAAGAGGGCATGGGACCCTAAGAATAACATTGATGACCTTGGCCCAATCAACATGAAAACTGTTAAACGGTTATTCATGGAATATTTTTTTATACCATCCACCTTGATATGTTCAAGGAATGTCTAATCAGGGACCTAAAACGTGACGCTTCTTGGGAAGTAACCCAAGTTTTAAAGTACTAATGAATAATTTTTTTTGAATTTTGTAGGATAATAATGAAAAGCCTTGGAGCATGGAGGTGACACAAATCAAAATGTTAAAGCTTCAAGTTTTGAGGGAGTTTTCTCATCCTTTATTTGATTTTGTTTTCTTTATTGTATATTGGAGACAATATGCATGTTAAGTTTGGGGGTGTGAAACTTTTGTTTCTTTGGTGACTAGTTATGACTATGGTTATATTGGTGAATTGTTTGTAAAATGAATTTAATAGGAACCCAATGATGATTTGTAGTTGACATGCATTAGACTTGGATTAAAATGTGGTAGTTATGAACATGTGTATTCATTGAGGTATGTATGGCTAATTTTTTTTTTATTTGAAATGCTTCATTCTATATGCACATGTCATAACTTTGTGAATTTGTATGCTTATTTTGAAAAGTTTGTGTGAATTTCATGCATTGATGATTTATGTGTCTATAACAAATTTCATGCATTGATAATTTATGTATCTATAACAAACTTTAGAATCCACTTTGGTGTCTTTTGAGGTGAAATCATATGTGCTACTTAGGTTGAGAAATGATTTAGGCCTTCTTTGGACAGTTTGAATTTTTCAAGCCATCATGATTATTTATGTCCTTACTTACCCCTTTTGAAGTTTTATGTTAACTTTTCATTTTATTTTACCTATATTATTAGCCTAGCACAAATGATAAATTTCACTTACCTATGACACATTTACTTAAATATGTATTGTGTTATCTATTGTTGAGCTTGTATGTTTTGGGAATGTGTGATTTACCTTGTTGGGCAATAAAAAAAATAAAAAAAGAAGAAGAAGAAGAAAGAAAATAATAATAATAATAATAATAATAAATGATTGAAATTGGAGTGTAGTTCTCACAAAAAAAAAAGACTTAAGTTTGAGGGTACTACTTGTGGTTGTGAGCTTATTAGTTTATTATATTTATTTGGTTTGCTAAGAATGTATTTGAGCCTAAATATTTGCTATCTCACCTACCCATATATTAACCTATCATTACAAGCTTTGAAAGACCTATTGATTTCAATCTAAGCTTGTATTTACGTTAGTTGAGAGAGAGACTAAATGGGGACTTATGATGTTTGGTACTATTGTAAACTACTCTTATAATTGCATGGTTCACATGAGCTTATTTTGATGGTATATAATGTAAACTAGTTTCGCATAACACACACGCACATGCAGATGTCATTAAAAAAAACTGGTCATACCCTTAAATGAATGCATTATGGATTGATAACCATATGGATATATAAATTGAGTGTATTAGTTGATTTTTGAGGGTCCTCTAATTTATTGAACATGCTTGAAACTAATAGCACTTATAATTATGAATTTGTTATTTATACTATGTTTAGATGTTAATTTTGAGTTGTTTATTTTATGTTTATGTTTTGCTTAGGACAAGCAAAATATTAAGTTTGGAGGTGTGATAACTCTATGAAAATAAAGTTATTATATCATTTTCATACTTAATTTTAACTTCTCTAATTAAATAAATAATGTTTTTGGGGTTAAAATATTAAAATAAGATAAGTTTTGGGTCAAATGGTAAAAATGGATGAAAATATAATTTTTGAAAGTTTTTAGGAATTTTTTATTAATTTTTTAATACAGGTGGAGGCATATAGTAGTATCCAGGATGCCCTTAGAAATATCCAGATACACGTGGAAGCCAATTAGTGGCCACGCAAGCAAAATCAACGAGCGTCTGGTGTCCAAGCGTCCCAATCAATCACACCCGTGTCAGAACGGCGTTCATTTCAGAAATCATCGAACGGTCCACGTGTCAAGCCATGCCAGCAAATCATGAAGCATCGTATGGCACCAACTCAGCAGACCGGTCAGCGATAGCCTCCCGCAGTGTGCCACGTGTCACGCACGCACAACTCTTATGTTTCTTCGTGCCACGTGTCACGCTTCGATTTGTCCCACCTGTTTTAAGTGCCAAATGTCATCGTCCTATTGGCCAGCATTTGTTTTTATCTCAATTTTTATCTCAGCCCTTGTTTTTTAGATGATCCAATGGCTAGAAATTGATCTAAGCATTTTAAACCTATTTATCTCCTTTGCACAAAATTTCAGCAACCCATTCACTACTTTTCACTCTCTTCGACCTTCAAACACCTCCATATCCATCTGCCATCCATTCCATCACTCCATTTTTATCCACCAAAATACTCTTTTTAATTTATTTTTTTAGATTTCTCTACACATTTTATGGAGATTTTAGAAAGAAAAAGAGCAAAAGGAGCACTTAGAGCATAGGATTTGATTAACTCTTTTGGGTTTCTTCTTTTCCTTTTAATCTTTTTGTTTCTTTTGTATTTTTAATGTTAATTTCTCTAAGATTTTATGCATAAATATTTATGGAGAAGTTTCTAGCTCTAGGGATTCAATAGAACTCATTTTATGAACATGATTTTTGCTATTAATTTAATATTTTGTGAGTGTTTGGTTTATCTAATTTAATGTGCTTAATGCTCCTATTTAAATTGGTCATTTAATAAGATGATTTGTTAATTTTATACGCAATTGAAAGATTGATATGAAATTGTGAACATGCATTAAATTGGCACATGTGTAATGAGGAAGAAATTCTCATTATTATGTGTGTAATCACTTTTAAACTCTAGGTACTTAATGACTCATGTATACTTAGAAGGCCATAGACATGTGGGCTAAGTTTATATGGATTAGGATTAACATGACCATAGACATGTGGGTGATAATTACTTGAATAAAGTTTGATTAATAATTCATGCATTTTACTTTACTATTATTGAGACATAGAAAACCTTGGAAGTAGAATGGGGGAAGTTAAATTCCTAAAATTTTCTTCCTTGTGTAGTGAATCTATTTTTTTTTTTAATTAGTTTAGTTTTGCTATTTTAATTTGCCACTTATTTTCAGTAGTTCAAATAGAAAAGGAAAGTATATATTTTGGTACGTAGTCCTAGTACACGAGTTAATAAGTTCCTCATGGGTACGACAACACTCGTTCTTAAAATACTTATAACTTGTACACGACCCATACAATTGCAAATTTTGTGCCAAAAATAAAAATAAAATTTTAATTTTACATGAAAGAGAAAGGCAAGGCATATAATTTTATAAATGAAAATTCAAATAGATCAACTAAGTGTCTAGTATGGTTTAAACCCATAACCTTTCAATGCATAAATTTTTTATTTAATTTTACTATTTATATACTATACGATACAATCTAATTTTATATTTAAACACATGACTGTGTAAAAACTATACAGTCAGATTTAGTACAATGTAATAAGCATGCCATTAATGGAAGACTGTACAAAGGCAGGCAAGGATGAAAGCAATCTCCCGATAGGTTTACTAACGACTGAATACTTAAAACTATAGAGATATAATAAAATAGTAAAAGCTTTTCAATCACTCAGTAAATATCATATGTTGGCACATACTTGAATATATCACTGATTATACTAACATAGACAGTAGGGTAATTAAACACAATAATGTAACGTGGTAAACTCACTTAGGCTCCAATCCTAAGGGGTAACATCTACTAGTTGGTTAAGGCAATCACTCAGTAGAAAATAATTCACCATAAATAAATAGTTATACAAACTTGATAAAGATAAAAGCCTATACTTTAATCAGTCGAGACTGCCTGTCCTAACTGTCTATATTACTCTTGCCAACTGTCAGCACAATTACTGTGATCTGCACAAGATCTATCTCTCCTACAAAATCCTACCACCATGTAGTGTGGTCCAAGTACCTATAGTTAGTAAAGTGAACCTATTCTTTGAACACCCGCCTAAATATGATTTTACAAAATCACTTCAATCAAAAATAAGAAAAAACATATTACTTATTGTTGACAAGAAAATACTTTTTATCAAAGATTATGTTTTCATAAAACACCTAGTATAACAATATCGAATGACACTCAACATATTATTGATACGAAATCATGAATTATCAAAATTAGATTTATTAAATCTTAGCACTATGAATCACTAATACAAAAAAAAAAAAAAAAAACACTCAACGTATTAAAGATCGAGGATTTCTATAATGGTTTTCAATATGCAAATATGAGTTTTCAAAATGCAAGAATTTTTTCACGATTTTCTTAATAAAAATCATATTTAAACTTGTTGAACGCTCATTAGCTTCTCTCCAAGCACTTTGGCGAGTTCTCGCTGACCACCTCAACAAGGACCAACGGCTCCAACATCCTTGCTGACCCATCGCTAAGCACCTTGGCGAAACTTTGACTAGGGTCTTAGCGAGGACCTCGATGAGCTCTAAAAAGTTTGCATTTTAAAAAATAAATGCAAGTAAAAGCTTAGTTAAGTATACAAACTATATGCTCCCAACCCCACGTGATATGTGTAATATACAAACATACAATGTTCAGAACTATATGAGTGTGTATAATACTAAAGTGCGACTAAAGTACCTTACATAGAGGAAGATAGAAACACTAAGTAAAATAAATATAACTCTGTGTTTTGCACACGAAAACGCCAACAAAGAAACAAAAGACTTACAAGACTTACAATTTCCACATTTGGCTTTCCATGGCAAAATACTGCACAACCTATGTAGAATACGCATCAAACACAATATATTCATGCAATATTACCTAAAGAAGTTTATTCTCATGAACAAACTTTGGCAGAACCCAGACACTCCCAACACACCTACTCCAAGTGCATCCATCTTATTGTGCTTCATTCATCTTCTTAAATCAACACATTCACTTGATGCAAATTTCACACTGCAACTTTGAACACTAATTCTACTTGAGCTTCAAGGTCTATAGTTATATATGTATCCTACATACAAGAAAAAAAAAAAACACATAGCCACAAACATATCATGTAGACCTACGTGTTATCTTACCAAATACTTGTGTTATCCCTACAGAGAAACACACCAATGTGCTAAGCACAAATAAACAAATACTCCCCCTAACTTCATATAACACAGCCCCTAAAAGTATGCATGTTAGAAAACAAGGTACAATGCAACCTACATCATATCCCAAAGTAGTACAAAAATTAACACATTGTGAAACACAAACTTCTCCCTGTTTTGACATAGAAAGTTAAAGAAACGCCCCTATATGAGGGAGAGAAGGCATACAATATGCAAAAATTTTATACACTCATGCAACACATGCAGAGAAAATTAAAGCATAAACTATAATCAATTAAACATGCAGAAATAACTAAAGAGACAATCAAAAGAAACAAAGGCAACAAACTTTTATTTCAACAATAGCTTGAGTACAAAAAGTTTGAAAAAATGAAACATAAAATACAAGAAACTAATAACTATACGAAAGTATAATTATTTAGCCACTTTTAAGCTAGCTATTTGTCTTATTTTGAGTTTAATATCATAAAAATGGCTTAATTTATATTTAATTGTGTCAATGTAGGTGAAACGGTAGCAAAAAAAGAAAACTGAGTCAAATGACACAAGTTGTGCAATTAATACACAACTGCTCCAGAAATGCTATATAAAAAATTGGGGTCATAACGAAATTTTTTTTGAACCATAGCGCTTGGACTTTTTAGGCAACCCAAGCAGTTTAGGCTGGCACACATTGTTTTTATGTGTGTGAAACATGCCAAATTTTTAGTCTCCTATTTGGATTAGTTTCCTATTTGGACTAGTTTCCTACTTGAACCATAATTTTTTGTGTCCTGAAACACTTATGCCAATAAATACAACTCTTTAGTAGCAAAACAAAGGATTCAACACTTTTCTAAACCAGCTTAAATAATTGGAGAAAGAGACATCAATTTAAATAAAATGACAAATCAAGAGAAGGATTCAAGATTAAAGGTGTTGGAGTTTAGGTCCACCTAGGTGACAGCTGGTGGAGATTGGTTTTTCGCATGACAGTCGGAAGATTGGTTTTATCTTTTTCTACCCTTTGTATTTTATCTATTCTCTTTTATTTTCTCATTATTTTGGGATTTTTTTGAATGTGATTATGATTTACTAAATTTTTCTTTAAGATCCTCTTGAACTCAATTTTCTTTATGCAATGAAATAATCAATTGTACTCAATTTTTCCTTCCCATTGTGATTTCAATTAAATTATATTATTTAATATGATTTTTATGCCATTAATTGTCTAGTTAGTAATTATACCATAAAGATAATTAGGTAGCTTTGAGATAAGTATTTAATTGTTTGTCTTGATTGAATAGCATACATGATTTCTAGGTTGAGAGGTACGATTCTTGTATATGTGATCCATAATTGACATTCGTAATGAGTAGTAGTGTAATCTAATTGTCATGAGAGTGTGATTAGGTTTGATTACTATATTGTGCATAGTTTACTTGAGAGAGAAATGCATGCATGGAAAGCTTAAAGTCAACTGATCATATATTTTGTTTGATAATTACTTTGAATTATAGATTAATTCATGTATTTGAAGGATAGTGGATTCCTAGGACTCTTGTGTGCGTAATTTGTTGTGGGTATGTTGGATCAAGTAGTGTAAATATTATATATTATTATTTTTATTTATCAATTTCCCTTAGCCTAAATAATTTAGTATAACTGTAGTTTAGTACTCAAATACTTATTAATCCAATCCTTATAGGTAGGACAACTCAATCTTTAAATACTTATCACTTGTACATTGACTCGTGCATTTGCAGTTTAGCATAAATAGAAAGAAAGGAATTAGGACGCTCATCCACCCTCATCGCGATCAACGGGGGTGTCTCAACTAGTGTCAACACTAGATTCCCTATGATCAAGTGGCTGAGAAGAAGAAGGAGCAAGGAAGAAGTCAAGGAGGTCGAAAGGAGTAGATTCAAAGTGTCCATTCATCTTAGAAAAAGACTCTTTCGACTGGGACTAGGGGATACCAGGATCATTACTAGGGCTCAAACCAATCGAGTGAATCTTAAAGGTACCCACTACGGTTGACTGTTTGATAGAAGGACGAGAGTTAGAAGATCTGGGAGAACCTTGTTTAGGAGACTACAGCTCCAATGTGTTAAGCCATTCATTCAACATCATTAGCATCTTTCTGTAGAAAATGTGCCCTTGATGATCTTCCTTACAATCATGAACAACCTGATCAAGCCGCTCTGTAATAGCAGATAACTCCTACAACAATGAGGAGTGCTCAGATTAATGAGGAGGATTTGGGTCCAAAGGGATTATATGACAAGGTGCAGATTGGGAAACACCTTGAGACAAAGAAGAGGAAGGCTTAGAGCACCCAAAAAGAGAAGGCCACAACATAGGAAAGTGTATGGCCTAAACAAGAGTTCTACCAACAATAGTGCCAGAAACATCATCAAAGATAGAATGTCTCCTATGAGTAATCAAAGAAGGATAGTGAAGAGTAGAAGAGTCAGAAGTGGAGGAACAAAAAATAATGGTTCTATAAATCATGCCAGCAAGATTTATTGACTCATTATCTAGAATAGCACAAAGAAACTAACCTCTAGAGAAAGTCACTAAAGAGAAATGGGAACAAGGGTGAGCACAATTATTCACAATGTTATTGAGCATTTGACCATGTGAGTTTTGATATTGGAAGAGAACCGCCACTATATCCATGGTTAGGGCCAGCAAGAATGGTTACCATCTCAATAGAGTTGAGAGAATTTAGAAGAGAAAGTTCATTAGAAAAATCAAGACTAGTGATATTTTCAAGTTCGAAAGGAATAACAGGAAGAAAAAGATTTTCCATGTTTGGAGAAGATAATAAATTGATGACATCAACTCTAGAGAAAGTAACCAAATGTCTTCTTGTTAATCTAAAAAGTGTATAAGATAATACGCAAGTGTACGTGTCGCAAACAAGTAATATAATAATAAGAAAGATCGTTCCCACGAAAATTGGAATGTCAGAAAGTAATGTAAAAATTAACTATTAAAATCAATATTGGATGTTGTTGTGTATCAAAATAAAATAAACAGCACGAGAAGACAAGAGTAAAAATACCAAAACAAAGTTCAACGAGAAGAATAGCAAGAATTGCAAGTAGATAAATTAGTTAGGATTGTAAATGTGACAAATGATATAGTTTGACTGAATTGCTGCAGCTTTGCTGTAGCAATGCTGTGGCAAAGTGCACCAGTAACTAGAATTGCAAAAATTACAAAGGATTCTTCCGAATCTGCAATGTCTATGATTTCCTAGGCTCAATGAAACACATTCATATGCACAATTGAGTCTAAGAACCATATTTAATGCACCAATTCCTTTGGGTTATGTGAGAAAATTATATATTTTTATATTAATTGTAACTTTAATTCTTATCCTAAGATTCAAATCAAACACACATTATTCAAGCTTCATCTAACTTCAACTAACTTTTCTATAATTAATCTTAGTTTTACTATCCTATCAATTGGTGATCAAGAAACCAATATGAATTAATCAATAAAATAAGGATTGAATAACTAGCATCCTTTTGTCAAGCAAAGCACAAATCTTTAAAATTGAAGAACAAATACTACAATCACTTGCACATCTACAATCCTAACTGAAGGAAAATTAGCAAATTATATTAATAAAAACAAATATCAATTCATTCATATTCAAAATTAGATCCATTAAGTTATAGAAATTTGAAGAACAATAAAAGAATAATAAAAGAAGGAATAAATCAATAAAATCTCTTTTAATTAAATCTCAATCAATTGGATTCCAAATCTCTACCTCTCTTGGTTTCCTCACTAATAATCCTTGCAAATCAAGCCTTCAATTTATCCTTGCAATTAGTCTCCTTCCAGATTCCAATATGCTGCTGTTTTTGCTCCATTTCTAGAGTTCTTTTTCTGTGTGAGAGTTGCCTCTTTGCTGCCCCTATTTTTCTTGCTAATTTTCAAGTTGAATTGACCTCCTTTTATATTTCCTCCTAGGTTTAATTGATAAGAGATGATATATTGTGTTAACTTTCAAGTTTGCCCTTAAATATGAGTTATTAGCTGTCTAATATTGTCCTTTTATTTAGAAGCTCAAGCCCAGTTTTTGATTTGTCTGTTTCACGCTGTTCTTCCCTGTGCGCTTTGCTGCAGCAAAGCTACGACAACGCTGCAATAAAGCTGGTAAATGCTCATTTGTTGTTCTTTTTGTTCTTTGCAAATGAACATATAAAAACCTCATGAGTGAACTTTAAAATATAAGTCTTTTTAATGCAATGCAAGATATTTTCAGAATTAATACCAAAGAATTCATCCATTTTCATAAATTTCATAAATGGTGTTCAAATGAGCATAATATGCAACTCTTTTCACATGATCAAGCAAGTTTAAAGAAATAAGAGATAATATTTAATCTAATAAATTAGAGTTATCACTTCTGAACATAAAAGGTAGTAGAAAAATGATAAGTGGGATGAGGACCTATTGTAGAGTAAAAATCTTGGAAAAAATGAGGGTTATATAAATAAGAGAGAGTACAAAGAGAATAAGAAAAGTATGCAAACCTTTCTTAGATGAGTAAAAACTCCTCAATCATAATCGAGCACTTACAAAGGAAAGGAGCCAAGCGTCGAGGGCATGAAGTAAAACCATCTTGATCTTGAGCACCTTGAGAGTTACTAGATCTCTTGGATTTTTTAGGGGCCATTTTGGTAAAAGAATTAGATTAAGGGAAAAAGTAAGTACGTATATAGAAGAGGGTGTAAAAGTGTTTAAGGATAAAAAGTGTTCACAAAGTTCTGTGGTTTGAAATGAAATGTGATACGAATCCTTCGTCACAACCACCGTCGCAACACCCTCTCCGGATCCCGCACGGACCGATCACGAGGTCAAGAGCCAAACAACTTGAAGAGGCTCTAAATGGACTGGTCCGAGAGTCGATTAAAGACCAAGAGGGCATGAGAATGGAGGTTGAGGCATGTGGGAGGTCAACCAACCTGCTGGAGGCAAATTTGGAGCAAAGGGGCTTGCGCCGCGGCAAGGAAATATAGCCGCCGCGGCGAGGGAGTTTCTATTTTGGAGGCAAATTGGCGAGCTTGGCGCGCCGCGGCACAGAAATGGCACGCCGCGGCGAGAAAGTTTCTGTTTTGAAAGGCAAATGGCGAAGCTGGTGCGCGCCGCGGCACAGACATTGCACGCCGCGGCGAGGGGGATTCTGTTTTGGAACCGAAGACATGTGGGCGCCGCAGCATACATTTTGGGCGCTGCGGCGAGAGTGGACGTGAGGGTACTGACAGGCCAGACCTGCGCGCTGACACGGACACCCCTCGACAGACGACGCCAGACCTGCGCGCCTGGCACCAGACCCATACCGTGCGCGCCGCGGCATGGATATTTTGCCGCCGCGGCGGGGACTCAAATTTGTAATTTTTTTGGACCATTGATTTCAGATCAATGGCCAGGATGCTTTGCCCATTTTTAATGTTTTATTTCTTATATAAATGAACCCTAGCAGCTGAATATTGTAACTTAGTTCATTTTCATTTGTGAGAATTACAAATTTCTTATTTGAGAGCTCAAAGCTCCAAGTGCTATCTCAACCGAAACTTATCAAAAGAGCTTGCAATCCCTTTGTGGCGTTTCACCTCGTCTTAGCTTGTGGTGCGTAATATCCATTCGTTTAAGGTGAGTTTTCGTGCAATCAAAATCTAGTTCTTCTCGTAGGATTTGTGTGCTAACATTGGTGTCGGGTCATTTGTTCGTATTTCTCGTGGTTGCCAAACCGTGTGCTTTGGAGGTCATAGGAATCGTGGCGATTGGTTCGCATCAAAATGGAAAGAGAGTTTTTATAGAGTTTTCGTGACCTTACTGACACCTCAATGAAGTGGTCAAAAAGAACCTCAACGAGGTGTGTAAAACACACCCTTAGCAAGCACCTTTGCTACATCTTTGTAAGGGGTCGACGAGGGTTCAGTAAGGGTGCTTGGCGAACAACCCAAAAGTTGGGGGAAATAGGAAAAAGCCTTTTTTTTTTAAACATAAAATAGAAGAAATAACAACAAAAATAAAAACGTACAAAACATACTACAGGAAGAAAGAGAAAAGAAGGAACAACTCAACTTAACTCAACCTAGATCACACAAAAAAAGTGATCAAACTTCATTCTTCTGACTAGAAAAGAATATATGGGGTACCAATATCAAATTGCAATATTTGGTGCATATGAACATGGGGAGTATGGACCAGGTGGGCTTTTATAAAACTTTCACTTTTCAGCATTGTGTCGCTAGTACATAATGCATTCAAATTGAAAATGTTCAGATGAACCACAATAGTTGCAACCTAAGTAGTCAGAGTGAGAAGAGAGAGGGGGAGATCTCCTAGAGCTACTTTGAACATATCTAGGACACTGGTTGACAAAGTAGCCAATAGTACCACATAAAAGGCAAGACCGTGTAGAAGAGTATGAGAAACTAAGTCTCTGACTCGGAGGAGTAGCACGAGGAATAACATGAGGAGGAGAAGGTATGAGAACTCAATTTCTTGCAATGAGGTTTAGTATGCCCACGCTCACCATAGTGGTGACAAGAGAGGATAAAGCGCATAGGTAGGGGCAACAAACTCTCATCTGTCTGGTGAGAAAAAGAAGCAGGAGATGAGGTGTTTACCTTACTGGTAGAAACTTACATTTTGTAGTCACTTGCTAGTTACCTTTTGCAGCAATAGTTCGAGTCTAAGGATCATTAGCAACCGAAAAGTGGTGGAGTAGTAGTAGTACAAGAAGAAGTACCACTATTTTCAATAAAACCAAGCTCATGTTTGTCACCACGAGCCTTGCTCGTACTTAGAACTTTGTCTAACTTTTGAGTTCTCATCAGAAGCATGTTCACGGTTGACTTGGAGTGTTCCAACTTCTTCTTAAGTTCAGATTGCTTTTCTTCTAAAGCAGTGAGGAGATCATCCTTTTCTTTAATAGATGCCTCAAGAAATTCAATAGAACTGCCCAGAATCTTAACTTTCTCTTGAAAAGTAAACACCTCTTAAACCTTTTATGATAAGGTGAGAGCAAGATATGCCTTGTTGCTTTCCAAAACTATCACCTTCTTTCTAAAAAGAGTGATTTTATGAACTTGTTTCTCAGAAAGATTTGAACTAACTATTCGCTAATCATCTTGTCTCTGTTGGAGGCTCTTCAAAGTCTATTCTAGAAATTTCAATCTAGACTTGTGGGATTCACTTTTAACAACTATATCATTGTACCTCTTTTGCATGATCTCACATTTCTTTGAGAGATCATCTTTGTCTTGGTTGTGAAAGGACTTCTTTTTCTTTAGAATGGCTTTTAAAGCACTCAATTCTTTGTCCTTTTCTTCAAGGTTGATCAATAAATCTAGAGAGGTCCTAGTGGGAGGATCGTTCCTTTGTTGTCATTTTCATCCTCTTTCGAACTCCAGCTACTATCCAAAATAGTAACCTCTGCTATCATGGATTTCTTCCCATATTTCTTTTTTTGGACCGACACTGAGCAATAATGTGTCCGAGTTTTCTACGCTCATGACACCTTGTTTGACTAACCTAACCTCTAGTCTAAGCTCTTTCATCTTCTTCTTCTTTAGAGTCTTCTACTCTAGATCTTAATTTTCTCATGTTGGAGCTCTCCTTCATGGTCTTTTCAGGAGTATTCCTCTTGTTTCTGAAGAACATTTTAAACTTTTTGGCTAATAGAGCAAAGTCTTCTTCATCCAAATTGGATGACTCGTCGTTATCTACAGGGACACTTCCTTTGTCCATTTGACTATCTGAAGTCTTAAGAGCTAAGCTATTTCCTTTATCAATAAACGCACTTGTTTTCTTAGGAAAGAGATGGTGAATCTCAAAAGCTTGAAAACCAACTACAACCTCATTGACCTTCACCTATTCTCCTTTAAACACTGTCTCAATAGCGGTCACTTTTTCTTTGAAGCGAGGAGGCAGTCTATAGAGTATATTTTCAACTTGAAGTTCTTCATCAACAAGACTATCCAGATTGTAAGAAGTATTAATAATGTCTAAAAAATGGCCGTAGAAGCTGTTGAAGGTCTCATCTTCTTACATCTAGAGCAACTCGTAGTCTCTCTTGAGATGCAAAAGCTTTGACTTTTTGACAACAAAGGTACCTCATGCGTCAAATATAGAATGTACGAAGCTTCTTCAGAAGTAGTGCAAGCTGATATTTGTTTATACAATTTAGTGTGATGGCTCTGGTCAGTGCATGCAACCTTTTTCTATTCTAGTCGTACTCTTTGCTTTCTTCTTTTGACCATTCTCTTATAGGCTTCTCAACAATTGAACCATCTTCTTCAATTTTCATTCGCCCGTTCTTTACTTGGAACAAAATCCAGTCTCCCATAGACCTAAAGAAAACTCATATCTACAACTTCCAATAGGCATAGTTATACTTATTGAGAAGAGGAGGTCTACCTACATTTTCTCCTTCATTAGAGTCCATCCTGGTGAACAATGCGTGCGAAAAGTACGAGAAAATGATTAACACTGGAGTGGTTAAGACAAAAAAGGGTGTACCTACTCTGATACCAATTAAGAGAGTCCGGATCTGGTTAACTACCAAGGCAAGGTGATACAAATACCTTAGGACTCACACCTTTTATACACACAACAAAAGGTAACAGAAACACAATCACACAAGTAGATATAAAAATACAGTATTGAATATGTTAATGATCCGAGATGCTAAAATGGTTTTCAATATACAAATATGAGTTTTCAAAATGCAAGAGTTTCTCCACCATTTTCTTAATAAAAATTAGACTTATGAAGGGGCATTTATAGAAAAAATTTCAACTTCCTCCAACCTTGTCGACCCCTTACTGGCATCTAGCCAAGCACATTAGCTAGCTGTCACTGACTACCTCAGCGAGCCCTTGGCAAGTACCTTAGCAAGAACCAACGGCTTTAGCATCCTTGCTGACCTATCACTAAGCACCTTAATGAGACATAGGCAAGGGCCACAACAAGTTCTAAAAAGTTTATTTTTTGAAGGAAAAACTAATGTCAAATAATTTTTCATAGATACCTACTATCAGTGAAAAATAAATGCAAGTAAAAACTTAGTTAAACATGCAAATTATATACTCTCAACCACTGCGTAATGTGTATAACATTCAAACATAGAAATGTTTAGATCAATGTGAGTGTGTACAAAATACTTAACTCTTAGTAAAATACCATACATAGAGGAGAAATAAATACTAAGTAAAATAAATAAAATTCGTATTTTTCATATAAGAACGCCAACAAAGATATAAAAAGCTTACAAGACTTACAATACTTTTTGTTTGAATTAAAAGTAAAATCATGTGAAATATTGTATCATATAAAAATTGGACTTAGAATATAATTGAGTCAATATTGTGTTTGCATTTAAGTCGAGGGTTTTCAGTAGGGTTGGTACCTTTATAATACTCATATTCATCTTTTAGTACTTATTGTTACTCAAATTCTCAATTAGTACCTTAAAAAAATTCGAGTTCTCAAATCAGTACCTTTTTAGCAAAAAATTAATCACATGCATGTCACATAACTAAAAATGAAGAGTAATTTGGTCATTTTAAAATTTTTATTATTATTCTTTGGATTTCATGTCACATTGGTCTTATAACTTTAAGTAAGTGACACATTAGATCTGTAACTTTAAAGATTAACTAATTTACTCATGTAATTTACAAAATTATTAAAAAATAAAAACTCATTTATTTTCTCTTCCATTTTACTGAGATTAGTTCTTTTTCTTTTCTTTTACTTTTTGATGAACTTTTTTTTTTTTTTGAAAAAATTAGATGAAATTTTTATTTAAAAAAACTAAATCTTGTTGACTCTAATATCAAACTTATGTAAAATAAGAAGAAGAAATAATAGATGAATTAGAGCTAAAGATTTAGACAAATAAGAAAATAAAGAAGCAACAAATAATTAGAAGATAAACTAATATTATATTCAATTAATTTTGGCATGTAAAATAAATAAAATACTAGGTTTTATTTATAGAACTGAAATAAAAAAATTTGTTAGTAAAGGACATTATAATTACATCACGACCAACAAACCGAGCATATCTCTTAACATTCATACATGTTTCTATTTCGCTTAAGTCCAACAAAAAATTTTCTTTCATAAAAACTTTGAACCTACCAATACGATCTACACGAACATGATAAAAACATCTAGACTTGTGAGAACTATTAGAAATACAAAATATTTCTTCAAATTTAGGCTTCAGAATAGATGTGGGTTCGCAGTCAAGTACAATGAATAAGACACCATAACCTAGCAATAAGATCCCTCAGTATCATCCATTAACATTTCCCTTCAAACGTGATTACATCATTAATATTAATGGAATAAATGTTAATAGATCGACCACAATAATCATTTGGACCTTGACCGACTTTAGATAATTGGAAATAATCCATAATTATTTCACTAAGAACGATGTTATTTACCTTATCAAATGTCTCGTTAGCCAATTCTTTGTTTGAAAACATCTTGCCATATTTATGAGAGTAACCAATTTCCTTATAGGAACAACTACCTCTCTTAAAACGAGGTAATATCGACTAAAAGTATAATAATAAAAATTTCCTCCACATTATCAATGTGACATGAAACACGAATAATAATAATAAAAATTTGAAGATAACTAAATTACCTTTCATTTTTTGTTACGTGATATTTTATATTATTAGTTTTTAATTAAAAATATATCGATTTAATAATTTGAATACTTTTAAAGTATCAATAAAGAATTTGGATAACAATGGTGCCAAAATATGAATATAATTAACATTTACCAGCCCCTGTGCAAATATGATGCAAATCAAATGGAGGGAAATTTTGGCGCCATAATCGTTAGGCAAACACCATCAACCCCAGCTCACTCTCAATTTAAACTCAAACCACGTTTGTATCAGCCTCTTAAACTCCATTTCTGTAAGTTCCCATTTGCCTCCGATCGTTTATCTTTTCTTCCCATAATGCCCAGCAAGACGTAGCAAACAATATCCCTGAAATCAAAGAAACAGCGCCAAAAGTTCCGAAGCTTCACGAAAATGGCATCAATGAAGTTCCTCAGAGTCAAACCTCGTTTTTCAAGGTGAAAAAGCTTTCTGAGAAAGCTGTATTGCCTTCTCGAGCCTCCCCTTTCTCTGCTGGTTATGATATCTCAAGGTCTGTCCTCCTACTATCCCTCCTCTATTTGAAGAATGTTTCAGAAAGCCGCTTTAATACCTTAAATGCCATGGTCATTATAGGACATTTTATGGTTTTGTGATTTTCTGTAGCGCAATGGAGACTAAGGTTCCGGCGAGAGAAAAAGCTTTAATTCCAACTGATCTGAGCATTGCAGTACCAGAAGGAACCTATGCTCGGATTGGTAAGTAATATTCATGATTGATTTCTATGATTATTAATAAACATTGTTCTAGGTTTATCTTTTTGGGATTTCTTTGGTAGCACCAAGATCGGGATTGGCTTGGAAACAATCGATCAATGTTTGAGCAGGGGTGATAGATGCTGATTATCGAGGCCCTGTTGGGGTTATATTGTTTAACCATTCTGATGTGGATTTCGAAGTGAAGGTGGCCGATAGGATTGCTCAGTTGATAATCGAGAAGATATTACGCCTGATGTTACATAGATTGAGGATTTGGATTCGACTATTAGAGGGAGTGAAGGCTTTGGATCTACAGGCGTTTGAGACTTCTTTGAAGTTTTATTATGTTATATGATTACGAAATTCTCGTAGTGTAGTTGAGTAATTTTGTCAAACAGTTGGTAGATGAATCTTAGATTTTCATTGTTTGCGATCTTTTGGGTCTCTGCTCAGAAACAATATTTTATATTTTATAATTAATGGCTTAACTTTCGAATTTGCTCGTCTTTTAGAAGTTTTAGACTTTCAGTATGTAATTCTAGCGTGCTATGAAAAGCAGGTTTAGTTTCCAAGCAAAGCTTCATACTGTCTACGAATAGGAGAGACAGAGCAAATAAGTTGAATATTGTTCAGATGCAGAAACAACATCAATCCTGATTCAGTAGGTACAAATCATGATTCACCGTTCTCTATTGACTATTATTATTTGAAAGATTTAGACGGTTAACTAGTTTGGTATCTCATTGTTTAATACTATGAATTTCATGTTATAGAGTAATCCTTTTTGTTTTTATTTTTATAAATAAGCAAAAATCATAATTCATTTAGCATAGGACCAACCTGCCTTTGTGTAACGGTGTGTGAGTTCGCATAGTGAAAATTTGACCGTTCGATAACAAGACTCTTCAATTCAAGGTTAGCCAGCCTATCACCTTTTGAGTCTAAAACATGATTATTGTCCAAAGATTTTGGTGCTCCTTGAGAAAATATCAACGAGAACTATTTTCAACGAGTGTTGCATGCATGCAACTTATTGATTGCTTCTCGACATAAAGGTTACTTTTATCGAGATGCTCGCCCCATAGTAAGATTCCTTGTCATCAAGGTATTATACCACACAGCTGATCACTCAACTGTGTAAGTCACTCTTTTTTATGGCAAGTAATACAGCAATGTACAAGACTTAGTCGGGTTCCAATTCCTCTTATTGAGTCTTTTCATGCACATTCTCGAATAGGCAACTTGACACCAAGTGCTAACTCTATGCCCAAAAGGTAACTTTATCTAGCACATCTCGTGTAGGCTCAATTCTTCGCAGCATACTTTACTCATGCTAACACCCATGTTAACTTATCTTCAAATCATCCAAGCGAGTATGTCTTCTGTAAGTCTTGTAAGTCTTTGTTGTGTCTTTATTGGCATTTCAGTGAGTAAAATATGGAGTCTGTTTAGTTTGCTTAGTAATTCTATTTACCTTTATATATGGTATAATCAGTATTGTACACACTCATGTACATTCTGACATTATTATATGTTTGTATGATATACACACCACGGGGTGGTTGGGAGCATATAAATTGCATGTTAAAATGTGTTTTTACTTGCATTTATTTTCCTGAGTTAGTGGGTGTTCATAGTTTTTTATTTGGTGAAGTTTTGCTTTAAAAAAACTTATTTTTAGTGGTTCGCTAGGGCCTCGCAGAGGTATCAGCAAAGGGTTTGCGAGTGTGTATAGGGTGATTTTGTGTCTTTTTGAACCTTACTGATATCTCTAGAAGAGTTCACTAGAGTCGTCAACGAGGGGTTGGCAATGGTTTTTCTCCTTTTTTTGTTCATTGGACCTCGCTGTGGGCTCATCAGTATCTCGATGATACCTCATCGTGGTGGTCCGCAAGGGTCACAGTACTTGGAGATTTTTCTATAAATAACCACTCACTCTTTTTGTTTTTTTTTGAGAAATTTAAGCCTAAAAACTAGGGATTTTGTCTAAAATGGGCAAATTCCATAAAATAGTTTAGAAATGGGCTGATTTGTGTTAAACTTTACAAATGGGCTTTTTTTAACTGTCCACCTGTTTTATTGGTTTGTAGCCGGTATTTTATTAAAAAAAAAAACGAAAAAGGGTGCTTCAAAACATTTGAATTAAATCCAACAGTTTCCAGTCTATTGAACTAAACTCTCCCACTCTCCCACTCTCCCACTTACCTGAGGAACCAAACGACGCACACTTACCTCGCGAGGAAGACGATTTAGGAACATTTTCAGTCTATTACCGAGGACGAAGACGACGCAGGAAACAATAATTTCACGGAACACAAACTTCATTTGTGAGCTCTGCAACTTTTGGTAAGTTTTGTTGAATCAATGTCTTCTCCGTCCCTTCACGAAAACTCCTTGGGAATGATTTTTTATTGGGTTTTTGTGAAATATTGGTATTTCTGTATTGGGTTTTTGTGAAATATTGGTATTTCTGGTATTTCTGGGGTGTGGTATATCTCGATATACCTAGATATACCTAGGTATATCTCGATATACCTAAGATATACCTAGGTATATCGATGGTATATCTCGATATACCTAGGTATAACTTAGGTATATCGATGGTGTATATCGATGGTATATCTCGATATACCTAGGTATATCTTAGGTATATCGATGGTATATCGAGATATACCTTCGATATACCTAAGATATACCTAGATATACCTTCGATATACCTAGGTATATCGAAGGTATATCTAGGTATATCTTAGGTATATCTCGATATACCATCGATATACCTAAGATATACCTAGGTATATCTGTGGTATATGGAGATATACCTAGGTATATCTCGATATACCTTCGATATACCTAAGATATACCTAGGTATATCGAGATATACTTAAGATATACCTAGGTATATCTAAGGTATATCTCGATATACCTAGTTATATCTCGATATACCTAGGTATATCTGTGGTATATCTCGATATACCTAGGTATATCTTAGGTATATCTCTATATACCACAGATTTACCTAGGTATATTTGTGGTATATGTTGGTATATCTTAGATATATGTTGGTATATCTCGGTATATCGAGATATATCTGAGTGTATTGAATAGTATTCATGTTATTTTGAACGTTATTTTCAACAACTTGTTCATAAGTATTAATTATTTTTGTTTTCTTACATTGCAGGAAATGGCAGGTGAATCAAGCTATAGTCCTTCAGTCTCCCCCTCTGGATATTATGTTGCTAAAATTACCAACATATCACGGCTCCAAAATTTTAGCACATTGAAGACGACCCTTGAGCGATTTGGGTTACTTCAGAGGTATGAAGAATTATGTTTTGGTTTCATCACAAGGATGAACCATATTGAGTTCACAGGGGGATTGTTGCATCACTTATTGATGATGCAAGACAAAGATCATTCGGGGAAAGAGCTATGAGTGATTATCAATGGCACACCCCATATTTTTGGATATGGAGAATTTAGTTTAATTACCGGTTTGATGTTTACCGGTTCGGAAGAATGCCCAGCTCGAAATAATCGGTTACGGAAGACATACTTTAAGACCGACAATCTCATCAAGAAAGGCGACCTGGAGAAGGTTTTCACAAAGCTTCCTATCTCCACTGACTTGGATGATGTATTGAGGTTGGGTCTTATTTATACCCTGGAAATTATTCTTCTGTCCGATAATAGTCTAAGGTCCATTACTGAAGACTATTTAGAACTGGTTGAAGATTTTGACAAATTTAATATGTACCCATGGGGTAAAATAGTTTATGACTATTTAATAAGAAGGTTGAAGAGTGTCATTATGCATATTAATGACAGAAAACCTAAAGGCCACATGGAGGTCGCGTCTGAAGATTCAAACAAACACGCGATCACTTACAGTGTGTACGGATTTTGTTGGGCACTGCAAGTCTGGGCTTATGAGGCCTTACAGGTGGACATTTTTTATTTAGTCACCCAAGTATTCCCCGATCAAATCCCAAGGATACTACGTTGGGAAAATCTAAGAAAGGGACAGACTATTAAATTCTGGGAGTTGAACCAGAATATCTTCAAACGAGAGGATGTAAGTGTTTAGCATATATAAATTGTCTTTAATTATTCTGATATACTTGAATTGGTTAAAAATAATTAATTAATTTTTTTGGTTATTGTACAGTTTAATATGTTGAAGAGACTCACTCCAAATGAAACTGAGAGACAGAGTCCTTCCTACGTTTCAGCACAAGAATGTGCCAAGGATGCAAGCTTCGGTGTGCCGAATGTGTCCATAAACGTTGGTACAATTGATGAATCATTGCCTTCAAAAGGCGATGATATGCAGCATCAATCTGGTCACTTTGAACATAGTAGTGACCGAATCCCAGAAGTCCAAACTCATCATACCTCAGCTCATTCATCAACTTCCATTATGGAGGTAATGGAACTATCAAGGATAAAATTTCGCCATTCAATGATATATATGATTCTATAGATAACGTATCTAATTTCATTGTACCTCAGGTTTTGCAGGAGATTAGGGAGTTGAAAAAAGAGGTGGCAACAATAAAAGATAACCAAATATGGATGATGGATGCTTTGAAGAAGGTTTTAAGATCACAAAAAACTTCTTCACGACCACGGGACGAATCAATCAAAGCTTTAGCTTCAGTCAAACCGTCCAGGGTTAAATCTGTCCCAACTTTCGACCGACGTAAGGTTGCGGATGAGAATTTATCTGAGGACGAAGAAATTGTGATGCCTACAAATGAAGAGCCATTACTGCCAAATAATGGTTGCAAACAAATAGTTGTCTTTGCAGAACAAGTTGCTGAGGAAACAACCTCAGCTACTACATATAAGGACGATACATTTGTCGGTGTTAGCGAAACTTGTCCCCCTGAAGTAAACATTGAGAAACAGCCAACTGATGTCTTCCACGAGGAACAGAACTTGTCCAACGTCAATTTATCTACTCTGGAAGAGATTTTGGAGGCTGCCCCTATTATAAGTGGTCCATCGTCAATGCGATTAGGATCGCTAGCATCCATGGGCGTAGGATCAATTGGAACGTCCGCACCATCTGCTACGACATACAGTCGTAGGAAGCGAAAGCTTGGTCCCTCGCTCAAATCTCCCTATGTTCATCCAAGGAAGAAATCTGGTATATCAATAAGATCTGAACAATCGGAGGAACATCAAGTGCCAACCCTTTATGACCCAATGAGGATGTTCAGTCAAGATAGATACAGATACTTCTTGGAGTGGCTATATACAAATTACTCAAACAACCAGTACGTATATTCTTTTATATATATTTATTTACATCTTATATTTCTATTAAAATCTCTTATCAATATTAATAGGTTTACGCTATTAATCTTATTTTATATTGTTTACCTTTTAGGGAAACCATTAATGTTTGTTGCCCAAGCAAGGGTATGGCAAATTCTTCCTGGTTTCATCGTATATTCAAACCACATTCATCCTTACTGAACGAGGTATATTTATGTTATGAATTTTAGCTTTGGCTCTCTTATAATCAAAATTGATATGAAAATATGGTATTCTAAGGATAACTCTCATTATTTTAAATGCCGCGCCGAATAACAACTAATGCATGCCACTATTTCCTATTTGATCCTGAAATAAATTTATGCAGCACATTGATTGTGGCCTATGGTTGTTGAGGAAAAAGGAGGAAATTCACCCGGACTTGTTCCCTAACAATCTCTGGACTACAGTTGACTCAACCTTTTTGGTAAGTACCAATAATATTATACAATATTATTGAAAAATAAATTCTTAACTTATTTGAATTGTATTTGGGCATTATGGAATATTAAAATGTAGGCTTACGTGGAGTCAAGTGCGGGTGAATGGAAGAAACTTAAGAAGAACGACCAAACCAAATTTTGGTCGCAGAACAAAAAGTGGTTGGATTATGTAACAGGTTAATTCTCTAGTTATAATCATTGATGCATAATTTTTTGTATTTTATACAGTTTAACATGGTATATCTGTTGTATATACATCTTAACATAACCAGGTGCACGGCCTAAACATGCTAAGTCATGGAATTATGTGCACATGATTTATGGAGTTCTATTGGAGAAGGGCCATTGGATTGCTATCGGAATTGACCTAAGACAGCAACAGATTGATGTCTACGATTCACTTCCGAAACACATAAGGGATGGAAGTCTTAAGAAAAGACTTCATAACTTATGTGTAATGATCCCAAGCTTAATTAAAAGCTTGGGATTATTTGAATATGAAATAAAAGAACGGTGGCCCTTTTATCGTAATGCCATATCTGTTCCTGAACAGGTTGAAGCGTAAGTATTTTAAATTACTTAGTTACATCATTCTTTTGTCTTTAATATATTAAGGTGAACCATGGATTATGTCAATTAACTTTAATATGTTTTCAAATTGTTTTGATTGCACAGGGGAGACTGTGGCATTTATGCTTTGAAGTTCATCGAGTACTTGGTTAATGAGAAGGCCTTAATTGAAATTAAAGATGAGACAGTTCAATTTTTTAGGAAGAAACTATGTTTAGAACTTTTCTTTGCTGAAGACGATTACATTATTGTATAAGTTAATTGGCATCTTATGTGGTGTATATATTTTTTAACATAACCAAAACTCCGTGTGTTATTTTGTGCGGATTGCAAGAATTATGTTATTTAAGGGATAACTGTAGTATATTGTGTTATATCTACTTATCTCTCTCGTTAACTAATGTATATCTTAGGTAGATAATCCCGTATATCTTGGTATATCTAGATATGATATATCCTCACAGAAAATTTGCACAGAAAATTTATATCATTGTATTCGTGCATAAAGTTTCAATAAAATAACGCAACCCAAAACATGACTTGTAAAATCAAGTACTGTCATATAACTATTCCAAAACGGGCAATAAAAATAAACGAAGTAAATAAACATAATTCCCTAGGTATATGGATGCTTAGTCATCCATATCATCATTTTGCTCGTTCTCATCCTGGGGTTCGTTCGACGTAGGTTCATAAACGAAGTCCTCACCCTGATACTGCGGAATTGGGCCGAACTGGTTCAAATCTATTCCTTGTTGTCTCAATTGAAAGCTCATCATTCGGTGGAGTAGAACTTGGTACTCTTGTATTGTATTTACCTTCATTTCCAAGTTCATCAATCTTTCTTTGGTTGTAGCGTGACTAGAAGAGGAGCCATCACCCTTCCTACTACCTTGTCCCGCTTTTGTGCCACTAGTTAAGTGTTGCATGTATTGGAACGTCAAAGTTTCACCAGGTTGTAGTAGTACCTCACCCTTGTCATACTGGACTCCATGTTTCACACAAAGGGCCGTGATCAGTTGGGGGAAGAAGTAGCTTACGTTGTGATGCATAGATGAGTAGACAACCCGTTCATGGATAACCTTCCCAACATCAAGGGTTCGCTGCGTCTCTATCGCATACTGTACGATTGCCCGCTCCCTATCAACAGTACTATAATGCCGGGTTGGCACTAATCTAGAACATACAAAATACTGCCAGATACGGGAGTGGGTTCTAAGGTGTTTAGCTTGAAAGATGTTGATCATGTCTCCCTTATATTCCCATTCCGCATAACCATCCGTTAGGGTATTTATAATCTGATCGTAATCTGCCTGTTTGATATAGGCTTCATAACCGCTATCCTCAATATCTCTCAACCCATAGTATGCATTAATAACCGTCCTATTAAATGGGACTTGAACACGCCTTACCCATACAAATCCCTGCCGAGCATCTGGAAAATTCGCGTAAAATTCCCTGACCAATGAACTCACACCAGCTTCTGGGGCTTGTACAAATTTTCTCCACCCTAACGCCTCAATTTTATCTAAAATACCCATCACTCCGACTTGTCCAAAGTCTAATCCCCTCTCATTAACAAAAGCTTTATTCCTTTTGGCGGCACAATCGTACCGCTCTTCCGCCTCTCTACTAACAAAACGAGAGGTATTAAAATTTCGTTCCTCAACAACTTTACCTTTTCCTTTCGAACGAATACTGTCACCCGTCTTTCGTTTAGGAGCCATCTTACAATAGAACAATAATATTGTTTGGTTAACTAATGAGAAAAACACAAAAAACAAAAATTAAAGTAAAATATTAGATATATCTCGATAAATATATCCTAAAGCCAATATATTGGTATACAATGACTGATTCCAGATAAATCACATAATTTCTGAATAAGTTTACCTCAATTGATTTTACATACAATTCTTGAATAAAAATCCCTCACGGATGCAAAAGCCCAATATTTTGTTGCTGAATATGAAGAGGTTCTTACCTTCTGTCACTCCACAACATCAAGGTGTTACAAGATATCGGTTTTCAAACTTAAGAAGTGTTATTTATGGAAGATTATGGGATGAACTTTTGATTTGTAGGAGATAATGAACATCAAATGGAGATAATAATGAGACATTTATGGTATTTAAAGAGAGGAAAAACGTGAGACAGTTTGGGAAAAAGTGTGGGTTTTGATTGATAATACCAAGATTTTTAAAATTCAAACAGAACGAAACTCGCCGCGGCGCAATATAATTCCCGCCGCGGCGCGCATCAATGGGTTAAATTTAGGGCTTCGAACAGAACCTACCTCGCCGCGGCACAATATAATTCCCGCCGCGGCGCGCATTAATGGGTTAAATTTCAATTTTAAAATTCAAACAGAACCTACCTCGCTGCGGCACAATATAATTCCCGCCGCGGCGCGCATGAATGGGTTAAAATTCAAAAATCAAACAGAACCTATCTCGCCGCGGCACAATATAATTCAAGCCGCGGCGCGCATTAAAGTGTTACAAATGAATTGAAACAGAACCTAAGTCGCCGCGGCACAATACAAGTCCCGCCGCGGCGCGAATAAAACATTCAAAATATCTAGGTATTTTAGGTATATCTCGATATACCTAAGTATATCTGTGGTACACATAGGTATATCTCGATATACCTAGGTATATGTAAGGTATATCTAGGTATATCGAGATATACCTAGGTATATGTAAGGTATATATAGGTATATCTAGGTATATCTCGATATACCTAGGTATATCTAAGGTATATCTAGGTATATCTCCATATACCTAGGTATATCTAAGGTATATCTAGGTATATCTGTGGTATATCTAGGTATATCTAAGGTATATCTAAGGTATATCTCGATATACCTAGGTATATATGTGGTATATCTAGGTATATCTAAGGTATATCTAGATATATCTCGATATACCTAAGTATATCTAAGGTATATCTAGGTATATCTCGATATACCTAGGTATATATCTAAGGTATATCTCGATATACCTAGGTATATCTGTGGTATATCTAAGGTATATCTCGATATACCTAGGTATATCTGTGGTATATCTAGGTATATATAAGGTATATCTAGGTATATCTCGATATACCTAGGTATATCTGTGGTATATCTATGTATACCTAAGGTATATCTAGGTATATCTCGATATACCTAGGTATATTTGTGGTATATCTAGGTATATCTAAGGTATATCTAGGTATATGTAAGGTATATCTCGATATATATAGGTATATGTAAGGTATATATAGGTATATGTAGGTATATCTAGGTATATCTCGATATATATAGGTATATCTAAGGTATATCTCAATATATACCTAGGTTATTTAAGTCCATATATATTGAGGTAACCCTACAACTTTACATTTCGATATGTATGCTAAGCTATATGTGGTATATCCTCACATATCTAGAGTGTATATGGTAGGAGATAATGAACATTAAATGGAGAGAATAATGAGAGATTTATGGTATTTAAAGAGAGGGAAAACGTGAGACCGTTCATCAATGTGTTAAAATTCAAAAATCAAACAGAACCTACCTCGCCGCGGCACAATATAATTCCCGCTGCGGCGCGCATCAATGTGTTAAATTTCAAAAATCAAACAGAACCCACCTCGCCGCGGCACAATATAATTCCCGCTGCGGCGCGCATCAATGTGTTAAATTTCAAAAATCAAACAGAACCTACCTCGCCGCGGCACAATATAATTTCCGCTGCGGCGCGCATCAATCTGTTAAATTTCAAAAATCAAACAGAACCTACCTCGCCGCGGCACAATATAATTCCCGCTGCGGCGCGCATCAATGTGTTAAAATTCAAAAATCAAACAGAATCTATCTCGCCGCGGCACAATATAATTCAAGCCGCGGCGCGCATCAATGTGTTACAAATGAATTCAAACAGAACCTAAGTCGCCGCGGCACAATACAATTTCCGCCGCGGCGCGCATGAATGTGTTAAAATTCAAAAATCAAACAGAACCTATCTCACCACGGCACAATATAATTCAAGCCGCGGCGCGCATTAATGTGTTACAAATGAATTCAAACAGAACCTAAGTCGCCGCGGCACAAGACAATTCCAGCCGCGGCGCGCATAAAACATTCAAAATATGTGGTATCTTAGGTATATCTCGATATACCTAGGTATATCTATGGTACACATAGGTATATCTCGATATACCTAGGTATATGTAAGGCATATCTAGGTATATCTAGGTATATCTAAGGTATATCTAAGGTATATCTAGGTATATCGAGATATACCTAGGTATATCTAAGGTATATCTAGGTATATCGAGATATACCTAGGTATATCTGTGGTATATCTAGGTATATCTAAGGTATATCTAGGTATATCTAGGTATATCTCGATATATATAGGTATATGTAAGGTATATATAGGTATATCTAGGTATATCTAGGTATATCTCGATATATATAGGTATATCTAAGGTATATCTCAATATATACCTAGGTTATTTAAGTCCATATATATTGGGGTAACCCTACAACTTTACATTTCGATATGTATGCTAAGCTATATGTGGTAAGTCATCCATATCTGGAGTGTATATGGTAAACACAACAGAAAAAAAACGAATAGTAAAATACATTAAAATACATGTTGATACATCTCTAGTATAAGTCCCTATGAATGATATTTGTATTCATAATTAATTAATACAAATCAAAAATACATAAATAATACATTAGCCCATTAATGATGACATAAAATTAACCGTTAATAGCATAAAATGTTTATGGGTGAGAAGATAGGGAAGGTTCTACAATCATCTGACGGAACACATTACAAGTCCTCATGTTGTGACCACTATTTCCACACCTACTGCATAGTATGACCTTTTTTATTACTTCCCCACGTGAACGTATGCGTCGTTTTCGTGGTCGCCCACATTTTTTCTTCGTGTTGGGAGGAAGTTCAACTAGATCTATGATCTCTGGTGGGATGTCCCATTCACCGTTATCAGTAGCCGGATAAATGGACTCTGCATATGCAATAATATAACAATCTACTGTATATAATTTGTCCACAAGTGTATGAACATCAACATCTTGAAAACGGGCCGCTGCAATGGCATGACAACAGGGGATTTTGTGAGTATCAAACTCCCTGCAACTACAACTTCTGTTCAGTAGATCCACATCGTGACTAGTGTCACCATGCACAACCTAATTTTGGTAAGAATCAACTTGTTACATTAGACAATAAAGAGAAATAGATAAACATATAATAACAATCAAATAGTTGTACGAATGGCATACCTGGAAGACATGTGCATTAATTCTGAAAACCCTGTACCTTAAGGACTTATTGTGATTTACACGCATAATTGATTCAACCTCATCGGTTAGATGGCGAGTTCCCCATCTCATCCCAACTTCCCTACGTTCGACAAACCAAGCTTGTATTTTGCTACGGTAGTACTCAGCAAGCATGGTTATGGGTAATTCACGAGCACATTTCATGACATTATTAAAGGATTCTGAACTATTTGTAGTCATTATACCGTATCTCATACCTGAAAAATGATATCTTGACCACTTCTCAATGCCTGCTTCCATTAAGTACTTTTCAATCTCAGGATCGATCTGTCGCAAATCCCCCATGTACTTGTCAAATTCACGCTTTGTATATGCCCTTGAGCAACATCTAAACAAAGATGTAATATCTGGATTCTTAAACTTGTGGTTTAAATTCATCTCCATGTGAAATGCACAATAACCATGCAATGCATTGGGTAATGCTTTCGGAACAGCTTGAATAATACTTTGGTGTCTATCAGAAACAATAACAAGGTCGTCAATGTGCCCGACTAACTCTGCTACTTTTAGCAAAAACCATTCCCATGCTTCATTATTCTCAGAATCTCCAACCCCAATGGCCAGTGGATATATGTTGTTATTTCCATCAGAAGCATTTGCAACGAATAATGTCCCAGCAAACCTACCTGATAAGAATGCACCATCAACTGTAATTACATGTCTTATACAAGATAAGAATCCTCTAATACATGGACCTAATGCCATGAAGAAATACTTAAATCTTCCGGATAAATGGTCAACTTCAATATGTGTGACGCTACCGGGATTCCTTTCCTTCAGGACGTGACAGTAGGAAGGAAGCTTGAGGAAAGATTCCTCTTCACTTCCACGTAGCAACCTCAGAGCCTTCTCTTTAGACCTGTATGCTGTGGTGTAACCAATCTCAATCCCAAACTCATTCTGACAATCATCAATAATATCTTTCGGCTTATAAATTCTTCCAGGTCGCACCAACTTCATTTTTATGGCATTTCCTATGACTCTTGAGGTCGCAGTCCTATTCTTCCTCATGTAATGGTTAGGATCACAAGTATGTAATGATTGAAAATGCTTTACCTTGAACCTATCTGACCCCTTGATCCGATTACATCTAATCTTCCAAATACAACTACATTGAATGCAACTTATCACGACACGGTCTTTCTTACTTGTCAGTGTCCTCGTCTCAAATCTATTTCTTATGGCATAAAGCCCGACATGTGTGGTGAAATGTATCTTACTGTCAAACACTTGATCAACTTTCAAATCAAGCTCAACATGTGCCATAGAAGAGGAAACGTCACCATTAGAAACAATCTCTGTGCCTGTACTTGATGGACCAAAATGTATTTCATTATTGCCCCCAACAACATTTCGTCCTTCAGACTGAGTTAAACCATTTAACGATTGCTCTCTTAAAATCAGTCTTTCTTGTTCATCTGATGTCATTTCATTATCATTGCCTTGTAAAGTACCAATTCCGGTCATGTCATTATCAATGTTTTCGTTGACAGTAACACCTTCTAATTGACACTCTCTATTCATATCAACATGAACATCATCACCCATCTGCGGTATATCTAAATAGTTATCTAAATCATCACCAATACCATCAAGTATAATATCGCAATTTGTTATGGGATTTTGAGATCCTTCCTGTGGATGCGTATCGCTCAAGTAATTTACATGACGCCCTCTAGTATTAACAAGTTCTTCTTCACGGCAAATGGAATGACTTGTACCTACTGATCTTATCTCATTTTTTGTTACATATAGAACAGCCTTTCTTTCATTGTCTTGAACATGAAGGTCAAAAAACTCATCCAAATCTTCATCATCACCAATTAAAACATAAGGTAAATTCAAATCATTCTTATAGAAGTATCTTACTGAAATTTCATACTTTAACTTATCCATTTTTAACTTCATAAACAACTTTTCTTTAAGTTCATTATACTTAAATCCCTTTTTAATCTTCATCACCGAACCTTCACCTCCTCGATATACTTCTTTATCATCTTTCAATAACCACTTGCCATTATGAATTATTAGAATACTAAGGCAATCCATTCTGTAAAATGTTTTCAAATAATTAAGCAATATTAATTAAAAAATACATATAATTAGATTGATATATGAAATTATATACCGCAATATACCCCATATATACCTAGGTATATCTTAGATATACCCGAGATATACCACAAATATTGCTAGATATACCACAGATATACCTTCGTATATCGAGATATACCTCGAATATACCACAGATATACCACAGATATACTACATATACCAGATATATACCACAGATATACCAAATATACATAGATATATCAATATATACCACAGATATACCAGAGATATACCATCGATATACCTAAGATATACCTAGGTATATCTCGATATACCTAGGTATATCTTAGGTATATCGATGGTATATCTCGATATACCTAGGTATATCGATGGTATATCGAGATATACCTAGGTATATCGAAGGTATATCGATGGTATATCTCGATATACCTAGGTATATCTGTGGTATATCGAGATATACCTAGGTATATCTTAGGTATATCGATGGTATATCTCAATATACCTAGGTATATCTCGATATACCATCGATATACCTAAGATATACCTAGGTATATCTCCATATACCACAGATATACCTAGGTATATCTCGATATACCACAGATATACCTAGGTATACCATGGTATATCTCGATATACCAGAGATATACCTAGGTATACCATGGTATATCTCTGGTATATCTCGATATACCTAGAGATATACCTAGGTATATCTCGATATATACCTAGGTATATATCGAGATATACCTAGATATACCTAGATATACCTAGGTATATCATGGTATATCTGTGGTATATCTCGATATACCTAGGTATATCAAGATATACCAGACATATACCAGAGAAATATCCCACATGTACCGGATAAACCAAGACAAAAATAGCAGATTAAAAATGATAACACGCGAATTACATGAGTTCAAATTAAACACTGAAAATGGCAGATTCATACAACAAATTAAACGCCGAAATAACACCCAAATCACTTTCCAACCAAAGAATTGGCAATTTTTCAAAAAAAAACATTGACCCAAAACGATTGTCGTGCGAAAATTGTTGGTACAAATTTTGGTACAAATTTCACCATTTATATGCTATTTAAAACTGCGAAATTTCTACCCAACCAAAATATTTAATATCACTAACCTCAAATTTCAAAGTTTGCCGTGATAAGATGAAAAAATGGAGAGAAAATGGAGAGAAACTCTTGTGCGTGATAAGATGAAAAAATGGAGGGGAGAGTGCGTAGAGAAGGAGAGAGAAGAAGTAAGAAAATTTTGGTGGGAAATAAGGGGTGGAAACCGGCAACTGGAAGAGCCAATTTCAATTTGCCCATTTGTAAAGTTTAACACAAATCAGCCCATTTCTAAACTATTTTATGGAATTTGCCCATTTTAGACAAAATCCCTAAAAACTATTATTTTTGTAATTCTTTTCTCAAATCTTTTGATTGAGTGAAAAATATTTTTTGGTGTTATAAAAAATATTTATATTTTTTTCGTATCACTAATACGTTGAGTGTTTTCGTATTAGTGATTCAGAAGTAATAATTTTACTTGGAGATTAATTCTTTTAAAAAAAATTTATGTAGTCTCAATACATATAATATTTTTTTGTATTGAGCTATGAGGTGGTTGTGGAGTTTGTGAAATTCTTTTAATCAAACTGAGTTATTATAATAACAATTCATCATGTGTATTTCTATATTATTATTACGAGGTGAAATTTTTGTGTCAATAATACGTTGAGTATATTTCCGTATTGTTGATACGAGGTGTTTTTACTTTGCTAATTTCATTGAGAATTATTTATCTTGTTTAGATTTCACTAATCTAATCACAGGTGTTTGCATCACGTTGCTTGATGGTGTGACCTTGGAGGTGAGCTAGATTCAGTGTAAATCAAATGTGGTAACATACTAATAGTTGGTGATAGCAGTCTAGACAGTTGGGACAGGTAGTCTCTGACTGATAGAGATATTTGACGTCTTATCTTATTGAGTCTATATTAACTGTTTATTTTTGTTTAGTGAATTTGGCTATTAAGTGGTTGCCTTAATCAATTTGTAAATATTTATCATTTAGGATTAAAGTCTAAGTGGGTTTAACACCTTATTTTGCTGTGTTTATATGCTCTGTTGCATGAGTTAGTATAATTTGAGTTTTTCTCTGTATATGTGACAACATATACAATCTCTACTGAGATTGGAAAACATTTACTACTTTCACTTGTATGCATACTTCTATTCCTTATTGTTTGTTTTTATCTTCTGCTTTTTTTACTAGTGAAGTGAGTCTCTATGTGTCTTTATCACCTTGCCTTGGTAGTTTACCATGATAGGACTTTTTCATCTTCCATGTAAGTAAGTTTCATTCATATAAATTTACATATTGTTTGAGTAAGCAACTTTTTGATCCCACATATGATGCCTTTATCTAAGCACGTTGTCACTCACTATTGTGCCCTCAAGCCTAGGATTTTTAGAGCTTGGCTAAACCCTTGACCAAAGCACATCCCTACTGGACATTGCCATCATGAGGGTGTCACATTTGTAATATGCCTTACTTAGAGCAATACTATCTTACTAGCATGCCGCTACTTGTCGATGCACCATTACTTGTGCAATGCCTCCCATAAGACGTGCTGCATTATCACGAAGCTACTTTTATATGCCCACATTGAGTAAACTGCCGGGTACAAACCTTTCTTCTATTGTAGCTTCCCGCGTGGGAATCCTGCGCAAAATTGACCATTTTACATCACTGATACTGTTTGTAAGACTTCCAGTTTTAAGGAGACATTAATGTTCCCTCTTAGCACAACTAATACCCATCCCATAAGCATTCTCTAGCTTACAGGTAGCTTACATAGCACATCGTACCCACGAGCTTGACACCATGCCTCTCCCTAAAGAGCTCTTGCTGCAATTTCTCTTATTTTAGGAAGAAATATCACTTTGCGTGAGAAGATACAAGTCTAAAATAATTTAATAATTATTATTTTGCCAATTATCGAAGTGCTCTTCATGTGACTGTGACACTTTGTAATGACATACATGAGCTTATGGCTAGATTTTAGTGGGATGGGGATGTGGAGAAGAGACCATTGTGTTGGCTATCTTGCGAGCAAATTTGTAGGCCCAAGGCATTGGAAGGATTGGGATTTAGGAATTTAATCTCTTTTAACCAATCTTTGTTGGGAAAGTAGGTTTGGAGATTAATAGTTAATGCTACGTCTTTGGTAAAGTATTTTCCTCATGGTGATATTTTGGATAGTAAAGTTCCAACTTATGTTTCTTTGTTATGGAAGAATTTAATGTGGGGAAGGAAACTGCTAAGTGTGGGTGAAGTGGAGGGTGGGAAATGGGGTGGATGTGAGGGTGTATAAGGACAAATGGTTGCCGGGGCCAAGGCCTTGGATTTTGTCCCCTATAATTTTGGATGAGGAAATTAAGGTGGTTGCGTTGATAAGAGGTACTGTGAGTGGGCTGAGGAGGTAGTGCAGAACTGTTTTGATGAGAGGGATGCTGGTTTAACACAAAGTATTCCTGTAGGTGGGAGAGATTATAGGGATAAAAGGATTTGGACAAGGAGCTCTAGTGGTGTTTGTTATGTGAAAAGTGGGAATTGGTTGGATGAGGAGCATAGCGTTGAAAGGGAATTATGGAGCCGGTACAATTAGTTGTGAGGGGCAAGCTTGGTGGGCTAGAGTGTGGGGGTTATGTGTGCCTAATAAGGTAAAGATTTTTTTGTGGCGTGCTTGTAATAACATCCTAATTGCTATGACGAACCTGTTTAAAAGGGGGATTGTTGGTGCAGCATGGTGTGCATTGTGTAATTGACCTTATGAAGATATCTTGCATTGCTTGTGGGAGTGTGGTGTTTCTAGGAAGGTATGGAAACAATCTATTTTTTATGAAAGTGTGTGTAAATATATGCTGTATAGTTTCACTGATTTGTTTAATAAAATGTTGAAATGTTGTACTAAGGTGGAGCTATGTCATTTTTGTTATTTGAGCTTGGGGGTTTGGCATAATAGGAATGAGATTCTACATGGAAAAAGGGGTAGGAATGTTGAGGAGTTATTGGTATGGTGTAATGATTTGATGGAGACTTTTTTGAAGGCAAATGGTAAGCTGGAAGCATGATGTTTTGATGGGCGAGAAAGTGGGAAATGGGTAAGGCTGCTGTGTGTGTATATTATAGTGAATACAGATGCTGCAGTACAGGGAAATAGGATGGGAATTGGAGCTGTCTTTAGGGATAGCAATGGATGTGTTGTTTTAACTGTGGCAGCTGTTAAAAACGGGTGTTTGGTCTGTATTGGCTGCTGAGTTGCAGGTCATAATTTTAGTTCTTCAGGTTGCAAATATGCTTGGGCTTTGTAATGTCTGCTTTGAATCAGATTCGTTGGTTGCTTTGAGGGGAATTTATCAGGCTGATGAGTGTTTTCTTGAGGAAGGTGTTTTAATAGATGAGGCTAGGATGTTATTAGAGAAGTGTAAATCTTGTATTGCATTTAGGGAAAGAAATGCAAACAGAGTTGCACATGGTGAAGCTTCAATTGCTTTAACTGGTATTGGGACGCATTTATGGGAGGGTCATGCTCCTTTAGGTGTGTGGGATTTGGTATTGGATAATATAGCTAGCAGTGTTGTACAGAAATTTGATTAGTTAAAGAAATGTTTCTTCGGTTATTCAAAAAAAAAAAAATAGCGTAGAAGCTCATAAACCAGATAAATAAACTCTTGGTGGGATCAATTTACTTTAAATTAATCCTTGAAAAAGCTATTGTAGAGTAAACTCTTTCATTCAACAATCTGTTAGATTCAAAAACTAGCTTTTCCTTCCTCATCCCCTTTGCTTTTATAAACCATGCACGAGCTATTCTGAGCACAATGCCCTCAAACCACGTCACGCTATGAAACAAAATTGCAAAATAAACTTTGGCACACGTGTCACTTGCGGGAAAGAAAACAAAAGACATTAAAGAAATAGAAACACGACAAGTAAAACTCATAAATGACACTTAGTTGTCTACCTCACCTATATTATGATTATTTTTTCACCAATCAAATATACAATCCCTTTTTGTTTTTTCATTTTTTCTTTTGCAAAATAACAACTTAAACGAAAAACTCTGCTTATACTATGGTAGTTTTGGCAATTAGGAAAACTCATTTGGATAGAAGATCCCTTGTAATCTCATTTACGAGTCCACTGAGCACAATCCTCTCTATGTCTCTTACAACCTCATCTCTTTCAATGAGTGCAAACATGTTCTGATTCCAACCTAAATCCCACATACTGCTCAATTCTGGACAACTGTAATGAATATCACTTTGGAGCATTCCAGGTAGGTATTCTCCAGGGTCACATTCTTGTTTTCCACGTCTGCCATAGAATTTCAATTTTTCAAAGTCTTTATGCAGTTGTTGAACCAACCCATCAAATGTTCTTATCTTTTTTAAGCTAATTGATATGTTAACACATGGGTGAGTAGCAAACTCGTGTCTTTTACGTTTTCTTCTCATTAGTTCATAGCCACAGTCTACTATAAGCTTGCTGTCTTCATCTTTACGGTCATGACCACTGGCATGCAGAAGGGTTTTTGTCTAAAATAGGCAAAATCCTTAATATAGTTTAAAAAAGGGCAAAGTTGTGTTAAAGTGTAAAAATAGGCTTTTTTTAACCGCCCACCCAAAACCCCATTTGATAGCCGGTAACTCATTCAAACGTTTGCACGACTCTGAGCATTACTCTCACTCTCCCTCCCCACTCTCTATTATCGCTCCCACAATTTTTGTTGAGGAAGAAGACGAATAGTGAGAACGCAGAAAACACTCGACCATTAATATCACCTTTTGAAGCTCTGCATTAATCGGTAAGTTTTCGAAAGAAATTTGTCTTCTCTACACGAAAACACTCGACCATTACTCTCCAGTCATCTTGAAAAGCTATGCAGTTTGGTTTTTAATTGGGTTTTCGTTGAAACTCAACGAAAACTCCTTATTTTTGTAAAGTTTTTTGTAAAATGTTGGTTTAAGGTTAAATGTTTATGTAAAATGTAGGTTTTGTAATATTGGGATTTTGTAATTATGGATGGATAATCTGATTTCTGCTATATCTGGTAGTTATTCATGAATAACAGTAGGAGCATTGAACAAAATGGGTATATCTGGTATATCTGGGGGTATATCTGGTATATCTGGGGGTATATCAGTGGTATATTTGGGGGTATATCTGGTATATCTCAGGGTATATCTGGTATATCTCACGGTATATCTGGTATATCTGGTATATCTCAGGGTATATCTCGGAGTATATCTGGTATATTTCAGGGTATATCTGGTATATCTCAGGGTATATCTGGTATATCTCACGGTATATCTCACGGTATATCTGGTATATCTCAGGGTATATCTGGTATATTTCAGGGTATATCTCAGGGTATATCTCAGGGTATATCTGGTATATCTCAGGGTATATCTGGTATATCACATATATCTCAGGATATATCTCATGGTATATCTGGTATATCTCGGAGTATATCTGGTATATCTCAGGGTATATCTGGTATATCTCGGAGTATATCTGGGGGTATATCTGGTATATCTGGTATATCTCACGGTATATCTGGTATATCTCAGGGTATATCTGGTATATCTCAGGATATATCTGGTATATCTCAGGGTATATCTGGTATATCTCGGAGTATATCTGGTATATCTCGGAGTATATCTGGTATATCTCAGGGTATATCTGGTATATCTGGTATATTTCAGGGTATATCTCAGGGTATATCTGGTATATCACATATATCTCAGGGTATATCTCATGGTATATCTCGGAGTATATCTGGTATATCTCAGGGTATATCTCAGTATATCTGGTATATCTGGTATATCTCGGAGTATATCTGGTATATCTGGGGGTATATCTGGTATATCTCAGGGTATATCTGGTATATCTCAGGGTATATCTGGTATATCTGGTATATCTCAGGATATATCTGGTATATCTCAGAGTATATCTGGTATATCTCAGGATATATCTGGTATATCTGGTATATCTCTAGGTATATCTGGTATATCTGGTATATCTCAGGGTATATCTGGTATATCTGGTATATCTCACGGTATATCTGGTATATCTCAGGGTATATCTGGTATATCTGGTATATCTCAGGGTATATCTGGTATATCTCAGGGTATATCTGATATATCTGGTATATCTCATGGTATATCTGGTATATCTCAGGGTATATCTGGTATATCTCACGGTATATCTGGTATATCTCAGGGTATATCTGGTATATCTGGTATATCTCAGGGTATATCTGGTATATCTCAGGGTATATCTGCTATATCTGGTATATCTCAGGGTATATCTAAGGGTATATCTGGTATATCTCGGAGTATATCTGGTATATCTCAGTATATCTGGGGGTATATCAGTGGTATATCTTGGTATATCTTTGGTATATCTCGGTATATGTCTGTATATGTCGGTATATATGGGGTATATGTCTATATATCTTGGTATATCTCGGTATATTTGGGGTATATCTCGGTATATCTACGTATATTGGTCTATTTCTATAAGTTTCCTTTATATGAACCTAAATTTGATGTATTTTTATTTTGGTTTTAAGTGATTGATGTTTTTTACATATACATTGTAATATTGGTATACCTGTTTACAAGTATTAATTAAATTGCTTTCCGTAAATGTTAAATATGCAGGATATGGCAGAAAAATCAACGTTCGTTCCTTATGTCTCCCCATCTGAGTATTATGTTGGTAAAATAACCAACATATCACGTCTTCAGAATTTTGCAACATTGAAGACGACCCTAGAAGGGTTTGGGTTACTTCATAGGTTTGAGGGCTTATGTTTTGGTTTCATCACAAGGATGAAACATATAGAGTTTACAGCTGGATTGTTGCATCATATATTACTGATGCAAGATAGAGATCAATCGGGGAAAGAGCTCCGAATTATTGTGGATGGTACACCCCATCTATTTGGATATGAAGAATTTAGCCTAATGACCGGTATGATGTTTATCGGTGAGGAAGGAAGTCCAGCGCAAAGTGGTCGGTTGCGTAAAAATTACTTCAAGACCGACAGGCCAATAAAGAAAGTCGAGTTGGAGAAGGTATTCGCAAACCTTCCTCTGTCCACCGAGCCTGAGGATGTGTTGAGGTTGGCTCTCATATACACTCTGGAAATAATACTTTTGGCCGATCATAATCTGAGGGCCATCAATGATGAATACTTGGACTTAGTTGAAGACCTTGACAAATTTAATATCTACCCCTGGGGTAAGATAGTATATGACTTCACCGTTAGAAGGTTGAAGAATGTTAATCTCCAAAAGGTTGGAGAGGTCGCTTCAACTTACAGTGTCTATGGTTTTTGTTGGGCACTACAAGTTTGGGTCTACGAGGCCATACAAGTGTCTGTTACTGATTTGGCCACTTGTACATCTTCTGATGCATTGCCCAGGATACTACGCTGGGAGAATGAAAAGAAGGGGCACTATTTGAAGTTCTGGGACCTAAACCATAAAATATTCCAGGATTCAGATGTAAGTTTGTTGCTGTTATGTTTTTGTTATTAATTTTATTTGATTTTTATTTTCTATTATACTTAACTAACTTTATATGTTTCCATTGTATATGATACAGTTTCATATGCTGACGAGACTCACTCCTAATGAAAAGGAGAGAAAGAGTCCATACTATATTGCGGCACAACAATATGCGAGTCAAGTAGGTGGTGGTGTGCCGAACGTTAGTGGATTGAATGATGACTTGCCTTCCAAAGGCGATGAACATCATCATCCATCTGGTCACAGTGATGATCAGAGTGACCTTATACCGGAAGTCCAAAAAGATGAACCTTCATCTCATTCATCAACTTCCATTATGGAGGTAATATAATACGGCACATATACAAACCCTTATTTCTAATGTGATTATGTCATTGCAACCCTGTACGAATAAATTTTTTCTACGGTATTTTAGGTGTTGGAAGAGCTGCGAGATTTGAAGAAGGAGGTCATCTCAATAAAAGAAAACCAAATTTGGATGAAGGATGTGTTGAAGAAGTTGTTGAGACAACAAAAAAATACTTCAACAGGGAAAGAAACAATGAAACCTGGTGGGAACTCTTCCAGGAAAAAAAGTGTCCCACGTTTTGACCAACGTAAGGTCAACGCTGTACATATTTTAGTGGACGAAGAAGTTGTGACGTCCACGGAAGAAGAGCCAATAGTGGCTACTTCTACATGCAAAGAAATGATTCTGTTCACCACGGAAGAAAGAGGTGAGGAAACAGCAAGGTTCATTCTGATAAGGATGAAGCATCAGTGGGTGTCACTGAAGAATGTCCCACTGAAGTGAACCTTGGAAAGCAGCCAGTCCATGAGACCGAAGTAGATGATAAGTTGACAAGTCTGGATTTGTCTACTTTGGAAGTACTTTTAGAGGCTGCCCCTATCAGGACTGGTACCTCGTCAGTGCGGTTAGGATCGATAACATCCAAGGGCTTTACATCCACTGACACGTCCGTACCCTTTGGTACCAGTGTATATAGTAGGAGGAAGAGAAAAGTTGGTCCCTCTCTCAAATCTCCATATGTGCAGCCCAAGAGGAAATCTAGTATATCAATAAAGTCCCAGCAATCGGACGAAGCACAACAGCCTGGCCTTTATGATCCAATGAGAAGCTTTGATGAATCCAGATATACTTTCTTCTTGGAATGGTTATATAATAATTATAACGACAACCAGTATGTATTTCCTACTACTTTTAGTCTTTCGTATTCATCTATGTTAACTTGTTTTTTACCCACGTAATATCTGGTATTTTACTCATTTCTTTCTCATATATCTCAAATTGTAGGGAAAGTATTAATGTTTGTTGCCCAAGTAAGGGCATGGCTAACTCTTCTTGGTTTCATCGTATATTGAAACCACAATCATCCTTACTCAATGAGGTACATGTTTTTCGTATGTTAATATCTAGATAATAATGGTTATATGTTGTTATTTGGTATATGGATTGTTATTAAACATTTCATATTGTAAAATAAACTAACAACACATGTATCTCATATATTTTGACAACGATGCATACCTCAATTGGCAAAATAACTTCAGCACATAGATTGTGGACTATGGCTGTTGAGGAAGAAAGAGGAACTTCATCTGCACTTGTTCCTAAATAACAATTGGACAACTGTAGACTCAACGTTTTGTGTAAGACTTTTACTCAGTACATCCGTGTTTTTAACAATATCTGGTATATCTGATAATTTTCCATGTCATATATCCCAAATTCCCAGATTATGTAACAATGTTCCATAAATTACTATATTGAAAATGTAGGCTTACATCGATGCAAGTGCAAGTGAATGGAAGAAGGTGAAGAAGAATGATCAATTCCACTTCTGGAATGCAAATAAAAAGTGGTTGGATTATTTGACTGGTAAAATCCTTGTAAACTTATTGCGTATAGTATCTGGCAACTATTACATTGGATCGCTTTAAATATTAATATACATATCTGGTATGTTTTGAAACAGGTGTCCGCCCTGATTTTGGTAAACCATGGACTCGTGTCAACAATATATATGGTGTTATATTGGAGAAGGGTCATTGGATCGCTTTCGGATTTGACATCAGAGAACAACAAATTGACGTCTATGATTCACTTCCTAAACACATAAGAGATGGAACTCTGAAGAAAAGGTTACATAATTTATGTGTTATGATCCCAAACTTGATTAAGAACTTTGAAGTGGTTGAACATGACATGAAAGAGAAGTGGCCCATTTATCGTAATGTGATAGCTGTCCCACATCAGGTTTCAGCGTAAGTATATTTTATGATTCAGTAAGATTCAATGAGATGTTATATAGATTAATATGAAGTTATATTGCGTTACGATTAATATTTGTTTACTTTAATATATTACACAGGGGTGACTGTGGCATATATGCGCTCAAGTTCATTGAGTATTTAGTAAATGAGAAGCCACTGACTGACATCAAAGATGAGGCAATTGGTTTCTTTAGAAAGAAACTTTGTTGTGAATTTTTCCTTGCGGACGATGATTACATCATTGTTTAATCTGGTATGCAATCTGGTATATCTCGTAATTAGTGAACAACGAATTGATCGGATTTGTGTTGCAGAACCGTTATTATTATTCAGGAAAACCCTTTATGATTTATGTGTTATGGTATTTTTGTGCATGTTGCAACTGAAACCAATCAATATATCTGGGGTAATCACAGTGTATATCTGATGGTGCCGCACTTGGGAAACCAATGCTGATTTTCTATCATTTGATGTTTATACCGTATTGGATGGCATATCTGGTATATGAGTTATATTTATGTTTCTATATCTAACGGTAATTTTTTATCAGCACATAAATTTTCTGGTGCCTTATCTGATAATTCTAATTTTTTGGTAGGTTCTAATCAAATAAGAAGTGGATGTAATGTTGCTGTTGTAATATGGAGGCTTGGGGTATATCTGTTAGCAGAGGCTACAACATTACAAGTCCTACTTAAAGTATATCTGGAACTCGTGTGTGGAGTGCTTGGGAGATAAACTTTATTCTCAGAACTTTAGGCTTAGTTTGATGGATTATCATTGAGTATTATTGTAAAACTTATACTATCTGTAAAATTAATGCTTATCAGGCTATAAGTAAAGTTTGTAAATTTCTAGTGGAATTATATTCATATTCCTGCATTGTTGCAGAAGTAATTAAAGTCGTGGTCAATTGTGTACAACTTGTATTTGAACATTACTTTTGTGTAATAATCAAATTTTCAGATTCGGTTTTGGTTATGATTTAATCCATCTTTTACTGAAATTGTAATATCGGGTAATTCAGGTATAAATTTTTCTGGTTCTGTCTGGTATATCTCATGGTATATCTGGTATATCTGGTATATCTCAGGGTATATCTGGTATATCTCAGGGTATCTCTAACGGTATATCTCATGGTATATCTGGTATATCTGGTATATCTCATGGTATATCTAGTATATCTGGTATATCTCAGGGTATATCTGGTATATCTCAGGGTATATCTGGTATATCTGGGGGTATATCTCAGGGTATATCTGGTATATCTCAGGGTATATCTGGTATATCTCAGGGTATATCTGGTATATCTCAGGGTATATCTGGTATATCTCAGAGTATATCTGGTATATCTCAGGGTATATCTGGTATATCTCAGGGTATATCTTAGGGTATATCTGGTATATTTGGTATATCTCAGGGTATATCTGGTATATCTCAGGGTATATCTGGTATATCTGAGGGTATATCTCAGGGTATATCTTAATATACGTGGTACATCAAAATTCAGAGACAAGGCATAATATAACACTATCATTAATACAAAATTCAGATACAGATAATATAATACTTGAAATCATAATAAAATATCTGGGGTACATAAAAATGTTCATTCTTGAGAAGCTAGGGAAGGTTCTACAATCATCTGACGAAAAACATTACAAGTCCTCCTGTTATGACCACTAATTCCACAACGACTGCACAATATTAACTTCTTTATTACTTCCCCACGTGAACGTATGCGTCGCTTTCGTGGTCTGCCAGATTTTTTCTTTGTGTTAGGAGGAAGTTCAACTAGGTCTATGATTTCTGGTGGAATGTCCCACTGACCATTGTCAGTTGCTGGAAATATTGCCTCCGCATATGCTATAATATAACAATTGACTGTGTATAATCGGTCAACAAAGGACTGGACATTAACATCTTGAAAACGGGCGGCTGCAATGGCATGACAACAGGGAATTTTGTGAACATCAAATTCCCTGCAGCTACAACTTCTGTTCAGTAGATCAACATCTTCACTAGTATCACCATGTACAACCTATATTTTCATATGAATGAACTAGTTACATTATGGTTTATAGGCTTACAAGAGATAAAACACATGTGCTATTAAATTTACATATTTAAAAATTCAATAACAATATAATGATGTACGAATCCCATACCTGGAAAACATGTGCATTAATTCTGAAAACCCTGTACCTTAAGGACTTATTGTGATTTGCACGCATAATTGATTCAACCTCATCGGTAAGGAATCGAGTTCCCCATCTCATCCCAACCTCCCTACGTTCGACAAACCAATGTTGTATTTTGCTACGGTAGTACTCAGCAAGCATGGTTATAGGCAACTCACGAGCAGATTTCATGACATTATTAAATGATTCTGAACCATTTGTGGTCATTATACCGTATCTGTTTCCAGGAAAATGAAATCTTGACCAGTTCTCTTTACCTGCTTCCAATAAGTACTTCTCTATATCTGGATCGATCAGTCTCAAATCTCCCATGTATTTGTCAAATTCACGCTTCGTATATGCCCTTGCGCAACATCTGAACAAAGGTGTGATATTAGGATTCTTAAATTTGTGGTTTAAATTCATCTCCATGTGAAATGCACAATATCCATGCAAAGCATTGGGGAAGGCCCTCGGAACAGATTGTATAATACTTTGGTGTCTATCTGAAACAATAACAAGATCATCAATGTGCCCAAATATACTGGATAGTTTTAACAAAAACCATTCCCAGGCTTCATTATTCTCAGAATCTCCAACCCCAATGGCCAATGGATATATGTTGTTATTTCCATCAGAAGCATTTGCTACGAATAATGTCCCAGCATACCTACCTGATAGGAATTGTTGAAGGAGAATGTCCCACATCGGCTAGGTGTTCTGGAGAAGTGCAAGTTATAAATCTGGGCAATCCTCTAACTCATGAGCTAGCTTTTGGGTTGAGAGTTAGGCCCGTTGGGTTTATGAACATGGTATCAGAGCCAAGCCCGTAGTTCATCGTGGGTTTGTTGGCCTTCGTTGCCCCTGTCCAATGTGAGGGGGGTTGTTGAAGGAGAATGTCCCACATCGGCTAGGTGTTCTGGAGAAGTGCAAGTTATAAATCTGGGCAATCCTCTAACTCATGAGCTAGCTTTTGGGTTGAGAGTTAGGCCCGTTGGGTTTATTAACAGGAATGCACCATCGACTGTAATTACATGTCTTATACAAGATAAAAATCCTCTGATACATGGACCTAGTGCCATAAAAAAGTACTTAAATCTTCCGGACTGGTCAACTTCAATATGTGTGACGCTACCAGGATTTCTTTCCTTCAAAACATGACAGTACGAAGGAAGCTTCAAGAAAGATTCCTCTTCACTGCCACGTAGCAAATAAAGAGCCTTCTCTTTAGATCTGTATGCTGTGGTATAACCAATCTCAATCCCAAACTCATTTTGACAATCATCAATAATATCTTTGGGCTTATAAATTCTTCCTGGTCGGACCAACTTCATTTTAATGGCATTTCCTATCACTCTTGAAGTCGCAGTCCTATTCTTCCTCATGTAATTGTTAGGATCACAAGTATGTCTTGATTCGTATTCTTTTACCCTGAACCTATCTGATCCAGTGATCCTATTACATCTAATCATCCAAGTACAACTAGATTGAATGCAACGTATCAGAACACGGTCTTTCTTACTAGTCAGTGTCCTCGTCTCAAATCTGTTTCTTATGGCATAAAGACCGACATGTGTTGTGAAATCTATCTTATTGTCAAACACTTGATCAACTTTCAAATCAAGCTCAACATGTGGCACAGACGACGAAACGTCACCATTAGAAATAATCTCTGTGGGTGTACTGGATGGACCAATACGTAATTCATTATTGCCTCCAATTACAGTTCGTCCTTCAGATTGGGATAAACCATATATCTCATGATTTCTAACAATGACCCTTTCTGGTTCAACTTGTGTCCTTTCATTATCAATTGCATGCAAACCTCCCATTGAGGACATATCATGATCAACGTTTTCGTTGACAAGACCACCTTGTAATTCATATTCTCTAATCATATCAATATCTCCATCATCACCCATTTGCGGCATAACTAAATTGTGATCTACATCATCACGAATACTATCAAGTACATTATCGCAACCACCATTTGGATTTTGAGATCCTTCTTGCATATTAGTATCGCTCAAGTAATTTACATTACGGCCTCCGGTATTAAAAAGTTGTTCATGGCAAATAGAATGACCTGTACCTACAGATCTTATCTCATTTTTTGTGACATATAGAACAGTCTTCCTTTCATTATCTTCAACGTGAAGGTCAAAAAACTCTTCCAAGTCTTCATCATCACCTATTAAAACAGTAGGTAATGTCAAATCATTCTTATAGAAGTATCTCACTGAAAGTTCATACTTGAACTTATCCATCTTTAACTTGAGAAACAACTTTTCTTTAAGTTCATTATACAACCATCCTTTTTTTATCTTCATCACCAAACCTTCACCTCCTTGATATACTTTTTTATCATCCTTCAATGACCACTTACCATTGTGAATGATTAGAATACTAAGGCTATCCATTCTGTAAAATGTTTAAAAATAATTAGGTCTATCTCATTCAAAAATACGTAAAGTTTAATTGATATATGAAATAATATACAACATATTGAACAACAATATTAGTATATAACATATATACCATAACCAATGCTTCATAGATGGAGATATACCAACATATACATAGATATACCGAGATATACCAGATTTATAAAGAGATATACCAAGATTTACGAAGATATACCGACATATCCCAAGAAGATATACCAAGATATAACAACATATATCGAGATATACCGAGATATACTCCAAATATACCAACATATACAGAGATATACCATATATACCTAGAGATATACCAGATATACCCAGAGATTTACCAGATATACCCTGACATATACCAGATATACCCCCAGATATACCAGATATACCCCCAGATATACCAGATATACTAGATATACTCCCAGATATACCGGATATACCAGATATAACCTGAGATATGTGAGATATACCAAATATAACCCCAAATATACCAGATATACTACCAGATATACCGGATATACCAGATATACCATCAGATATACCGGATATACCAGATATACCACCAGATATACCGGATATACCCCCAGATATACCAGATATACCCTCAGATATACCAGATATACCCTCAGATATACCAGATATACCCTGAGATATACCAAATATACCAGATATACCCTGAGATATACCAGATATACCAGATATACCCTGAGATATACCAAATATACCCTGAGATATACCAGATATACCAGATATACCCTGAGATATACCAGATATACCCCCAGATATACCAGATATACTCCCAGATATTAAAAACTTAATATAGCATAAAATATATGTTTCGATTACACGCGGCCAAAAATATATGTTTCGATTAATGATTATTGATTTGGGGCAACAATTTAATACGGTTTTTCAACCAAAAATCTGTTAAAATAATACTCATATCAGTTCCTCGCGAAAGTATCAAGCAAATAGTTGGAAATTTTTCAAAAATATTTCACTCCCAATCGCAATTTTCTGGTAGTTATTATTTAAAAATCCTGGTACAAATTTCAACATTTACATCCTAATAAAAAGTGCAAATATTGTTCGAAGATATTACTAACCTCATTTTTTAAATTTTTCCACGATGACACGCAACAATGGAGAGAAAATCAGTGATGAGAAAAAGAGAGGGTGCGTAGTTGGAGGGAGAAGAAGAAAGAAAATTATTTTGGTGGGAAACTAAATGGGACCCAACCAAACCGGCTACTGGGAGAGTAAATAGAATTTTGCCAATTTCTAAACTTTAACACAACTTTGCCATTTTTTAAACTATCTTAAGGATTTTGCCTGTTTTAGACAAAAATCCCATGAAGAATGCTGATGGGTATATCAAGTTTGAAAATTGCAACTGCAGCGCTAAGGTGATTTTCACTATCTGTCAGCAACCCTTTTTTTCTTGGTTTTGTAGCTTTCTGGTACTTCAGTTGTGATGGGTAGAAGCTGTCCGTGTGGTCTTCATTTGTTCCTGCAATTTTAGCAAAATAATGAAAGTTATACCAAACTTCATTCATTGTTCTGCACTAAATTTTCCACCAAGTAAACCTTTGATTATGAGAGATGCTTTGTAAGATGGTGGGAAATTAATATAGTTGATAGGTGGTGCTGTGGGCAAAGTTGCCTGTCAAGGTTATTCTTAAAGAACATTGAACAAGAGTGTATTCACATGAGAGAATGCATGTTCACGTCCAACTGCATGTCCATTCTTCCTATTTGTAGTGAGGAGAGTATACTTTTGGAACATGTCATGTGGAATCTTTTAGGACACCAACAGTTAAATTTTTGGATGTATATGATGTTAGATACACTCATTTTTCTAAATATTCTATAAATTTACACCAAATTGGAGAACCCGAGTACCCACACTTATGTCCATGTCATATTCTTGGACACGGGCACTTAACGAATAAATGACGAGTACAATTAACATAGCTTTTGGAATCTAGGAAAATTAATAGATAAGGAAAAGTTGGAGTTACCACATAGATTGTATGATACATCTATTTGACTTTTCCGCTCTTGATCCCTAGAAATAGGTGTTTGATCTTGCAGCTTGTCAGATATTTGGTTTTGGCACTGCACAAGGAATAACTAAATCTTATAAGAGTTGTTCTTTAGACAAGGAGCAGCTTTAAGACAGTTGTGATTCGCTTCCAGTTGGCCATTAATCATTAAAGTTTAAACTAAGTAAAGATGAACTTACATCATCACCAAAAAATAAGAACTGTGGTTCTTTTGTGTCTTGAGTTTCATCTACTTTAGAAGTATTCAGAGTGGACGTCTGTTCATTTTCTTTGTTTAAGAAAGGTGGTTTTCCGTTTGCTGTTGATCTGTCAGCTCTACAAATGCATGGCTCTGGTTCTTTTGATTGGCTAATTGTAAGGAGGTTTATTTCCCCATAGTCACAGAATCTTTCATGCCCCTCGTGTTTCAGAACCCATGAGTTACAGTATTGATTCTTTCATTATATGGCTCCTTTGCGATCTTTGTTCTCTGCAAGAATGCTTCATGAATTGCCTTTTCCTTCATAAATGGAGGAATGCCACTTTGTTTCTTTTCTGTGTTTATTGGATACAAGTTTCTATCTGGGTTCCAAGTAGCTGAATCTTTCATGTATGTTATCAACTGAGGAGAATCTCTGTGTCCAACCAGATTATCATGATATTTTCCATTTTGAAGCTCATCAGATAGGGTGGAATTATTGGATTTTTTTGGACTTTTTTGTTTGGTTTGACTTCTTTAATATTTACTTGCACTTTTTGAAAATGTATTGTATCATGAATGGGTTTTGGCAAACTCTTGGACATCATTTTACTTCCTTTTTGTTTTTTCATCTGCATATTGTTTTTTGAGCTCTGCTGCTGCTTCTCTTCCTTTCTGTGCTTCTTCTGTTGTGGCTTTGATTTCACAATCATAAATGGCTGGTGTATTTTCTGATTAATCTTTGACATCAGTTGACTGATTGGTGGTAGCTTAGAATGCATCTTTTCCATTTGAATCTTGTTTTCTTCAAGTCCTGCCTTTTCTTGCAATGTAAGATCAGTTTGTGAATGCTGAAGTGCATGCACCTCTAATGGAGATATGATTTCCTTCAATATTAGTTTTCTAGTGTGTTGAATTAATGTACCAAAATATTGGACTTGGGCTTGGGCTTTATCAAAGCCCATTAGGTTATAATATATATTCCATCAGCGACAATGTGAAGATATATATATTAACAAGAGAAGCGGCAGATACTTAATCCCAGCCGAATAGAAAAAGAAAAGAAAAAAGCTCCAGCGGCAGAGGCAGAACTCAAGCGGCAACCTGCGACGCAGATGCAATCTCCAGCGACAGTTTTGAGGCAGCAAACATAAAGACAGTCAAGAGAAGATCCATTTGATAAATCCAATTAAGAATATAAGTTTTCTCTCTCTATTTATTTGGTAACAAATTTATAGTTACTGTTTCTCTTTAATTTATCTGTTGTTGCTAAATTGGCAAGACAGATTTATTTATTGTTTTTGTGAGAGAGATTAATTTGGGTGTAATTGGGTATTTGGATATTTGAGTGATTTGGCCAATTAACTGTTGGCAAATCTTATTGTACTCCTCTTTGACAAGTATAGTGGAATATTTCGGTGCCGGCCTCAGCAGTGGATTAGGTAGTCGCATTGACTACCGAACCACTTAAATCTTTGTGTCCTTTGTGTTGATTATTTTTCTTTATATTTTGTGGGTGCTCGTTATTATTATTTTATCGCTTCCGCATTATTATCTGATCTTGGGTACAACAAGTGGTATCAGAGCTTGGTTAAAGATGACGAGCACAGAGTCATCCACAAAGGTTGAAAGATTTAATGGAGATAATGATTTCTCGCTATGGCAAATGCGTATGAAAGATGTTTTGATTCAACAGGGAGTTGCAAAGCCATTACAAGGCAAAGATAAAAAGCCCGCTGATATGAAAGATGAAGTATGGGATGAGCTTGATCAAAAGGCAGCAAGTGCAATTCGTCAGGGACTCTCAGATGAGGTAGTTCATAATGTTTTTGATCAGAAAACTGCTTATGATTTATGGAAAACTTTAGAGCAGCTTTATATGGCCAAAAATATGACAAATAAATTATTTTTGAAGAAAGAGTTGTACACTCTTCGTATGTCTGAGAATACAAACTTATTGACACACATGAATACCTTCAATAGGTTAATTTCTGAACTTGCTCAGTTAGGGGTAACATTTGATGATGAAGATAAAAGTATGTTGTTATTGTGTTCTCTGCCATTATCTTATGATCATTTGATTACCACCTTATTATATGGAAAAGAGACCATTGTTTTCAAGAGTGTGAAGGAAGCTTTGTTGTCTTACCACAAGAAGAAGAAAGTTGATGGTGAGCAATCACAAGCAGATGGTCTCGTCGTTACTAAGAAAGATAGTAACAATCACAGCTACAGGCGTGGAAGAAGCAAGTCTAAAGACAGAAATTATGATAAAGGTAGAGGAAGATCAAGCTCAAGACCTAGACAGTTTAATAGAGACATGGAGTGTCATTATTGTCACAAAAAGGGTCACATTCGAAAATATTGCAGAATTTTAGCCAAGGAACTGGAGGATAGAAAGAACCAAACACAACCCACTAATTCAGCTAGTGTTGCAGAAGATAAAAGTGAAGACAAAGATGATGATTTGCTATCTGTCTCATCAGGTATTGATTCCCTTGCAAATTCATGGATTCTTGATTCTGGTTGTTCCTATCATATGTGCCCACATAGAAATTGGTTTGATACTTATACTCCCAAGAGTGGTAATTGTGTGTATATGGGCAACAATGCAAAATGTGAAGTTGTTGGAATAGGAACCATAAAGGTTAGGATGTTTGATGGTGTTGTGAGAACCTTAACAGGTGTACGACATATCCCTGATCTGAAAAAGAATCTGGTTTCTCTTGGTGGGTTAGATGAGATGGGCTATTCGTATTCTGCAAAAGATGGAGTGCTCAAGGTGTCTAAAGGAGCTTTAATAGTAATTAAGGGTAAGAAATTTGGCAATCTCTACAAGATGATTGGAAATACTGTTGTAGGTGGAGCTGCTTTAATTTCTGAAGATCCTACTTTTGATGATACTATGCTTTGGCATATGAGGCTTGGACACTTGGGTGAGAAGAATATGTTGGAACTCCATAAGAGGAACTTGCTGAAAGGTGTGAAGACCTGCAAGCTTGATTTATGTGAACATTGTATTTATGGTAAGCAGAAAAGAGTTAGTTTTAAGACAGCGACTCACTCTTGTTCTGATATTTTGGACTATGTCCATTCTGATGTTTGGGGACCCGTGACTATTGCTTCTCAAAGTGGAGCTTACTATTATGTTACTTTCATCGATGACTATTCCAGAAAGGTTTGGGTCTATTTTATGAGAAGTAAAACTCAGGTATTTGATATCTTTAAGGAATGGAAGGCAGAGGTAGAGAACCAGTCCGGCAAAAAGATAAAGATTTTGAGAACTGATAACGGTACAGAGTACAAGCACAAGGCATTCAGAGAGTTCTGCAAGCAAGCTGGTATTATTCGACATTATACAGTGAGGAAGACTCCTCAACAAAATGGAGTTGCTGAGAGGATGAACAGAACCATTGCAGAGAGAGCAAGGTGTATGAGATTGCAAGCAGGTTTGCCAAAGAATTTTTGGGCAGAAACTGTGAGCACTGCTGTTTTCCTTATTAATCGAAGTCCTCATTCTTCCATCGATTTCAAAATTCCTGAAGAGGTATGGTACTCTAAACCTGTTGATTATTCTATACTAAAAGTTTTTGGTTGTCCTGCTTTTGTTCATATACAGAGTGACGAGAGATCAAAGTTAGATGCCAGATCCAAGAAGTGCATTTTTCTTGGCTACCAGAAAGGTGTCAAAGGTTACAGGTTGTTTGATCCAGAAGCTAAGAAGTTGGTTATTAGCAGAGATGTGATTTTTGATGAGAAGTCTATGCTGAAAAGTGTGACGGTAGAGCCTATATCAGAAAGTTCTGGTGAGAAGGATAAAGCTCCAAAGGAGGTGGAGTTTGCATTTAAAAACTCACAGGACAAGGTTTATCAACCGGTCATTAGAGATGTTCAGCAGCAACCACAGGTCCAGGATCAAGAGCAACCACAGGCTCAGGATGAAGAGCAGCAATCAGACCAGTATAGTATTGCTACTCATAGAGAGCCACGCATTCGTAGGGCACCACAGAGACTTGGGTTTGAAGACGACACAGTTTCATTTGCTTTGTTCACTGGTAGTGATGACCCTAATTCTTTCCAAGATGCTATGAGCAGAAAAGACAGTGAGAATTGGAAGGCTTCAATGAATGAAGAAATGAAGTCATTACACAAGAACAAGACTTGGGAGTTGGTTCCACTGCCTAAGGGAAAGAAAGCTATTGGTTGCAAATGGGTTTATCGAATAAAAGAACTGAAGCAGTATAAGAGTCGATTGGTAGCAAAAGGATACTCACAGAAAGAAGGAGTTGATTATAATGAGATATTTTCACCGGTTGTGAAGCACACTTCCATCAGAGTTGTTCTTGCCATGGTCAATTTATATGACCTAGAATTGGAGCAGTTAGATGTCAAAACTGCCTTTCTCCATGGAGATTTGGATGAGGAAATTTACATGCAACAGCCAGAGGGGTTCATTGAATCCGGTAAAGAAGACTATGTCTGCAGACTGCAGAAGTCATTATATGGGCTGAAGCAATCACCTCGCCAATGGTATAAACGGTTTGATTCCTTCATTGTTTCTCATGGTTATTGTCGTTGTGAGTATGATTGCTGTGTTTACTTTAAGATCTGTGATGATAGAACATTGGTATTACTTACTTTATATGTTGATGATATGTTGATTGCTGCTCAAAGTAAGGAAAAGATCAATGATTTAAAGAATTTACTTAAGAGTGAATTTGAGATGAAGGATCTTGGTGTTGCTAAAAAGATCCTTGGAATTGAGATCAGTCGTGACAGGAAAGCTGGAAAACTTTGGTTGTCCCAAAAAGGTTACATGGAGAAGATCCTGCATAAGTTTAGCATGATGAATGCTAAGCCTGTGAGCACACCCATTGCAGCACATTTCAGATTGTCCACGAGTTTATGTCCTAGTACAAAGGATGAGGTAGAGTACATGGCTCAGGTGCCTTATGCCAGTGCAGTTGGATGTCTAATGTATTTGATGATTTGCACTAGACCTGATATCTCTCAAGCAGTAAGTGTTGTGAGTAGATACATGGCAAATCCAGGTAAAGAGCATTGGAATGCTGTTAAATGGATTTTCAGATATTTGGCAGGCACACGTGATTGTGGCATCATGTTTGATAAAAATGGTGCTTCTAATGTTGCCATGGGTTATGTGGATTCTGACTATGCTGGTGATCTTGATACCAGAAGGTCGATGACAGGTTATGTCTTTACTTTTGGTGGTGGCTGTATAAGTTGGAAGTCAAATTTGCAGGATACAGTTGCTTTGTCTACGACAGAGGCCGAATATATGGCTATGACTGAGGCAGCAAAAGAAGGCATATGGCTTATGGGTTTGTTGGAACAACTTGGTTTCAAACAAGAGAGTGTACCTCTCCTATGTGACAGTCAGAGTGCTATTCATTTAGCTAAGAATCAAGTTTTTCATGCGAGGACTAAACACATTAGTGTGAGGTATCACAAGATTAGAGAATGGATGAATCAAGGGTTGATCAAGCTGTCAAAAGTTCATACAAAAGAGAATGCAGCTGATATGTTGACAAAGTCAGTGCCAAGGGATAAGTTTGAGCATTGCTTGGACTTGATCCATATTAGTTCTTGTTGAGAACCTTGAAGAGGGTGGAGCATTCCTACCCATAAATAGAATGCTGTTTTGGTGCCTATCAATAGGTACCTTGAGATGGTGACAGTGGAGGCTTGATGTTTGAATACTTGGTACGAGTTTTTTGGTCCAAGGTGGAGATTGTTGAATTAATGTACCAAAATATTGGACTTGGGCTTGGGCTTTATCAAAGCCCATTAGGTTATAATATATATTCCATCAGCGACAATGTGAAGATATATATATTAACAAGAGAAGCGGCAGATACTTAATCCCAGCCGAATAGAAAAAGAAAAGAAAAAAGCTCCAGCGGCAGAGGCAGAACTCAAGCGGCAACCTGCGACGCAGATGCAATCTCCAGCGACAGTTTTGAGGCAGCAAACATAAAGACAGTCAAGAGAAGATCCATTTGATAAATCCAATTAAGAATATAAGTTTTCTCTCTCTATTTATTTGGTAACAAATTTATAGTTACTGTTTCTCTTTAATTTATCTGTTGTTGCTAAATTGGCAAGACAGATTTATTTATTGTTTTTGTGAGAGAGATTAATTTGGGTGTAATTGGGTATTTGGATATTTGAGTGATTTGGCCAATTAACTGTTGGCAAATCTTATTGTACTCCTCTTTGACAAGTATAGTGGAATATTTCGGTGCCGGCCTCAGCAGTGGATTAGGTAGTCGCATTGACTACCGAACCACTTAAATCTTTGTGTCCTTTGTGTTGATTATTTTTCTTTATATTTTGTGGGTGCTCGTTATTATTATTTTATCGCTTCCGCATTATTATCTGATCTTGGGTACAACATAGTGCCTTTGTGTTCCCCGGAATTTTGAGCTTCCTTATTTCTCTCTTTCTTCATATTATCTATCTGAATTCCATTGTTCTGTTTGAATTGGGCTGTGGCTCTTTGCTGTTTATATTTCTTGACTGTGGGCTTTACTGATCCTGTCAGAGATATGTCAGTTTTTGTCCCTAGCAAATTTTTCCATGGTGATTTTCCATCATAAATTGTTTCCTCAAAGCTGACATGAGCAGAAAGGTCCTTTTTTGTATGCAAAAGAAATGCAAAGTTCTGAGCAACAGGATTCTTGTTGATTTCAACCATCTTTCGTTTGTTAGGCATTTCCAAACTGTCAGTACCTTTGGTTTCGAGTCCGGCGCTGTTGGTTCTAACTTGTGAAGAGTTTTGTAATGCCTTCCCCACACTCTTTTGCTTAGAAATGGAGTTCTGTGATGTGTTCTTGAAGTTATCATTCTCTGGGATCTCATCTAGTCCCATTAGTTTGGCAATTACATTGGGAATCCTCCCTTTTTCTAGCTTTGATTCTGATGAACATGAATGATTCTTCTGCTCTGATAATGTTGAAAGACTCCTGGCATAGGAGCCATGACTTGCTGATCGCCTGTGAGATACTGATTTTAAGACATTCCCACTATGCGTTTCATGGTTGTAGTTAGTGCTTTCACTCGGTGCTGGCAGCCTTTGCTTAATCCCAATTTCTCGGTTTGTTTGTCTTGAGGGCTTGTCAAAAGAGAATTTTGGAAGGTCTATTTGCCACTGCCGAGCTACTTTCACAGTATCGTCTTCATCATCTTCTCCATCCTCAAGCAATTTGATATGATTTTTCTTTTGTGGGCTGATCATGTGCTCAGAAGCTTCTAGCAGGTTTACAAGCATCCTCAGAGAGTCTTCCAAATCAATGGCCCCTTTTAATAGCTCCTTCCCAATTTCTTTCGAGTATCTATCAAAGTTTATGTCATTGAAGCCTGCCTGTAGGATCTGGTTTAATTTCTGTGTCCCTTTTGATATTTCTTCAATATGTGGGATAGAAAGGGTAGAGAACTCACTCTTTGAAGGAATGTGTCTACCTATCTTGTTTTTCCAGTCTGTCTTGTTAAACCCTGTGGATATCTTACCAATTTGTTCAAGAAATCCCAGCATTGAACTTCCGATGGATGAATCTGTTCTTATCTTTCCAGCATTTTCAAGTGCAAATGCCAAGGCCAGCGACAGGTTTTCTAGTTTCTCCGAACTTTGGTCTCTCGTGTAAGATACAATCTGACTTGAAGCTTCCCCAACATAATTGTTGTGTGCATTCCCTGTTCTGGAACCAGTCTACAAGAATTGAAGAAGTGGAACAAATCAAGCTGATTCCATCTGAGCTATAAAGCATTTTAGAGCTCCTCCAGCCAAAAAAAAAAAACATGATTGCATTAACTCCTACATTTTGGTACGTACCATTTCACTTGTTTTTGTGTCCTTGAATCCTCTGTAATTCTGCCTGTAATTCTGCTTTGCATGAGAATATGCATCTGCACAAATAGGAGGATGGAGTTGGTTCTATTTAGATCTCTCGTGACTACAATTCTGCAATAGTGTACAGTTTTCTTATATAACACCTAACAATAGAAGACTGCAGAATACAATAGAAAATTTTGCATTTGCAATTAGATGCCTCCTTATGTCTTCCTCCTTTTTGTTTGTTGTATAACGTGTAGATGAAAAACAAGTAACTGATAGAGATTCTGACTTGGTGACATTGACTCAAATATGTATAGTGCCATTTTTGTTCCATTTACCTTTGAGATCTATACTTGGTAGATGTTTTCATATAGTACGAATTTATGATCTAGCAACTATTTGTGTCTCTGTTCAAAATCTAGAAAACCTCTGCTTCCTTTTTTTTGCTGTTGCTTCAAGCGCCAAGTTAGTGTTTGAACACACTACAACTACATTTGATATCTAAAACTGTCTAATTGCTTTATGTAGTTCTATTAAACTGACTAATAGAAGTACTAAATTGCTACAGCTACATTTGATATCTAAAATTGTCACACAGAATATTTCTTTTTTAATTTGTGAAGTTTTTAATGATTATTAATGTAACTTGTCATGTTGACCTTTTTTCCGGTTCCTGGACTCATAACACAAGAAGCAACTTGTACATGTCACCCTCAGTTAATTGGCGCTTCACTTGTAAAATAATTTCATGTACTTTTATATATGAATTACTATAACAGTAAATGAGAAGTGCAGAGTTTTTAGGTAACTCGTTTTTTAATTTGTATACAATATTTTCAAACTTTTCCAACAAGCTTATAATGCTTGGTGCTTTTGTTGTTTCTTGCATGCAGTTATCAGGAATCAGTATTCACATGAACGTTCATATGTTTGTCTATTTACATAACAATATAATAAATAATTAAATATGTTCTTCAGAGTATTGTTATTGATACTCACCTATGATCACTTCATTTGACTGGTTTGAGTTTTGAGATACAGTCATCAGTTCCTTTTGGAGCCGAAGACCATCCAACAGCTTTTGTGCAAAATCTGACCTCTTTGCCAACTTGAGCTCAGAATTGCCACACCAAAAAAATTCACAATCACTTGATGTCTTGAAGTTGTTCCTTGACTCTTAATGTATGCCCTCCACTTTATGTGTAACACAAAATATGTACTCTCATTTTTTTGCTAGGAGAAATATGTTCAATGAAAATACTATGATAGACTATGTTATTGTCATTAATCATAAAGTTCATGTGTCCAAGAGATGACATGAGTGTGGTATTTGGACACTTCAACTTAATAAAAATTTACAAAACAATTGAAAAAATAGACGTGTCTGATGCCCAAATATATAAAAAAGTTTATAAATTTTCGTGTCCTAAAAACCTAGTTGGATGACAGATGCTTACATATTGTTAGCAGGTTTGAACAGTTTAAGCTATGAGATTCAGAGATATGTTTCTCCTGAAGATGGGGGACAAGTCTTGATCTCTTTGCCATGTTTTGCTTTGAATTGTCAGTGTTTTCTTCCTACACTTCTTTTTGGATTCAAAATGACAGTTGTGGTTACGTTGTTTTCAGCTATTGATGAATGTCCCTATTCTGCTGCGGTTATGGAGATTCTTTCAGTGGTGGGTAAGGAGGTACTGGTGAGTCCAGTCTGCAAGGAATGGAGTTGAAAAAAAAAAATTGTTTTCTACATACTAGAGAGCATGACGTAGACGTTAGCTATCTCTATATCTTATTCTTTCTGATGTTTGAGTGGTACTGACTTTTATTCTAATCTAAGCAACTGCACAAGTTTCAAAAGGGGCTTCTAATCTAAGTTTTCTTGTTTAGAAACTCTCTATTATGTTTCTCTTTCTTTATGAATCCTCTGCTTCTTCCTTTCAATCCCTGAAGTTGTTTTTGTTGAAATTAATTGTGATTTTCATTACTTTTAATATGTTTTTTTTAAATAACTATACTATTTAAACACTTACAGTAACCTAGAGTTTGGTATTCTACATGCCTATATAGTTTTATCTTATGTCATTGAATGATAGCTAGTTAACTTACTTTTAAATATTAGATAACTAAAGGATAAGATGGACTTTTTTAAAACATCGAGTCATAAATTTGTTTACGGACACCATTTTTTTTTTCAATTATTTGTAAATTTTTATCAAATTTGAGTATTTGAGTATGTATACTTGTGCTTATATTATGTGACACAAATAAAAAATGTAAATAACATGGGATAAAATTGGCTCTGATTTGGTTATGTTACGAAGTTTCTAGTTAAAATTAGATACTAAAGAAAAAAGAAAGAAAAAAGAAAATTAATGAAAGAACTCTACGGAATTTGAGTACATGATCATCAAAACCAAGTGGCTCACTTTTAATGGAGTTTGGCATATAAGTTCATGAGTGGGTACTGGGGACAGCGGCTTCAGTGGCTTTGCGGTCAAGTAACGCAGCATCTTATTTTGTATTTATTTATGGTAACGCGTCTTTCTTTTTGTGCATTTGGATGTATTACTTATGAAATCATTCTTAATTGAAGCGGGTTTTCAGAATCGCTTTTCACTGTATACGGTTTTATAGAAGAGTACATACACATTTGGCACAAATATATTACAACTAACCTTTTGGCAAATGGCAATATATTGTAATAGTCTGTATTATTGTAAGTTGAAATTAATAAAAATGAATAAATAATGTAATTTTGTAAAGAGTAATTAATATGTTAAATTTAAGAGCATGCCATAAATAAATAGAGTTTAATTTTTAATTTATTACATACAGTACAAGAATAATTTTTAACCTAAAAGTATGTTTTTTAAGAGTAAAATGAAACCAGCTAAGTAATTAGGTCTTATAAAAATGAAATAGTTAATATTAGGGAGAAGGATGCTAGTGATTTCATAGCTTTCGATAAAAGAGCGGTTTAGTCTTGTAGCTTTCGATAAAAGAGCAGTTTAGTCTTATAGTTTTTAAATGGAGCAATTTAGTCTCATAATTTTTAAAAAATGTGCATTTTAATCCAAAAAAATGTGCACATAAGTTCCGTAATTTTGAATTTTTAGGACTAAAGTACCTTTTTTTTCAAAATTATAGGACAAAGTGTTTCACTTGAAAGCAATGAGACTAAAGTGTTTCTTTTGTAGAAGCTATAAGACCTCCAGCACCCATCACCTATATGTTGAATCCATTGTTTTAGGAAAAAAAATTTCAAAAACAAGGAGTTTACTTCTACAAGAGCACTTTAAAATATTTAAATTTGAACCTTATAATTCTTAAATGCTTCAAATTTTATTTCCATAGAACAATTAAGGGTCTAGACCTTGAAAAAGTACTTCCGATAGCAAAAACAATGCTTTAGGACCATGAAAAAATTGTTTGAAGCATTTTCAAGGCTAAGGAAGTACATTTTGTTCTTCTTGATATAAAAAACTATTATAACCTTGTTTGTTTCTCTTTTTGAAACTCTCTAAAATTGCTACTAGCAACAAAAAGCACATATGGAACAAACATTTTTTTATTACCAAAAGTGCTTTATGGATTAAAAGGCACAATTTATGCTTCTAGATAGAAGTAAAATAATGGACTTCTTATAAATGCTTTTTATTAAAATCGCTATTGATTGAAACCATGTTTAATAGAAACACAATATATATATATGTTTATTCCTAAAAGTGATTTCAAAAGAAAACAAATGAGACCACATTTTGTTTATTACTCCTCCAAGTTACCAAATTGCCTCAAACAATGTAAGATATACTGAAATAGACTTTTTATCCATCTTGGAACTTGCAAAGTCAGAGTCGGTATAACTTGTGACATCTAGGCGTCCATGTTTAAAGAGTAGAATACCTTTGCCTAGGGAGGACTTCAGTTAAACTAAAATTTAGTTCGCATAAATTAATTCACTACACTCACTGCATATGACAAGTCAGGTCTAGTTTGAGTCATGTAAATCAATTTTCCTACTAATCTTTGACATCTCTTCTTATTAGTTGGGATTTGATTAGGATGAACAGTCAAGCCATGATTAACCTCAATAGGAGTATCTACTGGGGCACAAGTGAAATTACCAGTTTTAGCCAAGAGATCTAAAGCATATTCCATTCAGAAAGAAAGAGTCCTTGCTTAGATCTAAATACTTCAATATTTAAGACGTATTTTAGATTTCCCGAGTCTTTCATTTTAAACTTCTTAGCCAAGTAGTTACATAAACTTTCTATCTTACTTGTGTTACTACCTGTAACATTCATATCATCAACATACACTTGAAGGAAGGTAAGGTCATAGAAAAGTGTATGATTTACCTGACTTGCCTAAAACCATACTTTTTCATCAAGCGACATAATCTGTCAAACCATTCTCTTTGTGACTATTTGAACCTATACAAGGCATTTTTTAGCTTGCATACCTTTCCTCCTTCTATTGGAACCCAAGGGGGATCCATATACACCACTTTAGCAACTCCCCATGGAGAAAAGCATTGCTCACATCGAATGACCAATCCAAGTTTATAGGAATAGAAAGTATAACCAGTATTATATACATTTTGGCCACAGGAAAAAATGTCTCCTGATAGTCAATGCATAAGTTTGAGCATGTCCTTTAGAAACAATTCTGGCCTTATCCTTTTCTAGTGTCCCATCGGAATGGAATTTCATTGTAAACACCCACTTGCAACTAACAGTCTTCTTCCTCTTAGGTAATTTGAATAACTCTAAAGTACAGTTCTTATGGAGGACATTTATTACTTTTAGCATGGTTGCTCTCCACTTGGGATCTTTAAGAGCTTTTTGAAAATGATTAGGAATAGTAACAAAAGAAATCCAAAAGGAAAAAGCTGAGTGAGTTTTAGAAAAGCGATGATATAAGACAAAGTTAAGATAGGATAAATGACATTAGAAGAGGGTTTATAAAAGCTAAACTTATCAAGTTGTTACGAACGTGAAGAAGGTACATTTTACCTTAATTACCAATTAGTGGGTCCAAGGCAGTACATTTAGAATGTACGTCAGTAGTAGAAATATCAAAAGTAAGAGGTAAATCAGAAACATGTGCCTCAAAATCAATTTTGGAAGACCCATTCAATGGCATGGAGTATCATCAAGAAGAGCAAGGGCATCATGAGCTGTGGGCACAATTGCAACATCTTGCTTCCTCCTAGAGAATTGTTGTTGGAACAAGTTAGCTGGTCTTTCTTTATCTAGTTCGAGTTCTCCCACAAGATAGGAAGATTCTAAAGAATCATCCAATTTAATAGGAGAATCTCTCCTTATCAAAAATCCACAACTTCTTTGTTCCAACCATAATTTTTCCTCTTCCTTAAATATCCTCCTGAAAAACAGCGAGTGGAATGCCACCAGAAAAATAAGACTCCCTTTCACAGAAAAAATCATCCATAGAAACATAGTATTTACCAATAGGTGGATGAAAATATTATACCTCTTTTATGTATTAGAGTAACTGTGAAAGACACATTTGAGAGCACGTGTATCAAGTTTGTTCTTGTGTATTCTCAAAAACATAATGTCTTAAGAATTTTAACTTATCTTTTGGTATTTTTTCTTGCATCTAGAACTGACAATCCGTTAGTGAGTATTATAGCCATTTGTTAGTTTTTTGGAAGAGCTTAAATTATATAAGCATGTCACATCTGATATGGACATTCTTAAACGTACGAAAAAAGAGTTTTATGTGGCTAAGTTTTTGTTTGGCTTGACTCGAATTATTCTCATATGTAGCAAACTATCTTGGCTTGTGATCAAGTTCCACCCCCTTGCTTTGCTTATGCACATGTGATGCACTTAAGCCACAAGGTCTCAACCTCTTCTATGTCACTTTCACAAGATTCTTTTGCTTTGCTTACTTCTAGTCATATTCGTGGTTTTCATTTTGGTATGGGTCGTGGTCATGATTTAGGGGAGGTTATGGTCATGGCCATGGTGACCTTATTGTCTTCATTGTGGGAAAATTAATTATTTTTCTAATTAATGTTGCTAAAATTTTTGGAAAGCCATCTATTACTAATCAGGTTCACTCTGACAATCGTAAGACTTCTGCCTCTACAATAAAAATTTTTAGCAACCAAGTGAGTTTGTCAGCCTTTCATGAGATGAGTACATCTGACTCTTTGCAACACTCCTATTTGTCAGCCACCCATGTTCCCACCTCATCTCAAATTGCTACTTTAGTTGAGCAAGGTACTGCAACATTCTCCACCTCCTTCTCTTCACCTTGGATCATTGATTTAGGTGCTACATCTCATATGAATGGTATGTCTTCTATCTTTACCTCTACCCTACTAAAATGTGTTAATAAATGCGAAACCTTAGTTGATGGTTCTTCTTTCTCAATCGTTGGTAAAGGTAATGTGTTCCTTGTTCCACTTCTCATCTTGTTCTTAGTGCTTTACATTCCTTGTTTTTCCTATTAATTTATTGTTTGTTGGTCAAATAACTAAAGCTTCTAATTGTTTTGTGAATTTCTTCCCCACATGTTGTGTTTTTCAGGATCTTTCTTCGAGGAAGACTACTGGTAATGGGCACTTGGTCAATAGAGTTTACCAACTAGATTAACTTCCTCCTACAATGATTGCTTTTCATGCTTTTGATGAGTTATTTCATTAGAGCTCCAATGGTTGTTGGTTGCTAGAATTATCGAAGCTAAATTGACCTTTGTGATTTTAAATGCGTATAAAGGAATGAATATGTGCAAAAAAATAATAAAAGGGTTAAAAAAATGTATACAACTCTTAAAAAGAACAATCTAAGGTAATTTTTCTTTCAAACAAAAACAACACGAATGTCAATTTAAAGAGGCTTTAATATGTTTTATATTTCTAACTTTTAAGGCCAGTTGCAAATTTGCCGCTAACATTTGATTGTTGCAAATTTACCTCTAACCCTTAGTTACATGTAACAAATTTACCCTTTGAATCAATCTCGTTAACAACGTCACGTTTAAGTTAATAAAATATCCCTAACCGTTATTTAAGTGTTAATAGAATACTCCTAAATTTACTCAAAAACATAATGTCGTTAGCAAAATTGGCTCGAAGGATGAGTTTGTTACATAAAACTTAAGGTTAAGGTTTTTTTAACAATTTAAATATTGGACATAACTTTACAACCAACCCCAAACATTAAACATGTAAAATATATTAATGCCATTTGAGAAAGTCAATCACTTATAATTGCCTAAAAGCAAATGGCAAACATCGTGCTTTTAAATAATATTTTCCTAATAATTGAATTTCATTGATAAAAATTGTATAGCCTAATTGCTTGTAGCTCAATAACATAAAATTCTTGCCGTTAAACATGTAAATGTAAAGTTGATGGTTCGATCTTCAAAATGTGTGAGTTGTATAATGGTATTTAAAAAATAAAAAATTATACAATTTAGGAGAGATCATTTAATATTCTTAAAGTATTATTGATGTTTATTTTATGCTAATTAAATATATGTGCAAATATTTTCATGGAAAATATAAGAGTAAATAGATTTTTTTACTACTAAACTTTTGGGGTTGTTAAAAAACTATCATCAAATTTTGATTTGTTACTTTCATATCATTAAACTTTACAAATGTGATAATAATACTACCAAACTTTTTTTGATTACTTTTATATCATTAAACTTTGCAAAATGTTAGAAAAATATCATTGACGTCAATTAGTTAATAGGAGTTAACGAAAAGTTACATATATGTCGAATGTATTTTTGTAGCATTTGCAAAGTTTAATAGTATAAAAATAACAAAAATATTTGATAGTATTTTTGTAACATTTATAAAGTTTAATAGTATAAAAGTAATAAATCAAAATTTGATGATACTTTTTTAACAACCCTAAAAGTTTGGTGGTAAAAAATCTATTTACTCAAAAGATAATTACACTTCTATTTCGTCAAATCAAACTAAAAACCAATAATAATGTATTCAATTACCATATCAGCTTATCACATAGTAATAAATAATATTTCTACAATCTACATTGAAGACAGTAGGAGTTAGTGGCTGTTCCTCCTTTAGATTGATGTGAATCAATTTGGGTGGTAATTCATGCGGGTTAAGCTAGTTTAAATTAACTTGAATTACCCCAGTTCAATTTGGTCTAACTCTAGCTTGAATTGAATTTACTTCGAGCCAGCAAATATGAGCCCTAACTCAAACCAAACACAAATGGGTTGGCCCAAACTAACTCAAATTTCTAATAAACTCTCTACACATACTATTAGTCAAACATATTTATCAAAAAATAAATAGTTCAAGTAACTTAAAATATCACATGAGACCATGACTTTGACTATTACATAATACATGATTCTCAGAATAATGGACTAGTTGAAAAGAAAATAGCACAACACATGTTAATAAATGGTTTGAAGTTTTACTACAAAAGTTAATGCCTTTTTGAATTAAAGAGTTGAGTAATTTTGGAATTAAAGATATTCATAATACTAATTGGAATTAAAGATAAACATAACTTTTTTGAATTAAAGAGTTGAGTAATTTTGAATACTAAAAGTATTAACATCAAATAATGTAACATAATATTTTGCAAAATAAATATATTACAACTATTTATTATTTCTCGGTTTATTTTTCAAAAAAAGAAAAAGAAAAGAAAAGTTACTATATATCATAAAAGAGAAAGACTAAAATATATGAAATATTATTTTAATTTTAGTATAGCCTTTTATTTTATTTTTTATTTAAAGTTTTTTTTCATTTAAAGCCAATGGGTTGGCTCTAACATAGCCAAATTTTTTTGGGTTATTTGAGTTGGCCCAAAATTGGCCAAAATTTAATTTGACTCATGTTTGATTTGAGTTATTCAATTCAAATTCGATTCGATTAATTGAACTATGACACAAATTAACATCTCTAAATGTGATATTAATTTTAGGCCCCAATTAAATAAGGACCAACATTTATTATATACATGTATGTATCTATGTATGCATGCATGCATGTATGTGTGTGTATATATATATATATATACATACATACATATATATACATACATACATACATACATATATATATATATGTATGTACGTATATATATATATATATATATATATATATAAGCACACACATATACATATGTGTGTATTCGATTTGAGCTATTCAATTCAAATTCGATTCGATTAATTAAACTACAATATAAATTAACACCTCTAATTATGATATTGATTTTAAGCCCCAATTAAATAAGGACCAACATTATTATTATTATTATTATTATTATACATATATATATATATACACTTTTACAATTTGGGCAATATAGGACGGCTTATAATTTAGAGTGAAAAACAAATAGAACTGTCTCAAGTATATGGCCGTCGTATAAGAAATATAGGACGACTATTACAGAAAAAATTAGGCAGTAGCCATATAGGACAACTAATAGCCATCCTAAAAGGACTATAATATTTTTTACTTAGCTTTTTACTCGCAAGTGAACCCAGCTCATTTTATGTCAAAATTCCAATCACTAGATTTCTATCTCAATTTTGAACCTAACCATCGCACTGCCACCACCCAACGCCACTGTCAAACGCCACCTACAGCTTGCGCCAAACCCCACTCGGTAACCCCGCGACATGCAAAAATGCCACAACATGCAAAAATCCTCCTCGTCTTTACCGCCTCAAGCCGTGTACGCCACCTCTATCCTCCAAACCCTGCCAAGTCCGTCACACATGGCGTAGCCTCACTCCTTCTCTGTTGCCCCATTGAAACCACCCCGTGTCTATTCCTCCGACAGGTATGGTTTATTCCTCCCCTTCCCTTTTTTTATTTAGCTTTTTTATGTCATTTTTTTCTGAAATTTTTTATTTATGAACATATTATTATGGTTTTTCTGATATATAGTTGTAGTACATATTATATATGGAAATTATTTAAAATAAATGTATATTAACATATTTAATTAAAACTAAAATGTGTGCAGTATTTTACTTTTCTATAAATATTACATATAGGGCTGTCATAGGCCGTCTTAAAAAATTTTATTGATTAAATGTTTTAGGACTGCTATTGACTGTCCTATAAGAATTTTATAGGACAACTATTGACCGTCTTATAAAAATTTTTTAGGACAGCTATTGACCGTCCTATAAAATCTTTTTAGGACAGCCATTGACCATCCTATAAAATTCTTTTATGACGGCCTTTGACCGTCCTATAAAATCTTTTTAGGATGCCTATTAACCATCTTATAAAATCTTTATAAAATGATACATATTATAAACTTTGTTTAGGAAATCTAATAACTAACTTATTTTGCAATATACTTTTATTTAATATTCGATAAGTGAATTATTTTTAAATTAGCTATTGACAAGAGATTGATTTAAAATGATATATAGGATGGATAAGTGTTGGATGTCTATGGATAGATCAAATGTAAAATTTATTGAGGGTGTGGAAATTTTTTGAGATTTGCTTCTGATAATTCAACCGAAAAAGATCGAATTCGTTGTCCATGTTTGAAGTGTGCAAATTTAAAATTTTTTGGTGTGGTTGAAGTTAGAAATCATATCTATCATAATGGAATTGATAGTGGATATACAAATTGGTATCATCATGGAGAGACTAAAAAGTAAAGTTCAAAAGTTTATCCTCTTGAAGAATTCAGCGATTTCAATCCATGTGGAAATGATTTCACAAATAGTGCAAACAACTTTGAAACGACAATTTTGATGAAAATAATATGGGTGACGTGCAAGACATTATGGAAGATGCTATAAAGCCATTATACCAAGGATACAATAAGTTCACAAAATTGTTAGGGTCAATCTCACTTTATAGGTAAGTAGGTCATTCAAATGCAAGCATCAATGAGTTGCTAACTCTTTTGAGTGAGATGTTTCCAGAAGATAATGTTTTGCCATCATCAAGGAATAAAGTTAAGAAGATCCTTCGTGAAATGGGCATGAATTATAAAAAACTTCATGCTTGTCCTAAGGATTGTATTCTATATCAAAATGAATACAAGGATTCCATAGCATGTCCGCATTGTCAAAAGTTAAAATGGAAAGTTAATCCAATATCAGGGAAGGAGAAAGTTAATGTTCCTGCAAAGGTATTGTGGTACTTTCCACCCATTCCACGTTTTAAAAGAATGTTTCAAGATTCAATATCTCAAAATCTAACATGGCATGCGAAGGAAAGGGAAAATAATGGAATGTTGCAACATCCATCTGACTCACTTGAGTGGAAGCATGTCGACTATACTTGGCCTGAGTTTAGCGCTGAATCTAGAAACCTTAGACTTGCATTTTCATCTAATGGGATCAATCCTCACCAGTCTTTAAGTAGTCGATATAGTTGTTGGCCCGTTATACTTGTCATATATAATCTTCCTCCTTGGTTATGTATGAAAAGAAAATACATGATGCTAACTTTGTTGATATTTGGACCTAAGCAACCTGGAAATGATATTGATATTTACTTAGAGCCATTGATTGAAGACTTGAAGTTGTTGTGGATGGATGAAATTGATGTGAATGATAGTTTCAAACTTGAGAAATTTAAGTTGAAAGCTATCTTATTATGGATAATTAATGACTTTCCTGCTTATGGGAATCTTTCTGGTCATGCTGTTAAAGGTTATTATGTTTGCCCAGTATGTAGTGAGGGGTATTAGGGATCAAGGTTAAAACATTCAAGGAAGATGTCTTACTTGGGTCATAGAAAATGGTTACCTAGGTATCATCCTTATAAAAAACAATGAAAGTCTTTTAACGGACATGAAGAGGAGGGAACATAACCAACTCCCTTAATTGGAAGTGAAGTATTAGCAAGAGTTAAGATGATGACTTTTGCACCTGGGAAAGTAAATTATAAGTTTGATACAAGCACTTTAGAATATTGGAAGTTCTTAAATGTTAGACATCTGTTAGATGTGATGCATATAGAAAAGAATGTGTGATATAGCATTGTTGGTACATTGCTAAATATTCCTAGAAAAACCAAAGATGGTGTTCGTTAACGTATGGATCTCATTAAAATGGGTGTAAGAACTGAATTAGCCCAAAGGTGGGCACGAATAAGACTTACTTACCCCCCATATGTTATACTTTATCGACAAAAGAGAAAAAATCATTTTGCAATACATTAGCAAATCCTAAAGTCCCAGATGGATACTCATCCAACATAAGTAGTTTGGTTTCTTTGACTTACAAAAAGTTATATGGATGAAGTCACATGATTGCCATGTCTTGATGCAACAATTGTTGCCTGTAGCATTGCTAGGGGTGTTGCCCAAAGAGGTGAGGAGTACAATTATTAAGTTTTGCTATTTCTTCAATGATATATGTAAGAAAATAGTTGATGTTCAAAAGTTGGATGCAATTCAATCAGAATTTATTGTCACTCTATGCAAGTTAGAGAAATTCTTCCCCCCTTCATTTTTTGATGTGATGATATATCTCACCATTCATCTAGTAAGAGAAGTGAAGTTATGTGGACCAGTTTTTTGAGATGGATGTACCCATTTGAACGATTAATGAAGGAATTGAAAGGATATGTGAGGAATAAGAACCGACCTGAAGGATGTATAGCTGAATGTTATATAGCTGAAGAAGCAATGAGTTCTATAAGTTTGCCCGTTACCAAAAACACAATTCCAAAAGAAAGAAAAGGTGTTGGTCAATCCATAAGAGTTGGAAAACAAGCACTAGTAGATCGTAAATTATGGAAGCAAGCTCATCGTCATGTTCTATCAAACATAGATGAAGTTCAACCATATCTTGAGTAATTTTCTAAATTTTATTACTTAGTTTTATTTGTGATTAAATATCAATTTTTAATAATGAACATAACTTTATAGGAAGCACTTGGAACATATTAAGGACAAGTACAAACATTCAAGACGCATAGAGAAATGGTTAATTGACGAACATAATCATATTTTTATGTACTGGCTATGTGATGAAGTGAGTATATTAAAACCTAACTATTATTTATGGAATTTGTTTCTCTGTATATGTTAATAATTAAGTATACTCACTTAATCAAATTTCTCAAGAGCTCAGAGATCCAAATAATAACATTTCTGTCACACTTAGATGGATTTCAAAATGTCCTAAGTTTTATGTAATATAATGGTTATATCATCAATGGATATAGATTTCATACAAAGGACATAGATGATAACTGAACCAATCAAAATAATAGTGTGTCCTTAGTAGCACAAGTCATACAATTTGCTACTGCAAAGGATAAAAGACCAATATCTGGTGAAATGACATATTATGGAGTTATCCAAGAGATATGGGAGCTGGATTACTACAAGTTTAATAAGTGTGTATTCAAGTGTGATTGGGTTGAGAATGTGAATAAGGTTGGTGTTCGCCATGACAAAGATAATGGTTTTACTTTGATAAACTTACAAAGAATTTGGGTATAAAGAAGATAGTTTCATTGTTGCAAACCAAGCCAAGCAAATGTTTTATGTAAGAGACCTTGAAGACCCACAATGATCAATTATTCTTACTCCTCCTAATAAAGGTTATTATGATGAGAATGATGAGACAAATGAAGATATTGAGGAGTTTCAACGTGCTTCAATGGTTTGCGATGATAACAAGATACAAGATGGAGTTTATGATGATGACACAGAGGATGAAGAATTGTTTTCTTATTTTCATACCAATTGCAAAGGCATATGGATTAATAATAAATAAATAGATGGTAATTTTCATATACTTTATTGATTTTCTTTCATTAAGTATTGTACCTACATCTTATTATGACTAATTACATAACTTTTACTTTTTATTAACTTGTACATGCATTCTGACAAGTCATGCTTTGGTGTATACTCACATATTATTACTTTATTTTTATGCAAATTGATGGAGCGATCTTCTAACTCAGGAAATAAAGGTGGTACCCATGGAAAGAGTACAGAAAAGAAGAAAGAAGGTCGAGGAATGACAACTTTGTCAAACATATTAACGAAAAGAGAGAGGATAGTAGTTGAGGTTGACAAAGATGGGGTACCATATGGTGATACAAATTCAAAGTAGGCTAGTGCTATTGGAAGTATAACTTGATCGACCATTGATATCACTATAACTGATTGGTGATTAGTGCTCAAGTCTCGCAAAGAAGAAATTTGGGAATCCTTATTGGTACGTACTACTGCTAAACTTATACTTAATACTATATGCTTTTCTATGTGTACAATTATTTCATACTTATGATACTTATGTTTTTTATTGTAGGAATCATTTGAGATTGATCCACGTATTACATATCATTTTTATATGGTTGATGCGGGTGACAAGTGGAGGAAATTCAAATCATATTTAGCAAGAACATTCATCTTTCCTTATTTGGATGATCCTCAATAGCTGTATACTCCACCACGTAAGTACAGCTTCATATTTAAAGAGAAGTGGGAGATATTTGTCAATCAAAAACTTTATGCAAAAGCGCTAAAACTTAGGAAAGAAATGCAAGAAAAAGTTAAGTTAAATAAACACACTTATTTTGGGAGTAAGGCTGGCTATCGTGGTTCAAAACAAAAATTGGTAAGGTTTTTATTGCCGATTAATATATATTCTTTGATTGTTGAAATAATATTCGAAATTATTTAATAGAAGAAGCAAAAAAGACTTGGAGCTATCGTGGAGCGTCATGAGACGTGACTTGACACTCACATACCAAGTGATCAATGACAAGTATTCAAACATGAAACAAAAGAAGTTTTGGAAAAAATTGTAAGAATACTGTACTATGAAAGCAATTTTTAGCTTTAAATCTTATATCCTATTCTAAGATTATTAATTATTTTGTTTTTTGCTGTGATTTTTTTAGGAAACATTGATGAAGAAGGTACAAACTGGAGAACTTAAAATAAAAAAGGTAGAAGGAATGATATACTTGAGATGGCATTAGGTGAAGAACATTCAGGTCGAGTTCGTGGGTTAGGAAGGAGAGAGAATCTTACATCTTATTTTGGGAGAAGAAGTCATATTAACGATTCACAAAATAAGGAAGATTCTAATAATTTTGAAGCAATGGAAGAACAGATAATGAATGTCATGGATAAATTACAACACATGAACGATAACTCAGGTAGAAGAAGTTGAGAAAGTGAAAATATGGACGTTCAGATCGATACGGATGTTCAGATGGATATTGATGCTTCTCCTCAATTTGTTGATATACTTAATGACAATGTAGGATGTTCAGATAGACTAATGAAGGACGTTCCACATACAAGTCAAATGCCAACTCCAACTCATCACATGGTAGTACACATCCACCAAGTGGTATAGAAAAGGTAAGCTTTTTATTGTAAATTTATTAATTAGAAAACTTATAATATATTCTCATTTATTTACATTTTTGTTTTTCTACTAATTTTCTTTGACCATATATATAGGGAGTGTTATGCTTTTTGGCAATTGATGACCCATCAGATGTTTATGCCAAATGCACTTGTTTTCCTCATTGCAACCCAATTGATAGGGTTCATACAGTGGAGATAGGAAAAGAAAACTTCAAAGTTTTTGTATTAACAACATCACAACCAATGGCACCTCTTCTACATCCAGTCCAAGATGAACTTTTTTACGTGGGTGATGCAATTAATCAACATGTGAGATGGCCAAAACATCTTGTTATATTAAGAGAAAAGGTAATAAATGATGCTAATTTTATAAAATTTAATAATATTTTATTGTGTGTATGTTATTTAAAATTAGTGTAATGTGTTATTAATAATTAACTAATAACTATGTTTTGTAGCCCTTACTTGAAAAACAAAGACAAATTAACAAGGATGTGCCAGAGAGATGTATAAATACATCCAAAGAAAAGGAGGTTATTTCTCAGTCAAGTTTGAGTAGTGATATTGGAGATCACAATGGAATTGAAATTTTACAAAGATGGGCGTTGGATAATATAGAAATGGAAGGTGATAACTCCCATCGTATGATTCCATGCAATCCAACGATTTTCAGGTATGAAACAACCCAAATTTTAGTAACTCTGGAAGATACAGTCCACATTTGTGACTTTAGTTGGCTTAGCATTTCTCATATACAAATTTTTATCAAGTATATTTAAAATTGTAAGTATATTTTATTTTGAGTATTTCATATCACTAACTAGCATATCATCATTCAATAATAGGTTATTATTTGATAAATAGAGATGAGAAAATGTCCAATTGGAGAGACATTTTGTTTTTGTAGATCCCGAATATCTATGCACGTATCATGATGAAGAATACAAAGTCAAGATGCTTGTGAACAAGTTTAATGCAATGACGGGTTCAATGTGTCTTATGGCTCCATATTGGAGATCGTAAGTATTACATTCAAATGATTAATTTGATTTTGTGAAATTATAAGCTAGTTAATACAGTATTATAACATGAATTATTAACATGTAGGAGTCATTGGATATTAACTGTTGTTAACCTGTTCACTTATGAACTTCAATGGTTCAATTCTATAAATGCTTACAACTCTTCTAAAGGATTACAATTCTTCTAAAGGATCACCTCCTGATGAAGAATATACAAGAATTTGGTTGAGGTAATATGCATATATTTATATTATATATTAGATAATATTTTTTATATAATTGTGTTCATATTATTTGTTTATATTAACTTAAATCCTATAAATATGGGTATTATGTCATGAAATAATTATTGTAATTAACAGGGCTTTACAAACATGGCATCGTCAACGTGAAAATTCAAATATTAATCCTAATTGGATTCCCGTTAAGGTAATTGTTTTAGTTAGTTTCTAAAATTTTCAATTATTTTTTATGTTTGTAATTAAAATAATTATATAATTCTTAACTATAACTGTCTTAATTGTACTTAGTGTCCAAAACAACCCGAATCGTATGAATGTGGATACTATGTTAAGATGACAAATTTATAGTAGTGATATATACATATATGTACACACACACACACACACATATATATTAATACATATAGCCAAGATCATCATTATTTTCAATTGGGTTCCAAATCCTCTTCCTCTTAGTTGAGACATCAAGATCCACTTGTAGAATTTTGAAGCTTTCAATACCAAATGCTTGCCCAAAGGCTAAGTTAAATAAAACAGTTGGAGCTTCCTCATTGATAAGCTTGCATTCCTTAAGCTCACCCTTAAAAACTAACCAATAGTCTTCAACGGCTTCTCTTGGAAGATCCTTGTTTAGATAAATCTTAAAGGTAACCTTTTCATTCTTAATGCTCAAGCTAATCTCCCAATTTTGTGTATCAAGGTGAAGCCCTCCAATAATTGCCAGTGGTGTGTTTAGAATGATAGGAGCCCCTTTTTCCTTTTTACCATATACTTAGGATCCTTCATGCTCTCCACTACCTTATGTTCTTCAACCAAATTTTAAAATTATCGTCATGGTTGGGCTCTTTGTCTTCTAGCAACATTTAGTTGCTCCCCCATGTCATGGTTAAGCCTCTCAAATTGTTGTTCTTTATGTTTGAGTTTGTCTATTAAGCTTTGCATTGATTCCATTCCAGATGTGAAATCAATTTGAGTGCATGACTCTTCCTCTAGTTTGAGTTTGTCTATGAGGCTTTGCATCAATTCCATATTAGATTTGAAATCACTTTGAGTGGGTGACTCTTCCTTTTGTGGGGGTGGTTGTGGATGAAGGTAGCAGTCCGTTGCATATGATTGCCAGTAGAAGTTGTTCCTTTTTAATTGTAGCTCCAAGAGTTGTAAGGTTGATTCCCCCAATCCGAATTTTGGTAGTGAGTGTGGTGGGTTTGGATTGGTTTAAACATTGTTGTAGGTGACAACTCCTCCATTTCATGTGTATGCTTTGGATGTTGTATGGATTGAGTGGATATGTAGGATCTCAACTTGAATAGATCAGAATGTTCTTGTGGAAAGAGCATCCTTATAGTACTAGCTAGTTTAATGTAGGTTATGCGGTTGATTGCCTTATCAATTGTCATCATTGCATTTATAAGCCTTTGGTGCTTAAAAGAGTCCATCACCTATCATAAATACAAAACTAAAAGAAAAAAATTACATAGCAAAAAATAATAAAATAAATAAAACGAATAAATAAATTAAAAAACTAATAAAAGTAAACTAAAAGTTATGTTAGTAAAAAGAAAAAGAAAGAAGAAAAAAAGTATTTTTTGTATTTTTGTATATACCTAAATTAGTTTTGATAACCCTCATAATGATATCAAATAACAAATTAATGCCAATCCTTGGCAACGGCCCCAAAAATTTGACAAGCTAAATCTGTAAGTGCACGGATCAGTGTACAAGTAATAAGTATTTTTAAGAACAAAGATTATCGTACCCATGAGGATTGGATTAATAGGTATTTGAGTAAAAAATTACAATTACACTAAACTATTTAGGCTAAGAAAAGATAGGTAAAAATAATAATAATAACCTAATATTTACACTAATGGATCTAACACAACCACACTAACCTGTTAAGCACAAAAAGTCATAGGAATTAATCATCTCAAATAATTGTCAAACAAATTATATGATCAATTGACTCTGCCTTATGCATGCAATTTTTTCTCAAGTAAACTGCACACAATAATATAACCTATCCTAATCACATTCTCATGCCAATTAGATTAAACTACTACTAATTAAGAACGTCAATAATAGATCACATACACAAGAATCGTACCTCTCAGCCTAGATACCATGTATGCTATTCAATCAAGACAAACAAATATACACTTCTCTCAAAGCTACATAATTGCCTCTATGGTATAATTTTTAATTAGATAATTAATTTCAAGTAGATTAGATTGAATAATATAATTAAATTTGGAATCACAATAAAATGGAAAAATAAACTAGTTTATTATATAAAAAAGATTGACTTCAAGAGGATCTTAACAACAAGTTTAGATTTACAAAATATTTAATAAAATCTCAAAAACTATGAGTAAAATACAAGATAACATATTAACACAAAATGATAGAGAAAAATAAAATCAATCTTTGTTGTCACTCTGAAAATCAATCTCCTTCAACTATCACTTTGGTAGAATTAAACTCCAACACCTTCAATGTTGAATACTCATCTTGCTATGCCTCATACTCTAAACTGCTACCTATTTTCTCTAAAATGTAGGTTATTTATGGAATGCATGAATCCCTTTTGCTTGGCTGCTAGAATTTGTATTTATAGGCTCATAGTTGTAGGCTACAAACAATTGTAGTCCAAGTAGGAGTCATGGTGCAAATAGGAAAATTTTCCAACTAAGAATGCTAAAAATTTGGCCATTTTCTCATGCACAAGTTAACAAGCACAGTGGCTTAATATAGCGTACATTGCGGCTTAACTGCTCGAACAGGTCTAGACAATTAAGCGCGCTGCGGCTTGGGTAAATCATTGCCACGGGCAAAGGCTCTTGGGTTCAATTTCACTCAAATGCACCATGGCCCTATTATTCCACCACTGCGGCTGATGCGAACCGAAACAACATGACTTCTATGACCCACAAACAATGGAGATTTGAGAATCACAAAAAATACGGCCTTAAGACCGGATACTATATTAGCATGCAAATTTCTACAAGAAACTTAGATTATGATTGCAAGACTCACCTTAATGCATGGATATTACCCACCATGAATCAAGATGAGGGAAATGCCACAAAGGGTTGCAAATTCCTTTGATAAGTTTGGTTGATAGAGCACTTGGAGCTTTGAGCTCTCAAAGTTGAATTTTGAATTCAATCTAAGTATTTGTGAACAAAGTTGTGTTTTTTAGTTGCTACATTATCTATTTATACAAGAAATTAAACCTAAAAGCCTAAAAAAAATTTGAGCCATTGGTTGAAATCCAATGGTCCAAAAATTACAAATAATGTTTCTGTGCTACGGCAGGGAAATACATATGCCGCGGCGAGAGGTCCTCGAATTGCCTTACAAATAGTCGGGCTGCGGCGGCCAAAACTTCATGCCACGGCGCGCATGTTGAGGATCTGGTGTTAGTGCGCAGGTCTGGCACGGTCAGCCAGGGGTGTCTTGTGTCAGCGCGCAGGTCTGGCCTGTCAGCGCACGCATGTCCGCTCATGCCGCAACTCCTGAAATGTATGCCGCGGCACGGATATGTCTTTGGTCCCAAAATAGAAACTCCTGTGCCATGGCGCCCAATTTTCTTGCCACGGCGCGCATAGTTTGGAAATCCCCCTTAAAAAATAGAACATCACTCGCCGCGGCGGCTATAAATCCATGTCGCAACGCAGGTCTCCTTTTCCAAAATCTACCTCCAAAACATTGGTTGATCTCTCACAAGCCTCATGCTTCAATTTCATCATCCCTTGGTCTTGAATTAACTCTTGGACCAGCCCATTCAAAGCTTCCTTGAGTTGCTTGGCTTTTGATCTTGTGATCGGCCTGTGCGAGATCCGTAGTGGATGTTGTGGCAGATTATTCGTATCATTCCCCCTTTCTTGAAAAGGATTTGACCTCAAATCATCAATTGCATAATCAAAAGGAAAAAGATCAAAAACATTAAATGATGCGCTAACATTATACTCACCGGGAAGGTCAAGTTTGTAGGCGTTGTCGTTGATGCGCTCGATCACTTGGAACGGCCCATCTCCTCTCGATTGAAGCTTTGATCTCCGCTTATTAGGAAAATGTTCTTTCCTCATATGCACCCAAACCCAATCTCCAGCTTCAAAAATAACTTTTCGTCTTCCCTTGTTAGCCTTGAAAGCATACTCCTTATTTTTCTTTTCAATGCGCTCACATATGCTTTCATGCAACCTTTTCACCATCTCAGCCTTTTTTGCACCTTCAAAATTAGTTCTTTATCAAACAAGTAAAGGTAACAAATCCATAGGGGTTAGTGGATTAAAACCATATACAATCTCAAATGGAGAGTGATCTGTGGTTGAGTGCACACTCCTATTGTAAGCACACTCCTATTGTAAGCAAACTCAACAAAGGGTGGACAATCTTCCCAATTTTTCAAATTTCTTTGTATGACTGCACGTAATAAAGTAGACAAAGTTCAGTTGACTACTTCCGTTTGGCCATCTGTTTGGGGATGACAAGTTGTAGAAAATAAAAGTTTTGTCCCCAACTTGGCCCACAAAGTTTTCCAAAAGTAACTAAGGAATTTAACATCCCTATCAGAAACAATAATTTTGGGAACTCCATAGAGCCGCACAATTTCTTTGAAAAAAAGATTGGCTACATTAGTTGTGTCATCTGTTTTGTGACACGCAATAAAGTGTGCCATTTTTGAAAACCTATCAACAACTACAAAAATGGAGTCTCTCCCTCCTTTAGACCTAGGCAATCCCAAAATAAAGTCCATGGAAATATCCACCCAAGGTGAGCTAGGCACTAGTAAGGGTGTATACAATCCTTGTGGTAGGACTTTGGACTTAGCTTGCCTACATGTGATGCACCTAGAACAAATTCTCTCTACATCACGCCACATCTTAGGCCAAAAGAAATGTTCGTGTAGAACATCCATGGTCTTGGTTACACCGAAGTGTCCCATTAGACCTCCCCCATGGGCTTCTTTCCCTAATAGCTCTCTCAAAGAGCAATTAGGTATGCACAAATGGTTTTCCCTAAACAAATACCCATCTAACATATAAATTTTCCAAAAGCAGAATTATGACATGCATTGTACACAGCAGAAAAATCATCATCAGCAGCATACATTTCCTTAATATACTCAAACCCTAACAACCTAGTATTTAAGGTAGAGAGTAAGGTATACCTCCTTGATAATGCGTTTGCGACAATATTTTCCTTACCTCACTTATATTAAATAATATAAGGAAAGGTTTCGATGAATTTCATCCACCTTGCATGTCGTCGGTTCATTTCCCTTAGCTCTTCAAATGCTTTAAGGATTCATGATCCGTGTGGATGATGAACTCTTTCTGCCAAAGGTAGTGCTGCCAAGTTTCCAGAGTTCTAACCAATGTGTAGAGCTCCTTGTCATATGTCGGGTAATTTAGGGATGCTCTACCAAGCTTTTCACTGAAAAAGGCGATTGGTCGCTTTTCCGTAATATTGTTGATTGCCCGACAATCAACGTACATTCAGCTAGTTCCATCCTTCATAGACATGAGCAACATTGGTACCACACATGGACTCAAACTCTCTCTCACTTGTCCTTTGGACAAGAATTCTTCAACTTGTCATTGAATCTCCTTGGTGTCCTCCAGGTTAGTTCTGTAGGCGGGTCGGTTCGGAAGTGACACACCGGGCACAAAATTAATTTGATGCTCGATTCCCAGAATCGGTGGTACTCCATCAGGAATCTCATCTAGAAAAACGTCATCAAATTCCTGCAACAAAGCAACGGTAGCACTTGGCAAAGATTTGTCAAGTTCGTTAGAAGAAAAATTGACCTCCTTGTACAAAAGTACAAGTGCAGGTCGTTTTGCCAAAATGGCTCTTTTCAAATCATGTTTCCTTGCATAAAAAGTTGTTTTGCTCTTTTCCATTTCCTCCTCCTTTTCCTCTCCTTCCTTCTTCCCCTTCTCCTTACTCATCCATACTTGGTCCTCAAAGACATGTTTTGGAGTCAAGTGTACGAGAGTGATCTTCTTTCCCTCCTTCTCAATCGAATACTTACTCTTGAATCCATCATGAGTGACTCTCATATCATATTGTCAAGGTCTTCCTAGCAATATATGTCCGGCTTGCATAGGTACGACATCACACATAACTTCATCCTTATATTTTCTAATAGAGAAGGACACTAGCACTTGTTTATTAACCCTCACTTCCCCACTATCATTCAACCATTGTAACTTATAGGGTTTTGGGTGTCTGAGCGTTGGCAACCCTAGTTTATCCACTAAGGTAGTGGTAGCCACATTGGTGTAACTCATACTATCAATGATTACATTAAAAACCTTGGAGTTTACATGACAGCTTGTGTGAAAGATGTTCTCCCTTTGTTGCTCTACATCATCATCCTTGTGTTGAATACTCAAGGATCTCATTATCACCAAGGTCTCTTCTTCTACCGGCCCAACTTCTTCTTCACTAGCTTCCTCTAGTGGTGGCATCTCATCCTCCTCACTATCCTCTTCGGACTCAATTTCACCATTAGCTTGGGCGATCATTGCTTTCTTGTTAGGACATTGAGAAGCAATGTGACCCCGTCCAAGACATCGAAAGCACACGATTTCATGGCTCCTAATTGGGATCTCAACATTAGCCTTACCCTTACTAACTTCCACCTCCTTGCCTTTGTTAGGCTCAAACCTAGGCTTGGAGCTAGTCTCCCCTTCCTTCCTCCAATTGGTTTTCCATGGTAGAGTAGGGTTCGATTTCGGTGTCGAAAAAGTGACCTTTAGTGGTATCATAAGACTATGCCTTTTCTTTAACTGTTTCTCTACCTTAATTGCCATTTGCATCATGTCCTCCAACTCCACATAGTGATGCAATTCTACAATGTTGGCAATGTTATAGTTCAATCCACTTATAAACCCAGCCATGGTGGCCTCCTTATCTTCTTCCACATTTTCTCTCACCATTATCATCTCCATTTCCTTAAAATACTCATCAACCGACCGTTGACCTTGACTAAGCTTTTGTAGCTTCTGATAGAGTTCTCGGTAGTAATGACTTGGAACAAACCACTTTCGCATGATAGCCTTCATCTCTTCCCAACTATCAATTGCCCTCTCTTCATTTCTCCTCCTAAGTACCACCAGTTGATCCCACCAATTTAACGCGTAATCGCTAAACTCGATTACTGCCAACTTCACCTTCTTTTCCTCGAAATAGTTGTGACACTCAAAGACATGCTCGACCTTTTTCTCCCATTTGAAGTATAATTTCGAATCATTCTTTCCTTGGAATGTTGGCATCTTTATCTTGATGTTGCCTAAATACTGATCAACCCCGTCATAGGGCCGAGGTGGGGGTCTCCACATACTTCCCCTACCATTCCTACCTCCTCTATACTCATTCCTTCCTCCATAGGGCATCCTCCTCTTTTCATCCTTATACTCCTCTTCCCAATTCTCTTCCTCTACGTCCTCCTCTACAGAAGGCCTCCTAATAGGTCTCCTAACTATCAGAGCCTCTTGGGGTGCTCTTTGTTGTAACATGGCAATCGTAGCTTCTTGCCAATCTACCCGCTCATTTATGTTCACCATGACGGCATTCATCCATTCCATGGATTGTTGCAATGCACGCAACAAAAATGCAGTATCCAGACACTCCTCTGAACTGTTCCTGTTAGACATTATCACGACAACTCTCACAAATAAAGAATAAGTTAATCAAATAAAATTTAAGAATTCACTCCTTTACCTCACGTCTTTATCGCTCAGATTGATTGCTCAAGCACTCCTCGTCCTTTAGCGAACCAAACCTCCGAAATTTTCCAACCACAAATAGAATTTCACACTCACTCAAAGTAGTTTGCAATATCCAAATTAAGGAAAACAAGAAACTAACTCAAAGTATTTAGAAGACTCTAACTCAATGAAAGGAAAAAATTTCATTCAAGCAATTTTCAAACTCGTGAAAATTTAACGAGTAAAGCAACGAAAATTTGTAAAATTTTCTTTGAATTCAAATTCCCACTCTTTTCTTTCTTTCTCTTTCCTTTTTTTTTAATTGATTTCTGAATTCATAAATATCTTCTTTTTTTTTTCCTTTTTTTAAAAATTTTGGAAATTTCAACACAAACAAAACACGAGAGTACAGTAAAATGACCAAATTTTCCTTCACTTTACGAGCAAAGTTTTAGAAAAACTTTTCAATATGAAAAACCTTCCAACACAGCCTTATTCAGTTCAAACAATCAGAAAATACAACAACAATGCAGAATATTCTAGGAATTGCAATAAACAATCAGAAATTTTCAAGAACAAGAAGAAAATTTTGGAAAAAAAATGAAGAACACACAGATTTTGAAGAAACACACAGATTTTGTGGAGACAAAAACAACAATAACAAGGATAGGAATCTAAATTCACAACCTAGAGCTTTGATACCAAATGATGCGAACTGAAACGACACAACTCCTATGACCCACAAACAACGGAGATTTGAAAACCACAAGAAATACGGCCTTAAGACACGACACTATATTAGCATGCAAATTTCTACAAAAAACTTAGATTATGATTGCAAGACTCACCTTAATGCATGGATATTACCCACCATGAATCAAGACGGGGGAAACGCCATAAAAGGTTGCACATTCCTTTGATAAGTTTGGTTGATAGAGCACTTGGAGCTTTGAGCTCTCAAAGTTGAATTTTGAATTCAGTCTAAATATTTGTGAACAAATTTGTGTTCAGCTGCTACATTATCTATTTATACAAGAAATTAAACCTAAAAGTCTAAAAGAAATCTAAGCCATTGGTTTAAATCCAATGGTCCAAAAATTATAAATAATGTTTTTGTGCCGCGGTAGGGAAATACATATGTCGTGGCGAGAGGTCCTCGGATTGCCTTACAAATAGTTGGGCTGCAACGGCCAAAACTTCATATCGCGGTGAGCATGTTGAGGATCTGGTATCAGCGCGCAGGTTTGGCACGGTCAGCCGGGGGTGTCCTGTGTCAATGCGTAGGTCTGGCCTGTCAACGAGGGCATGTCCGCTCAGGCCGCGACTCCTGAAATGTATGCTACGCGCATGTCTTTGGTCCCAAAACAGAAAATCTTGTGCCTCGGTGCCCAATTGTCTTACTGCGGCGCGCATAGTTTGGAAATCTCCCTTCAAAAATAAAACATCACTCACCGAGAAGGCTATAAATCCATGCCGCGGCGCAGGTCTCTTTTTCCAAAATCTGCCTCCAAAACATTGGTTGATCTCTCACAAGCCTCAAGCTTCAATTTCATCATCCCTTGGTCTTGAATTAACTCTTAGACCAGCCCATACAAAGCTTTCTTGAGTTGCTTGGCTTTCGATCTTATGATTGGCCTATGCGGGATCCGTAGTGGATGTTGTGGCAGATTATTCGTATCAGCAGCTTTAGGCTCTTGAGTTATTTTTGGTATCCAAAGGGAGAGATTGTAAGTTTTGTAAGTCCCTTTGTGTTTTTGTTAGAGTTCCCGTGTACAAAATATTGAATCTGTTTATTTTACACAGTGTTTTGTCTACCTCTATGTATGGTATTTTTCTTGTGATCAGTATCTCACACACTCATGTATTTCTTAACACTAATGTATGTTTGTATGATACATACACTATGGGGTGATTGGGAGTATATTTATTGCATGTTAAAATTTGTTTTTACTTGCATGTATTTCCTTGAGTTGGTGGGTATTTATGGCATTTAATTTGGTGAAGTTTTTCCTTGGAAAAACTTATTTTGAGTGGCTTGTTGGGGTCTTGCAGAGGTCTCATTGGTAGCTTGCTGAGGTGGGCAGCAAAGGGTCAGTGAGGGTGCACAGGGTGGAACTATGACTTGTTGGACCTCGTTGACATCTTGCGAGGGGTTCACTAAGGTGGTTAATGAGGGTCCTGGAAGCTGAAAAATCAGCTATAAATACCCTCTCCTCTTTCTTATTAAATACACCTTTTTCACATCTCTCATTCTCTCTCTTACCTCTTTCACATATATTTCTCACCTGCATATTTGGGGTTGTATATTTTTATAACGCGTGAAAAATGTATTTTGGTGTGTTTGAAAAATATTTTATTTCCCGTATTACTAATACGTTGAGTGTGTTTTCATTGTTTCTGTATAGTAATTTGAAGGTGATTCGTTCACTTGGAGTTTCAAAATTTTCAAAAGGTGATTTCGTAATTTTAACACATTGAATATTTTTCTGTGTTAAACTACATGGTGATGGTAGAGTTTATCGAACTCTTTTTTAAATAGAATTTCTAAAATAATAGTACATCAAGTGTATTTCCGTATTGTTATTACGAGGTTGAGTTTCTGTATCAATATATGTCGAGTTTATTTTTGTATTGTTGGTACGAGGTATTTTATCCTAAAATCATATTTTGGGTAATTTGCATATATTATTGTACACGCATACTGATTGCAGATATTTGCATCACATTACGCGGTGCTATGGCTTTGGAGGTGAGCCAGAATAGCTGCAGAGACAGCTGGTGATAACAGCCTAGGCAGTTAGGATAGGTGGTCCCTGATTGATAGAGGTATTCGAAGTCTTACCTTATCGAGTCTGCATTAACTATTTATTTTTAGTCAATTTGGTTGTTGAGTGGTTGCCTTAAGCAAGTCATGGATATTACCACCTAGAATTGGAGCCTAAATTGGTTTACCCCATTATATCGTTGCGTTTTCTTGATTTGCTGCATAAGTTAGTACAATCTAAGTATCCACGATATATGTGACAACATATAAGTATATACTAAGATTGGAAAGCATTTACTACTATTATCTGCCTTATGTGTTTATTCTACAAATTACTTGTTTTTTTATTTGCTTTCCACTGCTTGTATGAGAGGGGCGAGTCCTTAGGTGTCCCTATCACCTAGGCTTAGTTGTTCACCTAGTTGGGACTTCTCTCAATTGGTATTAGAGACGGTACACCTTTGTTAGGCTTAATCGCTCCATAGTTGGTATGTTTGTTATACTTTTCACACGCACTCACTTTTCATCAAAATGGACTTCGGTGAAGGAGGAACGTAGGTAGACCTCCACTTCTCACTGGGCATAACTTTGCCTATTGGAAGTCTCAGATGTGGGCTTTCTTCTGGTCAATGGGAGACCATGTTTGGTATCAGGTAGAGAATGGTAGACGCCTCCTAAAAAAACCCTTAAAGATGAAATAGTTTTTCCCAAACCTATTATTCAATGGACAAAGGTTGAAAGTCGTGACTGCAATTGGAATAGTAAAGGATTGCATGCACTTACTCGAGCTGTCACTCTAGAAGAATACAAGAAAATTTTTGCTTGCACCACTTCTAAAGAAGTTTGGGATATTTTGGAAATAACGCATAAGGGTATCTCTGTAGTTAAGAAGTCTAAGCTAATGAGGCTAAAATGAGACTATGAGCTTCTTTAGATGGAAGATGATGAAACATTTGACAGTTTTTACGACCGCTTCTCTATCATTGTTAATACTTCCTACAACCTTGGCCGTCCAATTGATGAAAAACTTCAAGCTAAGAAGATTCTTTGTAGCCTTCCTCCCCAATTAACAGCAAAATTTATTGCAATAGAGACCGAATTTAAGGGAGAACCTCTTCAAATTGATGAGATTGTTGGTGATCTCAAAGTCTTTAAAATCCATCATCTTCTCTTCAAAAGAATTACTTTTGTTGATTAAATGAAAGAGTCTTGCTTTAAAGACCACCATGACTCAGAAAGGGAAAGATAATGCCACTGTTGACTGTGATGACTTATCTAGCATGGATGAAGAAGAGCTTGCTTTATTGATAAAGAAGTTTAAGAAATTCTTTAGGAGCAAAAGGAATGCTCCTAGTAAGTCAAAAAGAGAAAGCCTCAACAAAAGAGATTTTAAGACCAAAGTTGAAGACTTTGATGAAGAAGAAGAGAGACCTCTTCTAGGGGTTAGACTATATAGGTCAAGTGTTATGAATGAGGAAAACTCGGACACATTGTTGCTCACTGTTGGTTAAAAGGATGAGAATCTGGCAAGAAAGCCATGGTGGCAAAGGTTACTATTTTGGATAGTAGCAGTAGTTTAGAAGAGGATGAAAGTAACTTTAAAGCCTTCATGACAACTAAAGATGATCCTCCCACTACAATCACTCAATCTTCTAGATTCCTCGATAAGGGTGAGCATGATGAGCTCCTAGAAACTTATAATGAATTGCTCAGGGAGCATATTAAGACCGAGAAAGCTCGGAAGAAGGCTTTGGATAACCTTGAGGCTAAAGGAAAGGAGTTGGGTCCTTTTAAAGCAGAATTTGACCAAAAGCAATCTACTCACTTACATGACAGGGATGATCTCGCTAAGAAATGTGAGATTATGCCAAAACGATTTAATGACATGGTTTTTGAAGCTGAGTCAAACAAGTCAAGGATGAGATTCCTCGAACAGTCTATAAAGAACCTTCAAAGTCATGTAGATAAGTAGATTGTTAGTCTGAATCTGTTTGAAGTTGAAGTTGAAAGAATCTCACTTCTAGGAAAGAAGGTCAAGAACTTGGAAAGTGAAAAGGATTGCCTTTCTTATGTCTTATCTAAAAAGGATGAGGAGTGTTAGCTCTTCAAGATAAAGTTAAAAATCTAGATAGTTTTGCTAGATTTCTTGAGACTTCCATTAAAGAAAAGGATGACCTGTTCACTACATTGAGTGCAAAGTAGTTTAACCTTGAGAAGGAGTTGGAACACTCTAGGACCACTATTAAGAAACTTATGATGGGTACTCAGAAGCTTGATGAGATCCTTGTTGGCATCAAGGCACCCAGTGACCGACTGAAGCTTAGGTTCACTAATGATGGTTGTGCAACTTCTTTTTCTTCTAATGCTACTTCTAATTCTCTCTTTGTTAAGTCTATAACTTCTGCTGCTGCTTCTACTATTGTTCCTCTTTTCATCAGACCTGTTGTAGAAAACCCTCTTCACAAAACTGTTGTTGCCAAAAGTAAGTTGTGATAAAAAGTAAGTTGCAGGTATCATTTTAGCCAATCTTTTCTAGCAGGGTGAACGTATCACCTCCAGTTTCTTCTTCACATCATACCGGTGATGGTCTATTGCCACTTACCTACACATTTCATCCCCTCATGTCACCATTGTGGAGAGTGTGGGCATATCAGACCTCATTGTGAGAAGTTGAGCTCTCATCCCCATATGAGACTCAATGTAGGCACTTCTACCACTACCACTCCTCCTCATGTTACTCCTCGAAGACGGAGACTCAGTTCTTCTCGTTCTTGTCATTCTTATGGTACTATTGGCCAACTTGCGAACTAGTGTCCAAGATATGGTTGGAGCACTACTAGGAGATCTTTACCTCACTATTCTCATTCTAACTTCTCAGGATGTACCTACTAAGGTTTGTCTGAGCATTTTTTTTCTAGGTGTATTAATCACTAACAACCAATTGAAGAAAGGGAAAAACTTTCTAAAAGCCTTCCAACTCGCATGTATGATCACTCGATTGGTCATTTGAGAATCTTTAAAACTAAAAACTCTCAAGTGGTTTATACTCCTCCTCCTCATTTGGACCAAAGATTATATTATTCCCCTATTACCCCTTATCACTTCTTTTTTAGATGGATGCAGTTTGATCACATCATTTTTGGGTGTGAGTTAGTTTGTTTTGAGTTGTTTCTTCTTTTCTCTCTATTTGTAGTATTTTTTTTATGTGTTTATTTTTGTCTTTTGTTTTTTCTCTAAATATTTTTATTTTTCTTGGACTCTTCTTTCTTTACTTTAATATGATTAAAATAATTTTCTCTAAACGATTTTTTTCCTCCAAATCTTTTTTCTTAATTTTTTAAGGTTTTTCTCTCTCTCCTCAGGTAGCTTGATGACCGTTCACTGAGGTCTCATCTAGGTTGTGTTTTACACACTTGCGGGTACCTCGTTGACCCTATCCATAAAGGGTCGATGAAGGGTTAGCGAGGTGTACGGTTTTCCTATATAAACCCTCTTTTCTCATTTGTTTCAAACCACAGAATTTTCTAAACACTTCTTACCTTCAAATACTTTTACCTACTGTCTTTTAAACTACTTTTATTTACCTTTAAACACATTTATTCCACTTTCTCTCTCAAAATTCCTTGTCAAATCAAAAGATCTTGAGTTACACATGATGAAGCTAGTTCTTCTCCTTCCATTGGTTCTGCTTCCTGACCAAAGAAGTCTCCCTCTTGCCTTTGTGAGCGTGGTGTGACGATTGAGTTTTCTATTGTCAAGGAAAGGTTTGCTTACTTTTCTTAGCTTTCTCTTTGTTGACTTGCTTACTGTTGTGATCCTACTTTTGTCGGAGAGTTTTATTCTACGATACGTGCTCACTGCACTCATCGCTTCTCTATTTCTTTTACTTTAAGGGGACATAAAGTGACCTTTTCTAGAGATAATGTCTTAGACCTCTTATCTCTTCCAAACATGAAAAAATCCCTTTTTTTCGTTCTTTCTTTTGAATAAGAAAATCTTACGACTCTTAAGTTTTTTGATGATCTCGAGCATCTTAGAGCTCAAAATCAGTTTGATATGGCTGCCAGACTTGACTACCAAACTTGCTAGACTTGACAATACTTTCATTTTAGGTACTGTATCTTTTAACAGTTCTTCTTCTTGTTGCTTTCTTTTGCAAGTTGTGTATGCTTTCATTTTTTCCTATACTCATCTCTCCTTTGTGCCTAATACCAGGGTACACTTTCTTTGTGCCATTCTTGATGGTGAGTCTACAAATCTTGCTGGTATGATATTTAGGACCATCATTTTTAGTTCTTTCTCTCCTTCTTCTTCTAACTTTCAATATCCTTCGTTAATTACTCACTGGGGACAATCTATCTTTGGAGATGTAATTAACATCTCTTTGTATGGTCGTACTCCCCTTTCTGTTAGAAACCTTCAAGCTTCATGCCCTTCTTCGAGAAACTCTAAACCTTCTTCCTCTTCTTCTAAGAGTACCTCTCATTCTACTTCTTCTACTTCACTTCGTCTTCCTCCTCCTCAATCTTCAGAGTTTGTCTCAATAAATGCAAAGGTGGATGCTTGACTTAGTGGTTGGACAAGGTTCTTAAAGATCTTACTAAATAGTGTAAGGAACGCAGACTCTATAGAAAAATGATGTTGAACATTAATGATAGGGTTAATAGAATTGAGCGTCTTTAGCAAACCCGACATGGCTTTCCATAGTCATCTAGTTCTTTACTGTCTGTTCAGCCCTCTAGTAGAGTGGATCATTCCCAAATTCACTCTATTGGTGTGAACACTGGTACCTTGCTCATAGATTCAAACATTCAGCTACCTCAGTCTTTTGATTCCTTTGCCCAGATGTTTGGTCAGCTTGCTAATTTTTGTACTGAGTTTCTCGACCTCATGCTACCTGTTTCCCAAGCTCTTGACCGTAGAGAGTCCGGCATCGATTCTTAGCGTAACCCTGATAGAGATGAAGGGAGAGGAGAATCGTAAATTCTTTGTATTTTATTTTCTTTCTTGCATTGAAATAAAAACTTAGAGTTTAATCAAATTTGATTTTTTGGTTATGTGCTTTCTTTTGTTTCTTTTTCTTATGCCTTATTTCCTCTCTACATTAGTGTATAGGATTATTGCATACTGTATGCCTTCTCTCCCTCATTTTGGGGTGTTCCTTTGACATTTTGTGTCAAAAAGGGGGGAGAAGTTTGTTTGTTGCACAACGTGTTTACCTCTATTTTCTATTGTGTATGGCATTTGAGTGAAGGTTTGCATCACATTATTTTATCTGACTTGCATGCATTCAAGGGGAGTGTTGCATGAAGTCAGGGAGAGTTTATTTGACTACTTATATTTAGCCTATTAGTGTGTAACTGTGTAGGGGTAATATGATAGTATTTGGTTCAACTACACATAGTTATTCATGATACGTTCATGGGTATGTGTTTGTTTCATGTGTGCTAGTTCAGATGTAGTTTTTGGACTTTATAGCTCACTTGGAGCTGGTGTTTGCATAAAGAGTTGGGGGTGTCTTGTCTGTGTTGGAGTTTGTTCATGAGAATGAAATTCATTAGATTATCTTGCATGAATATATTGTGTTTGATGCTTGCCTTGTATAGTTTATGCAATGTCTTGCCATGAAAAATCAAAAAAGGAGATTGTAAGTCCTATAAGTACCTTTGTGTCTTTGTTGGAGTTCCTGTGTGCAAAACATGGAGTTGTTTATTATACCTACTGTTTTGTCTACCTCTATGTATGGTGCTTTGCTTGTGATCAGTATCGGACACATTTATGTAGTTCTTAACACTAATGTATGTTTGTATGATACACACACCACAAGGTGGTTAGGAGCATATTTATTGCATGTTGAAATGTGTTTTTAATTGCATATGTTTCCTTGAGTTGATGGGTATTTATGGCATTTTATTTGGTAAAGTTTTGCCTTAAAAAAACTTATTTTGATTGGCTCACCAGGGTTTTGCCAGTGGCTCACCAAGGTAGTTGACGAAGGGTTAGTAAGGGTGCACAGGGTAGAACTGTGACTTGTTGGACCTCGCTGACATCTCGTGGGTGGTTCGCTAAGGTGATGTGCAAATTATAATACTCACAAGTGTACGAATCACTCGTAGCAAGTGATAAGCAACTCTGAGGTCGATCTCTCAAGGAATTGTAGTGGTTTTTAAAACGTGTTAATTGTTTCCTAAAAATTATTTACAAAAAGTAAATATAAACACTCTAACAAAATTGGTTGATGGAAGGGTTGTTAAAATTGTAAATATTCAAAAGAAATAAAATAGACAAGTGAAAAGATTAATCGAAGTTATATGATGGAAAAGCGTGGGAAAATGCTAGCTAACCAATTGTTGAAAGAATATTTTACTAGAGTTTCACAATTAAGCACGAAAAGTTGGATTTATTGACTTTTCCTAATAAACCCTAGAAATCCCAAATCAATGGAAAATTTCTCTTAATTCATTAATTAACCTCTTTGATCCAAATTGTTAATTAATCAATTAGCATAAACCCTTAGGAAATCAATTTAGCCACCTAATCTAAGACAAATCAATGTACTTTGATTAGGTTGTTGTTCAAGATTTCTAAATTAAGCAAAGATGATATGTCTAATACTTAATTCTAATTTATTCTCTAATGCTCATAAATTAACATGATCAAGATTAATTATGAACAAAGATATTAACAACAATGAACAAGACATAAATCACTTTAATCAAAATTAAATCATAAAAATATTCATCCACTTATGGAAGCATCACTAATTCTCACACAATCAGATTAGCTACTCATAATAAAATCTAAATCAATATTTTCTATTACAAATAGCATTCTTAAAATCTAAGAGAGAAAAGAAATTACAAACAAATGAGATACCCCTATTTCCACTCTTGCAATCCCCTTATTGGAGTTGGATGGTCACCTCTTCCAATTTGGTTCTTGAAGAAGCTTCAATGGAGCATCAATGGAGGTTTCTCTCTCTAGAAAATGGAGAAGGATTGTGGGTGATGAAAATCGGCTACTGTTCACGAGTTTGTTTTGAGAGGATTTTTTGGATGTATTTATAGGTTAGGTTAAGAGTGTGGAGGAGTGTGTAAAAATCTAGGCATGTAAGTGTAATCAGAGTGTGCGGGCTGAGTCACGCATTTTTTCCTGCCGCGATGCACGTTTAAATTCTAGTTCCCCACAATGTAACCCGAGAGTTCCGCACTGTGGCACAACTTGTTATCCATTCCTTGTAAGGGCCCCTTACTGAATTGTTGATTCCGAACGTAAGCCTTACATTCTTTTGCTCTAATTTATCCCCCCTTACATAGTAAATAGAATACAATGTAAGGGTTACATTTTTCAGCTCTTTTTGAATACTTAACTCCACTTTTCATCTCACATTACTTGAACCTACAAAACATGAAAATATCCTCCAAATCAAAGTAATACCGAAATAAATCACGAAATAAATACTTAAAAACTAACAAATAATAGGTCCAAAATAGTGTTCATCAAATACCCATAAACCTAATTTGCTAGTCCTCAAGCAAAACTAGAATCAAAAGACAATTAACTAAACTAAAAAGTTAAATTAACAAAATTTGCCATGCTTCAGTTTCTTTCTAATTTATAATCAAGAGTTATGCACAAGTTTAATCAACATTTTAACATATTAAGGTTCACCAAGTAGATCAATTTCACTTGAATTCCATTACTAACAACATATCAACATTGGTTTCCTCAAACCTAGTGTTAAGAATCCAAATTCGCTTCAACTATAATCCTAACAAGATTAACTCATTAAATCACACTGACCTTATGGGTTCAAACACTCAACAAAGTCTATGTGTATAGAAGTTATGTAAAGAAATGAGCTAATGGTTTGCATATGATTAAAACAAGAAAAGCTCAAAAAGTGCTTAACATGGATCTTATGAAAGGAATCAAAAGATAGGATTGACGAAGAACTCACATTACTATTCTTATGTCTCAATCAAAATCATTAAGCAAAATTCTCCAGTATATGCCCTATAATGAATGAAAATGCATTGATTTCAAGGGAATTTATTTTATCTTTTTCTTTTGTGACAACTATTTCACCACTTAAGGAAGTTTAGGGTCAATACTCAATTTGTTATTATTATTATTATTATTATTTTTATGACCCATGTACATGTGTAATTATGGTTCTCTTTATGTACGAAAATTCCCATATTTCTTTTAAAGTCAAGCATGAATTAAGTAGGCATACACTTTAAATTTTACTCAAATCATTTAATCTAAGCAATACAATTAAATATATTGAGTCTTCATTAGATGTCCAAAATCCTAACATTCAATGCAAAAACCTATAGAGATCATCTAACAATTTGGAATGATACGAAAAGTGTTTAAAAGAGTAGAAAAATAATTATCTCTCAGAATGGAACGTTAAATGCTCAATAATCATCTTACAAGGTAGTCTCAACTATTGGACTCCTAAACAAAATATTCGGGTTTACCTCATATTCAACATCAAAAGCACGAAACAAAGATTGCAAATTAATACCAACCTTTAGAGCAAACCTTAAACATGTTTAAAAATCAGACAAGCAATACATAAGGACTCAATTATTCATAAAATATAGACTGAAAGCATGATAATTTTTTTAAAAAAAAAAATTTTATTGGACCAATGTGCACCCCCAAACCTAAACTAAACATTGCCCTCAAGGTTTTCAACTACGCAGCAGTTAGAAAAGTATTTAGACAAGGCACATGGAAAACTATCTAAACTAAAAGAAATGATAGATATTACCTAAAATGGTGGGTTGCCTTCCACTAAGCATCTAGTTTAACGTTTTAGCAAGACGATGCTTGGATTTAAGGTGCATGAACTTCAATGCACTCCACATCCTTATTGTGAATGACTCCTTCCAAGTAAGGCTTCACACGATGTCCGTTCACTTTGAAAGTTATTTGAGTCTTCGGATTCAACAATTCTATGGCTCAATGGGGGAAGACTTCAACTATTTAGTACGGCCCACTCCATCTTGATCCAAGCTTTCTTGGAAAAAGTTTAAAATGAGAGTTAAATAAAAGAACTTTCATTCCAAGATAGAGAGACTTACTAATGAGCCCTTTGTCATGGTAATGCTTGGTGGGTTCTTTGTAAATTTTGGCATTCTTATAAGCTTCATTTTGAATCTCCTCAAGCTTAACAAGGTGAAGCAAGCGTTTCTCTCTTGCTTGTTGATAGTCCATGTTCAATTGCTTGATTGCCCAATAGGCCTTATGCTCAAGCTCAACGGGAAATGACATGATTTTTCATAAATCAACCGGTATGGGCTCATCCCAATAGGTGTCTTGTACACCGTATGATAAGCCCATAATGCATCATTGAGCTTTGAAGCTGAATCCTTTCTTGAAGGTCGCACCGTACGTTCCAAAATACCCTTAATTTTTTGGTTACTCACTTCAACTTGTCTGGATGTTGTGGATGATATGGAGTAGCCACTTTATGGGTGATGTTATACTTGCTCAACAACTCATCAAAAAGCTTATTACAGAAGTGGCTCCCTCCATCACTGATAATAACCCTCAGTGTCCCAAACCTGCTAAATATTATTTCCTTCAAAAACTTCACAAGAGAGTTAGCATCATTAGATTTTGTGGGTATAGCCTCTACCCACTTAGACACATAATCAACCGCAACCAAAATATACTCAAATTAGAAGAAGGGAAAAACGAACCCATGAAGGCAATCCCCTATACATCAAAAACTTGATGTGCAAATTATAATACTCGCAAGTATACGAATCACTCGTAGCAAGTGATAAGCAACTCCAAGGTTGATCTCTCAAGGAATTGCGGTAGTTTTTAAAACATGTTAATTGTTCCTAAAAATTATTTGTAAAAAGTAAATCTAAACACTCTAACAAAATTGGTTGATGAAATGGTTGATAAAATTGTAAAATTTTAAAAGAAATAAAATAGAAAATCAAAAAGATTAGCCGAAGTTATATGATGAAAAAGCGTAGGAAAATAGCTAGCTAACTAATCGTGGATAGAATATTTTATGAGAGTTTAACAATTAAGCACGAAAAGTTAGATTTATTGACTTTTCCTAATAAACTCTAAAAATTCTCAAATCAATGGAGAATTTCTCTTAATTCATTAATTAACATCTTTGATCCGGATTGTTAATTAATCAATTAGCATAAACTCTTAAGAAATCAATTTAGCCACCTAATAAAAGACAAATAAATTTACTTCGATTAGGTTCTTGTTCAAGATTTATATATTAAGCAAAGATGATATTTTTAATACTTAATTCTAATTTATTCTCTAATGCTCATAAATTAATATGATCAAGATTAATTATGAATAAAGATATTAACAACATTGAACAAGACATAAATCACTTTAATCAAAATTAATCATAAAAATATTCATCTACTCATAGAAGTATCACTAAATCTCACATAATCAAATTAGCTACTCATAATAAAATATAAATTAATATTTTCTATTACAAATAGCATTCTTAAAATCTAACAGAGAAAGGAAATTACAAACAAAAGAGATACCCCTCTTTCCACTCTTGCAATCCCCTTCTTGGAGTTGGATGGACACCTCTTCCAATTTGGTTCTTGAAGGAGCTTCAATGGAGGTTTCTCTCTCTAGAAAATGGAGAAGAAGGATTGTGGGTGATGAAAATCGGCTACTGTTCACAAGTTCATTTTGAGAGGGATTTTGTGATGTATTTATAGGCTATGTTAAGAGTGTGGAGGAGTGTGTAAAAATTTGGACTTGTAAGTGTAATCAGAGTGCGCGGAGGGAGGCAAGCGTTTTCTCCTACAGCAGCGCGCATTGAAATTCTGGACTGCTCTTCAAAATAGGGACCTCCTCGCTGTGGTGAGCATTTTCTCTTGCCGCGGCGATCGTTGGAATTCTAGTTTCCCACAAAGCAACCCGAGAGCTCCACGCCACGGCACACCTTTTCTTCTGCCGCAGCACAACTTGTTATCCATTCCTTGTAAGGGCCCCTTACATAATTGTTGATTCCTAATGTAAGCCTTACTTCTTTTTCTCTAATTTATCCCCCCTTACATATCAAATGGAATACAATGTAAGTGTTACATTTTTTAGCTCTTTTTGAACACTTAACTCCACTTTTCATCTCACATTGCTTGAACCTACAAAACATGAAAATACCCTCCAAATCAAAGTAATATCGAAATAGATGATGAAATAAACACTTCAAAACTAACAAATAATAGGTCTAAAATAGTGTTCATCATAAGGTTGTCAGTGAAGGCTCATAGGGGTGCACGACGAAGGGTCGACAAAGGTCTTGAAAGTTGAAAAATTAGCTATAAATACTCCTTCATTTCTCTTATTAACTACACCTTTTACATATCTTTCATCCTCTCTCTTGCTTCTTTTGCATATATTTCTCAAACTGCATATTTGGCATTGTGTATTTTTATAATATCTAAAAAATATATTTTGGTCTGTTTGAAAAATATTTTATTTCCTGTATTACTAATACGTTGAGTATGTTTCCGTATTAGTAATTTGAAGGTGATTCGTTCACTTGGAGTTTAAATATTTTCAAAAAGTGATTTCGTAGTTTTAATACATTGAGTATTTTTTTGTGTTAAACTACGTGGTGGTGGTGAAGTTTATCAAACTCTTTTATAAACGGAGTTTCTGTAAAACAATACATCGAGTATATTTCTACATTTTTATTACGAGGTGAAGTTTCTGTATCAACATACATCGAGTGTATTTTCGTATTATTTATATGAGATATTTTATCCTAAAATCATATTTTGGGTAATTTACATATATTAGTGTACATGCATACTGATTGCAGATATTTGCATCACACTACGTGGTGGTGTGGCTCTAGAAGTGAGGCAGATCTAGTTAGGATCAAAGTAGCTATGGAGACAGCTGGTAATAGCAGCCTAAACAGTTAGGACAGGTGTTCCCTAATTGTTAGAGGTATTCATAGTCTTACCATATCGAGTCTGTATTAATTATTTATTACTTTTAGTGAATTTGGCTATTGAGTCGTTGCCTTAAACAACTTGTAGATGTTACCACTTAGAATTGGAGCCTAATTGGGTACGTTATATTGTTGCATTTGCTTGATCTACTTTGTGAGTTAGTACAATCTAAGTATCGATGGTATATGTGACAACATATAAGCATATACTAAGATTGGAAAGCATTTACTACTTTTACCTTATTGTCTGTTATTTGCCTTATTTGTTTTATTTTGCAAATTACTTGTTAATTGTCATTTGCTTTCAACTACTTGTACAAGAGGGGCCAGTCCTTAGGTATCCATATTACCTAGACTTGGTTATTCACCGAGTTGGGACTTATCTCAACTATTACCTCTACGGTATAATTGTTAATTAGACAATTAATTACAAGTAGATCACATTGAATAATATAATTAAATTTGGAATCACAAAGAATGAAAAAACATATTAATTTATTATATAAAAAGTTTGAGTTCAAGAGAATCATAACAACGAATTTAGCTTCACAAAATATTCAATAAAATCTCCAAAACTATAAGCAAAATACAAGAGAACAGATTAGCACAAAAGGGCATAAAAGGATGAACCAATCTCCATTGTCACTCCGAAAATCAATCTCCTTCAACAGTCACTTTGGTGGAAAAAAACTTCATCACCTTCGATGTTTGAATCCTCTTTTTGCTATGTCTCATACTCTAAACTGCTGCATCTTTTCTCTAAATTATGTAGGTTAGTTATGGATGTGTGAATCCCATTTGCTTGGCTGCTAGAAGTTGTAGTTATAGGCTTAGAGTTGTAAGTTACAAACAATTGTAGTCCAAGTAGAATTCATGGTGCAAATAGGAGACTTGTCCAAATAGGAATACTGGAAATTTGGCCATTTTCTCACACATGTAAACGCACGACATAGCCTAAGATAGCGTGCGTTGTGGCTCTATGTGCGTCGTGGCTTGGGTAAATCAATTCTACGGCCAAAGGATCTCGAGTTGAATTCTAATTGAAGTGCACCACACCCCTAATATTTCTCCATTGAGGCTCCAGGCTCTCAGATTGTTTTTGGTATCTAATGGCATCGCGGCTCAAAATGACCATCATCGCAGCCCTAATCTCCCAGTTTCTAACCACACTTTCAATGCTATGTGATGCACAAAAACTTGTTAACCAAATTTTGTAATTTATAAAAGCTCGCAAGTGCACGAGTCACTTGTAGTAAGCGACAAGTATACTCCCAAGATCGTCTCTCAAAGGAATTGCGGTGGTTTTCGAAAGAGTTAATTGCAATATAAAACGTGACAATAAAATAGATCCTAAACACTCTATCAAAGGTTGGTTCTGAAAATAGTCTCTAAAATAATAAAAATACTAAAACAATAAAAGTAAATGCGTGAAAGTTTTGTGAAACGATGAGATGAACGAGTGTGGGAAATTGGTTAGTAAACTAATCATGGATGAATTGATTTATGTGGTTTTGACAATTAAGCACGAAAAAGTAGAATTTAACGATTATTTTCTCTAACCCTAGAAAATCCCAAATCAATGGTGATTTTCCCTTAATTAACTAACTAGCTTCTTTGATCCGGACCGTTAATTAGTTAATCAGCTTTAAACCTAAGAAAATAGTTTAATCACCTAATTCAAGACAAATCAATGCACTTAAATTAGGCTCATGCTCAAGAGTGCTCAATTGAATTCAGATGGCGTTTCTAAAACTCAATCCTAAAATGTTTCATATATTCACAAATCAAATTGGCCAGAAGTAATTAATGAACATACGTATTAAGAACAATGAACATAAATTAAATTACTTAGTCATAAAATTATTCCACACAATCAAACATCCAATTATAGTTACATCACCAAAATCCCACACATAAAAAGCTTAGCTACTCATAATGAAATCCAAATCAATATTTTTCATTACAAATAACATTCTATGAATTCTTAAAGAGAGAAAAGATTACAATCAATAAATTACCCTATTTCCACTCTTGGAACAAGCTCTTGATGTTGGATGGTCACCTTCTTCAAGATTGTTGATGGAGCTTCAATGGAGGAGCATTAATGGAGTAATCCCTCTCTAAAGAATGTGGAGAAGATGAAGCACTATTCACGTTACTGTTCACGATTTGGTGATGGCTCAATAATAATCTGTAGATGGAGGCTAGGAATCACTTTGAGGCTGGTTTCTTTGGTTGGAGGCTGAATAATGTGATCACTTGGAGGCTAGAGAGTATATATAGAGTTTTGTCCAATTAGGTTTTGTAAGGGTTTCCATAATTGATGTAAGTCTCGTGCCCTAAAAGGATTCCAGTACGCGCGCGCGCGCCGCGGCGCACATTTTTCATGCCGCGGCGCACATTGTGTTCGTGATTTTGGTGTTCAAACCCGAGAGCCTCTCGCCGCGGCATACAATTCCTTCGCCGCGGCGCGCCTTGTATGTACATGAGAGTACATAGTATGTACATGGCTTTACATATTTCTCTGAATTCCTCGCCGCGGCATACCATTCCTTCGCCGCGGCGCACAATGTTTTGATGGTTTTCATGTTCCAACCCGAGAGCTCCCCGCCGCGGCATACACTTTCCTCGCCGCGGCGCGCCTTGCATGTAAGGGTGTACATGGTATGTACATGTATGTACATGCCTTGTACATATTCTGTTGATTATCGATGTAAGGCTTACATAATGTATGGCACCTACTGTAAGGCTTACGTATGTATGCATTTTTACTCCATTTTTGCTCTCTTTTTCCAAGTTTCTCTCCAAACCTACTTTGACCTGCAAAACAGTAGAATACCCTCCAAAACAAGATTATATCGAGATTACATGCAAAATAAACACTTAAAAACATCACAAATAGTAGATCAAAATAGTGTTCATCACTATGCGTCCAAAACATTTTTCACCCATTTTGGCTTGTTTTAATTCTGTTTGCTACCAATGACCTACATTGAAAAAATTGAATAAAAATTAAACCATTTTGACTATTTTGATAAAAAAAAAAACAATGCAAATAATTATCCTAGAAGTGGCCAAATAACTATAATTTTGAAGAGTTGTCAAAAGGTAAGTCACAACTGTCATTCCAGCTAGTCTCTTCTAGTAGGGTGAACATCTCACCTCCTGCTTCTTCTTCTCGTCGTGCCAGTGACGGTCTATTGCCACTACCTACACTCTTCATCCCTTCTTGTCAACACTATGGTGAGCATGGGCATATCAAACCTCACTATGATACGTTGAGTTCTCATCCCTGTATGAAACTCACCACCCTCCTCCTCGTGTTACTCCTCGGAGACTGAGACCCATTTTCTCACAATATCCCGCTCATACTTGTCATACTTGTGGTACTGTTTGCCATCTCGCTCTTCTCATTCTAACTCCTCAGAATGTACGTATTGTGGTTCGTCTGAGCATTTTATTTTTGGGACTATTATGCACCATCGACATAATGAAGAACGAGCAAAACTTTCTAAAAAGCCCTTCTAGCCGCATGTATGACCACTAGACAAGTCATTCTAGAATTTTCAAAACAAAGAACTCTAGAATGGCTCATACTCCATATGCTCTTATGGACTAGAGATTACATTTTGTTCCTGTTATCCCTCATCACTTTTTTTTTTCAAATTGAGGGATGCAGTTCGATCACACTATTTCTAAGTGTGAATTAGTTTGATTTGAATTATTTCTTCTCTTCTATCTTTTTCTTGCAATAATTTATATATGTGTTTTTCTGTATTTATGTATTTAATTTCTTACTTTTTTTATTTGTTCTTTACTCTTCATATTGTTGAAATTAATGATTAAAAATATTTTTTTTGAATTTTTTTAAAAAAACATTTCTCTCTCCTCACCCATTGGGGTTGCTCGCCGAGCACCCTCGCTGACCGTTCCTTGAGGGTTCGCCGAGGTAGTGTTTTTGCATACTCATGGGTACCTGGCCAACCCCCTCTATGAAGGGTCCACAAAGAGTCAGCGAAGTGTACGAATTTCCTATTTAAACCTATTTTCTCGTTTCATTTAAATCATAAAAATTTCTTAACACTTTATACTTTCAAATACTTTTGCCTATTGCCTTCTAAATTATTTTTCTTTACCCCTATACTCTTTTACCCATCTTTTGGTCACAAAAATGCCTAAGAAAAGAAAGAGTCCCATGAAAAGTTTGTTTTCCTTTTGTGGTTCACTCTTTTGTTCTTTTTCTTACTCCTTTGACCCCACTTGTCTTCCCCTAGTAGAGGTGCTTTCATCTTCTACCTAGGTGTAACCTTGAAGTTGTTTTCCCCAACCTTTTTTAGCCATCTTCCTAGTCTTATGAACGTAGGGGGTCTGATATCAATTCTCAGCATGACCTTGATAAAGATGAAGGGAGAGGAAAATCGTTGTTTTTTTCTTTGTTTCTTGTATCTTTTTTCTTAAATGTTGTAATAACAAAACTTTTTTTATCAATAAAAATGATTTTTTTTGTGGTGTGCTTACTTTAGTTTCTTTTACTTATGCTTTATTTCCTCTTAGCATTTGTTGCATAAGTGTATAGGATTATTGCATACTGTATGTCTTCTCTTCCTCATATAGGGGTGTTTCTTTGACTTTCTATGTCAAAAGGGGAGAGAAGTTTGTATGTTATATAACGTGTTTACATCTGTTTTCTTCTTTGTGTGCTAGTGTGGGATGTGAGTTTAGGTCTACATCACATCTTTTTGTCTGAATTGCATGCATTCATAGGAAGTGTTGCATGACGTTAGGGAAAGTTTTGTTTGACTATGTGTGCTTAGCCTATCGGTGTGTACCTATGTGGGGTTAACATGATAGTCCTTTGTTAGACTACACATAGGTCTACATGATACATTCACAAGTATATGTTTGTTTCATGTGTGCAAGTTACAAATGTAGCTTTGGACCTTGTAATTCACTTGGAACTGGATTTAGCATCAAGATGGATGTGTTAATTCATGAAGATGGATGGAGCACTACAAGACAGACACACTTGAAGTTTAGGTGTGTTAAGGGTGTCTTGTTTGTGTCAGAGTTTGTTCAAGGGTACAAACTTCTTTAAGTCATCTTGCATGAATACATTGTGTGATGCTTGCCTTGTATAGGTTGTATTGTGTTTTGTCACAAAAAGCCAAAGAGGGAGATTGTAAGTCTTGAAAGTCCCTTTGAGTATTTGTTGGCATTCTCGTATACAAAACACGGAGTCTGTTTATTTTACTTAGTGTTTTTGTATACCTTTTTGAATGGTGCTTTGCTTGTGATCAATATTGCACACTTGCATAGATCTTAATATTATTGTATGTTTTATATGATACACACACCACAAGGTGGTTGAAAGCATATAAATTGCATGTTAAAATGTGTTTTTACATGCTTTTTTCCCTAAATTGGTGGGTGTTTATGACTTTTTATTTGGTAAAGTTTTGCCTTTGAAAAACTTATTTTAGTGGTTCGTCAAGGACCTCGTGGAGGTCTCACCAATGGCTCACCGAGGTCTACTTCCTTTCCCTAATAGAAAGTCCCACGGAGATTGAAATACTAGAAAATATCGTAAAAATTAACTATTAAAATTAATATTTGGTGTTTTTGTTTATTAAAATAAAATAAATGGTACGACAGGACAAAAGTGAAAATACTGAAACAAAGTTCAACGAGAAAGATATTAAGAATCGCAAGTAGATAAATCAGTTAGGATTGCAAATGTGACAAGTGATGTAGACAAACTGCGTTGCTGCAGCGTTGCTGTAGCAATGCTGTGGCAAAGTGCACCAGTAACTAGAATTGCAAAAATTACAAAGGATTCTTCCAAATCTACAATATTTATATACTCTATGACTCAATGAAACATATTCCTATGCACAACTGAATCTAAGAACAACGTTTCATGCACAAATTCTCTTGGGTTATGTGAGATAATTATATATTCCTATATTAATTTCTTCACACTATTCTAGTTTCATCCAACTTATATTAACCTTTCCAGATTCAATTTCAGTTTACTATCCTATCAATTGTTGATCATGCAATCAATAAGAATAAATTAATCAATTAAGCATCGAATAACTAGCACCCTTTGTCAAGCAAAGCACAAGTTTTTAAGATTAAAACACAAAGTCTACATACACTTGCACATTCACAACCCTAACTGTCATAAGATTAGCCAAGCATATTTATGAAATTAAACATCAAATTATATTTGCTCAAAATCAGATCCATATAGTTTTGGGGAATTGAGAAGAATCAAATAATAATGAAAGAATGAAATAAATAAATCCCTTAAGTCAACCCTAAACCAATTGGAGTATGATTCTTTGACTCTTTCTTGCTATCTCTTTAATAAGAATCCTTGCAAATCAGTCCTATATGTGGTCTCCTTCCAGATCCCGCTTGATATATCTATTCTTGCCCTTGCCGAATCTGTCCAGTTTTTTCCTCTATGTTACCGTACTGTGCTCTGTTCTTTTCTTCTTTGCTACCGCCAAACTGTTGTGTTCTCTCTAGATTAATCAGCCCCTCTTTTGTGAATTCACCCCTAGGTTTAATTGGAGATAATTTTTCTTGTGTTAACTTCCAAAATTATCCCTAAAAATATGAGTTAATAAGTGTCCAATATTGTCCTTTTGCTGAGAGTCTAAATCAACTCTTATTTTTTTTATTTTCATATCAATCTTGTTTTCCACGCTGGTTTCCTGGTGTAATATTGCTGCAGCAATGCTGTGGCAAAGCTGCAGCAAAGCTGGATTATGCAATTTTTTTGTTGTTGTCTTTATCTCTTGCAAAGGACAATGAAAATCTAATGAGTGGATATCAAAATGTAATTCTTTTTAACAGATTTCATGATTATTTTGGATTTATTATCAAAAAGTTTACTTAAATCAACAAAGGCCACAAATATTGTAAAAATGATTATAATATGCAAACATTCTCAAATGAACGAGCAAGTATTTATGAATAAGAGCTAATAATACTCTAATAAATTAGAGTTATCATGATCCATTGAGACAATGGTGGCTATTGTCTTGATCCTAGATTGTGGTTACTATGGGTGATGGAGGGGTGCAGTCCCGCTTCCTTTCCTAAACAAGATGCAATCCATTGAGACAATGGTGAGATAAAACTGGTGGATGTTGGAAGTCCTGGCCTAAGAGTTGAGAGCTCTAGGATCCAATGTGAATGTTGGGAATCTTGGACCAAGAGTTGAGAGCTTTGGGGTCCTAGGTGGATGTTGGGAATCCTGGCCTGAGAGTTGAGATATAGTAGATGATTACAAAGTGAAATTACAAGTGCTAAAGTGGATACATTGTTTATTCATTCTCATTCTCTTTTTTTTTTGTTGGTGTTGACATTGACATGGCCGCACAGGACCTCTCCTAACACTTTATTAAAAAATAAATTACAAATAAAGAGAAGCAATCTTCACTCTAATGCCTGCTCATAGTTTCCTAAGAAGTAAAATTGGTAGGCCAATATGGCTTTTCTAATTTCTCTAAATATGAGCATTGGTTAACCTTCTAAGTATGTTTCTAGTGTACCTTCTAGGTAGTCAACTTGAACTCTGATGGCTGAACCCTAGCCAAGATGACTCTTCTTTGTTGCACTCTCGGTGGTTGACGCAGACACCTTTGAGTATACATGAGCTGGAATGAAAGTTTCGATAGATTTTGCCTACTTGGAGCTGGAGTGACTCCTAGCCCACTAGAGGTGGGAGACAGTAGTCTAAAAGGCAACAATCTAAAGCTGACGTAACTTTCAACTTTCTTGAGATTGTTCTTTGCAAAAAATTTAGTGAGTAGTGAGATGTTGGGTCACCTCACAACAAGGATGTTTGTGCTACTTCCAAGAAGTTTGCTCCTAACTTAGCGTAGCCTAAATGGTGGTGACTTGGACTTCTCATCCTAGGGTCCAGTGAGTCCAAATGTCATTGCTTGGAAGGTAGTATGTCTACCTTATTAAGTGTGGCCTAGATCTCTATCACTTGATGTGGTCTGGATTCACAGTCATCATATGTGATCTGGATCTAGAGTCTAGTTCCAAAGTGTGGAAGATGGTTAGCTAGGAGGTGGCAACCTAAAGGATATCTTATCTTAACAGTGCAACCTAGAAGGTAGCAATCCACCAAGTCTAAAGAGACTTGGGTGACGGTGTCCTAGATTTTGTGGCCTATGAGACAGCATTTTGGAAAGCATAACTCTTTAGGTAATGTTCTAGATGGAGGTAGCCCCCTAAGGTGTGACCTACCTTGCTAAGGCCTAGTCTTCCTTTAGGTTTGAATCCTTACTCTCTTGAGGATATGTCTATCCAGCAAATGTACCCATGGTCATCCTCCTTAGGATCAACCACATCATCGGTGTGGCTTTCCTAACCTGATTGCCCTGATTAACTAACCATGGGGTGGTTGCAATGCTAGCCAGGTGAATCTGGTCAAGACTGGCAGTGCCAGAATAGATGGCAATAATTAGAATGGATGATAGAAATTGTTAGAGCTAGTGCTAGTGGATGCTTGGTAAATCAAGCTAGTAGTGCACAGCAAGTCCAAGTGTTGTTGTTTTTCCTAAAGTAACTTAGTCAAAGGGGCGTGACACAGCCTAAGGTTCAATTCCTACTTAGGTGCTTCTGGAAGTTTCCTATAGGAAGCCTGTAGCCTTATTCAGGTATGAATTGTTAATGGTAGTGATCCTAAATAAGGCCTACTAGGTTCCTTCTAGGTGTGCCCATTCTTTAGAAGCACGCCAATGATAGGTTAGTGGTTATGGGGGCTAGCTTGGTCATAATACTACTAGAGAAGTAAAATATGACCATGAACATGTTGGGAGCTCTTAGTAATTCAAACTTGCTTTTGGAGGAAAAGTAGATGGAGAACGCGATGAACAAGTACGAAGAACACTATGAGTGTTCTTGAGTTTTTGTTAGCTCAATCGGTTGAATACCAACCGATTGAGCCAATTTTTCTTCAATCGCATTTCTTGTCATGTCAACCCTACGTGTCACTAGCAAACCACGTCAGAAAAGATGACACCATAAGGTTTCATATTCTCTTCGATGTTTAAGTCAATTTTTTGAAAGAATATTAAGATCATAGAGGAGTTTGAGGAGTTTTTTAAATTGAGTCATGAGCTCTAACCTTCTTATGTGTCCATTTTTTAATTATGATGACCTATTTATAGGTTTTTGATGGATGATATTTCGTAGATAACTTATATTGATAATATTTAGATTTTTAGATAATAATCTAAATATCTAAGCAATTAATATAAATTATTTAATAAAGATTTACTTGATTGTGCGCTGACTATACCATTTAACTTTTTAATGCTAACATGGACCAATCAAATGGCACCACGCATACATGATTATTTTACTAACACATAATTTGTTTTATTAATGCTCGACTAAAAATGTTGTTGTTTGTATTTTATGAGAAAAATATCTTTTAGTGACGATTGAAGAAAAAATAAGATATATATAAGCTATTTTTTTGGTATATATACATTGCATATGTCTATAATATTATTAAAAATATAATTTTTTTATCAAATTATTTGAACATTGAAAATAGTTAAGGCCTTCGTCAAGGGTTATTTATGCATTCTACTTGGGGTTGTATATACTTTTAAAACAAAGATCACAGTATTGTCTGCTGCCACCTTTAGATGGTGGTGACTTTGATCTGACTTGGACTCTGCTTATGTTGTGGCTCTTTTTCATACTAAATCGTTATTGTTGCCATGTAGATGGTATTTTGCTTAGGTTGACTGCTTAAAGATTTCTTGCATGGATTTTCATTATTCCCATATATAGGGACGGCAAAGTTGTAGCTTTCCTGCGAAGTTTTTTGGAGCTATTAGTGGCGCTAAAGATGAAGCGATTCAAGGCGACGATTCTTCCAGTCAGTCTTTAAACTACTTTGATAGTTTGAGGAGGGTGCATGTCCAATAATGCTTTAATTTTCTCTGGATTGGCCTTAATCCCTTGTTGTTGAAACATAAAAGCTGTGAACTTTCTAGAGCCACCTTGAACATACTTTTTGGATTCAGTTTCATCCCTAACTGTCGAAGAATGTTGAACGTGTTGTCGATGTACACTTCCATTGCATGTTCGATGAGCTGGGTGAACATTTTATTTGCCAGCCTCTAATAGGTGGCACCGATGTTCTACAGGCCAAAGGCATAACTTTGTAACATAATAGCCCCTTGTCTATTATGAAGCTTGCTTTTTCCTTATAAGAGCCATACATTTGGATCTGGTTATAGCCAAAGTAAGCATTCATGAAGGAGAACGCAAAATGTCCTATCGTGGCGTCTACCAGTTGATCTATCTATGGTAGTGAGCAGTTGTCTTTAGGGCATGCTTTGCTTAGATTAGTGAAGTCTAGACTTATGCACCATTGTCCATTAGCTTTCTTGCCCAATACCACGTTGGCCAACTACTTAGGGTAATATAGTTCAATTATGTACCCTACTTTTAGGAGTTTGTTGACTTCTTGTTTAGTGGCCTCATTCCTTTCTTTCTTGTAAAGCCTCATTTTCTATCGATGGGCTTGAACTCAGGATCTGCGTTGAGACTGTGCATTATGATTTTTTGATTGATTATGGGCATGTCCTCATAGGATCATATGAATACATCCAAACTATTGTAAAGGAATGCATTCAACTCTCTTTGGGTGTCTAGAGGTAGGGAGGTACCTACACAAATCATTTTATGAGATTCAAGGTTTGATAGGACTAGTAACCTTGTCAGTAGCTAGCTCAAATGTAGGGGTATGTCCCTCTTGAGAGTTGAGATCTTGGCCAAGCAAGAAGAGGATTGGAGTACCGAGAGCACGAGGAAAGTTGTCATCATCATTTGTGAATGGCGAGTGTTCAATTGATAGTCAGCATGCTAGAGCTAGTTTATTTCGCAATTTTCGTCAGACCAGGGTCTGTTCAGTAGGGTTTTGGTCAGTTGGGTTCTATTCAACCTAGCGTGGTTTGGCATATCCCTATCTAGATAGGCCAGTGTGTGGCAATGGGTTTGCTAGTTGAGCTTCCTTACCTTTAGCTAGTGATGAATCCTTGAACCTGGCAAGCAAATTCATGTTTATTGGGAGAACATATTGTAAGGCTTTAAGGGAGATTTTGTTGGGGTTTCACACAACTTTTGTTGGGACACTCAAATAGATTGCTTTCTGTATGTTCTTTAAGTCCCTTTAAGTCTTTATTGGAGTTCTAGTATGCAAAATACGGAGCCTGTTTATTTTACTTAGTATTTTTGTCTACCTTTTTGTACTCTATTTTGCTTGTGATCAGTATCGTACAGACTTACATAGATTTCAACACTTTGTATGTTTGCATTTTACACAAAGCACGGGGTGGTTGGGAGCATGTAGTATGCATGATTAAGTTGTTTTTTCTTACATTTGTTTTTCACAATTGGTGGGTGTGTGTGGATTTTCAAATTGTTAAGTTTTTAATTGAAAAAACAAGCTTTAGGTGGTTTGTCAAGGATCTCAGAAGGGTCTCGCAGGTAGCTCGCTGAGGTGGTTTGCGAGGGGTCCGTTTGGGTGCACAGGGTAGATCTTTGACTTGTTGGTTCTTGCTGATACTTCGCATATTCTTGTAGAATTTATAGCCGAGCAATTAAAGATAGAATTTCATTTCGAAAAGCAACGAAAAAGGCTATTGAATTAACTGAACAAGAGGGTACAAAATGAATTCAAGTACAAATTGCAAGGAGTATCGACGAAAAAGAAATTGCACATGTCGAATGGATAAGATAAGGTAAAGTTCCTCTACAAACCATTCGAGCCAAAGTTGATTATTGTTTGTATACAATTCGAACTATCTATGGGGTATTAGGCATCAAAATTTGGATATTTGCAGATGTAAAAGAATAGTTTGTTACTTGACTTATCTAATAAACAATTAACAATTCTATGTGGGCTCGCTAAGGTGATCGGCGAGGTCTCACAAAGATGCACTTTGAGGTACCTACGAGGGTACTGAATGTTGAAAAATTAGCTATAAATACCTCCTCTACTTTATTCAACTTCGCTCACACTTCTTTCTAAACATTTTTATGAGCTAATTTTTTGTGTTGCCTAAAAGTTGATTTTGCAAAAAATATTTTCTTGTGCTCTCAAAAATTAGTTTGTATTTTTCGTATCACTGATACGTTGATTGTGGTTCCGTATTAGTGATTCAGATGTGATAATTTCATATAGAGATTTTTGTGAATTATTTGAAAATGGAGATTCCGTATTCTTAATACATTGAGTGTTGTTTTTGTATTGAGATACGAGATGGTGTTAGAGTTTGTTGAATTATTTTAGGAAATGAAGTTTCCAAAATAACAATATATCGAGTGTATTTCTTTATTGTTAATTCTAGGTGGAGTTTTTTCCTAAAAATCATTTTTTGGGTAAAATATATATTGTTCACTTATATTGATTGCAGGTATTAGCCTCACATTGCATAGTAGTGTGGCTTTGGAGGTGAGTCGGATCCGAGAGGTTCAAACTAGCTATAGTAACAATTGGTGATAGCAGCCTAGGCAGTTAGGATAGGTGGTCCCTGACTAATAGATATATTTGGCATCTTACCTTATCAAGTCTGTATTAACTGTTTATTACTTGAAGTGAATTTGGCTACTGAGTCATTATCTTAAGCAACTCGTAGATGTTACCACTTAGGATTGAAGCTTAAGTGAGTTTACCTCGTTATATTATTGTGTTCAATTTCTTTGGTGCATAAGTTAGTACAATCAACATACGCTTGATATATGTGCCAACATATTGAGACTATAATTGATTGGAAAGTATTTACTGCTCTATTCTATTTTTGATATCTGCATTATTTTTATCTGTGATTATCAACTGTTTGTTTTTTGTTTCTATTTCCAATACTAGAATGGTGAGTCATTAGGTGTCCTCACTCGACTTGTCACTCTTGAAGAATACAAGCAGATTTCTATTTCCAGTACTTCTAAAGAAGCATGGGACATTTTGGAGATTATGCATGAGGGTACATCTATGATTAAGAAATCCAATTTGATGAGACTTAAAAGGGATTATAAACTTATTCAGATGGAGGAAGATAAAATATTTGACAATTTCTACGGCCGCTTTTCTGACATCATCAATAATTCATACAATGTGGGCCGTCCAATTGATGAAGAGATTCAAATTGAGAAGATTTTGTGTAGTCTGCCTCCTCATTTTAGAGAAAAGGTTATCACCATTGAACCTGCTTTCAAAGGAGAAACTTTAAAGATGAATGAGATCATTGGTGATCTCCAAGTTTTTCAAATTCATCAATTATTTTTTAGGAGCAAGAGGAACACTCCTATTAAGTCAAGAAAGGAAAGCTCTAGCATAAGAGATTCTAGAAAGAGTTGAAGATTCTGAAGAAGAAGAAGAGGAGAGACCTCAGTATAAAGGACATGTTAGATAGGTCAGGTTTTACGAGTGCAGAATGCTCCGACACATTATTGATCAGTGTTAGTTAAAAGGACAAGAATCTAGCAAGAAAGCCATGGTGGAAGAGGCTACTATTTCGAATAGTAGCCATAGTTCAAAAGAGGATAAAAGAACTTTATTGCCTTTATGGCGACTAAAGATGATCCTTCCATTACGACCTCTCAATCTTCCAGATATTCCGATAAGGATGAGTATGAGGAGCTCTTAAACACTTACAATGATATGATTAGGGAGCAAATTAAGACTGAGAAAGCTCGAAAGAAGGCTTTGGATAGCCTTGAGGTTAAAGAAAAAGAGCTGAGTGATATTAAAGCTGAATTTGAAAAGAAGCACTCTACTTACAAACAAGGCAAAGGTGATCTCACTTGAAGATGAAATGAACAAATCAATAATGAAGGTTCTTGATCTATCTTTGAAGAGATTACAAAGTTCAGAAGAGCAGCGGATAGTTAGTTCAGATCTTTCAAAAGAGGAAATTTAAAAAATCTCACTTGTAGAAAAGAAGGTTGAGATTTTATAAAATAAAATGGCATATGTTGCTCATGCTTTATCTAAAAAGGACGATGAGCTGCTAACTCTTCAAGATAAAGTAAAAAATATGGGTAGTTATGCTAGCTTTCTAAAGGCATCCATTAAGAAAAAGGATGACCTATTCACTACCTTGAGTATAACGCAGTCTGACCTTGAGAAGGAGTTGGAACACTCTAGGACCACTGTTAAGAAACTTTTGTTGGGTATTCAGAAGCTTGATGAAATTCTTGTTAGCATCAAGGTGCACGATGACAAAGGCTGGCTAGGTTTTACTGATGATGGTTGTTTAGCTCCCTTTGCTTGTACTGCTACTTCTACTTATCTCCTTGTTAAGTCTATTACTTCTACTACTACTCCTCACATCATCAAACTTGATATAAAAGATCATTTTCACAAGACTGTTGCTTCCAAAGATAAAGGTAATGTTACTGCAAGAGGTAAGTCACAAGTGGCATTCCAATCAGTCTCTTCTAACAAGGTGAACATCTCACCTCCTACTTCTTCTTCTCATCATGCCAGTGATGGAATGTTACCACTACCTACACGCTTCATCCCTTCTTGTCACCACTGTGGTAAGCATGGTCATATTATACCTCACAGTGAAAGATTGAGTTCTCATCCTTGATTGAGACTCAATGTTGGCACTTCCACCTCTCCTTCTTCTCCTCTTGTTACTCCACGAAGATAGAGACCCATTTTCTCTCACTTTCTTATTTGTTCTTGTCATATTTGTGGTACTATTGGTTACATTGCTAACTAGTGTCCAAGATATATTTTGAGTACTACCAAGAAATTTCTCCCTTGCTCTTCTCATTCTGACTCTCAGGATGTACCTACTGTAGTTTGTCTGAGCATTTTATTTTTGGGTGCATTATGCACCCACGACATAGTGAAGAAAGGGTAAAACTTTCTAAAAGCCTTTCTAGTTGCATGTATAACCGCTCAACAGGTCATTCGTGAATTTTTAAAATAAAGAACTCTCGAGTGGTTTGATGAGTGCTCGAAAAGCACTAATATTTCGTGATTAATTATGCTTGATTGATTGATATATAGATTTATTATGACTATTATTTCGATTATTTTCATAAATCTATCCATTCGGAGTCACGGGTATATTTTAGTGCATTTCAGGTGTTTTTAGCGTCAAATGATTCAAATGATGAAAACACGCGAAGACGGAACACCTACGGCGCTCGGATCACGAGTTACGGACTAATCAAGAAGAATATGTAAGCCTTACATATAGTGCCATCACATATGTAAGGGGGGACGTGAAAAGAAGGAAAGCATTGCGCGCCGCGGCGAGAGAATTGCATGCCGCGGCGTGAGGCTCTCGGGTTTGATCCTGAAAACATAGAAGCATTGCGCGCCGCGGCGAGGGAATTGTATGCCGCGGCGGGGAGCTCTCGGGTTTTTGCATATTTTCCAAATTTTGTGTTGCGCCGCGGCGGGGAAAATGCATGCTGCGGCGCGCCTATTCCTATTGCAATCAGGAATCCCTTACATCTATAAATACCCCCTTAGACCCCCTTTACAAACACAACTCGAAATAACTTGACCAATTCATACACAACTCTTCCTCTTCTCAATTTTGCGACCCAAACACGACATTCAATCAGTTTTGAGAGCATTGCCACACTATAACGAAGCGAGAGACAATATTCTAAGGATTCAAGGAAGCTAACGACAATCGAAGATAAAGCTTACGGAGAAGTACGTCAACCAATCCATAAGCGGTATTTAGATTTAGGTTTTCCTTGTTGTTATAGAATTAATTCATCTTCTTTATTTGTTAAAGTGTATGATCATATTTTATTTGTCATGAATAATAATATGAACATGTCTGGCTAATTTAATTATGGATGTTTAGTTTGTGTTGCCATGTTTGCTAGAATTGTGTATGGTGTATCTTTTTGACTTATGAATAAAATACTTTTTGATTAAGAGCATGTTTAAATGTTTGATTATGAATAATCATGGGCCCATTTGATGTTCGTAGTTAGATTGAAAAACCTAAGAATTTAGTTAGAGGAACGTCACCTTAACTCTATTCCGAAACACTTAATCAAAGATTCAAGTTAGTGACTTAGTCATAGCATTAATTTGATTGGCATGTTTTCCTTGCGCATAATTTGATTGCTATTTAATTTACTCCCGCCAAAGGCAGTTAATTAGTTAATCAACAAAGAGACCTACCCCCGCCAAAAGGAGTTTCGTAATTAAAAGGAAAGCCGGTAGTTTTGTTCTTATAGGACGTTAATGTTATATCACCATACCTTTTCGATGCAAGCATGGCCAACCAAGCTAAACGTCCATACATCCTCTATTGATATTTGATTTAATTGAATTGATTGTTTGATTGCGATATTGTTTTAATTTAATTATCGTATGATTGTTCTCGTTACCGAAATCAACCAACCTTTTTACAGTTTTATTAGCGTTAGGATTCTAGTTACTTAGAGTTTTAGTTTCACTAGAACTCTATTTAATTAGAGCTTTGTTTTCATTAGAACTCTATTTAGATTTAAAAGTTAGTTATTTAAAACCACTGCAATTCCTTGAGAGACCGACCTTGGAAGTTGCTTGTCACTTTACTACGAGTGATTCGTACACTTGCGAGTACACATTTTAACACATCAAGTTTTTGGCGTCGTTGCCGGGGAATTGGCGTTTTAGATAATTTTCTTTTTAACTTTTTAGAGTTTCTGATTTATTTATTTTTTTTATTTATTTTATTTATTTGTTTATTTTATTTATTTATTTATTTTATTTATTTCTTTATTTTATTTATTTTTATTCGAAAAATCCAAAAAAATCAGAAAATAAAAAAATAAAAAAATAGTCTTAATTTCAAATTTCACTGCTACCTTGATCTTTGTTTGCTTTTTATTTGTGCATGCAAGGTAGGAGATCACTTAACAAGGAACTCTCTCCTTACATTGACAACATTCATAGAGTCAAACACCGATCAAAGAAACTGGATAATCAATTTCAAGAGGAAGAAGTCCAACAACAATTACAAGCAGCAATGGGTGAAAACGTCGCTAGGCAAATGATGAACAAAGAGTTTGCAAGACCGATCATTGGGACCGCCACATCATGCATTCAACTTACAGAGGCGGCTAGGAATTATGAATTGAAAAATATTCATTATTCCATGCTTCCCTCCTTTTACGGTATCCCTAATGAAGACCTTTAAATTTTATGCGTGAACTATATGCTACTGTGCAAACTTTTCCACTGCAGGGACTTAGTGAAGATCAACTACGCATGAGGTGTTTTCCATACACTCTCAAGGATAGAGCTAAGTCTTGGCTAATGACGTTGGCACCCGGTTCTTTGGTCACATGGGACGATGTTTACAATAAATTCATGGGTAAGTTCTATTCCCATCAAAAGACATCTGATCTAAGAACAAAAATTGCTACTTTTTCGCAGATGGACGGAGAACCCTTCCACGAGGCTTGGGACAGATTCAAATTGCTGTTGATACAATGTCCACATCACCACTTCCCGTTGCAGTTACAGAATCAGTTTTTCTACGACGGATTGACACTACAATGTCAATTCACAGTTGACAACGCTGCAGGAGGAGCTATGGGTGAGAAAACAGCGGATGAAACATACGAACTATTCGAGATGTTGGGAGCTAATTCCCAACAAAAGAGCGCTAGAGGAAGACGAGCTGGAGTCCACGAATTAGGCTCCAACAATGAAATGGCCATGCAACTTGCTGAATTGACGAAACAAGTGCAACTTCTCACAACCTCCAATATTAATCAAATGCCAAAACACGAGGTATGTGGAGTTTGTGGTTCATATGGACACGGAGCTAATGTTTGTTCTTTTGCAGGTGATCCTTACACAGGTACTACTGAAGAGGCGAATTTAATGCAAGGGTACCAACCTAGACCTAGAAACGACCCTTATTCAAATACCTATAACCCTGGATGGAGGAATCACCCTAATTTTGGATGGAAACAAAACAATAGCCAACCATTCGTTCAAAACCAAACTCAAGGCCAAAATATAAACCAACAATTTCCACAAAATAAACCGACCGTAGAGGAAACCCTAAACAATTTCATACACTCTTGCAATGGGAGGATGGACTCTATAGAAGCTTCAGTGAAGAGAGTGGAAATACAGGTTGGGCAGCTAGCGGAACAAATGTACAAACAAGAAACAGGAAAGCTGCCTAGTCAACCTGAACAAGCAAAGGCGATCACAGTCCTTCAAAGTGATGAGGAGGTACCTAAAAATTTACCTGATAATTCTAATGTTTTGTTGTCTAGTACAGGTAACTTGGAAGGTGAGAATTCAACCCTCAAGGGAGATGATGAGTCTAATACCACTCCTAATGGACTTCCCAAGAAAGAAATTGGAGAAACATCCAACATTTTTCGATTGCACAAGTCAATGGACCCATACCGACCACCAATACCACCAATAAACCAGTTTGAGGAGAAAAATCAGGATGAGCAATACTCTGACACTCTTGCTTTATTTTCTGGAATTAATTGTAATTTACCTCTTTTGGATATTATAAAGAACAGTTCAACTTATGATCCAATTTGCAGGAACTTTATCATCAAGAAGAATAGAAGCAAAGAGAATGAAATGTCAAAAATTGGTAGTCCAATAATCCAACCGCACTTACCTCTCAAAATGAAAGATCCAGGTAGTTTCCACATTAACATCACTATGGGAGATAAGTGGGTATTCGAGGCTATGCTAGACTTAGGAGCAGGTATAAACCTAATGCCATATTCAGTATACTTGCAACTAGGATTAGGAAAGCTTAAAGAAACAAGGATGACCCTTCAACTTGCAAACGGTTCTATTCAATACCCAAAAGGAATAGTGAAAAATTTGTTAGTACAGGTGGACAAGTTTATTGTACCAGTGGACTTTGTGGTGCTTGAGATGGACAGAAATTTTCTTCAAGACAAGGAACATACAATTATTCTTGGTAGACCATTCATGGCCACTACCAAGACAACTATTGAGGTCCATAATAGGAAGTTATCAATGACGGTTTGTGGAGAGACTGTACAGTTTGGAATTTTTCAACCCTCCCCTATTTCTTCTAACACTGAATTGCAGAATAGCATAAGTAACAAAATTGAGGTTCGAAACATTGAATGGAGAGGGAAGGACAAACTGATAAATTTAAGTCGGGATGATGCCTACAAAGAACGCATTAAGCATTCTAATTACAAAAACCCGACTTGGAGGACGAAAGCTCATTTCAAGAAAGATAAGGGAGGAGATAAACAGTACAATTACATATTTAACCCCCCTTGACACAAGATCAGTCACGTCTTGCTAAGACGTTAAACTAAGCCCTTAATGGGAGGCACCCATTCGGTATCGTATTTCTTTCGTTGTCTTTAATTTTTTTTTTATTTTTATTTCTTTTATTTCTTTTATCGTATTTTTATTTTCTTTTATTTTGGATGTTTAACTTTGTTTGATGTTTTTGTGTTTTCAACTGCCTTAGTTATAATTAAAAATTGGGTTTGAATGTGAATTGTGTGCATACACTTTGAGGTTCAATATATGTTCATATACATACATTCTTCATGAGAGAAGCGAGGAACAGTGAACCGGAGCATAGCGAGTAACGACACAATCTCATACGAAAGGGGGGTAACTTCTTACACTTTTTCTTATTTCTTATGTTCTTCTTTTTCACATTGAGGACAATGCAGAAAATAGGTTGGGGGTGGGGAAGAATATTCCATGAGCATGAAATATGACCAATTTTAAATTTTTAACTTTGTCACTTGAATTGTTTTTAGTTAGTGTCGTGTCTACTTGATTCAATCCGAAAATCTATGATATTAACATGATTGTAATGACGATGACATATGAGAGATGTTAGATTTTTACCTAAGCAACGAAGCACATAAATGTTGGATTCATCTAATTTGAGAATTTTGTGGTACTTGTGGTAGTTTGCATGGTTAGTTTAACTATTCTGATTTGTGGAATGTATGCATGTTCATGATATGTTTTAAGTCTCAACAATCTCTAGAACTCATTTGAAAACACGTTGAAGCGAAATAATAGAAACAAATGCCACTTAGAAAATGATTTAGGCCATCTTTGGACCGTTTGAACTTTTCATGCTTTCCCGAAATATTTTATCAATAGCACACCCTTGGACTCAACATTAACATACATTAAACTACCCTTAGTGATAAGAGTACTTAGTGTAATATTTGATTTTCATGAGCAATTATGTTGTGTAAATGTAAATCTTGTTTTTCGATCAAAAAAAAAAAATATTGATGATGATCGAAATAATAAGCAAGAATAAAGAAGAAAATCAAGCAAAAGATCCAAAGGACATTTGAAGTTAAGGGAGGATGAAAAGAACACTTGGTGGAAAAAGTTGAAAATATGCTTGTGAAATAAAAAGTACTCTTATCATATGAAAACATCATTTTTGTACTTTCATTATCACATACCTAGCCACAACTTTACAAGCTTAATGAAGTCCTATTGATTCTAGGTAGTTTAATTTCTATATTAGTGGAGATGAGTTTGAAAAATGAGCATATGGAGTTTGTAAGTGCAAAAATTCACATTCATATTTTACTTGCACATTTATGAGATATTAAAATGTAATCTATGAATATCATGCATGACACGGTCAGATAGTATAACTAACGGGTTTGTGGTTTGATTGGTTGTTCAAAATTCGATTACCATGATGAGTTTGATGTTTGGACTGTTTTTGAGCTTAGGTGATGTTTAACTATTTCATGTATCATTCGTTGTTAACAATTTTTGAGACGTATGCATGGATTGATTCAAGTATTGTTAGAGTCTTTATTAGTTTTGAGTCTTTATTTGTGTCAGTTACGATGTTTGCGGGTATCATCACTGGAAACCCTCACGAGACTATAACTCGTCCACTAGGGCCACCTAGGGGTTTAAAGGCTTGTTGCATACGCTAAATGCAACCGTGACAATCTACGGAAGTGATTTAGGTTAGGTTAGTTTATTTCATTTGTTTTTAATTTTATTTTAGGTCGCTTCACTTGCTAGAGACTAGCAAGAAGCTGGTTGGGGGTTGTGATGAGTGCTCGAAAAGCACTAATATTTCGTGATTAATTATGCTTGATTGATTGATATATAGATTTATTATGACTATTATTTCGATTATTTTCATAAATCTATCCATTCGGAGTCACGGGTATATTTTAGTGCATTTCAGGTGTTTTTAGCGTCAAATGATTCAAATGATGAAAACACGCGAAGACGGAACACCTACGGCGCTCGGATCACGAGTTACGGACTAATCAAGATGAATATGTAAGCCTTACATATAGTGCCATCACATATATAAGGGGGGACGTGAAAAGAAGGAAAGCATTGCGCGCCGCGGCGAGAGAATTGCATGCCGCGGCGTGAGGCTCTCGGGTTTGATCCTGAAAACATAGAAGCATTGCGCGCCGCGGCGAGGGAATTGTATGCCGCGGCGGGGAGCTCTCAGGTTTTTGCATATTTTCCAAATTTTGTGTTGCGCCGCGGCGGGGAAAATGCATGCCGCGGCGCGCCTATTCCTATTGCAATCAGGAATCCCTTACATCTATAAATACCCCCTTAGACCCCCTTTACAAACACAACTCGAAATAACTTGACCAATTCATACACAACTCTTCCTCTTCTCAATTTTGCGACCCAAACACGACATTCAATCAGTTTTGAGAGCGTTGCCACACTATAACGAAGCGAGAGACAATATTCTAAGGATTCAAGGAAGCTAACGACAATCGAAGATAAAGCTTACGGAGAAGTACGTCAACCAATCCATAAGCGGTATTTAGATTTAGGTTTTCCTTGTTGTTATAGAATTAATTCATCTTCTTTATTTGTTAAAGTGTATGATCATATTTTATTTGTCTATGAATAATAATATGAACATGTCTGGCTAATTTAATTATGGATGTTTAGTTTGTGTTGCCATGTTTGCTAGAATTGTGTATGGTGTATCTTTTTGACTTATGAATAAAATACTTTTTGATTAAGAGCATGTTTAAATGTTTGATTATGAATAATCATGGGCCCATTTGATGTTCGTAGTTAGATTGAAAAACCTAAGAATTTAGTTAGAGGAACGTCACCTTAACTCTATTCCGAAACACTTAATCAAAGATTCAAGTTAGTGACTTAGTCATAGCATTAATTTGATTGGCATGTTTTCCTTGCGCATAATTTGATTGCTATTTAATTTACTCCCGCCAAAGGCAGTTAATTAGTTAATCAACAAAGAGACCTACCCCCGCCAAAAGGAGTTTCGTAATTAAAAGGAAAGCCGGTAGTTTTGTTCTTATAGGACGTTAATGTTATATCACCATACCTTTTCGATGCAAGCATGGCCAACCAAGCTAAACGTCCATACATCCTCTATTGATATTTGATTTAATTGAATTGATTGTTTGATTGCGATATTGTTTTAATTTAATTATCGTATGATTGTTCTCGTTACCGAAATCAACCAACCTTTTTACAGTTTTATTAGCGTTAGGATTCTAGTTACTTAGAGTTTTAGTTTCACTAGAACTCTATTTAATTAGAGCTTTGTTTTCATTAGAACTCTATTTAGATTTAAAAGTTAGTTATTTAAAACCACTGCAATTCCTTGAGAGACCGACCTTGGAAGTTGCTTGTCACTTTACTACGAGTGATTCGTACGCTTGCGAGTACACATTTTAACACATCATGGTTCATACTCTACATGTTCATATGGACCAAAGATTACATTCTGCTCTTGTTGCCACTCATCACTTCTTTTTCAAATGGAATGATGCAATTTGATCATACTATTTCTGGGTGTGAGTTAGTGTGACTGGAGTTATTTATTCTTTTCTCTCTTTTTCATGTTGTATTTTCTATATGTGTTTATTTTTCTAAATGTTCTTATTTTTTATATTTCTTTGTCTCTTACTCTTCTTTCTTTAAATAAATGTTGCTAAAATTAAAATAATTTTTTCTGAATTTTTTTTAAAAAAAGGTTTTTTCTCTCTCCTCATTAGGGTTGCTCGCCGAACATCCTCATTGAGGTCTTGTTGACCATTCTCTAGGAGTTTGCTGAGGTCTTATTGAGGTAGTGTTTTTACACACTCACGAGTACCTCGCCAACCCCCATCCGTGAATGGTCTATGAGTAGTCAGTGAAGTGTACGAATTTCCTATATAAACCTCATTTCCTCATTTGTTTCAAACCACAAAAAATTCTAAATACTTCCTACCCTCAAATAATTTCACCTACTACCTTTTAAACTACTTTTCACTACCCCTAAATACCTTTTACCCCTATTTTCTCCACAAAATTCCTAGATAAAATAAAAGATCCCGCACCCGCTAAGATGAAGTCGATCCCTCTTCTTAACCTAAAAAGTCTCATTCTTGCATTTGTGAGCGCTCAATCTTGATTGATGAGTTTCTTGATATCCAGGAAAGTTTTGTATACATTTTTTGGCTTACTCTTTTGACACTTCTTTTGTAGTGGAGTTCTATTTAGTAATTAGTGCTCATCACACGCGATCCATGTCTATTTCTTTTACCTCGAGGGGACGTCGTATCATCTTCTCTAGAGATAATATCTTAGATCTCTTATCTCTTTTGAGCATGAGAAACACTTTTTCTATTATGCCTTTTGAATATGAAAACCTTAATGTTGTCAACTTTTCTTCTGATCTCGAGAGTCTCAAAGGTCGAAATCAATCTGATATGGCTACTAGACTTGTTGCAATTGATATTCAATATGCTGGTGGTACCGTTCCTCTTAACAGTTCTTTTCTTGGTTGTTTACTTATGTAAGTTGTGTATGCTTGCATCTTTCTTTGTACTCATGTCTCTTTTGTGCCTAATGTCAGGGGTCCCTTTCTTTATGTCATTCTTGATGGTGAGTCTATCTATCTTGCTGGTATGATCTTTAATACCATCATTTTTCATTCTTTCTCTTCTTCTTCTAATCTTCATTACCCTTCATTGATTATAGCTGGGGATAGTCTGTCTTTGTTGATGTTATTGAAGTTTATGTTTTTTGTTGTACTTCCCTTTCTATCAAACAATTTCAGGCATTACGCCAACCTTTTGGGAACGTTTAGCCTTCTTCTTCCTCGTCTCAGAGTGCTTCCCATTCTATCCCTTCTAGTTCTCTTCCTGTTCCTCCTCCTTAATCTATTGAGTCTCCCTAACTAAGTGCAAAGGTGGATTCTTTGATTGCATGTTTTGACAAGCTTCTTGAAGAACATACAGATGATCCTCAGGAGTGCAAATTACTTAGTCAACTGTTGATGAACCTTAATAATCGGATGGGCAGACTTAAGCAACACTAGCAACTCCAACATGGCTATCCTAGGTCTTCAGACTCTCAACCTTTTGTTCGGTCTTCTAGTAAAGTGGATCATTCTCAGATTCACTCAGTTGGAGTGAGTACTGGTGCACTGCTTCAGGATTAAGACATTTAGCTTCCTCGGTCTACAAATTCCTTCAAGAGGTTGTTTGACAAGTTTGCCACTCTTGAAGCTGAATTTTCCAACCTTTTGCAGCCTTCTGACAGTAGAGAGTCCGACATCGGTTCTCGACATAACCCTAACTGTGATGAAGAAAGAGGATAATCTTAATTTCTTTGTATTTTTTTCTTTTCTAAAAGTTGTATTATATCTTTGAATTAAATAAAATGTTATTTTTGTGTTGTGTGCTTAATTCTATTTCTCTTACTTATGCTTTACTTCCTCTCTACATGTGTTGCATGAGTGAATAGGATTATTTCATGTTATATGCATTCTCTTTGTCATATAGAAGTGTTGCTTTGACTTTCTATGTCAAAAAGGGGGAGAATTTTGTTTGTTACACAACATGTTTACGTCTACTTTTCTACACTATGTGAAATGTGATTGTAGGTTTGCATCAAATCTTGTTGATTGACTTCCATACATTCAGGGAGAGTGCTGCATGAAGTTAGGGGGAGTTTGTGTGTCTACTTGTGTTTAGCCTATCAATGTGTACCTATGTAGGGTACGATAGTAGTTTATTAGACTACACATAGATTTGCATGATAAGTTCACTGATATGTGTTTCTTTCATGTGTGCAAATTACAAATGAAGATTTGTTTCATTTGGAGTTTGAGTTAGCATCAAGAAGGATGTATTATTTCATAAAGATGGATAAAGCACTACAAGACAGATGCACTTTGAGTGTAAGTGTGTTGGGGGTATCTTGTCTATCTCGGAGTTTATTCATGGAATAAACTTCTTTAGATTATCTTGCATGAATATATTGTGTTTGATGCTTGCCTTGTATAGGTTGTACAGTATTTTGCCACGTAAATCCAAAGGGAAAGATTGTAAATCTTGTAAGTTCCTTTAAGTTTTTATTTGCGTTTTTGTGTGCAAAACATGGAGTCTATTTATTTTACTTAGTATTTTTGTTTACCTCTTTATATGGTGCTTTGCTTGTGATCAGTATTATACATACTCACTTAGATTTCTGCACTTTGTATGTTTGCATATCACACACACCACGAGATAGTTGGGAGCATTAGTATGCATGATTAAATTATTTCTTCTTACATTTATTTTTCACAATTGGCGGGTGTTTGTGGATTTTCAAATGGATAAGTTTTTAATTGAAAAAACAAGTTTTTGATGGTTCATCGAGGATCTCATAGGGGTCTCGTAGGTAGCTTGTTGAGGTGGTTGGCGAGAGGTCTGCAAGGGGATATAGGGTGGATTTGTGACTCATTGAACCTCGTTGATACTTCACAGGGGTGGTCAGTGAGGCATCATGGAGGTGCATGGCAAGGTACCTGCGAGGGTACTGAAAGTTGAAAAATTAGTTATAAATACCCCTCTGTCTCTATTTTATTCATATTCTCTCACACTGCTTTCATTACATTTTTATGAGCTGATTTTTTGTATTAGATAAAATTTGATTTTGCAAAAAATATTTTCTTGTTCTCTCAAAAATTAGTTTGTATTTCCTATATCACTAAGAAATTAATTGTGGTTTTGTATTAGTGATTTGGAGATGATAATTTTACTTGGAGATTTTTATGAATTATTTGAAAAATGAGATTTTGAATTCTCAATACATTGAGTGTTATTTCTGTATTGAGATAAAGAGGTGGTGTTGGAGTTTACTAAATTATTCTATCAACTTGAGTTAACGTCATAATAATACAACGAGTGTATTTCTATATTGCTATTACAAGGTGGAGTTTTTTCCTAAAAATCATTTATGGGTAAAACATATATTGTTCACTCATCTGATTATGAGGTAAGCCGGATCTGAGAGGATCAAAGTAGCTGTGGTGACAAATGGTGATAACAACCTAAGCATTTAGGACAGTGATTCCTGACTGATAGAGGTATTTCGCATCTTACCTTATCGAGTCTGTATTAATTGTTTATTACTTTAAGTGAATTTGGTTGCTGAGTGGGTGCCTTAAGCAACCTGTGGATGTTACCACTTAGGATTAGAGCCTAAGTGGGTTTATCACGTTATCTTGTTGTGTTCGATTGCTCTGTTGCATGAATTAGTACAATCAACATATCCTTGATATATATGCCAACATATTAAGACTATACGGTGATTGGAAAACATTTATTGCTTTATTTTATTTCTGATATCAACCTTATTTTTATTTGTGATTATCAGCTGTTTGCTTTTTGTTTATGTTGTTTCTACTTCCTGTATAGGGTGGACTTGGTTGTTCACCGAGTTGTGAGTCTTTCAATTTTTTTCATATATGTTTTCATATCTAGCGGAGAACACAACAATCGATCCTATGATTTTCTTTTTTGACTGTTAGCTAATAGAACACATTTTTTTCCTATAGACGATGCTAGATATTGATGTCATTTTTTGACAAAATTAAAAGGGGTGTACTTCTCCTTACTATAATCTTGCAAATTGAGAACACTTGTTAGGACCTTAGATCACCACAGGTGTGGTGACCTTTAACCCTCCGATGTTTAAGTCAGTTTAAGTAATGGTGATAAAAGAGAACCAAAGTCTCTCTATGATTTGGGAGAAGAAGTCAAGACAAAGATAATGTAGGTGTCTCTCTCTGTGTTGTGCATATATATATCAAGGAAAATATATACTTGATGATGATCACTTACCCGTGTAGATTGATGAATGTTTGAAAAATATTAATATTATGTGATTTAATGCGATCATTTGTTACAAATAGATTTAATTATAATATTTTTATTTAATTATTTGCGTAAATCTATTATTTCAAAATTATGTGTATGTTTTGGTATATTTTAAGTATTTTTCGTTTCAAAAGAGATAAATAATATAAACACACGAAGATGGATACTTAAAGCACTCAAATGGAAATCTAGGAGCAAAAGGGACAAAGGCATGTAAGCCTTGCATAAAAAATCAACCAGTATGTAAGGGTTATGTATGTAAATAAGAAAATCAGTGGCGAAGATTTTTTTGTGCCGCAGCGAACTGGTCTCGAATTTTTGTATGGGGCAATTTCGAAGCTTGTGCTGCGACAGATAAAAATTTATGTAGTAGTTCGCTTGTATTTTTGGAGACTCCTAATTTTGTACAACTCTTACATTTATAAAAACTCCCTTATATTTCCAGCATTATATATACGAAAATATACAATTTTGAGTTGACTTTTACGTTAATTTTTTTTTGAATTTTTGGAATTTTTCACATCCAAGGAGACAAGGAAAATAAATCCAAAGGACTCAAGACATAATCGAAGGAAGAACTACAAGCTTTTGGCTAAGAAAATGTCATCTTATCTAAGTTGCAAGTATTTAGACCTCTTAGGTTCTTGGTGTAATTAAATTGTTCGTATTCTTCTTGTGATATATGTTAATATTATGTTTGTCTATGAGTTTTAATTTAAATATGATTGTGTGAATTTAATTATGAATATTTGACTTTTATTGCCATGTTTTCTTAAAAATATTTTAGTGAATGTTTTAATTACAAGAATAAATAAAAATTGTTTCTTGGTTAAGAGTGTGTTTTAATATCTATATCTTGAATCTTCATGGGCTAATTTGATGTTCATAAATAGATTGAAAAATCTAAAAATTTAGTTTTAAGAACATTACCTTGACTTTATTTTGATAAACTTAATCAAAAACTCAAATTGATGACCTAGTCATGACTTTGGTTCATTTGGCATATTTTTCATTGTTCATAATTTGATTGATTAGTTGATATACTTGATCCAAATAATATTGATTAGTTAATCACTAAAAAAAATTACCCGATTCATAAGAATTATCGTAAAAAATTCATATGAATTTTTCGATACAAGCATGATCAACTAAGCTAAACATCCATAAATTCTCAATTGATTATTAAAAACCTATTTAAAATTAATTTTAAGTTGATCCAATATTTTGTGACATGTTCTCTGCTATCTTTGTTCTTGTTCTTGCTTTTAATTTAATTTACATTTTTAAGTAGTTTTAGGATTTTTAATAAGTTAGAAAGATTATTTAAGACCACTATAATTTCTTGAGAGATTGACCTCAAAGGTTTGTTTATCGCTTGTTATAAGTGATCTGTACACTTGCGAATACTATAATTTGCATATCATAGATAGACTTAATTTAAGATCGAAGTTATCTCTCCATAATAACATCTTCTAGATAATTAGGGGATATGGGTTATTTGTTTTTTTAATAATTTATCTAATAGTTGGATTCATTTGCTAACTCAACTTTCATTAAGCTGACCCGCAAGCCATACGATTAGTAATATCATGCCACGTAGCATAAATTACTTTATACCCAACATATATATCTGTAAATTATATATATCATGTACATATGTTATATATATATTTTTTATGTATAATTTATATGTTATTTTAAGACCAATTTAATATGTCATATTGTACATGTTATTTAGGGCCCGGATACATTTTTTAAAACTCATTTATGTTTTTAATTAATTTTTTTATCATAAGTTAGGGCATGTATCAATTCATATATTACCATATGTTGGCACTATGTTAGTAAATGATTTTACATTTGTTCTAACCCCTTACCTTCCTAATTTCCCATTTTATTGATGTTGTATCACTTAATACATACAATTACATGATGCATATGACATTATTTATAAAAAAAAATATTTTTTCCTTGAATCATGCTATATATCTTGACAAAATAGGGTATCTACATCGAATACCAAGGTTATTAGAGGGATTTAAACTTAGCTTGGAAAAATAAAAGGTAAAATTGAAGAAAAATTTTATTATTGAATACAAATATATCTCGATAAATTGATATAGACTTTTTTTTAATCACAACATGATATATGTATCAATTCACATATAAAATATAATTGGCATGCATTACTAAGAGATTTTACAATTACTTTAACATTTTACATTTTCATTTAACAAATAATCTAATACTATTTACTCAATTCATACAACATTATTTATAATTTTTTTTTTTTTTTTATCTAATCATGCAATATAAATGTAAAAAATAGGATATCTTGTACCAAGTCATTAGTGGGATTTTATGCTTTTCATTGAAAAATAGGAGAAAAAATTAAAAAGGAATTATATTATTGTATACAACTGTTTCCCGGCCAGTTGATAGACTTTTTTTTTATTCATAAATTTTAGGGTTATATGCTGTCATGACCCCCTATTTATTAAAAATCTGATATGACCCCCTCCACTTAATTTTTTTACATATTATGACAAAAATGCCCTTAATAACCCCTCAGTTGGACGACTGTCCAACTCACCTCAACAGAGTTGGACGACTGTCCAACTCACCTCAACAGAGTTGGACGACTGTCCAACTGATGAAATTTTGACCGGCTGGCGACCCCACTCGCCGGAGCCGGCGACCTCACTAGCCGGAGTCCAGTTGGACACATGTCCAACTAGACTGCTCAGAATTGGACGACTGTCCAACTAGCAGAATTTTGATTGGCCGACGACCCCACTCACCGGAGCTTAGTTGGACACATGTCCAACTGATCGAATTTTGATTGGCCGATGACCCAACTCGTCGGAGCTCAGTTGGACGCATGTCCAACTAAAAACTGAAAAGTCACGGAGCTCAGTTGGACACATGTCCAACTGATCGAATTTTAATTGGCCGACGATTCCACTCGCCGGAGCTCAGTTGGACAAATATGAGCTCAGTTGGACAAAAAAAAAATTCGTCATTTTGTGATTTTGTATGTTTGATATTGAGCAATGAAAAAAAAAAAAAAAAAAAGAAAACTCGGATGCTCAATTCTCAACCTCAAAGCCAGCCCAATGAGCTAAAGATTAAACAAAAATAGAGCAGACAAATTGCATAAACAAGCAATCAAACGAGAAAATACAAATACAAACTTTGACCACTCAAATTGCAGACACCGTGACTTTAACAGATGTTCAAATTCTCGAACTAAATCCAGCAATCAATACTACATCTTCTATGGAGGAAAATCAACACTTAAGGAGGTGGAAAAACACATCTGCCTTGCCGTAGTTGAAGTGAAGCGGTAGATCGGAACCCCCAAAATTCTCACGCCACAGAGCAGACACTGCAGCTGCCTGGCCTGGACTTGAAAACTTACCTCTCCTGGAAGAAACAGGCGTAGCCAAATCTTGGAAGAACAATGACTGCCTCCCAAATCTTGGAAGAACTATCAATAAATTAGGGAATTGATAACCTAATCAGATTTTTGGACGTAATCCGAGGAGCTTTGATTGCAGCACCAATCAAGCTGCTTCCAGTGATGTAAATTCCCCTATGAAATCCACACAAGAAGATAAATTCTAATCAGAATCGAAAATTAAAATCAGAAGATTAAAATGATATCAAACATAAATGATTGAGTATGGCACCAGGCAGCGCCAAGAACAGAAACGCCAATGGAGATGGCAATTCCAATGGCAGCGAAGGTGTAGGGAGAGATCCTCACGAGCGCTCGTGCCCACGGGCTCGCATCGCCAACGGCTACAGATCTCGACATGCCTTGTAATTCTCTGGTAATGATATTGCAGATCGAGAAGGATAAGAAGAGAGTCCGCGCCACCAGTGCCGCGCCTCCAGCCTCCAGTCTGCGCGCCACCAGTGCCGCGCCTCCAGCCTCCAGTCTGCGCGCCCAGTCCTCGCCTCCAGCTCACGCCACCAGCGCCTCTAGCCCACGTATCTGTCAACTGGGGAAAATAAAAGAAGCTCACAGTATACTCGTGCAAATGGAGCTCAGGGGCTCTATACCTGATGAGGGCAAATTAGGTATTTTTTAAGTAGGGGGTTATCTCAGATTAAGATTATTAATAAGGGGTTAAATCAGCCTATTTCCCTAAATTTTATGTATGAATTAATTCACACATTATAATAAAATTAACTTAAATTAATAAATATTTTTATAATTAGTTTAACATTTTATACTTTTAATTTAACAAATAATTCAACATTAATGCTTCATATATTACTGATCTTATTTAAAAATATTAAGAGAATAAAATTAGGGGAGCTCGGGCTATTATTCTACTCATATTTGATGTACCATATTGAATAGATTAAATATAGTCATATTTGTAAGGTTTATGAGTGTTGGCGATTTTCGTAGAATTTTTTTTTATTGCAATCTAGTATCTAGACTTGTTGTCAAGTCAATCAATCAAAGTTGAAGAAACTACTGAGCTCTCAATATGTATGTATCAGGTAAAAATATATATTTCATGCATACACTAACACACAATAATGCACGTACACTTAGAAGAATTTTTGTTTACACAATTAGATAGATCGAATTTAGATCAATAGAGGAATAATTTTTTGTGTGCACACAGTTAGATAGATCGAGGTTAGATTGATCAGTCTCGATCGATCGAGCTTAGATCAATCAAGGATCAATCGACTTCAATCTAGTTGCTCTCGAGTTTGAAAAATGCATGGTTATATCGATCGAGGCTTGGGTCAATCGATCGAGGGTCTCTCATCGTTGGTAGATTGATCGAGCGTAGGTTCTAGATAGATTGAGCCTTGGCTAGATCAATCAAGCCAGTTTTTCAGTTTCATAACAAGTCTTTTTTTAACTCGTCCCATATGTTATTTTTACCAATTTAACCATATTTAATTGTGAAAGTAGAATCCTTGTATGAGTATAATTTTTCTTTATTGTTAATTCTCATTTAGGTCAAATTGGACTCTATATATACAACTTTTGTTGAAGAAAAATATACCGCACTGAATATAATGTTTTCTATATCTGATCGAGATTTTAAAAGAAAAACTTTCTTCTCTTCATTTATTAATCTTAGGCACTTTTTTGGTTTAATTTACATAATTAATATCTGTTACATAATTAATATCTGTTAAAATTGAAAATAACCTATTCACCTGCCTTTAGGTATATTTGGTCTGTAATTAAAAACTTTCGATATTGAATTGAATTGAATTAAATTATATTACAATTAGTCTATATAATTTTGGATAAAAAACTGTATAATATAGTCGGATTAAATTGATTATATATATTTTATTAAAATAATTTATATTTAAAATATTTTTTATTATAAAATTTATTTATATTAATATTTAATTCATTTTTATATTTTTATTACATTTTTAAAAATAAAAAATATTATTCTTAATTTGGGATAAAAAAAAGTTAAGATATATTATTTTATAATTGAAAATTTAGAAAAATTAAATTATTATTTAGTACAGTTTATACTTACACTTTCTAATCATACAAATTTTTTATATAATTAAACTATTTTTATGTTATATAATAAAGTTTGATTTATAATTGTACATAAATCATACACTCAAAATTATTATTTAATAAATATATTAATTATATAGTATAATTTTTCTTCATATATAAAATTTTATTTTTAATCTTTAAAATATATATATTTATATTTATTTTTTTAATAATATAAATAAATATATATTTTTTAATTTCATAAAAAAATTAATATATATATATATATATATATATATTTTTTTTTAGCAAAACCCATTGAACAGCGAAGGGTTAATGAAAGTGCCAGAGCCACATCTCTGGTTTACAAGCTGTGTTCATCCACTTGCTGAAATCCTACTGGTGACTGTAGCTCGACGCTGAACCATCAATCCATCAGTGACCACAGACCAAGACCATTGACCACTGACACTCAACTGTCAAGTGGAGCGAATTTACGAATTCTAGTTGTCACTAAATCAAGAGACCACCAATTCTCAATTTTTAACGCCAATTATATTGTTATTTATAAAGGATAAGATATATAACCGGTTTCGGAATCCAGGAGCGCCATGAGATTAGCTTCCGTTATCCACAATGGCTTTTACTCCCATCTGAAACTCGACACTACTTTGCTTAGGGTTTTCCGGCGTCCTCATGTTCCAAAATGGACTACCTCTCACTGTATTGGTCGCAACATACCTAATCTCCATATAGGTTTGTTTCTCTCTCAATTTTTGTGTCACCCGTTCGTTGTAAATTTGCAGTGTTTGAATTATTTGTATATATTTGTTTAATTTTTCATTGTAGCTAGCAGCAATCGTAAGGTTCAATTTTCGCCGATTGCTTGTTCCAAAGGAACTGAACAAGAAGATGAGTTGTCATCCTCAGGTGAGAATTAATCTCAATTCCGTTCTGTTCGAAATTTTTTATTGTGGAAATGAGCGATCAGTTATGCGTTGAGGTTTTAATTGATTAGGAACTTTCCAAGCAACTAAATTCCGTAACTCACCCTCAATTAATTTCTGCTCGCATTTTGATAGTATACGAGAGTGCTTTTGCTAGCGTCCTGTGTTCTGAAATTTCTTTACTCTTTCTGTTTAGACTAGTTAGCTGTTTGTTAAACTCTTTTCAATGGTTATATTGCAAATTATCTTGATTCTTGATGCTACTTGGCCTTGCCTTGCATTTTTCCAAGTGAATTCTAATGGGTTGACGATGCTCTACTTTATTAACTAGATTGGGGGTTGCATGCGATTGGTCCTCTAGCTTTGGCTAGTTGGACACTTCACTCTACTAACTTTGAGCTAGTACACTAGAAGGCTCATCAGGTAGTTTGACTTTTTAGAGGCATCGGTGACTGCAATATTGGTTGTATATCATAACCTCCTTTAAAAATAAAATTTCATTTTTATTCCATTCTAGACGCTAAACATATGTTTATATTTAATAACATTTGTTCAATACATCTTCATAAATGCGATAAATATATGATCAACTTCTTTAACATTTTGAACATATATTTATTGCGTATTCTCTATGTTTATTTTATATTATAAGTATTTTTAATATTTATATTTATGAAAAATATTTATGTCAAAAAGTTAAATTGAAAATATATATTCAACATATGTTCAAAATGTATGAAAATATTGAACATATGTTATTTTTTAGAAGATTAAAAATGAAACATGTAAAGTTGAAGCCATTTTCACATGGCTAAAAATGATAGTCAAATAAAAGTGGGTGGTAGGAGCCAACCAATAAATGCTTTGTGTAGAAAACAAATGAAGTGGATGGTAGTTGAAGTAAATGAAGTGGATGATAGTTGAAGTAAATGAAGTGGATGGTAGTTGCAATCAAAGAAAATGAAGAAGAGAAATAAATGATGGTGGTTGCAATAGTGAATTAAAATTTCTATAAATAGAGAGTTTATTTGCTCATCTTAGCATCTCATCCCATTCTAAAATCTCATATATTCTAAGCATTTAAAGCTTCCTCACTTAGAAAGAGTTCTATCCTCATTGTAAGAGAGAGATTAATTGTATTCTCCTATTATAAGAAAAAGAGATAAATTGTTCTCTCCTTGTATTTAGAGAGAAGTTGTAAATCTTTCGATATAATGAATTCCTTCCAACCTTTGCCTGTGGAGTAACTCGTGATCATTTTGGGTGAACTACGTAAATACTTGTGTCCATTTTATCTTCATTCTCTCAATTTTAGTTTGATTGTGTATTAGCTTCAATTCGTAAACTTCCTAATAGTGGTATCAGAGCCTTTGGTTGTGGGGTACTGTTCACGGATACTATTAACATAAACAGTTACTATTCGCATATACTGTTACTGTTCACGTGTAATAGTAAAAGCTGATTCAAGTGAGAAGCATATCAAAATGACGATAACAACAAAGTTTGATGTTGAGAAGTTCAACGGAAATAATTTCTCGTTGTAAAAAATGAAGATTAAGGTAATTTTGAGGAAGGATAATTGTTTGGAAGCGATTGGAGATAGGCCCACTGAAATAATCGATGATGGCAAGTGGAAAAAATGGATGGCAATGCAATTGCTGATCTACACTTAGCACTAGCTGATGGAGTGTTATCCAGTGTGGCAGAAAAGAAGACAACAAAGGAGATTTGGGATACTCTAACAAGACTGTACGAGGTCAAGTCACTTGACAACAAGATCTTCTTAAAGAGGAGACTTTACATTCTTCAAATGGTGGAATTCACATCGGTGATTGACCATATCAACACCTTGAATACTCTATTTTTGCAACTTACATCAATGGGTTACAAAATAGAGACAGCTGAATGTGTTGAGCTTCTACTTCAAAGTCTACCTGACTCGTATGATCAACTCATTATCAACCTGACGAACAACATTCTTTTGGACTATCTACTCTTTGACGAAATTACAGCTGCTGTTTTGGAAGAAGAAACTCGGCGTAAAAACAAAGAAGACAGACAAGTAAGTTCGCAGCAAGCGAAATCTTTGACGGTGATGAGAGGAAGATCAACAGAACGTGGTTCTAGTGGGAGTCAAAATTATGATAGATTGAAATCAATAAGTAAGAAGAATTTCAAGTGCTATAATTGTGGCAAGAAAGGACACGTCAAAAATGATTATTGGTGTAAAAGAAAGAATGGAGACCTGAGTCATCAAATGCTCAAGGGAATGTAGCATCCCTGATAATGGTGAAGTCTTATACAGCGAGGCTATAGCAATGATTGGAGGCAGAAGGCAGTTTTCTGACGTTTGGTTACTAGACTCAGGAGCAACATGGCGCATGATATCTCAAAAAGAGTGGTTTCACATAAATGAACAAACCTCAGGAGGTTATGTACATATGGGAGATGATTATGCTTTGAAAATCGCTGATATTGGTACTATCAAAATAAAAATGTTTGATAGTACATTATTTAGGAGGTACGACACGTGAAGGACTTGAGGAAAAATCTATTATCTTTGGAGCAAATAGATAGTCTTGGATGCAAGGCAGAAAAGATCGCAGCGAATCTATTTATGCTTAAAGGAGAAACACTACAGGAAGCTGATGCGTGTGTCGCATCAACTAGTAAAGGAGAAGAATCAACAATGATGTAGCATCTCAAATTAGGCCACATGTCAGAACGAGGTTTGAAGATTCTCTCCGACAGAAAGTTGCTTCTAGGGCTTAAATTGGTAAATCTACCTTTCTGTGAGCATTATGTTACAAGTAAGCAACATAGATTGAAGTTTAGCAGATCTGAGACAAGGAGTAAAGGCATTTTAGACTTGATTCATTCTGATGTATGGGAATCACCAAAGATGTCACTAGAAGGTGCAAAGTACCTAGTGTCTTTCATTGATGATTACTCTAGAAGGTGTTGGGTGTACCCAATTAAGAAAAAGTCAGATATGTTTCAAGTATTCAAAGACTTCAAAGCGCAAGTGGAACTTGAATTTGGGAAGAAGATTAAGTGCTTAAGAACGGATAATGGAAGATAATATATAGACGGTGAGTTTCTTGCACTTTGTAAGCAAGAAGGATTCAAAAGACAGTTCACAGTCACATACACGCCTCAACAAAATGGAGTGACTGAACGGATGAACAGAACTCTTGCAGAAAAGATAAGAGCTATGTTGAGGACTGTAGGTCAATCCAACTCCTTTTGGGCAGAAGCAGCTAAAACTGCATGTTATGTGGTAAATTGATCGCCATCAGCGGCAATTTAGTTAAAGACACCGATGGAGATGTGGACTAGTAAGCTAGCAGATTACTCTACTTTACATTCATTTGGATGTCCTGTGTATGTGATGTACAATGCCTAAGAAAGATTAAAGTTGGATCCAAAATCTAGAAGGTGTATGTTCTTGGAGTATGCTGATGGTGTCAAGGGGTATCGTTTGTGGGATCCCACCACCCGCAAGCTTATAGTTAGCAGGGATGTGATCTTTGCAAAAGATCAACTACAAAGAAAAGATGAAGATGGTAGCACGTTGAATGAAAATTTAGAGACTACAATAGTTCAGGTGGAAAATAATCAAATACAAGAAATTTTAGATTCTACTGAAGTAGCACCACAACATGAGGTACAGGAACCAGTTGAATATGAGGCTCCAAAAGTCCGTCGGTCAACTCGTGAAAGAAGGCCGCCAACTTGGCACTCGGAGTATGTTCCTGAGAGTAATGTTGCGTACTGTCTTTTAACGGAAGATGGAGAGCCATTAACTTTCCATGAAGCTACAAGTAATTCAGATGCATTTCTATGGATGACAACAATGCAGGAAAAAATTAAAGCTCTACATAAGAACACGACTTGAAAACTGGTACCGTTACCACATGGACATGGAAGAAAATCCATTGGTAACAAATGGGTCTACAAGATCAAGATCAAACGAGATAGTAATGATCAAGTGGAACGATATCGTGCAAGATTGGTGGTGAAGGGATATGCTCAGAAAGAAGGTATTGATTTCAATGAAATATTTTCCCTAGTAGTACGACTTACAACAGTCAGAATAGTCTTGGCTATCTGTGCTATGTTTAATTTACATCTAGAGCAGTTGGATGTAAAAACTGCATTTCTTTATGGAGAACTTAAAGAATAAATCTATATGCTTCAACCAGAAGGTTTTGCTGAAACAGGCAAGGAAGACTTGGTTTGCAGGTTGAACAAATCTTTATATGGTCTCAAACAAGTACCGAGGTGTTGGTACAAGAGATTTGATTCTTTCATTATTAATTTTGGATACAACAGACTCAGTTCAGACCATTGTATGTACTACAAAAGGTTTGATGGGGATAATGACTTTATTATCTTATTATTGTATGTGGACGACATGTTGGTAGCAGGATCCAATAAAAATCGAATCTAAAAATTAAAGGCTCAATTGGCTAGAGAGTTTGATATGAAGGACTTGGGACTAGCAAACAAGATTCTAGGGATGTAGATTCAGCGAGATAGAAATAAAAGGAAAATTTGGCTTTTTCAGAAGAACTACTTCAACAAGATCTTGCAACGCTTTAACATGCAAGACTGTAAGCCAATTTCTACCCCATTTCCTGTTAATTTCAAGTTATCCTCAAGTATGTCTTCTAACAATGAAGCAGAGAGGAGGGAGATGTCTTGAGTACCGTATGCATCAGCAGTGGAAAGTTTGATGTTTGCTATGATATGTATAATACCAGACATTACACAAGCAGTGAAAGCGGTCAGTCGATTTATGGCGAATCCTGGTGGAGAGCATTGGAACACTGTGAAGAGGATCCTTAGATACATCAAAGGAACTTCAAGTGCTGCATTATGTTTTGGAGGATCAGAATTAACTGTCAGGGGTTATGTAGATTCAGATTTTGCAGGAGATCTCGACAAAAGCAAATCCACTACGGGTTATGTGTTTACACTTGCAGGAGGAGCTGTAAGTTGGGTTTCCAAATTGTAAACCGTTGTGGCTTTATCTCTAACAGAAGCAAAATACATGGCAGCTACACAAGCTTGCAAGGAAGTAATCTGGATTCAAAGGTTATTGGAGGAACTCGAGCACAAGCAAGAAAAGATTGTTTTGTTTTGTGACAGCCAAAGTGCCTTGCACATCGCAAGAAATTCAACCTTTCATTCACAGACAAAGCACATAAGGGTTCAGTACCACTTCGTTTGAGAAGTAGTGGAGGAAGTGTAGATATGCAAAAGATTCAGAACCTAGCAGATGTAATGACAAAACCAATCAACCCTGAGAAGTTTGTATGGTGTCAATCCTCTTACGGCCTAGCAGAGACATAAGCAACAAGGCTTGAGTAAAGGCACTTGGAAGAACTAATCGTGAAAGATGACTTCAAGTGGAAGAATGTAAAGTTGAAGCCATTTTCACATGGCTAAAAATGATTGTCAAATAAAAGTAGGTGGTAGGAGCCAACTAATAAATGCTTTGTGTAGAAAACAAATGAAGTGGATGGTAGTTGGAATAAATGAAGTGGATGGTAGTTGAAGTAAATGAAGTGAAGAAGAGAAATAAATGATGGTGGTTGCAATAGTGAATTAAAATCTTTATAAATAGAGAGTTCATTTGCTTATCTTAGCATCTTATCCTATTCCAAAATCTCATATATTTTAAGCGTTTAAAGTTTCCTCACTTAGAAAGAGTTCTATCCTCATTGTGAGAGAGGTTAATTGTATTATCCTATTATAAGAGAAAGAGATAAATTGTTCTCTCCTTGTATTTAGAGAGAAGTTGTAAATCTTTCGATATAATGAATTCTTTCTAACCTTTGCCTGTGGAGTAGCTCGTGATCATTTTGGGTGAACTACGTAAATACTTGTGTCCATTTTATCTTCATTCTCTCAATTTTACTTTGATTGTGTATTAGCTTCAACCCGTAAACTTCATAACAAAACCACTTACATAAGTGAGTTATATATAAAATAGAACCGATATTTCTAGGTTGAAAAGCTCTTAGTGAGAGAAATTTGGTGGTTGTTGGTTTGTTGAAAGGCTACTTTTCAAACGATGGTTATGAGGGTGGTAGCGGTAGTGGATTGTTCACCACCTCAATTCCGTAGTTCAAGGATCTGCTTTTTAGCTAATTAATCACCACTAAACTCCTCTCTCCAAGAGTTTTTTAACACTATTGAAATCTGATGCGAACCAGAGAGCACGAACCTTGCAACCTACGAACACGATTTTGTTCAAAAACTACAAAAGATACAGCCTAAGATCCGATATATTGTATTCGATTCCTAAAGAATGAAGTTTAGAAAAAAAATACAAAACACCATAATTTTATGGATATTACTCACTACAAAGCAAGGTGTTAGAAGCGCCACAAAGGTTGCTACTCCTTTGATAAGTTGGTTTGAAGAGGAACGTAAAGCTTTATGCTTTCAATTGATTGAAAAGCAATATGTTCAATATTCAAGATGAAAAAATTGTTGGAGTCAACTTTGCCTCATAATGTATATAGGTTACAATAAAAAAATTTAAAGCAAATAAATCCTAGTCATTGATTTTAATCTAACAATCTAAAATCACATAGAAATGTCCGCGAGCCACAACGCTAGTGCCCCTGATCACACGAAGAGTTAAGCGAGTTGCTGCAGTGAAAACTTGTGCCGTGACTCTGGTGTTCTTGTCTAAAATCCAACATGTTCGAGCTACTGCGATGAAAACTCTAGGTTACCACACAATTGCTCCTATTCGAAATTCAAAGATATGTGGGCCGCGGAGGTGAGAACTCCAAGCCACGGTGCAGCTGCTTTTGTCTGAAATTCCAAGTTTGTCTTCAACTCATTGATTGGCCCCTCCCCTTTGCTCCTTTATTCTCATCAATATCACTACCATCATAGGTGTTGTTTAAAAACTCAACGCCAATCAAACCATTGGATAGATTTTTGGTGTCAATTTTTCAAACTTAATGGACATCTGGAGTATCCACCTTAGCGGATTAAAGTGTCCAAGTACTCTTGGCCTTTGGGGTATTTTTCCCAACTAGAGTTTGTTTTATTGGTCAACTTATGACGACTACAAATCGGTTTGTTTTCAAATTTATTTCATATAAAATATTTGTACACTTAAGTTGTATAATATAATGTGGTTTCTTTGTGTCTGCAGAAAGGAAAACTACCGATTTGGTCTCACATGATGATCTTAACAACACTGACGTCTCTCATACTTCTTCAGTTGGTAATCTGGAAAAATCCGAGGAACATGGAAGTTATACCTCCTCGGTTAAAACTGTGGCCTTTTGGGTAGTAACTGTTAAGTTATTTTTGTTTATGTACTTTAGTAAGTTGATTTTTTTCCTATTATTTTTAACATTGCAGAACTCAATATTGGTACAGGTGTTTGCTGCAGTTGCATTTGGGATTGGTTTGGGGTTTAAAGATGGAGTTGGCCGGGCATCGGAATTTTTTGCTGGGTATTTTGGATCTTTCACGCTGACTGCATTTTCATTAGCAAATAGAAATTCCAGCCTTTTACTTTGCAATACAATATTTATTTATCTATAAGAGGAATTTTGCTGATATTCTTTATCCAATCGTTGTATTTTGCTTATAAGAGTAGAAAGTCTTTGGTAAAAAAAAAATCTGAGTGTTTATGGTAAAGGAATGCTGCTTTATTAGAGTTACTTAGATTTGGAAAGTCTCTGCATTTTTTTGGGTCATCATTTCTCTGGATGTATTCATTCCCCAGTCGTTGGGATAAATGCGAAATGATACACAAACACATAAGTTTGTGGGATAAACGTCTTTGGGATTTTTACTAATAGTTCATACATTGTAAGAAGTGATTTCAAAGCATAGCCTAGTAGGAGTGGCATACACATTCAGGCGTTTACTTAGAGCTATCAAATATATTTTTGCACTTCATTATTATTCTTAACATTGACTTTTGCTGACTACCTTGTTCTACATGATTGCAATTTTCTTACTTTATGCTTGGTCTTATATTATACTAGTATTTTTTGCACATGGTTTCAGGCTTAAGATTTATTTTCTTGAGTTGGATATAGTGACAAAAAGTGGACTACCTTTAGGTACATATTGGAGCAAAGCTTGTCAGTGGATAACCTTTTTGTCTTTGTTTTGATCTTCAAGTACTTCAAAGTACCCATCATGTATCAGGTGATCTTTATCCTATTAACCTGTAATAATCATGCAATTTTATGCGCAACAGTTTTTGAACTATTTCAAAAAATGATGATCGGATGTTATTTTACATGAACCTTGTTTCATGCTAACCCATGGCATTGAAATTATTTTCATGACGGGATAGTAGAATCGAGTACTTTCATACGGTATTGCTGGAGCTGTGGTTTTTCGTCTGGCACTGATACTTCTTGGGACAGCCACACTTCAGGTGAATTTCTAGTTGTGTTGTCTGAGTCAATATGCATAGTTTTTTACTTTGCGATTTCTTTCTGAAAGTTTTTCTTATGCTGTTGTTTTAGAGGTTTGAGGCAGTAAACCTCCTACTGGCTGCAATACTCCTTTATTCATCTTTCAAGGTAAATGTTCTACTTTGAAAAATATGACCAACTGGTACTGCAACTTACCAGTTCATATTTGCATCTTTGAAGGGATCACAAATGTTTACTACTCTTATGAATTAAATAATCTAATTTTGAAATAATACAGCAGATGCTAATTAACAGGATTTGGAAAATATAATAAGAAAAGCGAACAAACAAAAGAAAGGTAAACGAAGTGAGGAAAGAAAATGGTAGTTTTACAACATTGAACTGCAAAGATGTTTCCAGCTTGTGTTTGAGATTTAATACCATGTTCAATATGCCTTGTCACTTAACAAGAAGAACAATTGAGAAAAAGAAACCCTCCGGTTCATATATAGCCTAATTATTCAATTAATTTTACTATTAGCCTCCTGAAAACATTTTTTTTATGAAAAAGTGTGTTTTTTTGGAAAACATATGTTTTTTTTTTGCGTTAGAAAAAAATTTGTGTATGTGAAGAATAAAACTCTATATATGAAAAGTGTTTATGTCACGCAATTAAACCAAAAAGAAATTGCTTCATGAATTGAGTGTTTTAGATGCTGTAGTTATCATTATCTAGAGGTGCTTTATAGTCCTTACTGAAAATGTATTTTGTTCATTTTCATCCATGCTACTGTTTTTAGCCTTAAATTTTTTGTTATAGCTATTTGGCAATGAAGAAGACGACACAGACTTATCCGAAAACTTAATTGTAAAGACGTGCCAGCAATTTATCCCTGTCACAGGTAATATTATGCTTATTTCTTTTCTTTTCTGATTTGTAAATAAAACATTGCTCACTTGATTGCATGCATTTTTCCCGAGGTGTAATCATAGAGTATAATGGGAAGTTTGAATTCCTAAAGCATGCCAGAGGCCAAGTCCCTCTAAACTTTTTATGATTGACGTACTTAACAAGACAAAATTCTGGGTACTATACGTTTGCCAAATCTGTAATAAATCTAATAAATTTGGACAGTTAAAAATGACAATAAATGTTTTCGTCCATTTGCTAGCAATGTTTTAAAAGGCATATTCTAATCTCAATGCGTACCTCTTCTACTGTGGTGAGGCGTAAGCCTTGAGACGGTATAACGCTTAAGCCTCAAATTAAAATGAAGTAAAAAGAATAACTTTTAAATAGACAATAAAAAGGACAAATGATCACAAAATAACATCATGATAATCGTAATAACTTCACATAGTTCGTAAAATAGCAATTCATTTATTACTAAAACATCTGAATATGATAAAGTTAAGATCTATAAAAAGTTAATAAAAAAATACATTATTAATATATCAGAAAGCTAGTAGTCTAGCATTAGACTAAGATAACTCTTGTGTTTAGGGGGAAAAAAGCAGTATAACAACTAAATAAGTAAAATATTAAAAAAAAAAAAAAAGAAACAAGAGAATTCAAAGAAGAAAGAAGAGGTACAAAAAAAAAAAAAAGAAGCAGCTACGAAAAAAATAATAAACAACAAGAAAAAAGAGAAAGAAAAGAAAAGATATCAGTAAAGAACATTTTTACTTATATTTTTTAAAAATTGCTTGTTGGAAAGAACAGGATGTTGCAGAAAAAAGAAAATGGTTGCCTAAAAATTTCAACATAAAAACTAGGTTTTTTTTTTTCCTTTTCCTTTTCCTTTTCCTTTTTAATGGGCTTTGTCTAAGTATCCAAGTGGAGCTTTAGTTTTGCATTCAAGCCTACCAATTTTTCCTTTATGGTACGAAAAAAAGGCTATATGTCTCAATAACCTAAGTGCATAGTATCAGTGCGTGATAAAAGGCTTAAGCATCAACCACAGAAGGCGTATATTTTTTAGCCCCTTGTAAGCTTGCCTCAAAGTTGCTCAGGTGAAAAACAAGCCTTGAGGCTTGCCTTAAAGCTAACCTCACAACGTTTTTTGAAACTATGTTTATTGTATGGATTGACTCGTATAAGGACATTTTATTGATATTATATTTTAACCTAATTTAGTTGAGAACTTATGGTGGTTAAATTTCATGATAATTGAAGAAAAGAAAATGAAAAGAAAGTTAGATTTTTCCCATTTTATTTCCTTTTCCAGAGGAAAAAGGAAAAGGAGAAAAGGAAAGGGTTATCACTTTCGGCTAATTCATACCAATATTTTTATTTTGTCACCTTCTAACAACCATTAGTTACTTATTATTAGAGTTTTTGATTCAACTAACATATAGTTGCATACTAAATAGCTAAGGAATTGAAATTGAAAGTGTGTATTGCTGTATTGCATTGAAATTACATTTGATCTTACAACCTTTTATATTAATACTAAGAAAAAAATGAATGAATCTCCTAATAATTAGTACAAATCTCCCTCATTAGTCATTAAACTATTATGATTACCTAATAATGCACACAATAAAAGTTGATATTCTAATTAATGAACAATATAAGTCCAATATTCTAATTAATGTAAAATATCAAATTTTTAATTGCTTGGGATCTCAACACTCTTCCTCAAATTGAATTATAGATATTAATCATATTCAACTTGTGAATTAAATCATCGAAGTTTGGTCGGTGAAGCCCTTTGGTGAAGATATCAGCAATTTGTTCTTTTGTTGTGATATATATCATGCAAATAGTCTCATCTTTAATTTATCTTTGATGAAGTATCTATTCACTACTTCATGTTTGGTTTTGTTATGTAAGTTTTTTTAGCCATAATACCTCACATATTCCTTGTGCCATAGCCCTAAAATCAACTTCAGCGTTGCTTCTAGCTGCCACATTTTGCTTCTTATTTCTCCAAGTTACTAAATTCTCGAATACAAAGGTAAGATATTTAGTTGTGGATCTTCTGTCTTTTGTCGAGCCAACCCAATTAGCATAGGTAAAGACTTTTATCCTTTGTTTTCATTTTCTTGAAAATATACCTTTGTCAAATGATTCATTTAGATATCTGAGAATTTTATAAACAACTTCAAAATAAGCTTCCTTTGGGGAATACTTGTGTTGGCTCACCACACTAACTATAAATACAATGTTTGGTCTGGTGTGAGACAAATATATCAGCTTTTTTACTAATTTTTGATACCTATCTCTGTCCACTAGCTCTTCCCGCTCTTTTGATCTTTCTTATGTCTCAATTGGAGTGTCACTTTAGTTTACACCCAAGCATTCCAGTCTCAATTAGAAGATTGAGAATATATTTTCGTTGAGAGACACTTATTCCTTTTTTAGACCTCATAATCTCCATTCTTACAAAGTATCACATTTGTCCCAAATCCTTGACTTCAAAATCTGTCGCCAAGTTTTTCTTTAGTCTCTCAATTTTCTCCAAGTTGTCTCTAGTCAAGATTATGCCATCAACATAGACTATAAAAATTGTTTTCTTTTCATCACCAGTGTGCCGTAAAAATAGTGTGATCCAATTGTCCTTGTTGGTATCCTTGTTTTTTCATCACTTATGCAAACCCATGAAATCATGCTTTGGGTGATTATTTGAGATCATACAGTGACTTCTTTAATTAACACCGTATTTTCACCTATGTAGAATCCTAGTGGCATGGTCATATAGACTTCCTCTTCTAATTCTGCATTTATAAAGACATTTTTGATGTATAGTTGTTGAAGAAGCTAATACAAATTTGCTACTAAGACAAAACCCTTATTGTAGTCAATTTCATATGCTTGTGTAAATTCTTTTGCAACCAGGTTGGCCTTGTATTGTTCTACTGTCTCATTAGTCTTGTACTTTATCGTAAAAATTCACTTATAGCCATCTGATACTTTTCCTTTTGGTAGTTCTCTCACATCAAGTTCCATTTTTTTCTATTGCCCTTAGTTCTTCCATAAAGGCTTCTCTCTATTCTAGAATTTTAGAGCCTTATGGATATTAATTGGAATTTTTGTTTTACCAAGGTTAGTGGTAAGAGCATGAAATCTATAAGTTAGAGTACTATATGAGACAAATCTAGAGATATGATAAGGTATATAGGACCGAGTTGATTTTCTAAGAGCAATAGGTAATTCAAAAGTTTTTGGTGACTTGGGATTACTGTTAGGAAAATCAGAAATTATAAACCGGAAGATAATAATAGAACAAATTATTTTAGTATTAATCTTAGGATAAATTCTGGAAAATAACCAAGCATTCGAGAGGCTTGGAGTCTCTCCCAAAAAAGCTGAGCTCAATACAAAATTGATGGATCCATACTCCTGTGAACTTGCTGCTTAAATCCTATTATTCTCTCTTCTCTCTCCTCTAACTAACTTCCTTACTACTCACTCCCTCATAACAGAATTGCCAACTCACAAATAAAAAACAGCTAAACATTACCCAAATTACCCCTTACGCCTAGAATAAGTGAAATGAATTGGTGGTCTATCAATACCCCCGCCCAAACTCTCACCTTGTCCTCAAGGTGAAATGCTGGAAATTGTTGTTGTCTCATGTGAAAATCTTTCCAGGTTGCTTCATACTCCGGTAAGGTTTTCCATTTCAATAACACCTCTATCTCCCCCGATTGGCCAAGGACTTTTGGGCGGACCCCCAATAGTAGTTCAGGCTCCACAACTAGCTCTAACTCAGAGGTCAGTTGGGGTGGAATCATGGGAGAGGAATGGGCGACCCCGCGAGCTTGTCGTAACTAAGAAACATGAAAAACAAGATGTATAGTAGCTGAAGAGGGCAATTCCAGTTTGTAAGCAACCTCACCAACTCGTTGCAAAATCTTATAAGGGCCATAAAAGCGAGCTGCCAACTTTTCATACTTGCGACGGGCCAATGATCGTTGTCGATAGGGTCGCAATTTCAGGAAAACCAAGTTTCCTACTGCATATTCAATCGGGTGTCTTGTCTTATCTGCTTGAATCTTCATCTTTTGTTGTGCCCGCAACAAATGCATCCGGAGGTCATCTAAAATTGCTTCTCGGTCCTCCAATAACTGATCAACTGCGGACACCAGTGCTGTCCCACGCTCATAGCGAATGAGATGGGGTGGATCCCGACCATAAAGAGCCTTAAAATGAGTGCAACGGGTAGAAGAGTGAAATGAAGTATTGTACCAATACTCAACCCAAGCTAACCATCTAGCTCACATACGAGGCTTCTCTGATACAAAACAACATAAGTAAGTCTCCAAACACCGGTTGACAACTTCGGTTTGTCCATCAATTTGAGGATAGTATGCCGTAGTTTTCTTAAGTGTAGTACCCTGTAATTTGAACAACTCATTCCAGAAAGGACCGAGGAAGACTCGATCCTGATAAGAAATAATAGCCTGAGGAATTCTGTGAAGCCTGACTACCTCTTTAATAAAGATTCCGGCAACCGAAACAGCGTTGAAAGGATGTTTCAAACCAATGAAATGAGCATATTTACTCAACCGATCCACAACCACCATGATAGTATCCACCCCCTCCGACGGGGTAATCCCTCGATGAAATCCATTGTGACCTCATCCCAAACTTAGGTAGGCAAAGGGATATGTTGAAGTAACTCAGCTAAAGTGGTAGCAAGGTACTTGTTCTGCTGACATACTGAACAAGCTTGAACAAACTGCAAAACATCTTTGTGCATTCCTACCTAATATAACTCTGCTGCGATTTGGTAGGTTTTGGATTCCCCTGAATGACCACCAATTGGAGAATTGTGGAATGTGCTAATAAGAACTGCAATAAGACTAGAGGTGTCCCTTGTAATACAATATGCCTTGCTCGACGGTGAAACCAACATGCTTTTGGGTATCAGAAATGATCTCATCACGTAACTTTTGAATAAACTCATCCTGGGCCATCTCTACTTGTAAAACATCCTAGTGTTGCCATTGGGGAACTTGTAAGGCTGAGCATTCCCCTTTTTCTAGGATTCGGGAAAGGGTGTTTGCTACACGATTACTAGTGCCACTATGGTATTGGATTTCAAAATCATAACCCATAAGCTTGGTGACCCATTGTTGATATTCAGTCCCAACAATCTGTTGTTCGAGTAAGTACTTAAAACTTTTTTGGTCAGTTTTGACTATGAATCGCCTACCGAGCAAATAGGGTCGCCATTTCAAAATTGCAAACACTATGGCCATCAACTCTTTTTCATAAATGGACTTTTGTCGAGCTTGGGGTTCCAAGGTTTAGCTATAGAAAGCGACAGGCCGTTGTCCTTGTTGGAGAACAGCTCCTAACCCAAAACCCGATGCGTCAGTTTCAATGACGAATGGTTGGTGAAATCGGGCATTGCTAACACAGGAACGATAGTCATAGCTTTCTTCAAGTCATCAAAAGCTTGTGTGGCTCCCTCATTACACCCAAATTTATCTTTTTTCAATTGCTCCGTCAATGGCAAAGCAATTTTAGCATATCCTGCAACAAACTTTCTGTAATACCCAGTCAATCCTAAGAACCCACGTAACTCTCTTAAGTTGGTGGGGAGAGGCCAAGAAACCATAGCCTGGAGTTTACTAGGTTTAGCCGCAACACCATTTTCAGAAATGATGTGACCCAAGTACACAAGCTGAGTTCTCCCAAATTCACATTTCTTCTGATTTGCAAACAGGCTATTCTTTTGTAATATACCCAAAACCTGTGCCACATGTTTTCGGTGTGCGTCCTCGATAGCACAGTAAATCAAGATGTCATCAAAGAACACCAAAACAAATTTTCTGAGATATGGTCGAAACAGTTCATTCATAAGAGGCTGAAATGTAGCTAGAGCGTTAGTAAAGCCAAATGGCATCACCAAAAACTCATAATGGCCATCATGCGTTTGGAACGCTGTCTTGAGAATGTCACTCTCTGTGACCCGAATCTGATGGTAACCAGATTGTAAGTCTAGTTTTGAAAAAATTTAAACTCCACATAACTTAACCAAAAGTTCATCAATAACAGGAATATGATACTTATCTGGCACGATTGCTTTGTTCAATGCCCTGTAATCCATATAGAAATTCCACGATCCATCCTTCTTCTTTACTAACAATACCGGGCTAGAATAAGGATTGTTGCTGAATCTTATAATACCAGCTTTAAGCATCTCTTTGATTAGCTGCTCTATCTCATCCTTCTGAACATGGGGATATCGATATGGCCGAACACTGATTGGTACTTGACCCTCATTGAGAGTAATAGAATGCTCACGCCCACGTATAGGTGGTAGTCCTGGGGGCATATTAAAAACAGTTTCATATTTAATTAAGATTGGCTGTAAAAATTGGGACTCATCTAATCTGGTATTCTCTTGACAATCCATTTGGTTGAGCTCCACTAGAATACCCCCGCCCTCGTTTTTGAGGGTTCTCATCATGGCCTTTAAGGACACCAAGGTCATACCCAAGGATGGGTCTCCTCTTAGTGTTACTAAAGCATCTCCTAACCTAAATTTCATCACTTGTGTTTTCCAGTTAGTGTGAGTTGTTCCCAATGTCTCAAGCCATTGAATTCCAAGGATCACATCGGCACTGCCCAATCCTAGAGGCAAAAAATCATTCAAGATATTGACCCCTTGTAAACACAGTGAAACTCCACGACACACACCCTCCCCACGGACCGCCTTACCGGTTCCCATTGTCACCCCATAAGCCTTTGTTTTGGAAATAGGTAATTCTAATCGGTTAACCAGCTCCATTGAAATGAAGTTATGTGTCGCTCCTGGATCAATTAAAGTAACTATTTCTTGATCACCAATCACACCTTTTAACTTCATCGTCTTCGGAGATGTGAATCCAACCACTGAGTTTAGCGACACTTCTGCCAACGAATTCACTTCAGCTACTTCCATTTCAGCTTCGTTTTCCATCAGCCCCTCTTCTTCCTCGATACCTTCTAACTCCAATTCTTGAGTCATCAAAACACTAATTTCTTTTTTAGCACAACGGTGACCCAGACCCCATTTTTCATCACAGTGATAACAGAGCCCCTTTTCTCTTTTTTTCTGAAGCTCAGAATCAATCAGCCTCCTCACTGCTTTGTTCGGACTGGGTAGGGTGGACCCACCCCTTAGTGGTGGTCGGAATGCCGTGCGACTATCACCAGCAGCGTCGGCCATCAAGTGCGACTCCCAGGAAGCATTTTCGGTGGCTCACGACTCACGCTCGCGAAGGCTGGACATTCCCGAAACTGAATTTCCTCTGCCCAGCTATTCCACGACCCATTTAATTTGCCTTCTATTTTTTGGGCCAAACTCATAGCCAGGCCCAAGTTTGTGGGCTCCAATACCCTTATTTTGGCCCGAACATCTGGCCTCAAGCCATGGATGAAATTTCTCAGCGCCACTTCCTCTGGAACGTTCTCTAAGGGTGCCGAATGCTCTATGAATCTCCTACAATAATTGCGAACATCACCATCTTGTTTTAGGGCCAACCATTGCTCGTGTAATGATCCTTCTTGGGTGTTACGAAATTGTCTCAGGATCAACAGTTTCAATTCCTCCCACAATACCACCAATCGCTTCTTATTTTCCCATTGATACCACAAGAGTGCGTCGTCGTCAAAGCTGATTATGGCTGCCTCTAATTTTTCCTCATTTGAGAGCCAGTGCAATGTGAAATAACGTTCAGCTTTCAAAATCCAACCATCCGGGTTAGCTCCATCGAAGATTGGCATTTCCAATTTCCTAAACCGAAAATCTTGTCGAGGACCTGTGAAATTTGTAGTGCCGTTGTACCCCTGTGAGTCAGTCACCATGGGTGAATGTGTTACAGCCTCCTTGGCCTTGACCGATGAAGAAGAGGCCATTCTAGCTGAGTCTTCATGAAGCTTAAGGAGGAGGTTCAACCTTTTGTTCATTTCTTGTAATTCATCCTTCAAATTTCCTACCTCTCGGTGAAGCTCTTCTTGCACTCCAACCACTTCTTTCATAGTTTCCATTCTTTGGGCAACATTCTTAGCTACCATACTCCCAGGTTAGTGCTCTGATACCAATTTGTTAGGAAAATCAGAAACTGTAAACCAGAAGATAACAATAGAACAAATTAAGGCAGCTGACAAATAATGAATAGAAATTAGGAAAGGATTTTAGTATTAATCAGTATAAATTCTGGAAAATAACCAAGTATTCGAGAGGTTTGGAGTCTCTCTTGAAAGAGTTGAGCTCAATACAAAATTGATGGATCCATACTCCTGTAAACTCGCTGCTTAAATCTTATTATTCTCCCTTCTCTCTCCTCTAACTAACTTCTTTATCACTCACCCCCTCATAACAAAATTGTCAACTCACAATTAAAAAGCAACTAAACATTACCTAAATTACCCCTTACACCTAGAATAAGTGAAACGGATTGGTGGTCTATCAATTACTTGGTATTGAGGTAGACTTATGAAGAGTTGGATTTGTCATTGGTTCTGACTCTCTTGGTGCCTCAAGTGTGAAGTTTTATATATTCTTTGATTTTGGTTGCTGTCAATAAACAATCGTCCATTTTGATTTTTTCCACACTTTCTCTTCTCAAGTGTTATATTGTTGATGGCAGAATGGAATGATGAGGTATAATAGGCTCATTTTCAGCTGCGATATTATTGGTGGAATTAGATGGATTAGGTGACTTTGGAAGGATAAGTCTCAGGTCCAAGTGCTGGCCAAAAAGGGGCTATCTTTTGTCAATTTCTCCCCCTAAAGAGAGGGCTTTTGGTAATAGTTTGTGTTATAGAAAAAAGTAACATTGAGGCTAAGAAACATCCTATATGTAGAAGGATCATAACATTTGTAATTCTTTTGTGTAGAAGAGTATTCAATCAATACACATTTAATAGCTTTTGGATCTAACTTGGATTGAAAATGAAGATGGGTGAAAGTAGTACAACCAAATACTGTAAGAGGTAGGTTGGATTGAAGGTGGGACATTGGGAAGGTTTGTTGGAATTTTTGAAGTGGTTTATTAAATGAAAGGAATCGACTGGTAATTCGATTGATAAGGTTAAAATTGCAACCCCAGAATTGTTTAGGCATGTTCGTAGTGAACATCAATGCTCGGGTACTTCAAGAATGTGTATTTTTTCGCTTAGCAACTCCATTTTGTTGCGGAGTGTGAAAGCATAAACTTTGGTATACTATCCCATGTTTCTAAAGATAGTTTCCCAAAGAATTGTTGAAATATTCTGTCCCATTATTGAATCGGAGGATTTGAATTTGTGTTTGGAAATGAGTTTGAATGATCAAATGAAAATTGGTGGAAACATCACAAGCCTCACTCTTTTCTTTCAGCAAATAGACCCAACATACTCGAGTATGATCATCAATAAAGGTGACAAACCACTTGGTATGAGTTCGATTAGGAAAACAAGGTCCCCAAACGTCACTATGAATTAGTGTAAATGATTTGTGTTGTACTTTTGAAATAAATGTTGATGTTTTGCAAGTTCATAAACTTCACACTAAAAATTAATTGTCTTATTCAAAAAAATTATATGAAAGTAAATTTTTGAAGTACCGAAAATTAAGATAACTCATTCTATGATGTCATAACAATATTTTACTATCCTTACAATTAGATGCAAAATCGCAACTTGTTATTTTGCTACATTCATGCACATTGGCATTCTCAAAGTAGTAGAGTCCTTCACACTTTCTAACATTGTCAATCGTCCTTCTTATCAGATAGGTCCTGAAAGATACAATGAGATAGAAAAAACTTATAAGAACAATGTGAGTCAATTGCTAACTGACTTATAGATAACAAATTACAATATAAATTTGGAACATGAACAGATTTAAGAACATTAGAGTCAGAGATTTGAATACTGCATTTGCCCCCAATAGATGAGAGGTATCTATTTGCTACTCTAATTTTAAAATTACCAGTACATGTAGATTAAAAAGTGAATAAATGATATGCATTAATCGTGTGATCTGATGTATCAGAGTCAATAATCCAAGGGTTTTTGACATGTGAAGAGGTAACCAGGACACTTAGGTAATTACTTTTGTAAGCTAGTGAAGCTGAGGAAACATTTGAGAATGACTGGCTAGAGTTCTAAATATTTGAAAAAATTTTGTAAAGTTCATTCATTTGTTTTGGGTTAAATGCTTCCCTTGAGCTTGAACTATTTGGTGATTTTGGTGGTCATTTGTCACTTGATATCGTCGTATTATGTTCTATCTCAGCTTCCACTATGTTGGTTTTTCATGAATTTATCAACAAGTCTCTTGTATGACTCGGCTTACGACAGTGATCACAACTTTTTTTGTGATATGGAGGTGGGCCAGCTCCTAATTTATTTCCATTGGCCCATATGTTAGATTTGTTGAAGGTCCATAATGTTCCCCAGGCCCAAAATCCCCTTAAAGTGATTTTTCTAAGGAAATCCCGCCAGGTACTATATATATCGGACTCAGCCTAGGCCCAAACCCCACATCTGGTGCCTATACAAGACTTATTTGCATAGTTTCTCACGAAGCCATCCCTGTTCCAAAAGTCAGCCTTCTTTGCAATAACACCATGTATGACGCCACCTCCTCCAGCTGCCAAGGCAGATACATTGCATGAAGATCCAAAGCCTCCAATGCTAGCACCACCTGTTTTAGCCATGACTCGCGCCGATTTTCTTACCGGTGAACTTTCAAGAACACCTCCCGAATAGAAGGTAAGGATTTTGGACCAAGCACTCTTCCTCTTACATCATTGAGTTCATGGTTTAGTCTGGTCAGGAACTCGAACACTTTCTTTTTTCACCTTTTTCTGGTAACAAACACCGTTACCATAACACTCCCATTCCTCCTTAGAACATAAATCAATTTCTTGTCAAAGAGTCACCATTTTCATATAGTAATCAGTCAGCTCTTTATCCCCTTGTTTACTTTGCCACAATCAAGTTTTTAACTCGAAAATCTGATAAGTATCCTTACCATCGAATTATGTCTCACGTACGGCCTCCCAAACTTCTCATGCCGTTTGCAAAAAGAGAGACATTTTACCATTGCTGGTAGCATGGTATTTACAAGCCATGCTAGCACCATCAAGTTCTTCGTGCTCCATCGTTGTAGGGCTGTGGTGTTAGTTGAGTCAGGCTTTTTCGTCTTTCTTGTCAAATTTTCCAATTTTTCCTTTTCTATTAATAATTAGTTTTATTGATTGTACTAATTCTCTGTAATTTTTTCCGTTGAATTTTTCAATGGTGAATTACAATGATGAGTTGTCTAATTCACCGGAATTCAAAGTGGGCATAGGTTCTAAATTTTTGGATGTTTTAGAGGATATCTCTAACCCTTGGTTGGAAACTTTTTCAATCATGGAAAAGTTAGATTAGGGTGAACCTAAGCTTTGATACCATGTGGAAATAACTAAAGAATTGAAAATAAAAGTGTTCATTGATGTATTGCATTAAAATTATATTTGATCTTGCAACCTATTTGTAGTAATATTAGGTTAAGAAAAAAAAGAATAAAGTACAAATCTCCCTCATTAAACTATGATTACCTAATAATGCACACAATAAAAGTTGATATTATAATGCACAATATCAAATCCAATATTCTAATTAAGGTACAACATCAAATACCTAATTGCTTAGGATTTCAACACATACTTTAGCCGATTCACTTTGCATTCGTTGATTTTTATGATATGCCTGACCTTCAATTTCTGTCTCTTGTATCCATGCAGCCAGTTATGATGGCAATCGATTTTTTACAGTTCAGGATGGTGTAAGAAAAGTAAGTTATTATAGATCCTGTTAACGGTTAAAAATCTAATTTAACTATTTATTCAGTAATTCAAGAATTATTGCCAAGATAAGCATGTAAAGATTTCTGTCTCATAAAAACGAAGGCAGTAGTTAAATTATTATTATTAATTTTCAATTTATTTCTAACAGGTGTCATGTCACACATTTTGGGCAGGCCACACCATTACTCCTTACAGTAGCAGTACTTGAGCTCAGTGATATAGCATTTGCAGTAGGTTTTCGTTCCCAATAAATTATATCCTGCATATATCAACCGCTATTCTTTACCCTTTAACTATTAAAAAATGTTGAGATGTTTATATAGTGCTCTTGTTGTTGTCAGGTTGACTCCATACCAGCTGTATTTGGTGTTACACGGGATCCTTTTATAGTTTTCTCTTCCAATCTTTTTGCCATCGTAGGTAAGTCTGGCCAGAAATTTTTGATGAACTATTTCTGCATTTCAAAGTTGGTGAAGACTGTTTCTAAATTAATAGCCAAGTAGAATGTCATTGAAAATCCCTGTTTCTTTCCCTTTTTACTATATCCAATTATTGTGAGAATTCGATTATGATAGTTGCTAAGGTGTAATTGAAAAAATATGCATTTACATCTGAGAGAATTCCGCTCACCATATCCATGTGAAATGTAGGTCTAAGGTCGTTGTACACTCTCATTTCTGAAGGTATGGCAGATTTAGAGTATTTGCAGGTATGAAATTGACTTGCTCTGCTTGAACTTATGGTAATTGTTGAATTCTTTATAAATAGGAGCATTCTATTTCTTTCTTGTGTCTTGGAGATTTTATACTAAGCTAGGACAAATGAAGAATCAACCTCCAAAAAACACAAACAAAGCATGTACAACACCCCATGTAAAAAAAAGGGTAGTATGATCTTTTGGTCACTTTGTTTTTACAAATTGAACACATTGGTCGCTTTTCTTTAAATTGATACACATTAATTACCTAACTATTACAAATATACACTTTAGTCATTTTTTTAAAATTTTGATTTGTTTGGATCACTTTTTAATAAAAAGCTTAATTTGAATCGAATTAAACCTTACTAACAGGAGTTGATAGATGTTTGAAATGGAAAATATTGGAAAAAGTTAAAAATAAAATAAAAAATAAAGTGATAAAAACGACAAAAATTGTGAAAACTAATTGACCTCTGGTACATTTTTTTGTTAAAAAACCTCAAAGGACTACAGTATGCTGTGACCTAATGATTTTAGAAACCGTGCTGAAATGTATTCTTAACTTAACAATGCAAGATAAAAACCTCAAAAGGACTGCAGTATGCTGTGAACTTCTATGGATTCTTAATTTAACAATGCTGGATAAGGTTTATTTTGGTGACTTGAATTGAAATTAAATACGTGAACATAACACCTTCAAACACATAATAAGATGGCCATAGAAGTTCATACGGTTCAAGTATAATAAAATATAAATTATTGTTCATACAGTTCAAATAAATGCTAAGCAAGTGAAATCGTGCATAGTTATAGACTCTGGTGTGCGGACATTACTTTTTACTTTTGAGAAAATAATGTACTTCTGAGAAATTTTCTACAATTTGTAATAAGGCCACGTCTAAAGTAAATAACTCCATATCTTTTGCAGAATAACATGACAAACATCAATGGAAAATTCAAAATTTGAAATGATGACATATTTTTCGCACTTATTTTGTTCAAACTTTCCTGAGAATTATCACCTGCAGTCTTTCAGAAAAATTTTAGAGTCTTGGTCTTGCATATGTACTGCATACAACAACACATATTAAACTGATTTGACATGCATACAAAGTTGAACGCAAACAAAACAGTTGAACTAATATGCAACAAAATTGAACACATGTAAAACAGCTCAAACACATATGCAGCTATAGTTGAATGCATATATTATTCAAACATTATTCAGATTCAGCAGATCAATATGCCATAAAAATTTCAAAAATGAAGATTCTAGCAAGAAAATTAGTTCATAACAAACTATAAAAAGTTAAAAACTAAGCTTCAAGGTTGGATCCGTGAAGCAAGGCCCTGGTCCCTAGAAGAAAAGTCTCACTCTTTACAAAGATGAAGCTTCTAGGCTTCTAGTTGTGCCTTTGCTAAAAATAACGCCATAGATAAACCCATATTGTATATTTTTTTGCTGAAAAAATAATATAAATCTCTAAGAAGTTGAATCAAGGATCTGGGATTTTGAAATTTTACAAGCCTACTACTGTTTTTACCCATTTTGACTACCACACCATACTGAAGCACTCCAAGAATTAAAATAATTTTTGGCCATGAACAGAGAAAGAGATAGAGTAAATAATTAATAGAAAAGAAAATAAGAGAGTCTCCTAAAAAAAGAGAATCATAGGAATGATAATGGAGATAAAAGTGAGTGAGAGCGAACAGAAGATGAAGGGGCTCAATTTGATGAACTTAATACACTTTTACAATTAAAAAAATTACTCTGCTACAATTACTTTCAATTTGTTGCTAGGGTCAACATTCATTTACACGTATTTAACTTGTAATAGTCATTAGCTTCATGTAAAAAGGAAAAGGAAAAAAAGTTGTATAAAACTTGGGTAAGTGACCATTATCTCAAAAATATTCAGGCCTTAGAATAGGAATATATTCGGCCTCCAAAATGTGGCCCATAACATAAGGGAAATTATGACCCCTAAAGTGAACCAAAAACTATGAACACGGGTGATGTGTTAAAATGTGTACTCGCAAGTGTACGAATCACTCGTAGTGAAGTGATAAGCAACTTCCAAGGTCGGTCTCTCAAGGAATTGCAGTGGTCTTAAATAACTAGCTTTTTAATCTAAATGGAGTTCTAATGAAAATAAAACACTAATTAAATAGAGTTCTAGTGAAACTAAAACTCTAAGTAACTAGAATCCTAATGCTAATAAAACTGTAAAAAGAGTTTGTTTGGTTTTGGTAACGGGAACAATTATACGAAAATCACACGAAATTGCAATCAAACAATCAATTCAATCAAATCAAATATCAATAGAGGATGTATGGACGTTTAGCTTGGTTAACCATGTTTGCATCGAAAAGGTATGGTGATATGCATGAACGTCCTATATGAATAAAACTACCGGCTTTCCTTTTAATTACGAAACTCCTTTTGGCGGGGGTAGGTCTCTTTGTTGATTAACTAATTAACTGCCTTTGGCGGGGGTAAATTAAATAGCAATCAAATTATGCGCAAGGAAAACATGCCAATCAAATTAATGCTATGACTAAGTCACTAACTTGAAGCTTTGATTAAGTGTTTCGGAAAAGAGTTAAGGTGACGTTCCTCTAACTAAAATCTCAGATTTTTCAGTCTAACTACGAACACCAAATTGGCCCATGATTATTCATAATCAAACATTTAAACATGCTCTTAATCAAAAAGTAATTCATTCATAAATCAATTAAATACACCATACACAATCCTAGCAAACATGGCAACACAAACTAAACATCCATAATGAAACTAGCCGCTCATGTTCATATTGTTATTCATAGACAAATAAAATACGATCATACACTTTAACAAATGGAGAAGATAAATTAATTCTATAACAACAAGGAAAACCTAAATCTAAATACCGCTTATGGATCGGTTGACGTACTCCTCCGTAAGCTTTATCTTCGATCGTCGTTGGCTTCCTTGAATCCTTAGAATGGTATCTCTCGCTTCGTTATAGTGTGGCAACGCTCTCAAAGCTGATTGAATGTCGTGTTTGGGTTGCAAAATTGAGAAGAGGAAGAGTTGTGTATGAATTGGTCAAGTGAGTTCGAGTTCTCTGTAAGGGGGACTCTAAGGGGGGTTTTTATGGATGTAAGGGTTTACACGAATCCTATGTGCCATAGGAATAGGCGCGCCGCGGCATGCATTTTCCCCGCCGCGGCGCAACACAATTTCTGAAAAATATGCAAAAACCCGAGAGCTCCCCGCCGCGGCATGCAATTATCCCGCCGCGGCGCGCGATGCTTCATTGTTTTCCAGAATTCAACCCGAGAGCCTTACGCCGCGGCATGCGATTCTTCCGCCGCGGCGCGCGATGATTTCCTTCTTTTCACGTCCCCCCTTACATATGTGATGGCACTATATGTAAGGCTTACATATTTTGTCTTGATTATCCCGTAACTTGTGATCCGAGCGCCGTAGGTGTCCCGTCTTTGCGTGATTTCATCATTTGACTCATTTGACGCTAAAAACACCTGAAATGCACTAAAATATACCCGTGACTCCGAATGGATAGATTTATGAAAATAATCGAAATAATAGTCATAATAAATCTATATATCAATCAATCAAGCATAATTAATCACGAAATATTAGTGCTTTTCGAGCACTCATCAACGGGTCATAGGGAGTAATTAACCTTTTTTCTTTTTCAGCCATCCATTGCTGTTGTTCTGGGTTTCATCGGATTCAAAATGATCCTGGATTTTTTCGGTGCGTATTTACTACTGCTGTTACGTTTGTTTCATCTGAATTCTTATGTATATTCCAACCTTACATTTCATGGACCATTCCTGCAGGGTTCCATGTGTCAACAGAGGCATCTCTTGGTGTTGTCGCTACAAGTCTCGGTGCTGGAGTGCTTTTAAGTCTTGTGAAGAGGACTGACTAACTTAATAAACACTCGATTCTTAAGCAGGTGAAGTTCTGTATCTTGTTTTACCCTGTATATGCTATTGCTAAAGCAATAAAATGATTGTTCTGTTCTATCTCCAAATATCTAATTATTTATTTTGCTCCTTCGAAAATACGCCACAAACAGTTTGGCCAACTATTACAGAGAAAAAAGTTGATCAATTAAGGTTACAAATACAAAATCAGATTTGTCCCCCATAAACAACTTAAAATTTGATGCCTTCCTATGAACTGTTCTGCCACATTCTTTTGGCAAAAATTATACGACTATTGCCAGAACTGGTGAAAATTATACCATTACACTGAACCGGTCAATCAGCTGCAGATAAATAAGCTTGTTATTTGATGTATCTTCTGTTCTAAGGTTGACACCTAGGGATTATTGCCAAGTAAGTTGAGACCTCAGGTAAAACAAATGTGGCATGGGCTATAGAAATAATGAGTGCAATTTTTTGTTTCAGTTGAATAATTGCATCAATGAAGTGTCTGCTCTATTTTGGTATACAAAATAAAGCTAAGGGTTTGGATATTGGTTGTAGTTCTAAATTTGTTTCCTATGTGCGTGTATAGCTTGCTTGAACTGGAGCTTGACAAGAACAAGGAGGATAGATGAAACTTTGGTCCTTTAAAGTGAATTCTCGAATCATATTGTAATGTACTTTTCTTATTAAAAAGATGTGCAAATATATTGTTAAGTTCTAAGTTTGGTCCCCCTGCATTTTGTAATCAACATAAAATGGCAGCAAGCAGACCTCGTCCTTTAGTATGCTTGAATGCAAATTCTCTTTTCTTATTTGTCCTAGAGTACTTGTTTGGTTTTCCAAAAAATAATCCATGTTCATGCAATTGTACAGAATAACTCTTATATTCAGGTCTATTACTAACCCCCAGGTCTATTATCAGTTCTTGTTCAGCATGTATCGTTGAAGTGAAAATTATAACTTGATATTTATAGTTGTACTCGAGCCACTAACGAATGAGGCAGCGTCTTTAGGTAGACAGGTGCTCAATTTTTTGTAATATATATTTTGTATTTTTTAAAAATAAATAATTTATTAAAATAAAAATTTAAGAATATATTAATTTTTAAAAATTATGTGTTTAAGTAATATTATTAAGGTGATGAGATCGTTATATATTTGTAATCCACGTCAATTCACCCACCCACAGTATGTTTCATAACACGATGCTCAACTTCTGCACTCAAGCTAGCAACCATATTTTATTTTTGCTTCTCCTTGTCACAAGATTTCCTCCATCAAAAGAGCAATACCCGGTCTTTTATCAAAATGAGAACTTCCCAATTTACATCAGAGTAACTAACAATATCAAGTTTTGGACCTTTCTTATACAAGACACCCTAGCCAATAATCCTTTTTAGATATCTCAAAATACAACAAAATGCATCCCAATGTATTTGCTTAGGCTTTTCCATAAATTGACTGAGAACTTCTACAACAAAAGTTATATTAGGCCTTGTAACAAAAAGATATATCAATTTCCCTACTAAGCTCCTACATCTCTTCTTATCATCAAAGTTGTTACTACTTGTATCATTGAAATGAAATTCAGATCCATAGGAATATTAGAAGGCTTAGGTTTGAACTTACCAGTTTCTTTCAACAGATCTTGCATATTTTTTTAGGACAATATGACACCTTTTCTACTATGAACTACTTCAATACCTAAGAAATAACACAGTTAACCAAAGTACTTTCTTTGAAAGGTTTCTTTCAACTTATTTTTGACTTCTGCTATTCCCTCTACATCACTTCCAGAGACAATGATATATCTACATACACGATAAGTACTACAACACCCACTTTTGCCTTTCTTACAAATATGTAATGATCATAATGGCATCTAGAGAATCCAAAAGAGAGAAGTACATTGCTCAATTTATCAAATCATGCGCGAGGAGATTGTTTAAGCCCATAAATTATTTTTTTCTAGCGACGTACTAGACCAGTCTCTCCTTGAGCAAGAAACCTGTGTGGTTGCTCCATGTATACCTCTTCTTGTAGATCACCATTTAAGAACCCATTTTTAATATCTAATTGAGAGAGGGCCCAACTAGGGTTAATTGCCAATGAGGTCAAATCTCTAACAGAATTCAGTTGAGCAACAAGGAAAATGATTCATAATACTCAATACAAAATATTTGTATAAAGCCTTTGGCAACCAAACGAGATTTAAATGCTCGATGTACCCATTAGGTAAATATTTAATAGTAAAGAATCGCTTACAACCAATCATTGTCTTACCCTTTGGTAATCTCGTAAGCTCTCAGGTATGAGGAGATGCCAAGCCGATATTTCTTTTTCAATTGCAGTAACCCAACCAGGGTAGGTATGTGCTTCCTCACAAAATTGCAATATACAGGTGATAAAGAGTGGAAAGGCAAAAATTTAGCTTAAGGAGATGCGGCAGTAGACCACTGACCTTTGCGTAAGGCAATAGGAAGATGAAGATCATCAATACGGGCATAAGGTGGTGTAGGAACAGGATCTCTACTAGAAGAAGTTGGTTGTTTAGTGGGCAATGGGTTTGCTTGTATTGGGGGTAGTTGTCGGCATACATATACTTGCAAGGGCTTGGAAGACACAGAGAAGAAAGAGAGAACAAACTAAATAGGTTTTGGCAAAGGAAGGGATGGATACGATGTAACAGTTATAGACGATGCGAAAACCCTTAAAAAAATGGAGAAGACTCAAAAAGGTAACATCAACACTAATAACATATTTTCCAATCTTAGGGTCAAAACATCTTTATCTTTTTTGAGTTTGTGAATAACCGATAAATACACTCTTTGTCTAGCGTGGGAATAATTTATCAGGAACCCTAGATACATTGTGCATAAAGCACACACATCCAAAAACACAAAAGGGAAGATGAAATAAGTGGGGATCGCTCTCCAAGCACAAAGGAGGTAATCGATTGATTAAGTTGTGATAAGTGCTTCAAAAATACTTGTATCTTATGATTTAATGTGCTTATTTGGAATGAATAGGTTTGGTTATAGCATTTTTATTTAATTATTTATGTAGATCTATCTTTTCAAACTCACTGGTATGTTTTGATGTATTTAAGATATTTTTAATTTCAAAAAAGATAAAATATATCAAGTTGTGAAGACACAGCACTTAGAACACCCTAGGAGCTAAAAGAGCTAGTATTTAAAATTTACATCAAGAGAGAACCAGTATGTAAGGGTTACATAAAAGAGCGCGCCGTAGGGGAGAAAAAAGTGCACCGCAGCAGCCACCTCTAGGGGTTTCAGTATAGGGCTGATTTGGAGCTATGCTGATACACAAATTTTAATTGCTTGCAAGTGCATGAATCACAAGTAGACTCATGATAAGTTTACCATGAGGTCAATCTCTAAAAGAATTAGTAGGTATTTTAAAACATTGCTTATTTTCTTATTTAGTTGAAAAAATAATTCTAAATATTCTAACAATTTTTGGTTGGCATAAAATATTATAAATACTAAATTAATTAGTTAACAAAATAAATAGCAAATAAATGAGATTGCAGCCAAGGTGAGGATGATTGATACATATGGAAAAATTAACTTGTTATCCCTTCATGGAAAGAATGAAGTAAGTGATTCAATTAAAAGTCAAATTGATTTTTCAACTAAACCTACAAGATCCCAATAATCATTGTAATTTTCACCTACAATTAATTAATTAGCCTCTTTGATCCAAACCATAATTAATTAAATGGAATTAGCTTAAGAAAATATATAAACCACTTAATTCAACACAAGTCGATGCAATTAAATTAGGCTCTTGTTCATAATGCACAACCAAGACATATGGCATTTCTAAAACCTAGTTCTAAAATATTTTATTCAACTACAAATCAAGACTTGGCCCATCATTAATTTATAATCAAAGATATTAAGAACGCGAACAAGAAATAAATTCAAAACTCATATTTAATTAAATTACAAAATTATTTTTCCAATAATTGGAAGCAATACTAATATCATATATACATAAATTAGCCAAACACAACCAAATTGTTGTCACTCAATTTAGTTATGAGAGGCATGTTCAAAATCTTATAGAAGAAGGAAATATAACAATAAAAAAATCCTTATTAATCTTCTAGTTCCAAATCCTTGAAATTGGTTGGTCCCCTATTTCAATTCCTTAGAGTAGCTTCAACAATGAAGGGTCTTCTCTAGATTTTTGAGTGACTTTGGATAGAAAACTAGCAGCTAGTGGCTAGATGTGTTTCTTGGTTGTCCAACCTCTTGTTTCAGAGAATATAATGGGCTATTTATAGGGTTAAAATGCGTTTCATATATGTTTAGGATTTTCTGAAAATTTTAGGTACGGGGGCTGCGACGAGAATTTTATTGTGTCGTCTCGTGGCGTGCTTTGAAATTGGTTCTTTCAATGCAACCTGAGAGATAGGCACCTCGACTTGATATTTCTAGCACCACGGCATACTTTGATTTTCATTTCTACTAGTGTTGATCCGAGAGCAGTGCGTTTGGGCTGTGGCTTGAACTGAAGTTTCTAATTGCACTAGCGTTGAATTTATTAAGCCGCGGTGCATTTCTTTAACATTTTTGCTCATTTCAACTTGTCTGAATCTCTATTTTTTGCCCCATTTTCACTCTTTCTTTGCTCATTTAATGCCAAGATTCTTCCAAACGCCCAATAACCTAAAAAACACAAAAATATCCCCAAAAATAAGATAATAATAAAGTAAAACATAAAATAAATGCTAAAAAATATAACAAAACGTAGGTCAAAATAGTAAAACATTTTGCTATTCTTCAAGCAAAACTAAAACTAAAAAAATAAATAACAAAATTAAAAATAAAAACTATGAACTTAAATCAACAAAATTTTTCATACTTAAGTTTCTTTTCAATTCAAATTTTTTTTGGGCCGTGGCTTGAATTGAAGTTTTAGTTTGCACCAAGGTGGAATTAAGCCATGGTGCGCCTTGAAATTGTGTTTTTTGACATTTTTGCTCGTTGCAACTTGTACGAGTCTCTATTCTTTGCTCGTTTAATGCCAAGATTCTTCCAAATGCCCAATAACATCCAAAACATAGAAATACCTCCAAAATACAGAAATATCCTCCAAAACAAGATAATAAGAAAGTAAAAAATAAAATAAATTATAAAAAATATAACAAAATATAGGTCAAAATAATCTTCATCAAATATCCCCAAACTTATATTTTGTTAGTCTTCAAGCAAAACTAACACTAAAAAGATAAATAAAAAAACTAAAAATAAAACAACGAATTTAAATCAACAAAAATTTTCATGCTTTAGTTTCTTTTCAATTCATAATCAAAACTTATACACAAGTTCATCCAACATCTCAACACATCAAGATTCACCATACAAATTAATTCTGCCTCACAATTCTATGCTCCGTTACTCAAAACATATCAACTCTCCTAAACCTAGTGTTAATAATTTGAATTCAGTTTGACTCTGTTCCTCAAAGATACACTCTTAATATCACATTGATTATATGGGTTCAAGCACTCAAAAAAGTATATGTGAACAGAAGTTATGTAAAGAAGAAAACAAATTAGTTGCATATGTTCATAAACAAGAAAAAGGCTCAAATGTGCATAAAATAGATCTCATTGAACAGAATCGAATGCTAAGATTGTGAAGGCATCACATTACTCATATTATACTTTAATCAAATTCGTAAAGCAAACAATATCAAGTATGTACCTATAGATGACTAGAAATTCTTTTGACTTCAGGGGGTTATTTTTACTATTTTGCAACAGCCACATTACTACTTTCAAGATTTAAGGTCAAGATATTTATTCATACCATTTTATTCTTCTTCTTTTTTAACAAGAAATATCCCCATATATGTATGTAGTATGTATGATAAGAGGCTATTAAAGCTTCTTTTTTTTTTTTGACTAAATTCCATAAGTATCATATATTATTATTATAGAAGCCAAGCATTAAATGAAGATAGGTACACATTTTCAATTACTTCTCAAAGTATTCAATCAAAGTAACAAAAATAAGCACAAGACTTCCTTTGATTTTTAAAATCCTAACCTTCAATGCAAAACTTATGAAGATCTTATAACAATTTAAAATCATAAGAAAGGTGTTTAAAAGAGTAGAAGAAAATTTTTTCTCTAAGAAAGAATGCTATTGACTCAATAATCATCTCACAAGGTAGTTTCCACTATTTAATTCCTAAACATCAAATTTGGGCTCATCATGATTTCATCATTTAAAGTATTAAACATAGATTTCAAATAAAAACTAACTTTTACAGCAAACCTTAAATATGTTTACAAGATCAAACAAACAATGCATAAAGACTCGATTATTTATCAAAAATTGACTAAAAGTATGATAATTTTGTATTAAATTTTTTTTATTGGACCTATTTGCAATCCCTAAACCTAAACTAAATATTGTCCTCAAGGTTTTCAACTGTGTAAAAGTTCAAAAAATCATTTAAAAGGGACAAATACAAACCTAACTAAACTAAAGGAAAAAGAAAAATATTACTTAAAATAGTGGGTTGCCTCCCACCAAGCACTTGTTTAATGTCTTCGCAAGACATTGCTAGATCTTATCAAGGAGGTTTTGATATATGCTAGAATTGCTGCTTCCCTACTTTGTCTTCGCCTTTCTCAAAGCAAGGCTTCATATTACTTGGAAAAGAATCAAAACAAGTGGTACACATATAAAGTTTCTGTCCAAGATAGAAAAATGCACAAGTTAGGTTTCTGTTATTGGAACGCATAATGCATTCTTTGTAAGCATCATCTTAAATTGCTTCTGTTAGTAATCTCTTCACCCTCTTACCTGTAGATGACATATCAGTTTTAATACTTGTCTTTTCTTGCACATTAGTGTCACAAATAGATAGTAATTATGATCAATAATAGCACATTCATTAGCAGTAGAAATAGGATGGATGAGTAAAGGTTTAAATTCTTTAAAATTTATAGTCTCTACTAAGTATTTCATAGTCAACTTCCCTTTTTAGACATCAATAATTATTTGGGTTGTGGCCAGAAATGGCCTGCCTACCTAGAAGATAGTATGCTTCTTATCCTTAGATGAGGTGTCTTCCATTTTCATTACTACGAAGTTGACTGGTACAATTATGCTCTTTACTTGTACCAATGTATCCTCATCTATTCCCTTAGGATATCTAATAGACGTATCAGCAAATTGAAGAGAAATAGTTGTGGGCTTAACTTCTCCCAAATCTAGTTGCAAGTACACTAAATATGGCATGACATTGATACTTGCCCCTACGTCCAACATAGCATTAGACACCTTCTTGTCTCCCAAAGTGATGTTTATGTTGAAACTTTATTGATCCTTCAGTTTGGTAGATAAATCTTGTTGCAACACCACACTAGCAAGTTCTGACACTACTACTTTCCCATTATGCTCATTTTTCCTCATAAATCAGGGTTTTGAAGAATTTAGGATGTGATGCTCATTAAGCTAATATTAACTTGAGAAAGTGAATGAAGAATGTCAGGGAGTGGCTTATCCTATTTGGCTGCCTTTAGGTGGTGTGGGAATGGAACATGAGGTTTGTAGAGTTGAGGTGATTTGTGCAATATGGTAGTGTCATTTGACACTCCTTATTTCTTTCAAAAGGTTGTAGGATCTCTTTGTCCTTAGCTAGATCTTTCTTGGGAGTTATATGCTCCCCTTTTGTGGTTCCACTTTTAATGACTGAAACATCATCCACTTGTTCATTCATTTTCCCTTTTCCAAGCTTTTTCAAGTGGTCAACAAGTTTTCATACTTGAATCTCCACCATTTTCATTGATCTCTCTAGAAAATCCAACCTTTGATTATTCTTGATTTGGTTCTCTCTACTAACTTGAATGAAAGCATTCGAGTTGTCCTCCAAGGTTGGCCCACTAGATTGATTGGGTGGGAAGGGTTGGTTTAAATTTGGGCCTAGTATTTGAATTTGGGAATAGGGAGGGCTATTATTTGACTTCCAAGAAAATTTAGGGTGGTTCCTCCAACCCAGATTATAGGTGTTTGTATAAGAGTCATTCCTAGGTCTTGGTTGGTATCCCTTCATTGCGTTTACTTGTTCATGACTTGCACCTACATAAGAGTCACAAACAAAAGGACAAGCATCAGCACCATATCCATAAGTATTTCAAACACCATAAATCTTTTGATTTGGTACATTTTTTGAAGCAAGGAGTGCAACTTGTTAACTCCTCAAGTTGCATAGCCATTTCATTACTAGGGGCAACCTCATTTACTCCAACCATCCTTCACTAGCACTCTTTTGTTGGAAATTAGCACCCAATATCTCATATAATTCATAGGTTTTAACTGTAGTCTTTTCCCCCATGGCTCCATCATAGAAAACTAGTTTGGAAGCTGCAGTGAGAAGTGGTGGTGTGGGAACTCGATCTAAAGCAACTTGAACATATCCCATGCTTCATGAAAAGGTTCTCCTTACATTTGTGAGAATGTGACAATGTTTTTTCTTAAGTCGGCAGTATTTTGGTGGGAATAAAACTTTCTCATAAATTTATTGTATAATGCCTCTCAAGTGGAGAGGGAATTTGGTGGAAGAGTCATAAGTCACGACTTTACTTTGTCTTTGAGCATATACAGGAAACATCTCATCCTCAATTGATCCTTATCAAGTCCTTGTAGCTGAAATTTTTGTACAATGGCATAAAAATCACAAATAAAGCTAATGGATCTTCATTAAGAATTTCATAAAAAGAAGGCAACATAAAATAATGAATGTTCTTTAATTCATAATTCCTAGCTGCTTCTCCCAATTGTATTCAATTAGCCTTGCATTCTCCTTCATAGCCATCTCTCTAAGTATAGGTTCTCCCATGTCTAGTAGTTTTTGTTGTAGCTCTTCTTCTTCTAGAATGTCAGTGTCAAAGTGTCTCAAGCACTCCCTCAACCTGTTAATGTTGCCTATGAAAGATGTTAATCGATTCTCAAGGTATTTCCTACCATGCATATACTAACAAAAACAACAATAATATCAAAGTACTGTAAACTAAATGACTCAAAGCAAATAACAAAAATAAATAAAAATAGACACAAAACAAAATAAATGAAATAACTAAACAAAAACAAAGAAAAAAATCACACAAAAACAAAGAAAAAAAATCAAGAAAATTAACTAAAAGAAAACAAATATGCAATTTAAAATGCTAAATTTTACAACGATGCCAAAAACTTGATGCACAAATTTTAATTGCTTGCAAGTGCACGCTATTAGACTAATGATAAGTTTATCCCAAGGTCAGTCTCTAAAGGAATTGGAAGATGTTTTAAAACGTTACTTATTTTCTTATTTAGTTGAACAAACAATCCTAAACATTCAAACAATTATAGTTGGCAGCAAATATTGTAAATTCTAAATTAATTAATCAACTAAATAAATCGCAAATAAATGAGATTACATCTAAGGTGAGGATGATGGATACATATAGAAATTTTAGTTCGCTATTCCTTTATGGAAAGAATGAATTAAACGATTCAATTAAAAGTCAGATTTATTAATTTTTCCACTAAAATTAATAAAAAATTCCAATGATCTTGGTTAGGGGCGGCAATTCGTGTCATTCGGGTCGTGTTCGGGTCAACCCGTTTTCAACCCGACACGAAAATGCTTAACCCGAACACGACCCGAATAGTAATCAGGTTATGTTTTGCAAACCCGAACCCGTACACGAACAACACGAACACGACCTGAATTTTATTTCGTGTTTGGGTTAACCCGAAACACGAACCTGAACACAAACTGAATTTCAAATTATATAACCCGAACCCGAACATGACCTGAATTTTAACATGACCTGAATGTCAAAAGCATGAGAGGTTAAAGGCTTCAACAGACCTCACACCTTTTCTAGTGTAAATAATGCTGCCTGATTCATCCAAATATTCAATCTCCTCAGTCCACTCCTTAGGTTCTATATTGCTACTCTTACTAGAACAGTAATTTGCAGTAGCAACATTAGCTACAAAATATGGATTCATTACAAAAGATAACATACTCTGCTGGTTAATTCGATGTTCTCCATCAACTGAAAATAATAATCCCAAGTCATTTTAGCTCTAAGTATAAATATACAAGAATGCATAAGCAACCAAACTGATTAACTGAACATGACTTTCAGGTGTAATGTAGTTGTTGCCATAAATGGAAAGAAAAACGGCGTGGAAGAGCTTCAACCATTTTCCTCATGACTCTCAGCAATTAAAATAACAGCTAATCCAAGAATCAAATACCAAATTTGGTGGGTTTAACAATATCAATTTTGACAAGCCTAAACGTGACTCCAAATTGAAAGGTTGTCAAAAATTCGAAATCTTAAGGCATGGACGCAGCAAAAACACATTGGAAAACTGCAAGAAATAAGGACACCAAATGTATTGTCAGTTGTCAATTTTCAATTTAAAAACAAAACAGTCCTATGGTTCAATTAAGTAAATTGCAAATATCTATTAAAAATATCCAGGAGGATTTAAGACTTCGCTGTGGTGAATGGAACATAATGATCATGCATATAGATTTCCCATCAGTGAAGAAGATTAAATTTAAAAATAGTCATGTGTACCTGAAATAAAGTAGTCGACGCTTGCTGGTAAAAATTGAAGGAGAGACAAAAACTGTTAAAAAAAATTGTAGCCTGGTGTGTGAAGTGAGAACTCTCTGAAGGAGAGACAAACACTGTTAAAAAACTGTTAAGAAATTCATGAGAATGTTGTGGTATGTTCAAATTATTAAGAACCAGTACTTCTTTAGATGCTCATAAAAATGGCCCGAAGTGCTGAAGACAGCTACTAGAAAGTAGAAACTAGCATTGAACCATATCTTAGGAGGATGAATGCCGTTATATTTGAAAGCAGTAAAGAGAATCTGAAAATTACAACAAATAACTGTAACTAAAGCATACCTCGGCAAGCACAGATCTAGGAACCTTCTGGTAGGTCAAGGAAAGAACATGAATGGCATAGGCTTGTATTGCTTGCTCAAAACTTGGGACTGCTTCGACTATATGACGACTTTTGGATGCTTCGTCCCAAAACTGACGAAAACTCCCTGTCTCCAAATAGTGTGATAGAAAAATCAGATTCTTGAAGTGCTCCTCCATTTGCACTTTCTCTGGAATTAAGAAAAGATAAAGGTTGAAATCTGGAGCGGGCATTGCCAAAAGAGCCTTATAGATTGTAGGGATTGACAGCAACAAGCTGTTCCACAGTATAAGCCAATTGCTGTTGTGGATCTGCTTGTTGGGGGTTTTGAGCTGATGATACCTCTCTTCCCATTTTTATCTTTTCACTTCTCCTCAGATTTGATTCTCAAGCTTTGCCCTTTCTCTCGCCCTCTGGATTAATCACACCTTCGTGTTTTTGCTACTAAGGAAAATGAACGCGATATGAGAACCCTAATCAAACAAAATTTAATCCCAAATTTGAATTTATTTGTTAAAAAAAAAAAAAACAGGTTGAACGGGTCAACCCGAAACCGACCCGAAGTTGACCCGTTATTTTCGGGTCATTTTCGGGTTGACCTGTTTTTGACCCAAACTTACTTCGTGCGAAATCGTGTCGGGTTTTTCGTGTCGTGTTTCGTGTCGTGTTTTCGTGTCGTGTCAAAAATTGCCGCCCCTAATCTTGGTAATTTTCACCTACAATTAATTAATTAACTTTTTTAATTCAGATCATTAATTAATTAATTAGAATTAAATCAAAAAACATATAAATAACCTAATTCAACACAAGTCAATGCAATCAAATTAGGCTCTTCTTTATAATGCACAAATGACATTTCTAAAGCCTAGTTCTAAAATATGTTCTTAAACTACAAATCAAGACTTGGTTCATAATTAATTTTTAATCAAAGATATTAAGAACATGAACAAAAAATAAATCCAAAACTCATATTTAATTAAATTACAAAATTATTTTTCCAATAATTAAAAGCAATACTAATATCTCATATATCTAAATTAGCCAAACATAACCAAATTGCTGTTACTCAATTTAGTTATGAGAGACATACTCAAAATCTTGGAGAAGAAATAAATATAACAATAAAAAAAACCTATTGATCTCCTAACTCCAAATCCTTAAAGTTGGTTGGTCCCTTGTCTCAACTCCTTGGAGTTGTATCAATAATGGAAGACATTTTCTAGATTTTTGAGCGACTTAGGATAGAAAAACCAGCTATTACAACAGTTAGTGGTTTTATGTATTTTTTGGCTGCTTACTCCCTTGTTTAAGAGAATACAATGGCCTACTTATAGGGGTGAAATGCGTTTTGTACGTGTCTAGGATTTTATGATAATTTTAGGTATGTGAGCCGCGACGGGGATTTTATTGTGCCGAGACATGCTTTGAAAATTGGATCCTTAAATACAACCTGGGAGATTGGTGTTGCAGCTTGATATTTCTAGCACCGTAGTAGTGCTTGAAGGCCCAAAGCCCAAGTTATTTTGGGCAGCAGCTTGAACTAAAGTTCCACATTGCACCGACGTGGAATTTTTTTAACCCACGGTGCGCCTTGAAATTGTATTCTTTGACATTTTCTCTCATTTCAACTTGTCTAAGTCTCTATTTTTCTCCCTATTTTCACTCTTCTTTGCTCATTAAATGCTAAGATTCTTCTAAACACCGAACATGAAGAAGTTGTCTAATTGATAAATGCTTCCAGTACTCTAACTTAAAGAATATTGATATCTTCCTCCAATATATTGAAGTATCTAAAAGTTTTTGTTGTTATTTTCATTAGCCACGAGGGAAAGGTCTTCCTTCAACTTCTTTTAGAATATTATCTTCGGTTGGTGGTAATGGAGCTTTATTATATTCTTGTGTTCCATCAAAATATCATTTTTGATTTCTATATGTATGTCCAAATGGAAGGAATTTGCGATGACCTCTGTAACACATCTTATAAGAATGGGCTAATTTATTTGCATATGTGTTCATGCTACAAATTGGACAAGCAAAGTAGCCCTTAATTACATGACCAGACAATTTACCATATGCTAGAAAGTCTAATAAATCGTATATTGAATTTTGTGTAAGTTAAAAACCTAATAGGGTATTTATAGGTGTAAGGATTACATAAAGTTTGGGCTCCCAAAATTTTTTATTGGTCGCAGCACAAGGCTGAAACTGTGCGCCATAGTAAAAAATGAGACCAGTGCGCCGCAACACACAATTTATTCTGCCTCGACACATGTTGATTTCTTAGTCTCATATTAAAACCCGAGGGTTGTACATCATTGCACAAAATTTCTTCTACTGCGTCACACTTTGTTTGTTGTGTCTTCGTATGTACCCCTTACATACTGGTTGGTTTCTAATGTAAGACTTACATGCCTTGATCCTTATTATTCCTAAGTTGATATTTGAGTGCTTTAAGTATTCCATCTTTGCGTGTTTGCATTATTTAACTCTTTTGAAGCTAAAAAAATTCTAAAATATACCAAAACATACATGTGATTCTAAAATAATAGATTTATGCAATTAATTAAATAAAAATGTTATAATTACATCTATTTATTCAATTAAGTGCAATAAATCACGAAATATTAGTGTTTTTCAAGCACTTATCATAACCCTTAACTAGTTTCTTGCTAGTCTTTAGCAAGTGAAACGATCTAAAAACTAAAAGAGAAACAAATAAATTAAACTATACTAACCTAAATCACTTACGTAGATTGTCACAGTTGCATTTAGCATATGCAACAAGCCTTTAAACCCCTAGGTGGCTTTAGTGGACGAGTTATATCTGGTGAGAGGTTCCGATGATGATACCCACAAACATCCTAAAACACTAAAACTACCAATCAATCTAAACATGCTCAAATCAATCTATGCATATGTCTCAAAAATTGTTCATGACAAATGGCATATGAAATAGTTGAAAACCAATCAAGTTCAAAAACTGTCCAAACATCAACTCCATTATTGTAATTGGCTCTTGAACAAACAATCAAACCAAAAACCCTGTCAGTAACAATACCGAATTGTGTCATGCATGGTATTCATAGAGAATTGCTATCTCAAACTCCATAGGCTTACCTTTCAAATCCATCTCCACTAATGTAGAAACCACAAATACCCTGAATCAATAATACTTCATTAAGCTTGTAATGTTGGGTTAAGGTGTGGGGTTATGAAAGAACGGGAAGGTTATTCTCAAAAAGATAAGAGTACTTAGCATTTTTAGAGTATCACCAATAAATTAAGTTTTTCAATAACTCACAAACTTACCAATCTTTTCAACCAAATATTTTCCTCCTTCCTCCTATTTCATAAATTATATATTTCCCTTTTACCTTAGTTTACTTTCTCTTTTCTTTTGTATCTCTTGCTTATTATTATTATTTATTTATTTTTTATTTTTTAATAACCAGGAGACATATAACTCCCCTCCAATTTAAATGCTCATAAAGGTAGGTTATTGTAGGTTTAAGAAAGAAAACTTCTAAGGTTAAATTCTATCCTAATTAAGGTCAAAAAGGGTAACTATGGATGAAATAATATGGAGAGGCTTGAATAGTTTAAACAGTCCAAGAATGGCCTAAATCACTTTCTAAGTAATATGTAGTTCTATTATTTTGCCTCAATGGATTCTTAAGTAAGTTCTAAAGTTCGTTGAGACTTGAAATATATCATGAACATGCATACATTGTAACAATCCAAAATAGTGACACTAACCAAACAAACTATCACATACCACAAAAGCTTCAAACTAAATGAATCTAACACTTTTATGTCTTTTTACTTAGGTAAAAATCAATTTATTTTACATGTCATTGTTATTACAATCTTATCAAAATCATAGACTTCAGAATTGATTCAAGCAAATTCAACACTATCCTAATAAAAATAAAATGAAAATTCAATAAACAAGTACAAAATTAAAAATTAGTCCTAATTCTTGCTCATGAAAATATTTTTCCCACCCCAACTTAACTTCTACATTGTCCTCAAAAAATGAAAATTAAGTTAAAGAGTGAAGAAGTTACCCCCCTTTTGTATGTTCATTATGTGTGCATTATTTTATTCAAGATCCGTTTGACCATTCCTTTGCCTTTCTCAAATTATAGCACTAAGCTTCTCATACGGCATATTAAGTGAAACTCTAGTATTTGCATCACATCTCAATAGTCAAATTAGAACTAAACTTAAAACAGATTAAGTCACACACTAGTAAACAAAGTTAATAGTCTTAATACATTACCAAATCAAAATAAAAAGAACTATAGGAAAAAAAAATAAGAGAAATAAAATAAAACCTTAAAAAGAATAAAAGAAAAAATTACAAAGGCAAAAAGAGGCTCAATCCTCCATATCGTCTCGTTTCTCTTCTTCCTTTTAGGGTTGGTCTTCCTGCGGCACATACACAAAATCATGATCGAGGTAGTCAGGAGCTCTACCAAATTGATTTGGGTCTACTCCACTTTGTGTTAGGGTGAAGCTTACCATCCTGTGGAGTAGTACTTGATATTTATGTGAATATTTCATTTGTTCACAAAGCCAAGCTTGTTGTTGGCATTGATATTCTTGTAGCACTCTTGGAAGAGGTTCCAGTACCCGTTCTACTTACTTGACCACCTTTATTTCCACTGGTAAGGTGTATAATGTAATTGTAGGTGAGGGGTTCTGATGGCTGCAATAGCACCTTTTCGGTGTCATATTGGACTCTATGTTTGACACAAATGGCAGTGATTAGCTGTGGGAAAAAGTAACTTAGGTTGTACTCAGCTGATTGTAAAACCCTCTAATCAATGATCAACCTGACATTAATGTATTTACCAGTTTCTTTTGCATACTGTAGGATTCCCCTTTCTCGATCCACAAAACTATAGTGCCAGGTTGGCATCAGTCTAGAGCATACAATGTATTGCCAAATATAGGAGATAAGTCTTAGGTATTTTGCTTGGAAAGTATTGACCCTTGTTCCTAACATTTCCCATTGTATGTTTTTAATTTCCTCATAATGTACCTTCTTCAATTAAGCTTCATATCACTGTTATGAATATCCCTCAACCCATAGTATGTATTAATAACTGACCTATTGAAAGGGACTTCAACACATCTTACCCACACCATTACATTTTTGGCTTATGGGACATTTGCGAATAATTCCCAAACTAAAGAACTAACACCCGCTTCAGGTGTTTGTACAAACTTTCTCCATCCTAATTCTTGAATTCTATTAGAAATGCCCGCTTCAAGAAAATCCAATCCCCTTTCCATTACGAAACCTTTATTTCTTTTGCCAGTGCCCTCAAACCACTCTTGTGCCTCTTTACTTACAAACTTAGAGGCATAAAAATCCCTATTTTCACCATTTTTCCTTTCCCTTTGAGCAATTCTCCTCTCCTATTTTCCTTTTTGGTGCCATAATTTTACTATTAAACTTTGATTTCCAAAATAGTTTCACAAAATAACAGGAAATTTTTTTTCTCTTTTTCAAGTATAACACTTTAATCCAAAATTTCCACCCAAATTCACAACATCTAGATAAAAACCACCAAGTTAAGTAGAGAGAATGTGTAGAAATTACCTCTTGTAAGTTGATTGAACTCTTGGAAGAGAAACCCCCAAATTTTTGAAACCCTAAGTGCTTAGAGAAGAAGATGAACTTTTCTTGGACTCTTGAGCAAATAGTGCAAGGAAACACTAGAGAGGAAGGTTAGATTGAAGAAATTAGTGAAAACAAAGTGATTTTTGGTGAAAAAATGAGAGAAAGTGGGGGAAAAATTAGAGAGAAAATGGGAGTGCTCGTGGGTTATAAGAGAAAGTGTGGGAAATTTTTTTTGAAATTAGATTTTTACAAACCCAAGCCACCCACTTTTTTGGTGAATTTTTTTATCACGCGCCATGGTACAATGTTTTTCTTGCCGCTGCAGAATGCAAATTTTAGGTCCCAGCTAAAAACTCGAGGCATACATGCCAGAACACTATTTTTTTTGCCACAGTACAAATAAATTTTTAAGTGTCAGCCAAAAACTCTAGACCAGTCCGCCGCAAATTGGGCCAAAAAATCGAGATGATGCGCTGCAACATACAAAATAATGTGTCGTGGCACATACGCTAAACCATTTTTTGGATTTTTTTATTTTTATTTTTTGGATTTTTTTGTTTGTTTTTTTAAGAAAATTAACATAAAATAAATTATACTAGAAAATAAAAATAGGCAATGTATCCACCCCCAACTGAAATTGGGCGATGTCCTCATTGCCACTTAATGGGTGCCTCCCATTAAGGGCATAGTTTAAAGTCTTAGCAAGACGTGGCCATGGTTGTTAGATTGGTACCCTTGAATTAAATTAACCTCTTCACTAGTACCTGCATAAAATAACGTGCAAAAGAACAAACATTAGCTCTATGCCCATAAGATCCACAAACTCCATATACTTCTTGTTTTGGCATTTGATGCACATTTGTGGTAGTGAGGAGTTGCACTTATTTAGTAAACTCTGCAAGTTGTATGGCCATCTCATTATTGGAGCCTAGTTCATTGACTCCAATTCTTCTTTCTCTAGCACTCTTTTGTTGGGAATTAGCTCCCAACATCTCATAAAGTTCATATATTTTTCTGTTGTTTTCTCACCCATAGCTCCACCTACAGCATTATCAATTGTATATTGATACTGTAGTGTCAATCCATCATAGAAAAACTAGTTTTGTAGCTGCAATGGAAAGTGATGATGTGGAAATTGTATCAAAAGGAACTTGAACCTATCCCAACCTTTGTGAAAGGGCTCTCCTTCCATCAAAATTAACTTGGCAATTTTGTTTCTTAGGTCAGAAGTCTTTTGATAGGAATAGAACTTACCTATAAACTTGTTATAAATAGCCAAATAACTAGGTGCCAATGTCATGAGGCAAGAATTAGTCCTATATTTGAGGGTATAAGGAAAACACATCATTCTAAGTTGATCCTCACTAAGTCCTTGCAGTGGAAAAGTTTGCATAGTCTCATAGAAATCATGAATAAAGTTTAGAAGGTCCTTATTAGAAATGCCGTAAAAGGAAGGAAGCATGGAATAATGAATATTTTTCAATTCATAATTCCTAGCTACCCTGTTTGTTGAGTACATAATGTGGCAGTTCTAATGACAGGCCTTGCAACTTCTCTCATTACCATTTGCCTAGCCATGTTGTTACCAATTATCACTTGCAGTTGAGGTTGGTCTACTTCCTCTTGAATATGAGTATCCAGTTTCTTTGACAAGTGTTTGATCCTATGAATTATTTAAGTGATCTCCTACCTTGCATGCTCTAACATAAAGCAAACAAAGATTAGGGCAGCAAAGAATTTTATAGCAAAGAGGAGTACTTTTAGAATGAAAATTAAAAGCTATTTTTTTTTTTACGAAAAATAAAATGAAGTAAAGAAAATAAATAGTAAACCTAATATAGAATCCCAAAAAGTTAGAAAAAATTATTTAAAATGCCAACTTCCAAGAAATAGCTCCAAAAACTTAATGTGTAAATTTTAGTATTTGCAAGTGTACGAACCACTTATAGCAAACGATAAGTAAACTCAAAGGTCGATCTCTCGAAGAATTGTAGTGGTTTTAAATAATCGTCCTAACTTACTAAAAGTCCTAAAAACTAACAAAAAAGTAATAAATCAAATAGCAGAGAGCAAGAGCGAGAACGAACAATGATTATGGCAAACAAACTAAGAAAATAATATTTCAAACTTAAACTAGCTCAAAAAGGTTGATAACAATCAATGGAGGATATATGAATGTTTAGGTTAGCTAACTATGCTTGCATTGAAATAATATGAATTAACATGAATGAACTTATTGTTGAGATAAATAGGAAAGTTATAAAGGTTTAAGGCAAAATAGAAAAGTAAATCAAAACCTAATATGGTAGCAATATCGTACTAAATTAGTATCCTTTTTTAGCTTTCTTATTTCTAGTATAAATACATGTATTTTGTATGAATCAGATATCAAGAAATATACAAATATTTTTCCCATATCATTTCAACATGGTATCAGAGCTTACTAGGGTTTTGTAAATTGAAAAAAAAAAGCAAAAACTGCTATCGAAAATCTCGCCCCACCACCACCCTACGTCGACAGCCACCATCCAATCAAAAAACCAAACCACACAAAAAACCAAATAGAAATCAAACAGACCACCACCACTCCATTGCCCCTCCATCATCAATCCAACAACCCAGAAATCAAACTCCCTCATCGCGACCAAACCCCCATTGCGACCAAACACCACAAAACCAACCCAAACAGATAACACAACCCCTTGCGACCTCCAAACCCTTCCCACAGACGGCGCCACACTACCACCCCTTCCCTCGCCAATAGCAACCCAATGCGACACCTAAAACCATCCACCTTGTACCCACGGTGAAACCCATACCCCATGGCGTCATCACCTTACCAACCAACCTCCATTGGGCCACTACAAGAAACCACCCACAAAAAAACCCAAAACCCAACTTGCAAAGCAAACCCAACTGTAGCCACCAGATCTCCCACAGAACCATGCCCAGCATCGTCGAAACTCACAAGTGCTCTACCCAGCATTGTCAAAACCCACAAGTGTCGAGCCCACCATCGTCGAAACCCACAAGCGATGCTGCCATCATCCTCACCCACCCTCTGTTCGCCCACTAGCGTAGGTATTTACTTTTTTTCTTTCCCTATAAGCTCAAGTCAAGGCTTATTCCAAGTATTTAAAAAAAATCAAGGAAAAAAAAAAAGGAAAGAAATGCAAAAAAAGAAAAGAAAAGGAATGTAGATCAAATGAGTGACGAAATTGAATACCCCAGCATCAAATCTGTTCTGATTGTTCAAACCAAGGCAGCAAATGATATTATTGACAAAGCTTAGGCATTGGTAATCTATGTAGACAATATTGGTAAGGGTTTAAATATTTATACATCTGTTTTGAATAATATATGGATAATTGATTCTGGTGTAACAGATTGATGTGCAAATTATAGTACTCGCAAGTGTACGAATTACTCGTAGAAAGTGACAAGCAAACCTCCGAGGTCGGTCTCTCAAGGAATTGTATTGGTTCTAAATAACCTTTTAGAGTTCTAAATAACTAGAGTCCTAAAGCAACTAAAATACTAATTAAATATAGTTCTAGTGAAACTAAAACTCTAAATAACTAGATTCCTAAACCTAGTAAAACTTTAAAAGGAGTGTGGTTTGTAGTGAGATCAATGGTAACAGACAATTATCGAAAACAATAACGCAAGTTCACAATTAATTCAAGTAGATTTCAAATATCTATGGAGGATGTATGGATGTTTAGTTTGGTTGGCCATGCTTGCATCGAAAAGTAATGGTGAAATAACATGAACGTTCTAATAAACAATTTTTACCGACTTTCCTTTTTAATTACGAAAATTCCTACGATCGGATAATTTTCTTTGTTGATTAACTAATTAACATCCTACGATTGGGTATATCAAATAGCAATCAAATTATGTGTAAGAAAATATATGCCAATCAAACTAATGCTATGACTAAGTCACTAATTTGAAGCTTTGATTAAGTGTTTCGGAATAAAGTTAAGGTGAAGTTCCTAAAACTAGATTCTCAGATTTTTCAACCTAACTATGAATCTCAAATGGGCCCATGAAAATTCACAATTAAATATCTAAATATGCTCTTAATCAAAAGGTAAATTTATTTATTTCAAATCAATAAAACATTCACCAAAATAGTTCTAGCAAACATGGCAACACAAACTAAACATCTATAATGAAATTAGCCGCTTATGTTCATATTAAAATTCATAAACAAATTTAATGTGAACATACACTCAATAAAATAAGAAGAAAAATAGAATTCTATAACGACAAGGAAATCCTAGATCTAAATACTGCTATTGGATGGGATGGCATTCTTCTCCAAAAGCTCTATCTTCTACCGTCAATGGTTTCCTTGGATTCTTAGAATGGATTCTCTTGCTTCTTTGAGTGTGGGAAAACTCCCAAAACTGGTTAAATCTCTTGTTTGCTCGCAAAATTGTAGTGTATAAAAGTTGTATGTAAAGAGGATTCTAGAGGGGGTATTTATAGATGTAAGGGTTTACACAAATCCTAATTGCAATAGGAATAGGCGCGTTGCGGCATACATTTTTCCCGCCGCAGCGCAACAAAAAAATTGAAAATATTGGTTGAAACCCGAGAGCTCCCCGTCGCGGCATACATTTTCCTCGCCGCGGCGCGCATTGCCTTTCCTTTCTTCTTATTTACCCCCTTACATATGTGCTGGATCGTTATGTAAGGCTTACATATTTTGACTCGTTTTGCACGTAACTCGTGATCCGAGCGCCGTAAGTGTTCCGTCTTTGCGTGTTTGCATTATTCAACTCATTTGACGCTAAAAACACCTAAAATACACTAAAACATACCCGTAATTTCGAATTGATAGATTTATGAAAAATAGTCAAATAAACAATAATAACAAATCTAACTAACAAAACTAATAAAGACTCTAAACATACTTGAATCAATCCATGCATATGTCTCAAAAATTGTCAACAACGAATGATATACAAAATAGTTAAAAATCACTTAAGCTCAAAAACAGTCCAAATATCAAACTCGTCTTAGTAATCGGATTTTGAACAACCTATCATACCATAAGCCCGTTAGTTACACTACCTGATCGTGTCATGCATTATATTCATAGATTACATTTAATGTCTCATAAATGTGCAAGTAAAATATGAATGAAAATTTTTGCACTTACAAAATCCATAGGCTCACTTTTCAAATCCATTTCCACTAATAAAAATCAAACTATCTAGAATCAATTGGACTTCATTAAGCTTGTAAAGTTGTGGTTAGATGTGTGGTTATGAAAGTACTGAAATGATATTCTCAATAGGATAAGAGTACTTTTTATTTCACAAACTTATTTTCAACTTTTTCACCCAAGTGTTCTTTTTCATCCTCCTATAAATTCCATATGTCCCTTGAATCTTTTTGCTTGATTTTCTTTCTTTACTTTTCTTGCTTATTATTTCAATCAATTTCAATTTTTTTTTAATTCAAGCAAGATAAATACAACATAATTGCTCATGAAAATCAAATATTACATTGAGTACTCTCATCACTAAGGGTAGTACAAAGTATATCAATGTTGAGTTTATGGGTGTTACTATGGATAAAATAATACGGGGAGGCTTAAAAAGTCCAAACGGTCCAAAGATGGCCTAAATCACTTTCTAAGTGGCATTTGATTCTATCATTTCGCTTTAATGGGTTTTCAAATGAGTTCTAGAGTTTGTTGAGACTCAAAATATATTACGAACATGCACACATTACACAAACCAAAATCATTCATATTAACCATACAAACTTCCACATATACCACAAAATCCTCAAACTAGATGAATCTAACATTTATGTGCTTCTTTACTTAGGTAAAAATTTAATTTCTTTTATATATCACCATCATTACAATCACATTAATATCATGGACTTCCGGATTGACTCAAGTGGACATGACACTATCCTAACAAAATTCAAGTGACAAAGTTAAAATTTAAAATTTGGTCTAAATTCATGCTCATGGAATATTTTTCCCACCCCTAACTTAATTTCTACATTGTCCTCAATGTCAAAAAGAAAAACAAAAGAAATTAAGTACAGAAGAGAGAGAAGTTACCCCCCTTTCATTTGAGATTGTGTACATTACACGTATGCTCTGGTTCATTGTTCCTCACTTTTCTCATCATGTAGCATTAAGTGTGCAAGTAACATGTATGAAACTTCTAAGTATATGCATCACAGCTCAAATCCAAATTTAAATTATAACTAAATCAAATGAAAAACAAAGACATTAAACAAATTAGATGTCTTAAACAATCCAAAAGTAAAAATAAAATAAAATAAAATAAATCCAAGAAAATTAAACTAAAGAAAACAAAATGAAAATAAACCAAAGAAATTACAAATGGGAGGCTCAGTCCTCCATGTCTTTGGGTTGTTCGTTGTCATCGTCGGGTTAGTTTGCTAGTTGTCTAAAAATGAAGTCATGTCCCGGATGCTGCGGAGGTGGCCCGAACTAGGTGAGGTCTACTCCACTCTGTGTCATTTGGAAGCTCATCATACGGTGGAGTAGAACTTGGTATTCATTTTAGTATTTCATTTGATCACTGAGCCAAGCCTGTTGTTGGGTCTGGTATTCATGCATTTTATTAACCTTCGCTTCGAGATTTACCAACCTATCTCTTGTAGAAGCATTCTTGGAAGAGGTTCCATCACCCTTCCTACTTCCTTGGCCAGCTTTTGTGCCGCTTGTAAGGTGTTGCATGTAGGCGAAGGTTAATGTTTCACCTGGTTGCAATAAGACCACGCCCGTATCATATTGGACTCCGTGCTTGACACATAGGGCAGTGATGAGTTGGGAAAAGAAATAGCTGATGTTGTGATGCTCAGCTGAATACACAACCCTTTGTTGTATTACCATTCCCACATCTATGGAGCGGCTCGATCTCTATGGCAAATTGCAGAATAGCTCGTTCCCAATCGATAGTACTATAATGCCGAGTTGGCATTAACCTAGAACAGACAAAGTATTGCCAAATACGGGAATGGGTCCTTAGGTGCTTGGTTTGAAAAATGTTTACCATATCCCCCTTATACTCCCACTCACCGTAACCATCGGTTAGGGTATTGATGACTTCGTCGTAATTAACTTGTGTTAAGTAGGTTTCATACCCGTTGTTTTGTATGTGCCTCAACCCATAGTACGAGTTAATGATAGTCCTATTAAAGGGGACCTCAATGCCCCTCACCCAAGCTAAACCATCTCTAGCTTCTGGGACATTAGCATAGAATTTCTGGACCAACGAACTCACACCCGCCTCCAGGGCACATGCAAATTTCCTCCATCCTAAAACCTCAATTTTGTCGGATATTCCTATGACGCCCACTTGACCAATATCTATCCCCCTCTCATTAACAAATCTCTTGTTTCTTTTGGCAATACCTTCGTACCACTCTTGTGCCTCCCGACTTACAAACCAAGAGGCGTCATAACTACAATCCTCAACTACTTTCCCTTTCCCCTTAGAACGAATACCGTTACCAACCTTTCTCTTAGGAGCCATTTCAATTCTTAGACTAAGATAATTCAACCCACAAATTAATTCCAGAAATTGCAGAAAAACCCCAAAAATTGCTCGAAATCCTAATTTTTGAAGATGGAGAGAAACTTGATTCTTGGAGCAAATTTGATGAAATTGATGGAGGAAAAAGTATTAGCAATGTTAGAAATAAGAATTGGTTGTGTAAAGTTTCAATTTTGGAAGAAATTGGAGAGGAGAGTAGAGAGTGTTTGGGAGAAAATGAGAGAAAGTGAGGGAAAAATTTTGGGGAAGAATTTGAAATGATTTTGAGTATGCCCGAGTGCCCCTTTTCTGGAAAATTTTCGGAGGCGTGCCGCGGTATGGTTAGAATTTTTGAAATTGTGTGTGAAACAGAACGTTTCTTGCCGCGGCACAAATATTCCCCACCGTGGCGCGCATATTTTTTGAAAATTCTGGTTTGAGACAAAAAGTCCCTTGCCGTGACACAATTTGACCCCGCTGCGGCATGGATATTTTTTTGAAAATTTTGTTTTGAAACAGAAAGTTACATGCCGCGGCACAAATTTACCCCGCAGCGGCGCACACATAATTTTTGAAAAATTTTGATTTTTTGGAATTTTTGAAAACGTGCAACGCATTCACCCCTAACCAAGACTTGGGAATGTCCTCATTGCCTTGAAAAAATTTTAAAAACAAAATATGATAAAAATAATAAAAGAAATAAAAACAATGAAAGAAATACAATACCGAATGGGTGCCTCCCATTAAGGGCTTAATTTTACGTCTTAGCAGGACGTGGCCGCTCTCGTGTTTATGAATCGAGGAGATGAATTGTTTCGATGCTTTTCAAATTATTGTCTCCTTCCAAGTATGGCTTGACACGATGTACGTTTACCTTGAACGGTTCTTGCATTTTGGGATTGACCAACTCGATTACTCCGTGCGGAAGTACATTTGCAATTGTATATGGTCCACTCCACCTAGAATGAAGTTTTCCTGGAATGCAAACGTGAATTATATAACAGAACTTTCATTCCAGGAACGAAATACTTACTGAGGAGCCCTTTGTCGTGATAGCGTTTACTGCGCTCTTTGTAGATCTTGGCATTTTTGTAAGCTTCGTCCCGAATTTTCTCAAGTTCGCTCAATTGGAGTAGTCATTTTTCCCCAGCTTTTACCATGTCCATGTTGAGCTCTTTAATAGCCCAATAAGCCCTGTGCTCTAGTTCAACGGGTAAGTGACATTCTTTACCAAAAATTAACCGATAGGGACTCATACCAATGGGTGTTTTGTATGCTGTACAATATGCCCACAAGGCATCATTCAACTTAACTGACCAATCCTTCCTTGGTGGGCGCACTGTGCGTTCTAATATTCCCTTGATTTGTCGGTTGCTCACTTCCACTTGCCTCGAAGTTTGGGGATGGTATGGGGTAGCCACTCTATGAGAAATGTTATACTTTTTCAAAAGCCCATCGAAGAGTCTATTGCAAAAGTGGCTGCCTCCATCACTTATGATCGCTCTCGGTGTTCCAAACCTGCTAAAAATGTTATCCTTCAAAAATTTAACAACAACGTTAGCGTCATTAGTTCTATTGGGTATTGCTTCTACCCACTTTGAAACATAGTCAACTGTGACTAGAATATAAGTGTAGCCAAAAGATGGGAGAAAGGGACCCATGAAGTCAATTCCCCACACGTCAAATAGTTTCACTACAAGATTAGACGTCAAAGGCATTTCATTATGTTTACCTATGTTACCGGTCCTTTGACATCTATCACATCTCATGCAAAACATGTTAGCATCTTTAAATAAAGTAGGCCAATAAAAACCAGATTGTAATACCTTTAGGGCCATTTTCTTACCACCAAAATGGCCTCGCAATGTAGCTCCTGGCAAAAGGTTAAGATGCTCTCATGTTCCTCTTCGAGCACATACTTTCGGATGACTTGATCTTGACATAACTTGAACAAATACGGGTCATCCCAAAAGTATTGCCTGCAAATACTGAAAAACCTTTTCTTTTCCTGAAAAGTAATGTTAGGTCTCAAAATGCCACTAGCTAGATAATTAACAATGTCAGCATACCATGGATTTGGACCTATTGTAAACAATTGTTCATCAGGGAAGGTTTCAATGATTGTATCCTTACTTTCACCTTCAATATTTTCGTACATAGAAATTAACATAGACAGATGATCAGCTACTACATTTTCGATACCTTTTTTGTCCTTGATCTCTAGGTCAAATTCTTGTAAAAGTAGGATCCACCTAATGAGTCTAGGCTTAGTATTCGGTTTAGTCAATAGATATTTCAAAGCAGCATGATCCGAATGAACAATAACTTTAGTTCTTACCAAGTAAGACCTAAATTTATCAAGTGAAAACACAACAGCCCATAGCTCTTTTTCAGTGGTGGTGTAGTTAATTTGGGTATCATTGAGTGTTTTACTAGCATAATATATAACATGTAATCATTTATCCACTCTTTGCCCCAAAACAGCTCCTATAGCATAATCAGACGCATCACACATGATTTCAAACGGTAAAGACCATTTAGGAGCTACAATAATAGGTGCAGAAGTAAGTCTATCATTTAAAGTATTGAAGGCAACAAGGCAATCATCATTAAAATCAAACAAAGTATCTTTGGAAAGTAGATTACATAATGGACGACTAATTTTGGAAAAATCCTTAATAAACCGTCTATAGAAACCTGCATGTCCTAGGAAACTTCGTATCCCCTTAACAGATGTAGGAGGAGGCAACTTTGCAATTAAATCTACCTTAGCTTTATCTACTTCAATTCCTTTGCTAGATATGACATGTCCTAACACTATGCCCTGTTGGACCATAAAATGACTTTTCTCCCAACTAAGTGTCAAATTACATTCAATGAATTGTTCTAACACTAAAGTCAATTTATGCAAGCAATCATCAAAGGAATTACCGAAAACAGAAAAGTCATCCATAAATACCTTGATGAATTTCTCCACCATGTCTGAAAAGATCGACATCATACATCTTTGAAAGGTGGCGGGTGCATTGCATAGTCCAAATGGCATCCTCCTGAAAGCGAAAGTTTTGAATGGGCATGTGAATGTTGTCTTCTCTTGATCCTCCGGAGCAATGGGTACCTAATAATAACCTGAAAGACCATCCAAAAAGCAATAGAAATTGTGCCCAGCTAATCTTTCTAACATTTGATCAATGAAGGGAAGGGGGAAGTGATCCTTCTTGGTGTACAAATTCAGCTTCCGAAAGTCGATACACATCCTCCAACCCGTAATTATCCTAGTGGGCACTAATTCATCTTTCTCATTTTTAACCACGATTATTCCAGATTTCTTTGGTACCACATGGACTGGACTAACCCACTTACTATCAGCAATTGGATAAATTACTCCTACTGCTAGGAGTTTCAAAACCTCTTTCTTAATGACCTCTTGCATGATTGGGTTCAGTCTCCTTTGTGCTTCTTTAACCAGTTTGACATTGTCCTCCAAATTGATCGTATGCATACACATTACTGGACTAATGCCTCTAATGTCTCCAATACTCCATCGTATTGCGTTTTTATACTTCCTAAGCTCTCTAATCAATTTCTCCTCTTGGTTTTGGGTGAGTGTAGTCAAATAATTACCGGATAAGTTTCATTCTCTCCCAAAAAGACATATTTCAGATGCTTAGGTAGTTCTTTAAGTTCTAATTTAGGTGGAGCAATCTCATCATCATGTGGGACATCCAATAAATCTAAGGGTGTACTAGAGTCATCTAAAGATATGGCATTGTCTAATAGATCACTGTACTCCCTAGCCCCATAGTCTAAGATATCATCTACCTCTCCTATCGTAAGTGCTACCTTTAATTTATCATCTAATCTATCTTGCACAAAAGTATCATGAATAATGGGATCTAAACATTCAACAAATGAGCATTCATCAATAGCAGATATAGAAGGGTAAGGAGATGAATCAAAAACCTTAAAATGTACAGTCTCTCCCAAGACTATCATTGTCAACTTCCCACTTTGGACATCAATGATGGTTTGGGTAGTGGCCATAAATGGTCTACCCAAAAGAATTGTATGCTCCTTGTCTAAAGATGGGTTATCCTGCATGTCTAAAACCACAAAATCAACAGGTATGATTAGCTTATCTATTTGTACAAGTAATTCCTCAACCATGCCCTTTGGATATTTAACAGATCTGTCCGCAAGTTGAAGGGACATGGTTGTTGGTTTTAGCTCTCCCAAACCTAGCTGCAAGAAAATCGAGTAAGGCATCAAATTTATACTAGCACCTAAATCAAGCATAACCTTAGCTACTTTCCTATCCCCCATAGTAATATTAATGATAAAGCTACCTAGATCTTTTAATTTAGGGGGTAAGTTGCATTAAAGCACCGCACTCACTATTTCAGACACAATTACTCTTTCATTAAGCTCATACCTTCTTTTTTTAGTGTTTAGTTCTTTGAAAAATTTCGCGTAAGAAGGCATGTTTCTAATTACATCTAACAATGGCAAATTGATATTAACTTTAGAAAGCATGTTAAATAAATCAGAAAATTGCTTATCTTGCTTACTGTCCTTTAAACGGTGTGGGAACGGTACAGGTGGTCAGTATGGCTCCGATGACTTGTGTAGCTTAGGTGGGTTAGATGACTCTCCAATTGTTGCCTTTAAAGGCTCTTCATGCTTGTCACCTCTCTCCTCCAATTCCTTAGAAATATTGTTGTCATCTTCCATGTTACCTGCACTATAAGATAAATCATTAGAAAGTTCTGGTAAATTTTTAGTAACGACCTGACCACTCCGAAGAACCGTGACAGCTTTGGCTTGTTGGGGTTGACTGGGCAGCTTTCCTGTCTCTTGTTTGTGCATTTGTTCCGCTAGCTGCCCAACTTGTATTTTCACTCTCTTCATTGAAGCTTCCATAGAGTCCATCCTTCCACTACATGATTGCATGAAATTATTTAGGGTTTCCTCTATGGTCGGTTTATTTTGTGGAAATTGTCGGTTTATATTTTGGCCTTTTGTTTGATTTTGGACAAATGGTTGGCTATTGTTTTGTTTCCAAGCAAAGTTAGGGAAATTCCTCCATCCAGGGTTGTAGGTGTTTGAATAAGGGTCGTTCCTAGGTCTAGGTTGGTACCCTTGCATTAAATTTGCCTCTTCAGTAGTACCTGTATAAGGATCACCTGCAAAAGAACAAATGTTAGCTCCATGTCCATATGAACCACAAACTTCACATACCTCGTGTTTTGGCATTTGATTTATGTTGGAGGTAGTGAGAAGTTGCACTTGTTAATTAATTCAGCAAGATGCATGGCCATTTCGTTGGTGGAGGTTAATTCATGAACTCCAGCTCTTTTTCCTCTAGCGCTCTTTTGTTGGGAATTGGATCCCAACATCTCGAACAGTTCATAATTTTCATCCGCTGTTTTCTCACCCATAGCTCCTCCTGCAGCGTTGTCAACTGTGAATTGACATTGTAGTGTCAATCCGTCGTAGAAAAACTGATTCTGTAGCTGCAACGGGAAGTGGTGATGTGGACACTGTATCAAGAGCAATTTGAATCTGTCCCAAGCCTCATGGAAGGGTTCTCCATCCATCTGCGAAAAGTAGCAATTTTTGTTCTTAGGTCAGACATTTTTTGATGGGAATAGAACTTACCCATAAATTTATTTTAAACATCATCCCAAGTGGCTAAAGAACCGGGTGCCAATGTCATGAACCAAGACTTAGCTCTATCTTTGAGAGTGTAAGGAAAACACCTCATGCGTAGTTGATCTTCACTAAGTCCCTGCAGTGGAAAGGTTTGCATAGTAGCATATAATTGACGTATAAAATTTAAAGGATCTTCATTAGGGATACTGTAAAAGGAGGGAAGCATGGAATAATGAATATTTTTCAACTCATAATTCCTAGCTGCCTCTGTAAGTCGAATGCACGATGTGGCAGTCCCAATGATAGGTCTTGCAAACTCTTAGTTCATCATCTGTCTACCCACGTTGTCACCCATTACTGCTTGCAATTGTTGTTGGACTTCTTCCTCTTGAATTTGATTATCTAGTTTCTTTGATCGATGTTTGATCCTATGAATGTTGTCAATGAAGGGAGAGAGTTCCTTGTTAAGTGACCTCCTACCCTGCATGCACAAATAAAAAGCAAACAAAGATCAAGGTAGCAGAGAAATTGTAATTTAAGCACTATTTTTTGATTTTTTAATTTTTTTGTATTTTTGAATAAAAGATAATAAATAAAATAAATAAACAAATAAAACTAATTCAGAAAATCTAAAAAGTTAAAAAGAAAATTATTTAAAATGCCAATTCCCCCACAACGGCACCAAAAACTTGTTGTGCAAATTAAAGTACTCGCAAGTGTACAAATCACTCGTAGAAAGTGACAAGCAAACCTCCGAGGTCGGTCTCTCAAGGAATTGTATTGGTTCTAAATAACCTTTTTCTTAATCTAACTAGAGTCCTAAAGCAACTAAAACACTAATTAAATATAGTTCTAGTGAAACTAAAACTCTAAATAACTAGAGTCCTAAACCTAGTAAAACTGTAAAAGGAGTGTGGTTTGTAGCGAGATCAATGGTAACGGACAATTATCGAAAAGAACAACGCAAGTTCACAATTAATTCAAGTAGATTTCAAATATCAATGGAGGATGTATGGACGTTTAGTTTGGTTGGCCATGCTTGCATCGAAAAGTAATTGTGAAATAACATGAACGTTCTAATAAACAATTTTTACCGGCTTTCCTTTTAATTACGAAAATTCCTACGATCGGGTAATTCTCTTTGTTGATTAACTAATTAACATCCTATGATCGGGTATATCAAATAGCAATCAAATTATGCGCAAGGAAATATATGCCAATCAAACTAATGCTATGACTAAGTCACTAATTTGAAGCTTTGATTAAGTGTTTCGGAATAAAGTTAAAGTGACGTTCCTAAAACTAGATTCTCAGATTTTTCAACCTAACTATGAATCTCAAATTGGCCCATGAAAATTCACAATTAAATATCTAAACATGCTCTTAATCAAAAGGTAAATTCATTTATTTCAAATCAATAAAACAATCACCAAAACAGTTCTAGCAAACATGGCAACACAAACTAAACATCTATAATGAAATTAGCCGCTCATGTTCATATTAAAATTCATAGACAAATTCAATGTGAACATACACTCAATTAAATAAGAAGAAAAATAGAATTCTATAACAACAAGGAAATCCTAGATCTAAATACCGCTATTGGATGGGATGGCGTTCTTCTCCAAAAGCTCTATCTTCGATCGTCAATGGTTTCCTTGGATTCTTAGAATGGATTCTCTTGCTTCTTTGAGTGTGGAAAAGTTTCCAAAACTGGTTGAATCTCTTGTTTGCTCGCAAAATTGTAGTGTATAAAAGTTGTATGTAAAGAGGATTCTAGAGGGGGTATTTATAGATGTAAGGGTTTACACAAATCCTTATTGCAATAGGAATAGGCACGCTGCGGCATACATTTTTCCCACCGCGACGCAACACAAAAATTGGAAATATTGGTTGAAACCCGAGAGCTCCCCGCTGCGGCATACATTTTCCTCGCTGCGGCGCGCGTTGCCTTTCCTTTCTTCATATTTACCCCCTTACATATGTGCTGGCTCGTTATGTAAGGCTTACATATTTTGACTAGTTTTGCCCGTAACTCGTGATCTGAGTGCCGTAAGTGTTCCGCCTTTGCGTGTTTGCATTATTCAACTCATTTGACTCTAAAAACACTTGAAATATACTAAACATACCCGTTATTCCGAATTGATAGATTTATGAAAAATAGTCAAATAAACAATAATAACAAATCTATTTTTAAACAATTAAGCACAATAAATCGCGAAATGTTTGTGCTTTTCGAGCACTTATCACAGATCACATGATAAATGATGCTAGACATGTTTCATCACTTCAACCCTCTACAAAATAATTTGTCTCTATTGCAAATGGTACTTCAACCCCAATCATTGGGGAAGGATCTTTAACTCTAACTGAAATATTAAAATTAGAGTCTGTTTTAGTTGTTTCATCTTTAGATTATAACCTGTTGTCTGTTTCTCAAATAACCACTGCCTTATCTTGTGTTGTAATTTTATGGCCCGATTGTTATGTGTTTAAGGACATCAAAATGAAGAAAATGATTGGCTGTGGTATTCGGCGGGGGAAGCTATATTACTTAGATTTAGACTCAAAGAGTATTGAAAGCCCACAACAAGCACTAACAGTTGTTGATTCGGAAGAAAGAAAAGGGAAAGAAATATGGTTATGGCATAACCGTTTTGGGCATGCTTCCTTTGGGTATCTAACAAGGTTATTTCCCTATTTAGTTTTAGCAGCTGATGTTTCAAGTTATCGTTGCAATGTTTGTAAACTTGTACAAAGTCATTGTGCTTCATTTCCATTACGATTGAACAAAAGTCCACTTTCTTTCATGACTATTCACTCTGATGTCTGGGGTCCATCCAAAGTTACTACTTTGGGTGGGTCACGGTGGTTTGTAACGTTTATTGATGATTGTAGAAGGATGACATTGCTATGCTTGATGAAATCTAAGAGTGAAGTGAACTCGTTATTTCAAAGGTTCCATAAAATGATTGAAACTCAATATCGTACAAAGATTCAAGTTCTTCAGAGTAACAATGGTGGAGAATACTAGAGTATTGAGCTTCAACAATTTTTAGAGACACAAGGAATGATTCATCACACAACTTGCTCCAACACACCGCAACAAAATGGGGTGGAAGAGTGCAAGAATCGACACTTGTTGGTATTGGTCCGAGCTTTATTAATTGAAGCCCATATGCCATTATCTTATTGGGGAGAAGCACTCACTTCTGCAGCCTATTTAATTAATAGGGTCCCTTCTAGCACCATCAATTTCAAAACACCGTTTCAAACCCTAACAGATGTAGTTGTTGCCCCAATTGTCTCAAATTTACCCCCTCATGTCTTTGATTGTGTGGTATTTGTACACCTACACAAACATCAAAGCACAAAACTAACTCCTTAAGCATTGCGATGTGTTTTTGTTGGGTATGCTAGTCATCAAAAAAGGATATCAATGTTACCATACCCCGATGTGTTTTTGTTGGGTATGCTAGTCATCAAAAAAGGATATCAATGTTACCATACCCTATCTCGAAAATTATTTGTTACAATGGATGTTGTCTTTCATGAAGATACAATGTACTTTTCTAAAGCTGAATTTCAGGGGGAGTACCAGAAGAAAATTCAAACCCTCGATTATGATGGAAGTGAAAACCAAAATGTGGGCAACTTAGATATAAGTGGCATAGCATTGGATTACACTGTTGATGACTCACAGATTGAACCAAACCAAGAAATATATGAATTAGATTCAAGTGGTACAACACTAGATCAAAATGTCAATGAGAACCAAATAACTGAGGAAATAAGTGATGAACACCCCATTGAGGAACTGAGTACTTCTCAGCCTGAAATCGAGCCATTGGATAGTATGGCTCCATCTCTTGTCGATATATCACACCAATCGTTTACTGAAGTTATTCTCGAGCCAAACAGAAGACAGTTACCACAACGTCACACAAGAGGTATTCCTAAATCCACATATGAACCCGAACTTTCTAGTAAAGTAAAATATCCCATGAGTCACTATGTGTCTAACCATCGTTTGTCAAAATCAAATGTCATTTGTGAATCAATTATTTGTTGTATCTATTCCTAATAGTGTACAGGAAGCTTTAGCTGACCCAAAGTGGAAAGCTACTATGAATGAGGAGCTGAGATCCTTCCAAACAAACAAGACTTGGGAACTTATTGATCGCTAACCAACAAAGAAAGTTGTTGGATGTCGATGGATTTTTACAGTGAAGTATCAAGCAGATGGTACGATTGAACGTTATAAAGCAAGATTGGTGAAAAAAGGATACACTAAAACATATGGGATTGACTATATAGAGACTTTTGTACCTGTAGCAAAAATGAACACCGTTCGAGTCATGTTATCCCTAGCTGCAAATCTGGATTAACCATTATGTCAGTTCGACGTAAAGAATGCTTTTCTACATGGAGCTTTATCTGAAGAAGTCTACATGGATCTCCCACCAGGGAGTATGATATCATAAATTAATAATGGAAAAGTGTACAGATTAAAGAAATCATTGTATGGATTAAAGCAATCTCTAAGAGCATGGTTTGGCAGGTTCACAAAGTCTATGAAAGAATTTGGCTATCAACAGAGTAATTCAGACCATACTTTATTCCTAAAGAAATAGCATGGTAAGATCACTATACTTATTGTATATGTAGATGATATGATCGTAACAGGAAATGATCTTGAAGAAAAAAAAGCCCTTCAAAGTTATTTGTCTAGAGAATTTGAAATGAAAGACCTTGGGTTCTTAAAGTATTTTCTTTGAATCGAGGTTTCTCGATTAAAGGATGTAATCTTTTTATCTCAAAGAAAATATGCCTTGGATCTACTACAAGAGATTGGTATGTCAGCATGTCAACCAGTTGATATACCAGTAGAAGAAGGTCTTAAATTGCGTGTTGAATCCAACCAAGTACTAGTTGACAAAGAAAGATACCAAAGACTTGTAAGGAGGTTGATGTACTTATCTCATACAAGACCAGATTTGGCTTATGCTTTAAGTATTGTCAGCCAATTTCTGCATAATCTTGGAGAACAACATATGAATGCAATTATTTGCATATTGAGATATCTAAAATCTGCTCCTAGAAAAGGAGTATTATTCACCAAAAACACAAACTATCAAAGAATATAAGCATATACTGATGCTAATTGGACTGGTGATAAGGGTGACAGACGATCTACTTCTAGCTATTTCACCTTTGTAGTAGGTAATCTTGTGACATGGAGAAGCAAGAAACAAAATGTTGTAGCTCGCTCAAGTGCAGAAGCTGAATTTAGATGTTTAGCAAATGTACTTTGTAAGACACTATGGCTAAGACTTCTCTTACAAGATTTGGGTTTGCCTTCTGAACAACCTGTCCAAATATTTTGTGATAATAAAGCAACATGTGATATTGTACATAATCCAGTTCAACATGACTGTACAAAGCACGTCGAGGTAGACAGATTTTTTATCAATGAAAAGTTGGATGGAAAGATTGTGGAATTACCAAGGATTCTTTCAGAAGATCGGTTAGCTGACATTCTCACCAAAACAGTCTCAAATCGAGTGTTCTTAAAGTTTTTAGACAAGTTAGGCATGTGAGACATGTATGCACCAACTTGAGGGAGAGCGTTGAGATAAATAGGGAAGTTATAAATGTTTAAAGCAAAATAGAAAAGTAAATCAAAACCTAATATGGTACCAATATCGTACTAAATTAGTATCCTTTTTTAGCTTTCTTATTTTTAGTATAAATACATGTATTTTGTATGAATCAGATATTAAGAAATATACAAATATTTTGCCCATATCATTTCAACACTTATAAATAAAGATTACCAACTTTTCTTTTATTTAAAAAAGTGCTGTGGATCGAGTAATTTTTATTGGTGATATCTTATGGATCATGTATATTAACTAGCAATCAAATTACACTCAAGCAAAAATATGCCAAACAATCAAATGCCATGACTAGGTCATTAAATTAAATTTTTGATTAAGTTATTCACAATCTAGTTAAGGCGGCGTTCCTAAAATTAAATTTTTAGATTTTTCAATCTATTTATGAACCTCAAATTGGCCTAAGAAAATTCACAAATAAATATTTAAAAAAACTCTTAATCAAAAAGCAATTTTATTTATTAATTTATGCAATAAAATTGTTCATCATAATAAATCTAGTAAACATGGAAATACAAGCTAAACACCTATGATAAAATTAGCTAGAAATGTTTAGTTTCATATTCATAGACAAATAGAATCTAACATACATTTTAAGAGAGAAGAAGAAGAATAAAAATTTAATAACAACAAGAAACCTATATCTAAATACTACAAATGATTTGGATGAAGTTTTCTTCCCCAAAAGCTTGATCTTCAATCTTCAATGGCTTCTTGTATCATTTGAATTGGTTATCTTGCCTCTTAGAATGTGTTAAAAGTCCAAAAACCCTAATAAGTTTCGTAAAATCGTATATTGAATTCTGTGTAAGTTGGTAACCTAATGGGGTATTTATAGGTGTAAAGATTACATAAAATTTGAGCTCTCAAAATTGTTTATCCGCTGCGGCACCTTTTTTTATTCATCACTGCACATGGCAAGAACTGAGCGCCGTAGTAAAAATAGAGACTAGTGTGCTGCGGTACACAATTTCTTTTGCCATGGCACATGTTGAATTCTCAGTCCCATATTAAAACCCGAGGGTTGTACGCTGCGGCACAAAATTTCTTTTGTTGCGACACACTTTGTTTGTTGTGTCTTCGTATGTACCCTTACGTACTGGTTGGTTTCTAATGTAAGGCTTACATGCCTTGATCCTTATTGTTCCTAAGTTGATATTTGAGTGCTTCAAGTGTTCTATCTACGTGTGCTTGCATTATTTAGCTCTTTTGAAGCTAAAAAATCTAAAATACCCCAAAATATACCCGTGATTCCAAAATAATAGATTTATGCAAATAATTAAATAAAAGCGTTATAATTAAATCTATTTGTTGCAATTAAGCATAATAAATCACAAAATATTAGTGCTTTTTAAGCACTCGTCAAACACCTTCCTACATGAAGTTCCTAGAATAAATGCGTGCCAAGAATAATAAGCTGGATAAACATAACAAAAGGCCAATGATTTGAGAGTGTTATATAGTTATTGAAAGTTAACTACATCTCCAGTAAAAAGATCCTGGCAACTTCATCATCCCATGCATAGTTGGGATTTACACTTTAAGAATGTACTTTGTGATTTAGGAGCAAATATAAATCTCATACCTTTAGCTATGTTCAGAAAACTTGGGTTAGGAGAACCAAAGGCTACTTTTGTGGTCTTATAAATGTGAGATGTTACAATGAAGAAATCAGTAGGTGTGGTTGGAAACATCCTAGTTAAGGTGGCAAAATTCATCCTCCTACCAAATTGTTTTCATCCTTGACATGGAAAATAATGAAATTTCACTATTCCTTAGGAGACCCTTTCTAACAACCAGAAGAACACTGATTGATGTGGAGAAAGAAGATTTTATCATGAGGGTGAACAACGAAGAAATTACATTCAAAATCCTTAAACATTCAAACACTCCTATGCCCTTAGGGAAAGAGAAGAAGTGAATGTCGTTACCCCCTGAGTGAAAGAAAGGAATAAGTTTGTTGAGGAGACAAAGAAAAGTGATGGGAAGAAAGAAATTCAAGAAAATGTGGATACCTAAACGCCACAACTTAGATAGCAAGAAGGAGCAGTGAATTGCTCAAATAGCAAAGATTTGTATAAAAGAGCTTTTTGGACCTAAATAGCACTTTTTGGATTGAAACGGTGAGTTTTATTTATATAATATATATGATTTTTACCAAAATATCCCTTTATCTGAGTATTCGTAAAAACCTCATCATTTCCGTGTTTCCTTCGAAGCTTATGGAACTTGTACATACAAATTTAATTTAAGTTGAAGCCAACCTTTGGCAAGCATGCACCTAAGAGAAAGGGTGGGGACAAGGGGAAGGCCCCAATGGATGCCAAAGAATAATAAGACTAAGTTTGTGAGCTTTAAAGCTAAAGAACGATTCCATATTGTAGCATCTTATCGTAGGAATTTCATCCCAAAAAGGGGGTTGGAATTTAGAGTGGAACCCTACCTAATGTCACAGAAAACATAGGGGCCTTAGGTTGGAAGTATTTTATCAAAACCCCACCCTAGGTTGCTGTTAAAAGTCTAGTTAGAGAATTCTATGCCAATGTACCTGAGGCAACAAATGGCAATAAAAGTTAGGGATAAAATGGTTTCTTTTGATGCTAAAACGATCAGCAAGTATTACAGTATGAAATCCGATTTGGAAAAATACAATATTTGTATGTACAGGTTACATACACATTTATTTTGTATGTAACCTGTACATTCACATTTTGTATGTACAGGTCATGTGAATGTACATGTAACCTGTACATACAAATTTGTAACCTGTACATACAAATTTGTATGTAACCTGTACATACAAATTTGTATGTAACATGTACATACAAATTTGTATGTAACCTGTACATTTACATTTTGTATGTAACCTGTACATTCACATTTTGTAACCTGTTCAAAACAACAATAACATACAAACAATACAATGCATTTCATGTGAATGTACAGATTACATACAAAATAAATTTGTATGTAACCTGTACATTCACATTTTGCAGGAAGAACAGTTCGTATGTACAGGTAACCTGTACATACAAAATGTGAATGTACAGGTTACATACAAAATAAATGTGTATGTAACCTGTACATACAAAATGTGAATGTACAAGTTCCATAAGCTGTTCTTCTTCTTCTTCCAGTGGGTGATTGGAATTAAACTAAATACTTCTTTGCAGACATAGTCGAAAGCTTGAGAACAAAATCCAGGTGATATTACAAATAAATAAAAGGAACCTCAGTTTGATAACAGCAATAACATACAAACAATACAATGCATTTCATGTGAATGTACAGGTTACATATAAAATAAATTTGTATGTAACCTGTACATTCACATGACTTCATCTTCATCTTCAATTCTTCATCTGCTCCACTCTTTCCTACTTTATTAAGTTTTTTTTTTCTTTCAGTACTACAAGTTTCACATAAGCATATTTATGTTTTCTAGGTTTTGGCTCTGATACTGGATAAAATTTGTGTTCGTTATCGCTCAGTAGTTGTATGATAAATGTCTCTCTTTCTTCTTTAATCAAGGATTCTGTGTCTGGACTAATAATCCAAATAAAATGCCAAGTTCTGTGTATTCAACCACCAAACACCAAAGAGATTAAAAGAGAGAAAGACGAAAAATCAATCCTTCCAAGTTATGAAATTCAGAAGCAGCGGCAGCAGAACCAGGACCTTTGAAGGATTTGATGGTTAAAAATGTCATTTGTATTTTTCTAAAACACAGTCGTTTTGCTATTTTGGGCAAAAAATCAGTTTTCATTATATATGTATCATTTCAGGGAATTAATACAAGAAGGAGACCATAATAGTTAAAGAAAATATCAAATTGGTCAACATGAAAAATTCAAAAAGGGAACTTTCTATTGGAAAAAGATTAGAGATCATAAAATTGTAAATCCCAATTAACCACTTGCAGGTTTTTCTAGCTAAGGACATAAATCATGGCACTTGTTGGGACGCAACCTAACGAATTTTTACATGCCCTTCTTTTTATTTTATTTTGTACATTTTGCATAATTTCATCTAACACTACTTTAACCCAATTTTTGTGTTTGATTTTGTCAAACTTTCTAACAAAAATTGAAGTTTTCAGGTAGGGCTATGGCGTAAACATATTCATGCCTTGGCTTAAGGCTCTTGGGTTAAATTGCACAAACTTAAAAATTTGACTTGAGCTACGATAGTAACAACTTTGGCTCGTGGCATGATTCTCTCGAGTCTAGAGCTGGAAAACATGAAAAATACGTGAGCTGCAATGTAAACTTTTATAGGATGGGACGAGGGGCTCTCGGGTTTCATTTTCTAAAACACAAGCACTCGCGCGTCGCCGTGTGAAATTACTTGGATCGCAACCCACGTGCATTTTTTACACTAAAACTCCCACCCCACTAGTATTTTGGATCAAAATACAAAATTTAAAATTTTTTCCCCATCTTCCTCTCTTACACGAACCCTCACTCACACTCATCACCCAAATTTCTCACTCAATACTACATTCCTAACACCACTTAAGTATTTGTTAGAGTTTTTCAGGTGATTGGAGCAAGATTTCAACACATAGGAGTTGGGTTTTCTTCACACTCATCTTCAACCTTAAGCACACATAGTAAGTGGTTCAAAATTCTAATATTTTCTTCTATACTGATAATATTTGGGCTACATTTTGGAACTTTGAAGTGGAAATTTTGAATATTTTAAGAGCTAAACCCTAGGTGTGTGAAGTGAAATATTGTTTTGGTTCTACAATTAGTTTTGTGGGAAACTAATTTTCTGGAATTGTGTTTTAGTATTAAGCCCTAGTTAGGTAGAGAAATATTTTTTGAGAATTTTGAATTTGGGAAGACCATTCTTAGCTACAGGCCGAACTTTGATTGACGTTCAAAAAGGAGAATTAACTATGAGAGTTCAAGATGAACAAGTCACTTTCAAAGTGTTTAAAACCATGGAATCTCCCAATAATGTTGAAGAGTGCTCATCCATTTCAGTTGTGGATTCTCTGGTATCTAATGAACCTGAAAAATGTGGCTATAATGATTCTCTACAAATTTTATCGTAATATGATTCCGATTGTGAAGAGGAAATTGAGGAGAAATTACCTTGGTTGGAAGCAGGTTCTAATACATATAAAACGGAAAATAAAGTTCAATTTCCAGACTTTTTATCTCCAGACTTCAATCTTCCTAAGTCTTCAGTTGATGTGCCACCAGATTCAAATTCCTATCAAAAGAAGAAATTTTTCCATAATTTGAAGTTCCACTATTGGGATAGGCCATTCTTGTTCACGCGATATACAGACCGAAAGATTAGAAGGTGTATTCCAGAAGATGAGATGGTGAATATTTTGCAACAATGTCAGTCCTATCGAGAAATTAAGAGGATCTTAAAGAACAATGTTGATCTAAGTCAAAAATATTGGAAATGTTGGTCCAAGAAAAAATTTCAAGCTAATGGCCAACACATTAGACATTATTGGAGAAGAATTCTTGACAGGGAGCATACCTCCATTCCACTCCCAGACCCATGACTACAAGCAAAGTCGGGCTGTCGACTCTAACACAAGCGCTCATGGGAGGCAACCCATGTTTTTTTCATTTTTCTTAGTTTTTCTTAATTTTTAGTTTATGATTTTTAATTCAATTTAATTGTGTGAGTTCTTTTACTTAGAAGTTTATTTTCTGCATTTTCAGGTCATCCCAGGGAGTGAAAGCAAGAGTAAAGCAAAGCAAAACCAACGACAAAATATTTTCTCACAGTGTGAAAAAAAAAAAAAAAAAAATGAAAAGCTGCAGCAACGCTATAGCAAAGTTCTACACTGTTCTTCTTTGAGCAAAATATTACGTTGGTTGGGCTTATTTTCAGTGCTTCAGCTTTATTTGTATTGAGCTTCAATGGAAATTTAAGTATGGGGGAGAAGAGAGCAGGAGAGAAGTACAACAGAACCAAAAATTATCATGATTCAAAAAACTGGAAAATTTTGCTGCAGCGAGCAAAGTCTATGTTGTTCTTCATTCATTTCAGATCAGAAGCATTAAGGCGTGTTGAGCATGGCTTAATAATCATTTCTGTGGATGTGGATTGGGCTTCAATGGAAGTTATGAAAATTTGAGCTTCAGATTGGGTTCTAATGGAGGTTGGGCCACAACCCATTTTTGAAAAAAAAAAAAAAAAAAAAAGGGAAAATGCTGTTCGGGTCGTCAGCCCATAAAGCCCATCCAATCTTCCTTTCCTTTCCTTCTCGCCTAGCCACCTTCCCTCTCCCTCCTCAAGCGCCTCCAGCAACCAGCATCGCGAGCAACCCAGAAGTTTCCTTTCACTCCAGCATTGCGAGCACCACCACCATCCCCGCCATTCAACACCATTACTTCCCCAAGCTGAGCGACCCATCGACCTATCGAACTTCCCAACTTTCCCAAACACTACTACGTCTCACCACTACTCCCACTAACCACCACCACAACCCACCACACAACTCTCGGGCCTCCACCTCACCAACGTCGTGCATTACAACGTTCAACTGGGAAGAAAATCTCATCCGGCAAACCCACTGACCATTAGTTTGGTAAGCCCCTCCAACTTCGACTGGGTAGTTGACAATTGGTGTCCGAAACATTTGTGACATTTGTTTATCTGCCACTGTGGGAATTTGTTCTTTCTGCTCTGTTTCTGCGAATCTGTTTGAAATGTTTTCATGGTTGTTCGGGACAACAACACGGCAATAACAACAAATTGTTCATTCACGCATTCAAACTTTATGACTGGGTCATTCCTCTCTGTTTGGGGAATCTACAAATTTCACTCCCAGCTAGAAGAAGGGAGCTACGCAGCAATAACAGGGCAGTCTCGTTACTTTGTCATTTTTATTTTATTCTCTTTCTGCCCTTTTTGCTTGCTGACTGATTTGTTTACTGTGAGCATTGAGGACAATGCTTATTTTAAGTTTGGGGGGATGAATATACTATTTACTATCTGATCTGTTTATTGTGGTTATTGTCTAATCTGTCTACTGTGGAATTGATGAAATTTCTATGCTGAATTTTAATTTATGATGCGAAATCTGCTGTGACGTTACGATGAATTGCAAGAAAATTTTCATGTTGTCATGTTTGCTTTAAAAAGAAACTAATTTGTCAATTTATTAGAAGAGATATTGTACTTTATGAGAAGAATTGATTTGATTTGGTGTTAGTTGATAAATGTTGAGAACTTATTTTATGATATACACCCACAACTCATATGCACTGTCAACTTGTTTGTTTGTTTGATATAAACTTTGAATAAGGGTAGTTTATGGGAGAGTTTAAGCTTCTAGAATTGGTTTGGAGAGTTTCTCAAGGCGAAATTTTAGAAAGTTCACAACTCAATGAAATGATTTAGGCCTTCTTTGGATTCGATTGTGCTTTTCATGCTAACCTTAGTTAAAAATATATTTCATTTGCACACCTAATTTGAGCCATGAATGATCAAAATTCTTTTTGTCAACACCCACATAAAAACTTAGCATTTCCTTATGTGCATATCCTTTGACCTTTACCTCACAAGTGCATTATTATCTTTATGAATTGTTGTTAGAAAGGTTGATGCCTCTTGGAAGAAAGAAAATTATGGTGTTGAAAATGGTTTTGATTATGATGAAAATCACTCTTGTTTAGTTATATTGAGATCGATCCTTCATTCAAAAAAAAAAAGAGAGAGAGAGAGAAATCTGGAAACAACTTTGCTGCAGCTTTGCTACAGCAAAACAGATTCATTCCAAAAAAAAAAAAAAATGAATGAAGAAAAGTTTGGGGGTAACAATGTAAATAAAGAGTCCAAAAATATTCTTGAATGGTGTTTGTGCTTGTGGGGTATAATACCTAAATATGACTTTCACCTTACCTTTACCCTAGCCTTACATTTCAAGCTTATTTAAGTCCTTTTGATCTTTGATTAGTGAATATCTACATTAGTGGAGAGGGATTCAAAAGACCAACATATGGAGGCATGATTTTAAGCTTAAGGAACATAAATTATCTAAGTTTGGGGGAAGTATCAAATTACAAATTTTGAGACATCACACACACACATGGGGTTATTGTGGAATGAGTTTGAGATATTGAAACTAACATTTGAGAAAAATCAATTTGGATCATGAATTTGAGATTTCTTCTTTCTAATTTTGAAACAAGTTTAGTTTATTTATTAGTTGACAACTATGTTTTTAGCGTGAGTTGAAACCTTTGCTTTAAATTGCCACTTGCCAATCATCATATAATTTAGTGCTTGAGGACAAGCAAGATGCTAAGTTTGGGGGAGTTGATAACTCTAATTTATTAGAGTATTATTAGCTCTTATTCATAAATACTTGCTTGTTAATTTGGGAATATCCACACATTATAATCATTTATACACTATTTGTGGATTTTGTGATTTAAATGAATTCTTTGATAATAAATTCAAAATAATTATGAAATGTGTCAAAAAGAATTATATTTTGATGTGCACTCATTATATTTTCATTGCCCTTGCAGGAAATAAAGAAAACAACAAAGAAAATGCAAAAATACAACTTTGCTGCAGCTTTGCTACAGCATTGCTGCAGCAAAACCATACCAGGAAAACAACGCCAAAACAGAAGCTGATTTGGAATTAAGAATTTAAGGGCTGATTTGGACCCTCAACAAAAGGACAATTTTGGGCCTTCATTAACTCACCTTTTTAGGGATAATATTGGAAATTAACACACCAAAAATTGTCTCCAATTAAACCTAAAGCTTAATACACAACATGAGGGTTGATTTTAAGGAGTTTTGTGCGGCAGCAGTGAGGGCAAAAACTAGGCAGCAAAGGAAGCAAATCTGGGCAGCAAATAAACATATAAAAAGAGCAGATTTGCGGCAGCAAAGGGGGGAGACGTGAGGCAGAAAATACAAGGCAGATTTGGGCACCAAAACTGCAGAAAAACGAACAGCAAAACAGAGAGGAACAGAGCACAATTTCAGATCAGATTTGGGACGCAAAATAGAGGAAGCAAGAGGGATCTGGAAAGAGACCAATTGAAGGCTTGATTTGCAAGAAGAATCATTGAAGAAAGCAAGAGAGAATAGGGATTTGGAATCCAATTGATTGAGATTCAATAAAAGGGAATTTTATTAATTTATACCTTCTTCTACTCTTCTTTTATTGTTTTTCCAAATTTCTATACTCTATGAATCTGATGTTGATCATGAATGATTTGATATTTAATTTTATAAATATGCTTGGCTAAATTTTCATTCAGTTAGGGTTGTGGATGTGCAAGTGTGTGTAGACCTTATGCTTTAATTTTAAAACTTTGTGCTTTGCTTGACAAAGGGTACTAGTTATTCTATGCTTGATTTATTGATTTATTCTTATTAATTGTTTGATCAACAATCGATAGGATACTAAACTGAAATTGAATCTGGAAAGGTTAATTTAAGTTGGATGAAGCTAGAATAGTGTGAAGAAATCAATATAGGAATATATAATTATCTCACATAACCTAATAGAATTTGTGCATGAAACGTTGTTCTTAGATTCAGTTGTGCATAGGAATATGTTTTATTGAGTCATAGAATATATAAACATTGCAGATTCGGAAGAATCCTTTGTGAATTTTCGCAATTCTAGTTACTGGTGCACTTTGCTACAGCAACGCTGCAGCAAAGCAGTTTATCTACATTACTTGTCACATTCGCAATCCTAACTAATTTATCTATTTGCGATTCTTGATATCCTTCTCGTTGAACGTTGTTTCCGTATTTTTACTCTTGTCCTCTCATTCTATTTATTTTATTTTATTTATTTATTTTATTTTAATAAACAAAAACACAAAACATTGATTTTAATAGTTAATTTTTACGATATTTTCTAATATTCCAATCTCCGTGGGAACGATCTTTCTTATCATTATATTACTTGTTTGCGACACGTGTACTTGCGTAAAATCATATACACCATTGTGAGCAACAATGGCTTAGTTGGCATGTGCAACATCAATCCAACTGCATGCATGCTCTTAACATGCAGCAAAGGGTTCACCTCATCTAGCATGGTTATGATTCTAGCCAATTGCTAGACGTTCCTACATATCAAGAGGATGACTTCTCTTTTAGGCCACCAAAGGAGGATAAGGCAGAAGACATGGAATATTGAGCATGAGAACACCAACTTGTAACTATTGTCCTCTTTTAATTTTTTTTTCTTTTTGGTATGTTAATTTTTCTTTATTTTGGGATCTTTTGATTTTCTTGTTATGTTTGCATTTTCTTAATCTTTAATCTAGTTTTCTTTTGAGTTTTTACTTTAACATTGTACATCGTCTCTAATGATATTTTTGGTGAATGGTATACATTGAGAGGTACACAATAGTTCCAACAAATAAGACATACCATGCATGATGGCAAGGGAGAAATTGTGAACCATGCACTACATAGCAACGCTTCACCATTAAAAAGGAGAGTAACTATTTCTTTTCCTTTGTTTCTTTTTACTCATGGCATAACACATTAAGGACAATGAAAAATACATTTTTTATTTTGTGTATGTGCAATTTTTAGTCTGTTGTAATTTGCTTGTTTTAGGATGGTTACCATAAATTCAAACATGTATCAATAAAATTTTGATTTAGATAAATTTAAGTCTTCTTAGGTTGAAAATTGATTTAGATATGATTTGAACCTAGTGTGAAACTCTTATGGTTTGTGGTTTGAAATATGATCAAATTGAGTATTTTGACCTTATTATGCATGAGCCTTCATGAACATGTCAAAAGCTCCAACAAATTCTAGAACCTATTTGAAATGCACTCAAGGAAAAATCATAGGGTATACTTTACTTAGGAAAAGATTTAGGCCATTTTTGGAATGTTTGAGCTTTTCAAGCCCACTAAATTTTTTTAATGTTGCTAGTAGCCTATTGAGCCTTAATTAATGTTAATGTTGCCTCTACTTTTTGTCTATAACCCACATAACCAAACTTTTATAAACTATGTATTTTCAAACATTATCCCACCTTTTCAAAATTTTCAAGAGAACTTATTAGGTGCACATATATAGTTTGGAAGATGAAAAGAGGTAGTGATACAAACCCAAATAACAATATGAAATATGATAGGTTGGGGGTTGTAAGAACTTTTCTACATTAGTGAAAAAGGAGGAGGTTGTAATAGGTTTTGATCATCTTGCTACATATTAATTCATTTAATTTTCTAACAAAAAAAGAGAGAGAGAAATGATGACAAATTCTACTTAAGCAAAAAGCTTCGGTGACATATGTTGTAAAGTAAATCTTAGGTGGGCAGTTCCATTAAAAATGGGTAATTAAAGTAAATGAGTAATTGACACTTGAAGTGACTAGGTCCTTAAAAAAATATTTTTGTGTGTTGACACTTGAGAAAGTCTCTTACTTAGTAATTTTCTTTTCTACTATTTCATAACCCCATACCTTAGCCTTACATTACAACCTTGATAAATACATTTTGATCCTAGGTAAAGTGACTATAATAGTGGAGAATGAATTGAAAAATACGTATATTAAGTTTGTGATTATTTGCACTTTCATCCATACATATTGCATTTCTATAATCTGAGTTAGTGACACTGTTTTATGAATATCATGCATGAAAATGTCTAATACAAGAATTAAGGTTTGTGGATTGAATGGAAGTTAAGAGTTGATGATATGGTGATAAGAATGTTTTGAATCATGCTTAACTATGAGCAATGCTTAAACTATCTATGTGTTAGGATTTAAATGCAATTTTTGAGACAAATTGAATAAGTTGATTTTTGGGTAGTCAAAGTCTAGTTGGGTCTTTTATTTTATTAATCAGATGTTTGTGAGTAACATCACTGGAAGCCCTCAAGAGACTATAACTCAGCCACTAATGCCACTTAGAGGTTTAAAGACTTGTTGCATGTGCTAAATACAACTGTGTCCATATATAAAAATAATTTATCTTTAGATTAGGTATTATTTACTTTATTCGTGTCTCTCTCTCTCCGACTTATTATTATCGCTTTTCTAATTAGATACTAACTAGAAGCTGGTTAAGGGTTGTGATGCATGCTTGAAAAAAACGATTATTCTATGAATTATCAGGACTTAAATGTAGGTTTTAGGATCTATTACTGCAGTTATATCTAATTATAGCACAATTGTAATTTTTGGAATCATAGGGTATGCTTCGATGTGTTTCAGGTATTTTTGAGTGCAAAGTGTCACAAGCATGCAAGTGACACATCAAGTGGAGGGTTAGCAAGCAATATGCCACACAAGTATATGTGCCCCAGCCCAAAGTTATGTGCCCTGCAGCCTAACCCTCTTATTTGGACATTCTTAAAGAACTACGTTTGCAGCAGAGTGGTTAAGTATAAGCCGCAGCACAAGTCCCTGGGGTTGCATCTAGTTTCCAGACTTTCTATGCACGTCACATAATGAAGTTATGTAAGCTGCAAAAGCAACCTCTTGAATTATAATATGTGTGCTAGTTTTCATTGTGCTTCACGGAGGTGAAATAGTTGGGCCACAGCCAATGCCTGTTTTTCTTTTTTTTGAATTATGGAGCAAATTTTCAAGAATTCTATTTGTGTTAAAATCCTAACTTTCTTTAAACTCTTTGGTGCTTATAAATTTGCATGTAGAGTCCTAAACCTAATTAGAGGTTAGTGTGCATAATTATTAGTATCATAGAATTAGTTCTTAGTTTTATTCAACCTTCGAGAGGCAAATTCCAGCAGAGATTTGGAGAGTAAAATCTAAAGAACAATTTGAAGATCAATCGAGTTAGAGAAATAGAGGATATGTTAATATTCATCAAAAGATTAAGTTTATTATTATCTTCTTCTTCTTTCTTCTAGGTATGTTTAATGTTTTCTTCAATTGTAATTCTAGATTTTATGAACATAATGTGTAACTAATTTTTAATTAATATAGGGGGTCTTATGAACCTAATTTTCTAACATGTATTGATCTATTATACTCCCCTCTTGTGATTGCAAATTCATGTTATATTATTTGATTTAATTCTGATTGTTAATTAATTGCTTGATCACTGACTAATCTATAGAGCCATATACGTGGCTTTAAGAGAAGTATCTATTTATTTGTCTTGATCAAATAGAATTCATAGTGTCTTGATCAAATATTGTTAATTGTCACTATTTATCTCGTTTCGTCTCTTAAATTAGAAATTGTGTCATTTAGTTCCTTAGTTATAAAAAAAGGACTAATTAGGGAGATATTATATTATCTTAATAGTTTTTATATTAAAATATTATTATTTCATGTCAAGTGATTAAAACACTATTAAAATACTAGTATTTAACAAGGATAAAAGTAAAATTTAAAATGAACTTTTTAAGGAAAAAAAATTAACAATACTAATATTCAAACATATAGTTATTTAAATCTATATTTTAATTTTTAATAAATTTAAAATCAATTAAACATTAAAATGAAATAGTGACAATTAACAATATTAAGACAATATTTTGGGAATTTTTATTATTAATTGTCACTTTACTATTGTTAAAATTTGTGTTTTAATCGCATTTAATGATTAGACTAAAAAATAATAATATTTTAATATAAAAATCATTAAATAATATAATTTATTCTTAATGAATCCATTTCTTTTTTATAATTATGACTAAATAAAATAATTTTTAATCTAAATAACCAAACAACAAATAATCAAATTTAAGGACTTCTTTGTCATTTTTTACTACATTAAAACACTGGTCCGTGAGAATATAAAAGGCTTGTGTAGTTGTGCTGTTGTGGTATCTTCATTTATACAACAATAATGTCTCATAACTACACAAGTTAACCCGACAAGTGATGGTAAAAGGCACGTATGTATGTATGTATGTATGTATAATAATAATAATAGTTACAACTGAGTTTTGAATTCACACGTTCTTATTGTACAAAATAAGTATATATCTTTGTACTAATGGGCAATTAAGATTACCATTAAAAAAAAAAAAGGCAATTAAGATGATCCTTATAAAGTTTGAAGTAAGAGTCTATCATTCTGTGTTATTCAATTGACACGTTCATAAAATTAAAATAGTACTCTTTTAAAAAAAAAAATTAAATAGTACGATTAGCATTAGGGGTGTCAAAAAATTGGACCAAACCATTTAAAACTGAAAAATTGGACCGGACCGGACCGGATTGGACAGTTTTATAAAACATATAGTCTAGTCTAGTTAAAATTAACTCAAACCTTGGTGAAATGATCCAATATGGTTTTGTAAATTTTTAACCAGTTGGACAGAATCGAACCGTTATAAATAATATATTAAAAAATTATTTTTAAAAATATATTATATTATTATTTTTTTAAAAATAAAAAATTTATATATTATAATTTTGATTTAACTTTTAAGAAAATTATTTATTATAAAAAAAAAAGTTTGATTTAAGACTTAAGAGTATCAAAAAATCAAAAATAATTCTTCTCTGTTTGGCTTCCTAAGTGATAACTCTATGAAAATAGAGTGATCATTGTACTTTTTGATTTAATATTTATTTATTTTATTAAACAAATATTTTTTTAGCGTAAAATATAAATATATGAAAATTTTGGGTAAATGGTGAAAAAGGGATAAAAATATAATTTTTGAGAATTTTTTGGGATTTTTTATGAAATTTTTAATGCAAGTGGAAGTATATAGAAGTGTTCAGGATGTACTTAGACAGATTATGCCATGTGGAAGACATTTGGACAACATGCAAGCAAACGTAGCCAATCATCGAGAGCTGCGTGTTGAAGAAGCCAGCTCAGTAGCTCCGCCAGGTGTCAACTCCACGTTAACTCCAAGTTTCGTTCACTCTCATCGCATGCCACGTGTTTGCCAACTCAGTAATCCTTATCAACGTGTGGTATCGAATTGAACGAAGACACGTGTCACGCCATATCATCCAGCCGTGCGGTCTGCGTTTCTTCCCTACGAATTAGAATGAGCCATGTCATTCTTTGAATCCTCAGCAATCTGCATCATCCATTCAGCAAGCGCCATGTGTCTCGGCCTCAGATTTGTCTTTTTTAGTGCCACATGTCACAATCTAATGTATTTGTTCCATTTAATCCAACAGTCACAATCTTATATGAAGTTTTACACAAATTTTTTCATTTTAAACCTAGCAACAGTCCCATTTTTGGGTATTGGAGGCTAATAGAAAGAGAAACTCTCTACACATTTCATGGAGATTTTAGAGAGAGAAAGAGCAAATATGGAGCAAAAGGAACACTTGGAGCATAGGATTTGACCAACTCTTTTGGATTTCTTCTTTTCCTTTTTCTCTTTTTGTTTCTTTTGTATTTTTAATGTTAATTTTTCTAAGATTTTGTGCATAAATATTTATGATGTAGTTTCTAGCTCTAGGATTCCAATGGAACCCATTTATTTAATGTTTGATGCTATATTTTTATTTTAATATATTTATATGCTTATGGATTGTTTATTTTACTCTATGCTTATTACTCCTAATTAATTGATCACTAATTAGGTTAATGCGGTGACATGTGTGCATTTGAAAGAATGATATGTGTTATGATCATGAGTAAAATGACATGTTTGCATGAGGATGGAAACACCCATGTGTAATATATAGTCTTAGTAAACTCTTGTGCTTAATAACTTCTAGGATCCTCATGGCCTTAGACACGTGGGTTAGTATTTTAGGATTTAAATTGCAATAACCATAGACATGTGGGTTGTAATTAAATTAGAGAGTTTGACTAACAAACATAGGTAGCAATTTTGAATATAGTTGTGATGTGAAGAATAAATACAATTTCATGTTGCTTGTATTCAATTTTGTATTTCAAATGTGTTAGAAAAATTAAGCATCCGAGTGAATAAATTTGAAAAAATTGTAATCCTAGGAACTCAATATCTTAGTTTTTCAATCATTTTAATTAGTGTAGTTAATTAATTTAGATTTATTTTATTTTATTTTATTTTGAACAATATTTGGTTAGTTTAATAGTATTGTACGTGATCCAATTTCAGAACTCAAATTCTAAATAACCAATCCTCGAGGATTCGAACTCGTTCTTAAAATACTTATCACTTGTACACGATCCGTGTACTTGCGGATTTCGTGTCACTAAGCCCAACAAAAAGTTATAAACCCTAAATTGAAAAAGAGCTTCCAGCGTCACAGCACCGTCTTCTCTTCCAGCGCGTTGCCCCTCCATTGAAGCCTCGTTGTCTCACCTTCTCTAGCAGCCAACGTTGCCTTGCGAGTCGTTATCGAACCATCCTAGCTCTTACACCAACCTCTAGTGTCGCCATCACCTGCACAACCTGCCAACGTCGTCATCACCTACTTTACCTGCCAGCTTCGCCATCTCCTCCTCAAGTTGCCAACCTCAACACCAGTCGCCATCATCTCCATGGAAGGAAGTAAGGTCCACTTCTTTGTCGAAAAAAATTGTGTATTTGTTATCTATATAAAATTATGTAAATCACACCTGAGTGTTTAGTTTGGAATTTATGTTTAGTTCTTTGAGGCTGTTGTGATTTCTTTTATTATTTTGTTTCTCAAATGTAACGAATAATAATGCAAACTGTAAAGTCATCATGTGTTGGGTGTTCTGGAATGATTATGAATTTATGATTGTAAACTTTGAGTCTTCTAATCTGTGTATGTCATATGATTATAACACATGAGTATTCATTTATTTTTTATTTATTTATTAATGTTTGTGTGATTGAATAATGTTTTTGTGAAATAATATTTGTATGATTGAATACTTTAGAAGTTTAAATAATGTTTGTGAGTATGTATTGAATCAAACCAATGGTGGTGTTACTTTTTTAGAACTTCCTGAGTTGGAAAATATTATGTATTGAATTTAATATGTATACATCTATATATAGGTGATGATGACCTACATGAGTTTATTAGACCAAGTCAATTTCAAACTTTACTATGACAGAAAACATTGAACCTGAAATTCGTCCGAAGGAAATATAAAACCCACCACAAATTTTAAATGTGTCATCTTAAAAAAGGGTAATAGAAGCAAGCAATGTTGACCAAGGTGACATTTCTGATATGAAGAAGCCAAACGATTCCAGGTTAGAAATATGAAATCACTTTTCATATATACCCTATGATGTGAAAAATCCTAGAGCTGCATGTCATTATTATAATAAATATTATGCTGCCCATCCCACAAGGAATGAACTACTTCAATGATATATAATTTCAAAAATTTATGTAAGAAGATTCCTAAGCAAGTAGATAAGGGGCAAAAGATTTTAAGTTTTCAAGCACTAAAAGGAGATGGTGATACGACTACTCATAAATTGGTTGTTGTATCATTTGATGCAAAACGAGTTAGAGTTTCTTTAGCAAAAATGATTTTTATTGATGAATTATCTTTTAGGTTTGTTGAGGGTAAGGGATTTAAAGATTTTATAGTTGAAATTTGTCCTAAGATTCATGTGCCATCTCGTTAAACAATTTCTAAGGATGTGTTTCAACTTTATTTAGATGAGAAAAAATTTTGAGAAACCTTTTTTTTAGTGAAAAGCAAAAAGTTTGTCTTACTACTGATTGTTGGACTTCAATTCAAAATATTTATTATATTTACCTCATCTCATTATATTGACAAAGATTGGATATTGCAAAAGATAATTATAAACTTTTGACAAGTCGAAAATCATAAAGGTGATACAGTTGGAAGAGTGATAGAACAGAGTTTGCGTGATTAGGGCATATGTAAGGTATTCACCTTAACTCTCGATAATGCATCCTCAAATGATACTGCTGTGTCATATTTGAAAATAAAACTAAAAAATTGGAAAGATGGACTTGTTATGAGTGGAGATTTCTTTTATGTGCGATGTTGTGCTCACATTTTGAATTTGATTGTAAGAGAAGGACTTAAAGATCTTCACAATACTATTTTGAGTATTCGTTGTACAGTGAGATATGTTAGATCTTCTGCTGTGAGATTACAACAGTTCAAAATGTATTAGGCTAAGGAAAATGTTGAGTCCAAAGGAAGTTTCGTGCTAGACGTGCCTACAAGATGAAACTCCACATATCTAATGTTAAAATTCTTTAGACTTTCAAAAAGCTTTTGATCATCTCAAAGAAGAAGAAGGAACAACTTTACTTCTTACTTTCATGAGAAGCGATCTAGTATTGAGCCTCCAACAATAGATAATTAGAATAATGTTAGTGTTTTTGTTAAATTTTTGAAGATTTTCTAGGAGTCTACATTAGCAATTAGTGCATCTTTGTGTACTACATTAAATTTATATTTTACAGAATTGCATAACATTCAATCTTAAATACTTTCATGATATTGTTCTGATGATGAGTTGTTGAAAAACATGGCTGCTAACATGAAATTTTTTTTTTTTGATAAGTATTGGAGAAATGTTCATAAGACTAATAAGATGTTGTATGTTGCATTTGTACTTGATCCAAGGTACAAATATGAGTATTTGGAAATCCTATTTGAAGAGATTTATGATTTAGAAATAGTTAAAAAGTTGAAAGATGATGTCAAAAATACTTTCATGGACATGTTCAAAGCTTACTATAAGTTTGTGCATGGAAAGTATTGTTAAACTAATGTGACTCAACCACAAGATGTAATAGGAAGGATTCTCTCATCTGAAGAAGCAAGACAGATGAAGTTTCTTAAACGCTTAGAGGAAAAAAATAATTTGGAGTTGAAACTAAGGTTGAGATATATTTGAACATCCTATGTGAAAGTGTCATGATGGATAAGTTTGATATCTTGAAATAGTGGAAGGCAAATTCTTTTAGGTTTCTTACAATCTCTCTTATTTACGTGATTTCTTAGCAGTTCAAGTTTCAATTATTGCATCATAGTCAGTTTTTAGCATAGGAGGGCATATTCTTGATCCATTTAAGAGTTCTCTTAATCCTGAAATGGTGGAAGCATTAGTATGTACACAAAATTGATTTTGTTCTCCCATTAATAATAAGGTTGATATGGCTCTTTGCGAATACATTGATGATCTCAAAATTTATGAAGATATTGATTCAGGTAATTGCATTACTTAAATAACTTCATAATTTCAATTTTTAAATATTGTTATATAATAATATATGATTTTATTTGTTTGTAGAGTTCATTAAAGACCCTACAATGATCATTGATGATTGATGATGGGTAAGTTTCTCTATTAGTCAACGAATTAAGTGTAAGCTTATGAATGCAATTAATATGTTATAAAATGTATTTTTTTAACATTTGAATATAATAACTATTTTTTATTATAGTTGGGGATTTTATGGAGGCTTCACTATTAATTTGGTGAATTTTGGATATTTATTTCTTAGTCATTGTCATGAATTTATGTAAACTTTTTAATATTTTAAAATCTGGACTATAATTGCTTTAAATGTTTTTTGGATTAATGTTTTACAAAATTTGATATTGTCAATAGAGTTGTGATAACAATGACCATGCTTAGGCTCAAGTTTCAACTTAGATTTGACCTTTGAATAATAATGAGGTTAGCATTGAAAGGGTAAAAAAGTTAGGAGCTACCAATTTTAAGGCTACTATTGATACTATTGTTGCAGAAGCATGGATCACCAAAATTGGAGATAGTTTTTGGTGTTATAAGGTGCCCTAAAGACATGAAAATTTCATTGGCTACATTTTTGTTAGAAGATAATGAATTTCATTGGTGGACATTTGTTGTAGAGCAATATTATGATCCTAATGTTATTACTTGTAATGAGTTTTGTCATGTCTTTGATGACAAATATCTCCCACAGACTTACAAAGATGTTAAGATCAAGAAGTTTCTGAATCTTACTCAAGGAACAATAACGATTGCTCAGTATGAGCACTAATTAACTGAATTGTCACAATATGCTTCACATATAAAAAAGGATGAAGAGGAAAAGTGTGGTATATTTGTTGATTGATTAAGAAGCAATATTAATCTGCTTAGAAACTTACCAAGCTTAACCTAATGGTGCAATCAACATTGTGATTAAGAAGAGTACTATAGAGGGTTGCAATGATAAATTTAGGGGAGATTAAACTTGAACTGCTATTCGTACACTAGAAAGAGAAACAAAGAGAAGGGCTATTAATTCGGAACCTAAAGATACAAATACTAGTGGCTATAAACTGAAGACTCTTGATAAGAAAGCAAACTCAACTAGTCAAGCTACAGTGCAAAAATTGTTGGTAGTAGTGCTAAGTCAACAAATGTTTTTGGAAGAAATGATGGCCAAAAGAGTGCACAAATTACTAGATTCAATTTTCCTATATATGCTACTTGTGGATGACGACACGATGGTCCCTGTATGCGAGGTAGTTCTGCTTGTTACAATTATGGTAAAATGGGTCATATTAAGAAAGATTGTCCAATTCTTACATCTAATGGCAGTCCGTCACATGGACCAATACAAATCAAGAAACCAACAAGGAAACAAAGAATTAGAGAGAAGCTGCAATTCAACATAAAGCTACTAGGATCAATAGTGGGGCTCAAACTAGTGCAGTAGGGAGTAGTAAATGAAAGACCGCCGTAACGCTTGAGCTAGGATATTTTCTTTAACCCATCAAGATGCTCAAGCTTCTCCATAGGTGATTATGGGTATGTTATCTATCTTTGGCCATGATGCACAAGTTTTGAATGATCTTGGAGAATTAGAATGATCTTGGAGCTACAAATTCTTTTGTCATTTGCTTTACAAAAGTCATATGACGTGAAAATTTGTCATTAAAATCTTCTTTTTATAGATTTATGAATCACTTCAAAATTTGTAGTAATTTCTTAAACTGTGAAAATTAAAATATGAAATCATATCAAAAATATCTTATTGAAAAAATTGTTAAAATATTAAAAATTAAAAATTTGTAATCCAAATCAGTATTAAACACACCCTTAGTTTCTTACTTTAACTTCACACCTATATTCCACCACCATTTATAAGACAGTGGCATCTTTGTTACTTACACTGTATTAAAGATTATATCAAAATAAATTAATGTATTTAGCTTTAAATTAAATTATATTGTAAATAATTTAAAATGTATGATTCTTTTCAAATTTTGAGGAAGGTATGGGTCCAACGATAATTGATATTTAATTTAATTTGTCTAAAATTATGATACTAAAATTATGTGTTGTCCTTTTTATAATTCCAAATTAAAAATAATATTTTTAAATATAAGAAATATATAAAAATAAAATAAATATTGATTTAAATAAAAAATTTATAATAAAATAAATTATGCATTTTATTAAATATTTATCATCAATTTTGTGAGACCCTAATCTTAATTATTATTTTTCAGAAAGTAATTTAAATTTATGTATTAAATTTAGTGTTTTAAATTGTATTTTCTTTAATTAACTTAAATAAATAATTTCTTTAATTTTTACACATTTTTAGAAATTTAAGAAAATTTATGTGAAATTACCGAAATGCCCTTAAAAATTTTCCAAGGGGTAGGGGCAATTCGGTCATTTAGCACCCAAACCCTATATACCCAATACCTCCTCTTTTCTCCTCCACGCGAAACCAGTCGCGAGAAGCTCTTTGACGGCGCTCGCGCGAGAGGGAGGGAGGTGTTGCCCTCATCGACGCCGTCGCCCTCAACGGTCGGCCTTTCCCCCGACGGAGCACCTCGCTCGACAAACAACCCAGCTGCTAACTCCGCTCGTTACCCAAGCGACCGTCAGCTCCCTTTTCTCCAACGCGAGCTCACCGACGCCATACCCCATTGTCGTCGTCCTCCTCGTCGTGACCTTATTTCCACCACCGAGCTCAACGCCCAAACACCGAGAAGCTAGCGTTAAACAGCCAGTCACTATTCATGGGATGCCATCTAACCGTTGTTCCACCATTACCGACTTCCTTTTCCTCCACCGTTGGCCAAAATTGTGAAATTCAGGTAATATAGTGGAAGATGTATGTATATGTATAATGTGGTATTGTATTTTGGTTTTGATTTTCTGATTTGCATATGGGCGTTGGTATTAACCCTTCATTGATACCCAAGAAGTTTGTTTGATGAATATGATATTCTCTGACTTTATTCTTGTTTTATTGCTGGTTTTGCAATGGTAATTATCTGAGAAAGATAAGGGTTGGCTTCTGGTTGAAGCACGATTATGTTTGTTACTTTCTGGTTTGTTTAGATAATCTGAAAGAAGATTAGTTAAGAAATTAGTACTCTTGTTTCTATGCTTTGATTAAATTGTTTGAGAAATCTCCTGTTGTATTTAGGATTTTTCTGTGTATTATAAATTTGCATTAGTAGGCATGATAATGAGAATGTGATTTCGGGTTTGATAAGAAGATAAAACAAAGCGAGAATTGTGTCGAGCTTTGTATTTATGAGACTACGAATTTTGGTATCTCGTCAAGAGTTTTATAATCTCTAGGAAAAACTCATTAATTCTCATGAATTATTAAGGGCCAGGAATAATATAATAACATGAGTTTTTCTTTTGTTTTTGGTATATGATAGTGCCAAACACGTTGTAAGTACAGTTGGACATGTATTGGTACTTGGTTACAAGTGTGCATTTTTTATATTCAATTTTAGGTGAGATACTATACGCATGAATATAGTCTATCTTAATTGTTTATAGCTAAGCATGTCAAAGATATAGGTTATACGATATTCTTTAATAGAAGCCAAGAACCCAATCCAAGGACTTGAATGAACGATCCATGAGTTATAATATAAGATCCTTGGTTGTTATGCCTTCATTAGTTAGGATCGGCCACTAAAACAAGACTAGTAACCACTTTACGCTTTTCTATCAAAAAGGTAATATGTTTTAATATGCAATGAACAAGTGTTTGTCTTTGACACAATGAATTGTGACATGCAATTGTCACTATACTAATATCTGTCCAAGAAATAGGTCGAGGCTATTCATTCAACCCTTGCTTTTAGATATTATTTGTGTTGCTCAAAAGTTCAAGGACAATTGTTCAGCTAGCTAGCGGTTCTCCCAGTAGTAATTTATGAGTACTTCTAGGAATAATTATTGGTGTTGGTGAACATAATTTTACACCTTTCTTTTGATAATATTTTGATTGTTAGACTTTTTAGTGGGTGTCTTGTTATTGTGAACTTGGTGGGTTTATCGTTGCAAAGTGTGTATTATTATGTTTGTAAGAGTTGTCATCATCATGGCTTTGACAAGAGTGCTTTATGTGATCACCTAGGTGGATATCTTAGAATGTATCTGAAAAGTAGTGTCGCTTGGATGCATAAGAAAGAGACATATTTGCAAGTTTGAGGGTAAGGTTGGTTTGAGAGCGGACTTTTGAGGTAGGGGTTATTACTCCACTTTTTCTTCATGCATTATTTTTATGAAAATATCATGCATCATTATGGATAATTGAATGACTGAAATTGATGCCATGTATATAAATATTTTTATGAAAGTGTTGATAACGATGTTATAATTAACATACCCATTTGGAAATATTTTATTTGTATATATGAGATTATGAAATATGGGTATTAAAATATTTTATATGGCATCTGACTTTTATGCATGCATCATTAAATTATTTTATGGGGAGTATTACTTGTATAATGTCTTGCGGAGATATGGTACCCTGGGGCTACTGGATGCAGCAGACTACTTTTCGATGGACTACAGGTACGCATTACATCTCACATGTATCTCGGAGTTGTCCATACATGGGTCTTGGTATTAGACCGCACATGGGCCTCGGAGTTGGACCCCCCATTGTGTTTCGGAGTTTTCCGTCTTGGGTCTTGGTATTTGTTTCCGTCTATAGGTATCGGAGTTGGACCGCCCATGTGACGAGGACCCTTAAGGCGAGGACCCATGTACGTTGGAGTTGATCAATACATGTGCCATATGTATTTCGGAGTATGACCATACATGGGGTCGGAGGTGGACCCACGTGTGTCTCGGAGGTTAGCCAGGCACGTGCCCATGTATTTCGGAGTTGACCAATACATATGAATTTGCATAGCATACATGAGTATTTTATATCAAATATTTCATATTTGATTATGATTGTATGAGCATGCATGGGGTACTTGGAATGTACACTCCACTCGGTTTCGGAAGTGAGGAAGTATAGGTATACCGGGGTTTGAAAAATGAAATCTCCCCATTACTGATATACTGATGATTTATTACTGGACATGCATGAAATATTTTTAAATGTAGCATGCATTATTGATTTAATTGAGAACTGTGCATGGAGTATACTCTTACTGAGCTAGTGGTAGCTCACCCCGTTTTTCCTTTCTCTTTACAGATTAGGTAGTTGTTATGCGCACTGTTGTGACTTGAACGGGAGGTGCGTACTTACAAAGAGTTCATTGAAAAGGTCTTTCCTTTACTCTCATTACTTTAATTTGTTATTCTGTATATTGAGTAGACAGGCTGAGATCAATTTGATTTGATATATATAATCAAATAATTGTAACTATTTGGATTATAAATTATTTTAAAAGTTTAATTGTGTTTTTATAAATATTAATTTATTTCAAGGGTACCCAAATTATATTTAATTGATTTGAATCATTTTAAATTGATATTTTATAATTAATGATCTAAACTAATAATTTTCTTTCAAATTTTATCTATTTTCTTAAATTTTTCACGTACTCAATTTTGGGGCGTGACAAATTTTATCTGGTATATTTTACAGCATCTTACAAAATACGGCACAGACCAATTCGAAGAATTTAATATAATTTAGTTCAATAGGATTATACTTAACTATTTGACATAGCTCACAAAAAATTACACGATAGCTATAAATATTTGGACAGGTATTTGGGATCTCAGACATACCCATTTTTTTTTTTTTTAAATTTTCAATAATTTACACGAAATTAGAGTGTTCAAGTATCCATACACATAATGATGAGGTGTTATTGATTATTTAAGGAGTAAACTTCCCACAAATCACATTACTTACTCTCTATCAAGCATTGCTACTTGTATTTAAAAAAAAAAATAGTTACATTAATTTTATATTTTATTATCTTAAAATACTACATCATTACTTATTTTAAGTTATATAGCTTAACAATAATTTAGGATTATTTGACTAATTTACTCCTCACATTTTGAATTCGGTGGGTGGAATGGAAGCAAGAATCAGTAGCTTTAGATAATTTCTTAGAAAAAAAATCTTAAAGTTTATTAAATGATTAATGATTATTAAGTATTAAAAAAGTCTAATTGTTGATGGTCTGTAGCTTGGGTGGCATGAGAGGCCATGACACAAGGTTGCAGTTTCAAAACTTGCCAAAGGATGTGGACTATACCACTATCAAAAAAAAAAAAAAGTTTAATTAAATTTTCGTATTTAAGCTATGCTAGTTAAATTAAAAACAATTACATAAAATAACATATTAAAAATTTATAACAATAAAATAGTACTCTAGTAATATTATACTAAGTATAATAAGACAAAGTTTAGCATTCTTCTATGGGTATCCTATCCAATTCATTAAATATTATCAAAATATTTAAATATTAAATGAAAATAAAAATATTTGAATAATTATTAAAAACTACTATGCAGTTATTTTTCTTTGGTCTTTAAAGGACAGATAAGCTCTATTAAATAAGATGAAAAATAGAGTGTGTATATTCACTTCTCTCTACTAAAAAAACGCTTTTAGATTGTGAAACTATAAGTTCTAATTATTTTTGGTATTAAAATTTTATTGTTGATTCTATCGAGTTTCAAAGCACCTAAAGTACTCAATAAAATATCTCTTTCTTTCGTTGATAAAAGGTATTTTCAAAACAAACACTAATATAACATATTGTTATTATTCTACATTAATATCAAAGTATTTACGAATGTTTTTGTGCTTGCATATGTTTTTGAACACTTAAAATGAAAAAAAAAAAAAAAAAACTTTAAAAACATAATTCTTGATTAAACTAGTTATTCCAATTTTAAATATTTTTGAAATCTTAAAATTTTTATTTTATAACTTTTTTATTGATATATTATTTGTAAATTTTCATTAAGAGTTATGGTACGTTAATGTTTTGATACGGAGAAAAGAAATTAGTACTTTAGTGATACTCATGTCATTATTTTGGTACCCTTTCTTTTCTATATTATTAAAGGGTACCGTTTTAGTATCCAAGTTTCTTCTTTGATACTCTTTTTATCAAAATGCTACAATAATTCTACTTTTTGGTCAATAAAATGTTATATGCATAACCCATGTCTTTAATAATGAGGGGTAGTTTTAGGTTTTATTTTCATAAAAAAAATATTAATGAAAGATATATAACTTATTTTAACTTCATGAAATTAATACGTTTTAAGTTTTTATTATTATTATTATTGTTATATAATATTTTAATTATTAATTTTGTAATACAAAATTTTATCATAATAATTCAATAAACAAAATATTTGACAATTGGCTTAAAATATAAGATCTACGTATTAATTTTTAAAATATTTTAATTTTTTAAGCAATTCTTGTATTTCAAGTGAATTCTTAAATATATTGTTTATGAGATTTATTAAGACAAAATTTTGTATTTGAAATGTACATATTAAATTTTAAAAATTATCAATTTTTTAAGTCATTTTTCGTATTTCAAGCCAATTCACAAATATTTTATTTATTGAATTATTAAGATAAAATTTTGTATTTAAAGTTAATTATAAAGTTAATAATTAAAATAATTATGTTATAATAATAATAACAATAAAAATTTTAAAATTTTATTTTCATGTAATTAAAATAAGCCATATGTTCCTTATTAACAATTTTTTTTATAAAAATAAAACTTAAAATTATCTCTCATTATTAAAATATGCATGTTTTATGTACATAACTTTATGTTAACAAAAAAAATAAAATTATTGTAATATTTTAACAAAAAAAATATTAAAAAAATTTAGTTATTAAAATGATACTCTTTAATAATAAAAAAAATAATAAATATTAAAATGATAATAAAAATAGCAGGAGAAAATGAATAGCATATTTCATTCTTAAAAGTTGGAAGTCAGGGAACAGCGATGATTTTAATTAATTATTGGATAAAGAAATTCGAAAAAAGAGGAAGTAGAAAAAGAGATTGATGTGACAAATAATTTTTGATTTTTTTTAATATTAAATTTATTTAATTTAATAAACTTTTACTTTGTCAAAAACGTATGAGACAAAAATATATGAAATAAATAAAAAGATTGATGTGACAAATTTTTTTATCTCTTTTTTTTAATATTAAATTTATTTAATTTAATAAATTTAGACTTTGTCAAAGTCATACTATTAAAAAAAAAAGAACTGACCGTTTGGGAAAATTCCTTTTTTTAATATATTTAAGAAATGTTTTTTTAAAAAAAAATAAAATGAAGACAAAAAAAAAAAAAAAAAAAAAACAATACAATACAAGCAATTTGAAGCTTCCAAGTCTACGTTGATAACAAATTATGCTAATATTGCGGTTAACTGATATTTATTATCTAATTTCAAATATAGGATGATATTAATATTTTAGATTTATTGTATTTTCTTGCACACATATTTCATGATTATTTATTGATTATTCATGTTATTATTTTGTTATTAGAAAATAGTGACAAAACATTTTTGTTTGTGCATTTATTTTATTAACATGTAATTTCATGAAAATAAATATATGACATGTTTATATTTTGTGTTAATTGAAAGTTAATTTTGATTGAAATATACATTTTCATTATACCAAAAAAATTTGCATATAAATTAAATAACAAAAATAGTTATTTGGACGCAATAGATGATTAAAAGCATAATAAATTTTCGATCTTATAACTTATGATTTATTTTTAGTAATTATTTAGATTTGTAACGCAAAATTATATATGTGTGATGCTAATATAAATATTTCATGGCATTGTTTTTTGTATATAGATATGACTTCTAAAAACATTTTGACTGATTTGGTTAAGGGTGAGTAATTAGATGGTGACAATTGTGATATATGACACCGTAAGATCCAATATCTTCACAATTAATAGAGTGTTCAAGAAACACTTGACCACATCATGATGAGGCCCAAGAAGGCACACTACTCAACGTCGTCGCAATACTAATGCCTATAAGCATGGATTGATAAAAATAGTAGTGCACGCTACATTATATTGAGTAGCGTGGAAAACAATATTCTTGGCAATTTTGAGCATTATGAAACAACTCATGAGATGCAGTTGGCCATCAAACCTCTATTTGATGTCACTTCATTGCCTCGATTACGAGGCTTGACAATGAAGTTTGATTCTTATAAGAAAAAACCTAATCATACGATTAGGCAACACTTAAGAAACATATCAGACAGGATTTGTGATCTTGTTACTGTTGGCCATCACCTTACCTTTCGTACAAGCAGCAAAAAGAAAATAACAATTAACAATTAACAATTAATTTGCAAATAAACAAACAAGAAAAAAATCAGATAATAAGATAAAGTTGTAAATGCTTTCTAATCACTATATAGTCTCAATATGTTGGCACATATATTGAGGATATGTTGATTATACTAACTCAAGCAACAGATCAATCAAATATAGCAATATAACGTAGTAAACCCACTTAGACTCCAATCTTAAGTGGTAACATCCATGAGTTGCTTAAGGCAACCACTCAGCAGCCAAATTTACAACGAATATAAAATAGTTACTACAAACTTGATAAAGATAAAATGCAAAATACCTCTATCAATCAAGGACCACCTATCCTAATAGCCTAGGCTGCTATCACAAGTTGTCTCCACAGCTACTTTGATCCTCATTGGATTTGGCTCACCTCAAAGCCACACCATCATGTAGTGTGATACAAATACCTTTAATCAGTATATGTGTATAATATATATGCAATTTTACCCAAAATATGATTTTTAGAATAAACACCTTGTATCAACAATACGAAAAAAATACTTGACGTATTGTTTACAAGGAAACTCTTTGTCGTAATAACAATATAGAAAAATACTTGATGTATTGTTATCATAGCAACTCTATTTGATAAAATAATTTAACAAACTTCACGACTACTTCATATCTCAATACAAAAATATCACTTGATGTATTGAGGAAACGAAAACTCTAAATAATTCACAAAAATTTCTAAGTAAAATTATCACCTTCGAATCACTAATATAGGAATACACTCAATGTATTAGTCATACGAAAAAAGTAAAATATTTTTCACACAATCAAAAAGATTTTACATGACACAAAAATCAACTAAAGAAAATGTGTATGAAGAAGTGAGAGAGAAGGTGTAATTAATAAAGAGATAAAGGGGGTATTTATAACTGATTTTTCAGCTTTTGATACCCTCGCCGACCCCTCACTGACACCTCTTTACGCACCACTACTTGGCCTTGCTGACCCCCTAATGAATCCCATGAGAGATATCAGCGAGGTCCAAAGAGCCACATATCCACCCTGTGCGCACTAGCGGACCCTTCGCCGGTGAGCCACCTTTGAGACTTCTGGAAGGTCCCTAGAAAACCACTTAAAATAAGTTTTTTCAAGGCAAAACTTTACCAAATAAAAAACCATAAATTCCCACCAAATTAGGGAAACAAATGCAAGTAAAAACGCATTTAGCATGCAATCTATATGCTCTCAATCATCTCGTGGTGTGTGTATCATAAAAACATACAATAGTATAAAGATTTATATGAGTGTGTGTGATATTGATCACCAGAAATGCACCATACATAGAGCTAGACAAAAACACTAAATAAAATAAATATACTCCGTTGTTTTTGTAACTAAGTTGCCGGTACAAATTGATGACTGTCTTGCCATTTGAGAAAGGTTTTCTCACTTTGACTAGCTTTCCCTTTATTCTTTTGATTACTCATACAATCCCACTTTTTTAGAGGAGTTCTTTAAAACCTTATCTTCTTATCACATCCACTCTTCTTTTTCTATATCATTTCTTATGAGAGGTCTTAGTATCACTTTCTCTAAGGATGATGTTTTCAAGTATTTTAGAAAGTCCTATTGTTGATGACCCTTCTTTTTCTCCTCTTCCCTTCAAATTTAAAAATATTCTTGTTGTTTACTTCCTCTCGAGAAGAATTCAAGCTGAGGTCACGAGACATCACTGTGATGGCAACTCAATTGGTCGGTCCCAACTCGAAATTTTTTAGGAACACTTTTCTTATTAACAAGAACTTTTGGCATTATCTCATTAATATTGTGAACGGTGGTGTTCACCCTCGTTATCACACTTTTATCATCCTCCTATTCATGGTCACTTCATGATTGTGATACTTAACAATGAGACTATTAATCTTCCTAACATGATTGTAAGAGACTATTGATCTTCCTAACATGATATTTATGATCAATGTCTATAAATATTTTTCTACTCACTCTACCACTATTCACTATCCTACCCTTCATTCTTAGTGGGTTGTAGAACTTTTTTTGGGGTTGTTACTTGTGCTCAACATAGTCACAACCCCCTTCTTGCTTCCCACTTTAGGCATTTTGTACCCTCTTCTCCTTCTGCTCCTGGTCCTTTTTATGTTGGAACTTTTGTACCCTCTTCACAGAGTTCTTCTGCTTCTACAAAAACTCCTACTTTTATTATTACCTCAGCCCCCTCTAGTAATCAATCTGTCGACATTGCTGCTATCAGACATGAGGTTGGATCCTTTTGTCATGACATGACCAATGTCCTAACTCTTCTCAACAAGTTTGGACAAGATATGACCTTTATCAAAAAGATCATCCTGCAGTTGAATGATAGGATTTTCCAATTTGAGTGTCCATCCTCCATACATGACACACAGAGGTCTTTAGTTTTTAGACCTTCTGTTTGACCTCAGCACATCGAAGGAGGTTATAGAGTTCACATTTAAACCCTTAGACTCTAACCTTCTTGAATTTTCACTTCCCTATAGAGGTGATGGCACAGGACCCATCACACTTGTTAGAGATGATAAAGAGGATGGAGTAGATTCTTGATTTCTTTTTATTTTGTCTTCTTGTATTTACTTTTTACCCTTGTAATTCAAAAGTTTATTAATAAAAATAAATCATTTGTGTTTATTATCCTTCTAATGTTTTGTCTATTGTATGGTTTAATTCTTTTCTGCAGTGTTGCATGATTGGTTAGGATTGCTGTATATTGATATGTCTTTCTCTCCTTCATGTAGAGGTATTCCTTTGACTTGGGGAAGGTGTTTACTACACTGCATGGGGATACGAGTGTAGGTTACATTGCATTTATTTTATTTGAATTGCATACATTTAGGGGAGTATTGTATGAAGTTGGGAAGAGTTTGCATTTTTGTTTGTTCTTAGCCTATTGGTGTGCATTTGTGTAGGGGTAACACAATATTATCTAGTTAGACTACACTAGGTCTACATGACACTTTCACAGGTATGTGTTGTTTCATGTGTGTAGGATACAAATGTAGCTATAGACATTAAAACTCAAGTGAAGCTGGAGTTTAGACATGTTGTGTAGAGTTTGCATCAAGATAGATGTGTTGATTCATGAAGATGGATGAAGCATGACAAGAAGGATCCACTTGGAGTAGGTGTGTTGGGGGTGTCTAGTTGTGTCAGAGTTTGTTTATGAGAATGAACTTTTTTAGGTCATCTTACATGAATATGCCATGTTTGATGCATGTCTATATAGGTTGTATAGTGCTATGCCACGAAAATTCAAAGTGAGAGATTGTAAGTCTTGTAAGTTCTTTAAGTCTTTTGTTGGCATTCTCGTGTGCAAAGCACATAGTCTATATTTTTCCTTAGTATTTTGTGTTTCTCTTTGTAAGATACTTTATTGACGATTCAGTATTGCATACACTCATATAGAACTTGACACTTTGTAAGTTTGCATGATACAGACACCACGGGGTGGTTGGAAGCATATAGTTAGCATGCTAAGTTGTGTTATTTTCATTCATTTGTTTTTCACTGATTGGGTATTTGTGAAAAATAGGCTTGAGTAGATTCTGGAAATTAATCTGTCATTTTTATGTTTTCACTGAGTGCTCGTTGGATGCTCATTGTTGTATCATTGAGGTGTTGGTAAGGTGATAGTGAAGAGATCTGCGAGGCTGACAGTTATTACCCTTGCCGTGTTGGCTATTATCCTCGCGCCTCATTGCATATGAGGACATCTGTAAGCTGTCAGCAAGCTCACTAGAAGCTCAAGGATTTTCTATAAAACTCCTCACTTCCCAAAAATTGGAAGAAATTAGTAGACACGGGAAAAATCTTGCATTTTATAAATTGTGATTTTTTGTAGGAAAAATTGTTTCTACTTTCGGATTATTGATACGTTGTGTTGTTCCATATTAATAATTCGTGATATTGAGTGTGTCATATTGTTGACATAAAGAAGAACTATTTTAGTATATAAATGCATTTTTGGGTAGGTTTTTGAATTAATTAACTAAAACCCTTTTTCGACATAGATTTATATGCTAGGTACATATACATGAGATTTGTCACAAATCGAGATTTACTATATTGACCATTGGTGTCTATATCACATCACATGGTGTTAGGGCTTTGAAGGAGAGCCAAATTTAGATTGGATCACAGTTGCTGTGGAGAAAGCATGCGAAGGCAGCTTAGACGCAATTAAGTGAGGCTCCAACTGGTAAAGGTATTAATATATATATTTTCATTGTAACTGTTGATTATCTTATAGTGAATTTCTTGTTGCCAAGTGGTTGCCCTTAGCAACTCGTGGATGTTGCCACTTAGGAAAGGTATCTACGAGAGTTTATCACGTTATATTGTTGTGCATGTGGGCTTTATTGTCTGCATTAGTACAATCATAGAATTATTCGAGTATATTTCAACATATAAGGATTGTTCCATGATTGGAAAATATTTACTATTTTGCTGTATTTGATTATATTTTCTTTTGTCTATGTTTTCTGCTTTTTTGTATTTTATTTCAGTTACTTGTATTAGAGGTTCGAGTTCTATGGTGTCTGTATTACCTTGCCACAGTTGTGCACCGGTTATTAGACTCTCTCAAAATTCATGCAGTGATTCACATTATTTTAATAGTACATGCTTATAAATTATCATAATAATATATGGCATTTGAATTATATGTTTTTATAAACAATAAATACTATTAATTTATTCATATTAAAAACTATATAAATTAATATATGTATCAACTAGTCACATTTTAAAGTCATCTTACATGTACGAGACTAAATTTTTGTATCTCACACTCTCATCATTTTTTATATAAATTCATTTATTTTTAATACATTTTACATTTTTATACACTTAAATAACTAGTATTTATAAATATCTAGTGAACATCTCAAGTGTTCACATTTTGTTTCACTTTGTGCATAAATAAATGTAATATGTGCCTAAATTAATATTTATATTTGGCTAATAATTTGCTCTGTCGATATTTATTAACTTTTAACTTTATTAAGAATTTTTATCACCTCTTGCTTATTTAAGAGAGATATGAAAAAAAATATGTTGTACAGTAGTAATATATTGAAATTTTCTTTCTCTCATAGTCAAAAGGAAAAAAAATTAATAATTGTATTATTTTTGAACCAATATAATTAGCAAGTTTTAGATAAATTATGAATGTTTGCTCTCACTTCATTTCTTTGTCCAATAGAAACTTCAATAATTGCTTGAGTATTTTGTAATTAAATTTTTTCTTATCTAAATGAATCAATCATATATAGCACTCTATCATTGAGTAATTTTTTGAAATTCATATTACTAAAAAATGAATGCATTTTAACAAATTTCACATCATTACCTTTTTTTTCCTCCTCCTAATAGCAAATATTAATTTTATTATCAAAATTATTTAAGAAGTCTATTTACCCATCAAATGGTCCCATATATTCAATAATAAATAGAATTAATAGATAATGAAACTTAAAACACACATATTTAAATTTATTAGTGGACTCATCTCAAGATAACCCTAATTTATCAGAGTTTTATTAGCTTTTATTTCTATAAACATGCTTGATTCTTTGAGATTAATTACATATTGGGTACATTTGGATTTTATTTGTGCATTATTGGAATGAGTGAACTCCTTAATAATAAATCTGAATTTATCTTGTAATTTAATGAAAATAATTATATTTTGAAGTTCACTTATGAAAATTTCATGTGCTACTTTCACAGGGATCAAAAGGAGCAAAAAGGAACATTAACCAAGTTTTCCATAGCTGTGTTGTACCAAAAATAGCCTAGAAAATTAGCAGTGACGAATTAAAGAATTAAAACAAAGGATAGCTAGATATGGGTCATCAAAAGGACAAAAAGGGGCAACTTAAGGATGCATTTTCCAAAGGGAAAACTAGGAAACTAGCACATAAATTACACCTCACAATGAAACCTAGGACCATGGTATAAATAGCATATTTGTTCTATGCACAGAAAAGAGAGAGAAGGCTGATATCAGGAAAATTTGATTTGCCTAGAGATTCCAACATTAATTTTGGTCCTTCTTCAGGAAGAAAACAAAATGCGAGCTGGAAAGGTTTCATTTCAGCCAAGGATAGAGAGACACATTAGTTTTAGGGCCTCACATTTTGCGTAGACGTTGTGGAGTTTTTCTTTTGCTTAGCTTTTTCATATTCTAATTATTTGTAATTTCATATTTGAACATGGATTGTGTTATTTCTGGATTTGCTTTTAATATCATGAAAATGAGGAGCTAAATATTTCTATCTAGGATTGTAATGGTACACATAATGTAGTCTCAGTTTTATTATAAAAATATATATGGTGTGCTTTAGTGAAATGTTATGAGTGATTCAAGCTTATTTTAATGTTTGATTCTTATCAGTTGTTTGATCATCAATTAATCAGATAATAAATTGGTATTAATGCTGGAAATGTTAGTTGAAAGTGGGTTAAGATTGGATAATATGAATTTAACGTAAATCTAAGAATTTAAGTTGAATGCCAAACTAATATATAGTTATCCCATATAACCTAAGAGAGTTAGTACTTAAAATATTATTCGAAAACTTATATGTGCATAGGAATATGTGTCGTTGAGTTTTGGGATGGAAAAACATTACAGATTTTAAAGAATCCTTTGTAAACTGTAAACTCTAGTTATTGGTATATTTTGCCACAACATTTCCATAGTATCGCTGTAGCAAATGTGTTTGATTGCATTATGTTTCATTTGCAATCCTACCTAACTTGATCAACTGAATTCCTAGCTGTTTTACTTGTTAAACCTAACTTTTAAGTATTATTAGTATTGTCATCTTGTTGCTCATCTATTTCCTTTCATTACGATCTTTTTATTTTATTACTCAAAATATCCAGTATTGATTTTACCTTGTTAATATTTATATTATTTTCTAATAGTCCAATCTCCGTGGAAATGATCTTTACTCATCATTATATTACTTTCTTACGATAAGTATACTTGCATAGCATTTTTACACACTTTTGAATCAACAATGTGTTGAATCGGAGCAAAAAGAATAATGAAACTTAATTTTTCCACTAGTAGTTGCAATTGAGAAATTTTAATAATAAATTGGCATATTAAGTTGAACCTAAAATATGTCATGTTATCATAATTAGACTAACAATATTAATTTCAGAATAGATCATTTATCAATAATTCATAACATGAGATTTACTATCAATTTTTGTCAAATATAATAAGTTTATTTTTCTTTAGGAACATATTCCACATATAATTACTGAATAAAGAAAGATTTGAACTTTTTTTCACAACTATTTAACTTTCTATTGTAAAATGAACTAATTTTGATTATTCATAACTTTAGTTTAGTCATGATAAATATTTAAACTTTTAGTCATCAAACTTTATTTTATATTCCTTCTAGTTATGTATTTGTGGTATTATAACTTTAGACTAAAATATACATCATTCATGCAATTTTTATCATAAAATTAGTCTTTTGGAAAGCTTTTCAAATTTAACCTTTTATCTGAGACTTTAGATGTAATTTAATTATATTTTATTTGTAGTTTCGAATACTATTATTGCCAAATATATTCAAAATATTAAATTCTTCCTCAACTTGAAGAATTTAAGTACAATTATATATAATATAAATTATCATACTTTAGTTCTTCAAAATCTATTATCAGGTTATACATTAAATTGTGCTAACTTAAAAAATATATCTTTTAATAATAATTAGTATTGTTGCATTGTCTATAAAACATATAAGTGTTCACTATTTTAATTGACAGATAATAGTTAAAAGCTCACTTTATGTTTCTTCATCCATAATTTTATGAATGATCATTATCCATTAAAATAAAAAGGGGACATATACTGGATAATGTTGATAAGACATTAGACCTTAATTAGTATTCTTTTATCCTGCTTCTATTGAAGCTCATGGTACATTCTAAAGTTGAAGTTCAAATACTTTATGGCATAAAAATAACTCTAAAATAAGTTTTATTTGCTAGACTTTCAATTTTAATAATACGATAAATAATGTAACTATCACATTGCTAATATGAACACAATCACTTAAGTCGTGCACATGATCATCAGATAATATTCAATCTAGGAATAGTATGATAAAAATGTCTTTATTTTCTCAATAATTTATAGAAGCTCATAATATTTATATATATGTGTGTGTGTGTTTATATATTGCTATGTCATGACCAATCCTCATTTACAACGATAGCATATAAAATATTCATAATTGTTGTCAATTTCACTATCATTGTTGTTACATAAGAACACACGAGATTTTGCATATATTTACTTTTCCTCTAAATGAAATAGATATTAAATAACCTTTTTTTTTGCAAAGTATTTCAAATGATAGGTTAATGGTATTGAGCTCTTAAAATTTTTTTGAATGATCATGATTGAATTTTAGAAATATAGTGCTCATATTTGAGCCATAAATAGGTTGTGATTATCATATATAAAATTAATCACTTGTAATCTTTCAAGATATACTTTCGTCCTTTGATTATATTAATTTCAATGTCAACATTGATGCATTCTTGAAAAACACAATTATTCTATGAATTATCAGAACTTAAATGAAGGTTTTATGATCTATTAGTGCACTTTTTTTTATCAAATTATAGCACAATTATTGTTTTCAGAATCACATGGTATATTTGATGTGTTTCAGGTATTTTCGAGTACAAAGTGTCTCAAGCTTGCAAAGCGACACATCAAGTGAAGGGTTAGCAAGAAAATGGCCACAAAAGTACGCACGCCCTAGCTCAAAGTTGTGTGAGCAACGGCCTAACCCTCTTAGATCAAATTAGACATTATTGAAGAGCTACGCGTGTTGTGGGGCGGATATATATGAGTTTAGGCACAAGTCCCTTAGGTTGCATCAAGTTTCAAGATTTTCTACTCACGTCACAGCATGTAGTATTGGGAGCTGCGGTGATACCTTCTCGAATTGTAACTAGTTTATGAGCTTTCAACATGAGCCACAATGGTGAGTTGTTTGAGTAGAGGCCTACAAGGATTTTAGTGAGCAAATGCCACCTGATTCTCAAACTCCTAATTGGACACACACCCTATTCTACCTAAACTACTTTGGTGCTTATAAATATGCATGTAGAGTTCTAAACTAAAGATAGTGGTTAATGTAGATAATTATTAGAATCATAGAATTAGTTCTTAGCTTTTATTCAACCTTCAAGAGGCAAATTCCAGCAAAGATTATAGAGAGAAAAATATGTAAAGCAATTTGAAGAACAATCAAGGATTGGAGGATTAGAGAATAGGTTAACATTCATAAAGAGATTGAGTTTGTTATTGTTCTTCTTCTTTCTTCTAAGTATTTTAATGCCTTCTTTAATTGTAATTATGGATTTTATGAGCATTACATCTAGCTAATTTTATTTAATATAGGGGTCCTATGAACCCAACTTTCTAACATTTGTTGATATATTCTACTCTCCTTTTGTGATTGTAAATTTATGTCATATTATTTGAGCTAATCTTAATTGTTATTTAATTTCTCAATCACCAATTAATTTCTAGAGGCATATAGGTAGCTTTGAGAGAAGTATCTATATTTGTCTTGATCAAATAGCATACATAGTTTCTAGGCCGAAAGGTACGATTCGTATATATGTGGTCCATAATTGATGTTCTTCATGAATAATAATTGAATTTAATTGGCATGAAAATATGATTAGGTTAGATTATTACATTACATATAGATTACTTGAGAGAGAAATGCATGCATAATTTAGTGTCAATTGATTGTATAACTTGATGCTAATTTTTGGAGAGGATTTTAGTGATTCACATGCTTAGGAGATTGGGGGATTAATGAATTCCTAGATTTACCTTTCATATATATCTTTGCTACATTTTGTATTTTTTGAAGCGTTGGTTTATTGTCAAAATAGTAGTCCCAATATTCATATTGGTACTAAGTTATTAGTCATACTTTTTTCTATGTGTTCGACATTCATACTTTAAATACTTATCACTTTTATATGTTTTGTGCACTTACGGTTTAGTATGAACATGTTTTTGGTGCCATTACAGGAAAAATTTATAACTTGTAACTAATATCAAACTTGGGTATTGGTATTACTAATTTGAACGTTTTAACTTTCTTTTTAGTGTTTTTGTTATTTGCCCAGGTGAAAACTTAGTTCCTTAAATTGAAATAATTGTATGTCGCTTAAGAAGGGAACAATTGGCACAATGATCGAGGCATATAGTAGAACAAAGGGATAACTTTGGTTGCTCCCAAACCTCTAAGGGATTTTGCCATCCCTTAATTAAATGAAGCCTAATCATCAATCGCTAGACCAGATATCAATGCTAAGAACTTTGAGCTTAAATCGGGGTCATTCAAATGGTGCAAGCAAATCAATTTGGAGTGTTGGTTAATGATGATCCCAGTCTACATCTCACTTCATTCTTGGAAATCTGTGATATCTTTAAGCTGAATGGTGTCTCGGATGATGCAATACTCCTTCATCTTTTTCCTTTCTCATTGAGGGATAAGGCTAAGGCTTGGTTACTAACATTTACAGTAGGATCAATCACTACATGGAATCAATTGGATCAAAAGTTCCTGTCAAAATACTTCCTACCTTTAAAAATTTCCAAACACATAAACAATATTACATCATTCCAATAGTTTGAAGGTGAACCATTCTATGAAGCTTGGGAATGCTTCAAGAAACTATTAAGGAAATTCCCTCACTATGGTATTCCTACTTGGCTACAATTGTAAACATTTTATAATCGATTAATGGGACAACCAAGGACTATCATTGACGTTGCAATATGGGGTACTTTAATGAGCAAACCTGAGGAAGAAGCCTTCGCACTAATAGATAAGATGGCTTCTAATAACTGCTAATGGCCTGTGGAGAGTATAAATCCTAAGAAAGTAGCTAGAGTAATAGATATGGAAACCATAACAACAATCCAAGCTCAAACTAATGCTTTGTTGTTAGGTTTAACCAAGAAGTTAGAAGGTGGAGCAGTTAGGGTAAATATGGTGCAACAACCCTATGCAGTGTGTGATTTTTGCAATGGACCTCATTCTAGTGAGGCATGTGGACACCTTTTGAAGGCTGTGAACTATCTCAATAGTCAAAACCTTTAAGGGAAGCCCTACTCCAATACCTGTAACCCAGAGTGGAAGAACCACCCAAACCTTTCTTGGAACAACAACCAAGGTGGCAATCAATTCAACTGCCAATCATTCCCACCTAGTTTTGAACAACCATAACCACCTCCACAAGTTCAAGAAAAGAAGCCACCAGCTGAGGACAATACAAATGCTTTAATGGGTATGATGAAGAATATCACGCAATCAATGCTTACAAAATTGGGGCAGCTAAAATCCAATTATGAGGCTTCTATTTGCAACTTCGAGAGTCAAATAGGCCAAACTGCTCAAGTTCTACATCAAAGACCTCAAGGAATCCTCCCTAGTGATACAGAAGGGAATCTCAAAGGACCTACTAAGGAGCAATGCAATTCTATTATGTCCAGGAGTGAACTTTTAATGAAAGATGATGTGGAAGAACTTCATGAGGAAGAGAAGTGTGCAAAAGTAGAGTTAAAAGAGGAGATAGAAGGTGAAGAAATACCATTGGAGAAAGAGAAAGTTAATGGAGAGTCAAGCAAGAACAGTGACCTATACACCCCAATTGTTCCTTTCCCACAGTGACTTGTTCAACAAAATTTGGTGGCTCAAATTTCTGAAAATCTAGATGTGTTCAAAGAGTTGCATACCAATGTCCACTTTATCGATACCATCAAGAAAACACTGTCATACCTAAAGTTCATAGAGATAATTCTATATAGGAAGAAGAAGTTGGAAGAGTTTGATACATTACCCCTAACTAGAGAGGGCTTTGAAGTTCTAGAAAAAAAATTACCTCTTAAGAAAAATGATCCTACAGCTTCATCATCCCATGCATAATTGGGAATTTACACTTTAAGAATGCACTGTGTGACTTAGATGCAAGTGTAAACCTCATGCCTTTGTCAATGTTTAGAAAACTTGGGTTAGGAAAACCAAAACCTACAACTATAGTCTTACAAATGGTAGATGAAACTGTTAAGAAACTAGTGGGGGTTGTGGAAAATATCTTGGTAAATGTGGAAAAGTTCAATCTCCCAACAGACTTTATCATCCTTGACATGAACAAGGAGATTCCACTCTTTCTTAGGAGACCTTTCCTAGCCACCAGAAGAACACTAATAGATGTGGAAAAAGGAAAGCTAATCTCGAGGGTTCACAATGAAGAAATCATGTTCAAAATCCTTTAGCATTCGAGCACTCCCTATACCTTTAGGGAAAAAGAAGAAGTGAATTTCATGACAACCCATGAGAAAATGGGTAAAAGTGTAATTGTGGAGGTAAGAAAAAGAAAAAGATGAAGATGAAGATGAAGTTCAAGCAAGTGTGGATACCTAAACACCACAACTTGGATAGCAAAGATCGAGCCATGGAAGTTTAGGAAAATATTGAGTTGGTCGTAAAAAAATGCAAGTGGATACAAGAGCAATAAAGCTAAAAAAGGGATCTTCTACTGGAAAAAGATCAAAGATTGCAACATTCACCCCAATTAGCCACTTGTAAGTTTGTTTGGCCAAGGACATAAAATGTGGTACTTGTTGTGAGGCAACCCATCAAATTTTTACGTGCCCTTATTTTTATTTTATCTTGTTTACTTTGCATAATTTCATCTAACACTAACTTAACCAAACTTTTATGTTTGATTATGTCCAACTTTCTAACAAAAAATTGAAGTTTTCAAGTTGGGCCACGGTGCAAACATATTCAGGCAGTATGGTAAGGCTCTCAGATGAAATTGCACAAATGTTGAATTTTACTTAAGTTATGGTGCCTACAAATATGGGCCATAGCATGAGGCTCTCAAGTCTGATCCAAAAATCATGAAAACTAAGCGTGGTGTAAACTTCGTTGGGCCACAGTGTGAAATTACTTGGGTGGCAATCCGTTTTCCTTTTAAACACAAAAACACCCCCCCAAACATGAGAATTGTTTGAATTTTGTCTAATTTTAACTTTTTACTCTATATTACACATTGTGGTTAATAATGGTTTTGTGAGTGGCATACATTGAAAGGTACACAATATTTCAAACAAGAGAGACATATCATGCATGATAACAAGGAAGCAATTATGACCCATGTACCACATGGCAACACTTCACCATTAAAAAGGAGAGTAACTTTTTCTTTTCCCATTATTCTTTTTATTCATAGCATAACACATTGAGGGCAATGTGCATCTTAGGTTGGGGGTTGGGAAAAGCACATTTTCTATTTTGTGTATGTACAATTTTTACTTTGTTGTAATTTGTTTGTCTTAGGATGGTTACCTATAATTAATTCAAACATGTATCAATAAAATTGTGATTAAACCCAACATTTAGAAAATTTTAAGTCTATTTAGGTTAAAAATTGATTTAGCTATGATTGGAACCTAGTGTGAAACTCTTATGGTTCATGATTTGAAAATGTGATAAATTTGAGTATTTGGACTTTATTATGCATGAGCCTTCATAAACATGTCAAAAGCTTCAACAAACGTTAGAACCTATTTGAAATGCACTCTAGGCAAAATCATATGGTATACTTCACTTAGGAAAGGATTTAGGTCATTTTTGGAACGTTTGAGCTTTCAAGCCCACCAAAAAAATTTTAATGTTGGTAGTAACCTTTTGAGACTTAATGAATGTTAATATAGCCTCTACTTTTTGTCTATAACCAATAAAACAAAACCCTTATAAAACTTGTATTTTTCAACATCATCCCACCTTTTTAAATTTTCAAGGGAACTTATCATATGCACACACATAGTTTGGAAGACGAAAGGAGGTAGTGATACAACCTCAAATAATAATATGAAATATGATAGATTGGGGGGTTGTAAGAACTTTTTTTAATTGGTGAAAAAGGAGTAGATTGTAATAGTTTTTGCCCATCTTGCTACATATTGACTTCGTTTAATTTTCTAAATAAAAAAACAGAAAGAGAAATGATGAAAATTTCTACTTAAGCCAAAAGCTATAGTGATATATGTTGTAAAGTAAATCTTAGGTGGGAAATTGCATTAAAAATGGGTAATCAAAGTAAATGGGTGATTGACACTTGAAGTGACTTGGTGCTTAAAGAAAATATGTTTGTGTGTTGACACTTGAAAAAGTCTCTTGCTTAATAATTTTCCTTCCCATTCTTTCAGAACCCCATACCTTTGTCTTATATTACAACCTTGATAAAGACCTTTTGATCCTAAGTAAAGTAACTACCCTATATTAGTGGAGAGTGAATTGAAAAATAGGCATATGAAGTTTGTAATTATTTTCACTTTCATTCATACATACTACATTTGTATAATTTGAAGTTTATGACATTGTTTCATGAATGTCATGTATGAAATGTCCAGTATAAGAATTAAAGTCTGTGAATTGATGGGATGTTTTAGAGTTGATCACCTGGTGCTATAAATATTTAAATCATGCTTAAGTTTCTATGCGTTGGGATTTAAATGCAATTTTGGAGACAAAATGGGTGACTTGATTCTTGGATAGCCAAAGTTTAGTGAAGTCTTTTCTTTTATTTTATGTCTACTTAGATGTTTGTGAGTATTATTACTGGAATCCCTCACAAAACTATAACTCGTTCATTAGAACCACCTAGGGGTTTAAAAGCTTGTTGTATATGCAAAATACAACTGTGACATTTTAGAAAACGATTTATTTCTTTGTTAATAAGATATTATTCACTCTAGGAGTGGTACGATCAAATGTTTTTATTTTCTCAATAATTTGTTCAAGCTCGTAATATTTATATGTGTGTGTGTGTGTGTGTTTATGTATTGCTATTTCATGAGAAAACTTTATTTACAAAAATAGCATATCAAATATTCATAATTGTTGTCGATTTCACTATCAATGTTACTATATAAACACACAGGAAATCTTTGTATATATTTATTTTAGCTCTCAATGAATATATGATTAAATAACCTTTTTCCTGCAAAGTTTTTCAAATGATAGGTTAATGATATTGAGTACTTAAAATTTTTGAATGATCATGATTGAATTTTTGAAATATAGTATTCATATTTTAGCCATTTAAATAGGTAGTGATTATTATATATAAAATTAATCACTTGTAATCTTTAAGGATATACTTTCCCCCTTTGATTATATTAATTTCAATGTCAACATTGATGCGTGCTTGAAAAACATGGTTATTCTATGAATTATCAGGACTTAAATGAAGGTTTTAGGATCTATTAGTACACTTTTTATCTAATTATAGCACAATTGTCATTTTTAGAATCATAGGGTATATTTTAATGTGTTTCAGGTATTTTCGAGTGCAAAGTGTCTCAAACATGCAAAGCGATACATTAAGTGGAGGGTCAGCAAGAAAAGTGCCACAAAAGTACGCGCACCCCAGCTCAAAGTTGTGTGACCTGCGGCTTAACCCTCTCAGATCAAATTTGAGAATTTATGAAGAGTTATGCGCGCTGCAACATGGATAAATGTGAGCCACGACACAAGTTCCTCAAGTTACATCAAGTTTCCAAATCTTCTACATGCTATGCAGTGTGAAGTAATGTAAGCTGTAACGATACCTTCTCATATTGCAACTAGTTTATGACCTTTTGACATGCACCACGGTGGTGACTTGTTTGAGTCCCAAGGATTTAGTGCACAAATGAAACCTGATTCTTGATGAACACTATTTTGACCTATATTTTGTTATGTTTTTACGAATTTATTTTATGCTTTATTTTATTATTATCTAGTTTGGGAAGGTATTTATGTATTTTGTAAGTTTTTGGGCTTCTAAAAGAATATTTCACTTAAATGAATCAAAGAGAGCAAAAATGGAGTAGAAAGAACTATGCAATGTAACCCTTACATTGAAGACCATTCATTATGTAAGGGACACGTACAAGGCAAGCACAACAAGGCACGCAACAGTGAATAAATATGTGTGCCCTAGTAACCAAATCTTGGGTTTCTATACTAGGGATGAAATTCAACGCATGCCGCGGCGAGTAAATTTGGGTACCGAGGTGGTGAGCTCTCTATTTCTACTATGGGGTCTATTTTCAGCTTTGCCCGCAGTTTGTAATTTTGTATGCCGCGACCTGCGTACAAAAAACTGCCCATAAACCCTAATTCGTGTGTGCTTCCAAGTCTCTCCTATAAATACCACATTATGCCTCTCACAAAAAAAAAAAAAAAGAATTTTTGCAACCAAGTTCTTCCACTTCTGAGCTGCTGTAGCAACTGGGGTTTCTACGCAAAAATACTCTAAAATTAAGAGAAAATCCTCCATTGTTGAAGCTACTCCAAGGATTTGAGAAAAAGAACCAACCAACTTCAAGGATTTGGAGCTAGAAGATTAATTGGGTATTCTTCTTGCAATATTGCTTCCTTCTCTTAGATTTTGAGTGTGCCTCTCATGACTAAATGATTGAAACCAATTTGGTTATGTTTGGCTAATTTATCTATATGGGATATTAGTATTGCTTCCGATGATTGGAAGAACATTTTTTTAATTTAATTATATATAAGTTTATGATTTATTTCTTGTTCATGTTCTTAATATTTATTATTATTAATTAATGATGGGCAAAATCTTGATTTGTAGTTTGAGAAAATATATTAGAACTAGGCATTAGAGATGCCATCTTTGCTTGGTTGTGCATTATTAACAAGTGCCTAATTTGATTGCATTGATTTGTGTTAGATTCTGGTTATAATATTTTCTTGAGCTAATTTCAATTAATTAGTTAACGGTCCAGATCAAAGAAGTTAATTAATTGATTGTAGTAAACTTGTCATTGATAGGTTTAGCAGAAAAATCATTAAATCTGACTTTTAGTTGAATTGCCTAATTTTTTTCTTTCATGAAGGAATAGCAAACTAAGATTCCCATATGCATCTATCATCCTCACCTTGGCTAGGATCTCTTTTACTTGCACTTATTTTAGTTATTGAATTAATTTAGAAATTTTACAATCTTTTCTGCAACAGAAAATTGTTAGAATGTTTAGAATTGTTTGTCAACTGAATAAGAAAATAAGTAACATTTTAAAACCACTTCAATTCCTTGAGAAACGATCTTGGGAGTATACTTATTACTTATTACAAGTGATTCGTGCATTTTTTTAGTTTTTGTAAATACAAAACAATCAAGTTTTTGTGCATCAATTCTCAGACTCTTAATTGGACATAAACCCTATTCTACCTAAACTACTTTGGTGCTTATAAATATGCATGCAGAGTCCTAAACTGTAGATAGTGGTAAATGTGCATAATTATTGGAATTTGTTCTTAGCTTTTATTCAACCTTCAATAGGAAAATTCCAACAAAGATTATAGAGAGAAAAATTTAAAGAGTAATTTGAAGAATAATCAAGGGTTGGAGGATTAGAGAGTAATTAACATTCATAAAGAGATTGAGTATTTTATTCTTCTTCATCTTTCTTCTAGGTATTTTAATGTCTTCTTCAATTATAAATCTATGTTTTATGAATAATATGTCTAGCTAATTTTATTTAATGTAAGAACCCATTTTTCTAACATTTGTTAATCTATTATACTCTCCTTTTGTGATTGTAAATTTATGTTGTATTATTTGATTTGATCTTAATTTTTATTTAATTTCTTGATCACCAATTAATTTGTAAGGGAATATAGGTAGCTTTGAGAGAAGAATCTATATGTTTGTCTTTATCAAATAGCATGCATAGTTTCTAGGCCGAGAGGTACAATTCGTATGTATGTGGTCCATAATTGAGTTCTTCATGAATAATAATTAAATCTAATAAACATGAAAGTATAATTAGGTTAGGTTATTACATTATATGTAATTTACTTGATAGAGAAATGAATACATAGTTTATTGTCAATTGATTGTACAACTTGTTGCTAATTTTTTGGGAGGAGTTTAGTGATTCATATGCTTAAAAGATTAGGGGATTAATAACTTCCTAGTTGGTTTATTGTCCAAATAATTGTTAATTAGTATTTTCTTTTTATTGACCAAATAGTAGTCCCAATATTCATATTGGTACTCAGTTATGAGTTATACTTTTTCTTGTGGGGTCAACATCCGTACTTTAAATGCTTATCACATGTACGCGTCACGTGCACTTACAATTTAGCATGAACAAATATCAAATGACATTCATTTCAAGGATGATATAATCAAAATGCTCTTAAATCTATAGTCATGTGTAAGGCATGTACTATTTATATAAAGGCTATTATCTTGCTACTTCTGTAGCAAATTTTACTCATAAAAATATCATATATAATATTTATGAAGTCAATGTTGCTCTCAATTTTGCTACTTAATAGTATACACAAATCATTGAATATACTTTATCATGTAATTTTGTTAGCATCGTAGCGTGTGAGCTCTCAATAAATGACATATTTGTAATTATAAAATATTGTTCTTTACATTTTCAAAAAAATAATCCAATTTTTTTTCCTTATTTATATGCAAATTTTGAAAAATACTTTATCATAACAATAACAACAATGTGCAATACTGTTAGTATTCACCAAGATGCTCCCATGAAAGAATGATGAGGCAAGACATTCTTAAAAATCATCCTCCTAGACAAAGCAGTGCTTTTAGAAAAGGCTAGTAGCACTAAGAAAACCAGGGTGCTAGATCCATATACCATGAAACCAAAACAGCCTTGGACCCCCAAGCCCTACCATAGAAATAGTAAGCAAAAGTGAATGGTGATCAGAGTGGTGTCGAGGAAGGATACAATAGGAGACAGTAGACCATAAATCAAGGAAGGATTCTGAACAAAACCCATTAACTATTTTTGACCATATCTTAGATAGTCGACCTTTAAAGTAAGTATAAAAGGCCCCTTTAGTGTTAATTTCAACCAGGCTACAGGAAGAGATCACAGCGTTAAATTTCTCAATTGAGGTAGTACTACAGAGTCAAACCCATAGTTTCATGGAATCCAAGATCTGCATTAAACTTCCTTATCACAAGCCAAGGGTTTGAGTATCAAAAAGAGGCCTCAGAGAGTCCCAGAGGTCCCTTATCCTAACATAGGTTCTCTTACTATAAACAAACGTTAATAGATAAATCTTGTCATTTATAGCGTAAGTAACCGTTATGTGTTGTTGATGCTATATAACAATCATAGTGTCATCTGCTAGTGTAAGGGCTAAGAAAAGTGGAGCTTACTGACTAATGTAGAGGTTGCATCAATAAAGGTATAACCCAAATTTCCCCATAAGCAATCTTCTAGAGAGTTGAGGACGGACATTGGTTTCACTATACAAAGAAAGTCTGGGTTGTTCCTTTTTACAAAAGTTGCGCCTATTTAAGATATTCCTATTAAAAACAACCCTAAATTTTTTGTAAAAAACTTCATGATGTATTACTATTAAGGTCCCCTGCGAAGGGTGTGTATCCCATAGGCTGAAGATGTGGGCTAACTGACCAGGCCTTGTGGCTTTTTCCTATTACAATTTCCAACCTAGACGCTCGATATCTTTGAAGTGATACTATTTCATTTTCTGCATGCATTCACTGAGCTCAACCATCAAGACTGAGGAATAAAGTGGGAGCATAAGAATAGGGAAGGTGAATCTCGGTACAACAAGCGGGCGTAGGGATCCTGTGTAGAGGTAATCGAAGTACCAAATATGGGACAGGGAAAACCATTTGATCTATTATATATATGGTTACGAAAGTTTCATGTAAATTTTTAATATCAAAGAAAATGGGGCAGCAGGCTGAGGTAGGAATGTAGGAGCCTACTATGGGTTAGTATTCAAATCATCCATAAAAAGGGGCTAGGGTGTGCTGGCAATGGAAGTGCTGGTGGCGATTGTGGGAGTAGGGGTTGTAGTCTTTGTAATAGTTGTGTTAATAGGTATGTTCAGCTTAGAAGGGGTTGGGATAGTTGCATCTGTACCTAGTGCATGGAGGGAAGCAAAAAAAATTACTTAATAAAATGGTACAGTCAGCAACAGTGACTTTAGGTCTATAAATTTGTTATTGGTAGGTGTGAACCTGAAGCCTATTTGGTTAAGCCTCTTTGGACTTTTTTGCTATAGCACTAGCATTTTTCCTACATATGTAGGTAGCATGGCCCACAGATGAGCATAGACTACAAAAGTCGGGCACATTTCATAATATAAATCCAAGAAGATCTTGAGTGACCCCACTTCTACCATTACCTATTTGTCAAATTTGTGAGCGAAATTGATATCAATCAATAGTCTAGCATACTGACCCAACTCTCCATTGAGGGTGTCGTTGTCAATTTTTAGAAGAACACCAATGGCCGGTGCAATTTGTGCAAGAATATTTATCCCAAAATTCACATGCCAAATTGTAAAGGCGAACCCAAAATTGGCAATTGGTAGCTTTTTGAGTGTGCAGGTTGAAGTTGGGTGTCTAAGGTTGAACTTGAAAAATTCTCTTCTTAACATTGATTGACAAATTAGCTCGAACCCTGGCACGATCCTTAGGATAGTGCAGTAAAATACGATAAAATTATGAGTTAGAGCGATAAGTTTCCAATTGGAAGATAAGTTCCATATCGAGTTTAGTCAAGCTTATAGATCACCTTGGCTCCAAGGTTTGTCTCCTTTAGAGAGGACTAGTTGACCAATTAAAGAGAACTTACAGAGATCCAAACGAGATTGATAGACTTTTGGGTCTAGGGTAACCCATGCAATATCTCCATTCTTTCTTAGGGGTGTCTCACAGAACTCAACGACAATGCTTGAGGAATTATTACTAATAGTTTAGGTATAGCTCTTCGAGTTATTTTTTTAGCATGCACAGAAGAAAGGGCTTAAATAAATCTGCATGGCTTGGGTAGTTACATAGAGCAGGATTAGGGTTAGGGTTTCCATAAAGAGGTAAAAAACCTAAGCATAAGGTGGTAGAGGGACAATTTTGGAATAAAAAATGCAGTGATATAGCAAACAAATAATTGCAGTGGAATTAATAATTGAAGAGAAGAGAGGAATACCGAAATACTAATACCAATTATGGATCATAGAAGTAGTCAAAGATGAGTCTATATCAATGTATATGGTTGATCTACACTTCTTATGATCCGAAAATCCAAATAGATTTCAATTCCAATTTGCTTTATTCAACTTCCACCTTGTCGTTGATGATTTAGTGAAGATAAATTTTTTACTAGTTGAAATTCAACATAAACTTTCTTTTTTCTTTGAAGAAACACTGTTGTTAATATCACAAATCCAATCTTATTTGTTTGAATCATATATTGATCCTTGCTGCTGCTGCTGAGCACAATCTTCAACTATGAATTCTTAACCATCAGCATCGTTGTTGTTGTATTGATTTACTTTGTTAGCCGTTGCCTTGATCATAAGGCTTCATAGCTCAAACATCAACCAAGTTACCTGTGATCTTAAGGAAAGATTTATATTTATACAAAGAATAACAAAAAAAAGAAAGCTCCTTTTACTTTTAATCTTAAAGAAATTTTAGAAGTAAAATAAATGTTTGGTTGCTAAAGGAGAACAATTCTCATTTATTATATAAACTAATATATATATATTAGTTTATATAATAAATTCTCAACAACCTTAACTTTTTACGTAAATTATTACATTATTTAATCTATAACTAACAGGAGGATAAAACTATTTCCTAATATTTTAACTATAGTAGTATCCTAATTTCATTTTGGTACCCTTTTTATCCTTATTATTAATTAGTACCTTAATGATACCCACATTTAAAAGAATGTACCAATTTGATGCAATATTCACATGTGATCAACACATGCAATTTTAGTAAAGGGCATTTTTGTCTCTTTCCTCTCCCTACAAAAAAATCAGTATTTTTTCATACAATTTTGACATTTTCAGATAGTTTTTTCATATATTTCATCCACTACATTTTTAACTTATTTATATTTTATAAATGATGCATTTCTATAATTGGTCAATACTTGATGTTTTCTTATTTGATATGTTTTGATTATAAAATACAGTTTTTAATTGCAAAAATATTAATAAAATTTTAGTCTTCTCTCCCAAGTAAAAAATACATAATTGGTTGAACAAAAATAAAAGTATGGTACTACCCATTTTTGAAGTTAGCTAAATCATTTAATTGTTTTGAACATCTACCTTATAACATCTTTTTTCTTGTTTTATTTTACATTTCGTAATTAGCTAAAATCACTTAATTTTTTTATAATATGAACCTATCAGATAAGAATTATCAAGCAAATATTAGCCATCAATTATATAGAGTATGAATTAGTTAAAAATAAAGAGCAAAAAATAGAAGAAAAAATTGGTTGAAAACACCAAAAATGGCTAAAAAATATTATTTCTATTGTAGAGAAGGAAAGTGATGAAAAAATGGCTGAAAATGCCAAAAAATGGCTGAAAAATACAATTTTCATTGTAGAGGAAAGAAGATACCGAAAAAACAAGTTAAAAATGTCAAAAATGGTTGGAAAAATACCGTTTTTGTTGTAGGGAGAGAAAAGAGACAAAAATACTAAAAAATACCCTTCAATAAAATTGCATGAGCTAGTCACATATGAAAATTGCACCAAATTGATAACTTTTTTTAAATGTAGGTATCGCTAAGATATCAATTAATAATAAGGATAAAAACAGGTACCAAAAATGAAATTAGAGCACTTCTAAGGTAGTGAACCCCTAGATAATTTATAGTATAGAAACTTGTATAATAAATTGTGTCTCTTGATCTAATCTCTAATCTCATATATATGTATATATTATACTTTTACTTTTTAGCAAAGTGATTTTTTTTCTTAAATGCTTATTTTAGATATAATTTTATAGTTATGTAACTAAAGTTTATTATGTATTACTAGTTTTGGTCAAGTGTGTTGTACGTAATTGTGTATTAATAATGATAATAAATTAAAAGAATTAATTTAAAATTAAAAAATAATAAATATTTTAATTTTAATTTATAATTCTAATATATTTTTTTAAATAATATTACAAAATTTAAAATAAAATCTGGTGATATTGCCTTACAACTTCCAGGCAATAATAAAATTATTTAATAATTAAATTTTTGAAAAATTTTCAAGGATTTAAGAAGTAAAATCTTTATTATATAATTTAAAAGATAGAAAAATAAGTCTCTTATGAAAGAAGCCTCTATACATAATATATATAGTACTTTATTGTACAAGTTGTGATTGTTCATCAAAATATTTAATATGGCACAATAATTTGAAACACATGTTTAGAACTATTAAAATTTAATTTCAACACTAAGAAAATAGACTTATATTTGTAATTAGATCTATTGTATGAGAAATTATGAGTTTCAAAGCTAGTACACTTATACGAAGTAACATTAACATGTGAATGACAACCTTTTATATCATATTCCCATAAATAAAAATTATTAAAAAAATTATGTCAAATAAATGGAGCCATAAAATAAGATTAATAAGGAAAAAAATTTACAATGAATGATGACAAATTGATATAATCTAATCAATAATTCATTTCAACAAAAAATATTTGTAAAAAATATATTTTAAACATTAAATAAATAAATAAACAATTGTCAATAAAAATAAAAGTTAAAAACAAAACCCAACAAATGATAAGCAAAAAATAAATAAATAAAAGGAAAAACAAAGAAAATAGGAAAGAACTTTTTTCACACTTACAAAAAGAATCAAAAGATTTAAAAGTACAAAACACATTAAGGTATGGTCTATTTTATAATTTAAGCTCTCTTAACTCATTTTAGGCCATGCTTATTGCCTTCTTTGTCCCTTTTTAAAAATTATAATAAAAACAAAAACAATCTCTTTTTTATTATTGTCAAAGAAAATATCAAAGAATATCATTGTTAACTAAACATTATGGAGTAAAATTTTTTTATATATAGAGTAGTAGATCTACTAAAAATATATAAAAATTATCAAACAAAATATATTATATAAAAAGAAAGTATAAAAAATAAAAAATATTATTTATCTTAAAACAAATATAAAATTATTAAACAAATTAAACGTATGAAATAAATATACTTTCATCAAATTATATCTACTAAAAGAAATATAAATTACCCAACAAAATATATCAAATGAATAAAAATAGAAAATTATAAGTTGTCAAATAAAAGTTATCAAATAAATACAAAATCATCAACTCTCATACAAAATACATTATATAAATAGAAATTATAAAAATAAAAAATTTTATTTATCTTAAAATAAATAAGAAATTATCAAACAAACTAAAAGTATGAAATAAATATACTTTCACTAATTATCTACTAAAACAAATATAAATTACCGAACAAAATATATAAAATAAATGTAAATATAAAATTATATATTGTCAAACAAAAGTTATCAAATAAATACCAAATCAACAACTCTCCTTTATATATATATATATATTAAAAGAGAGAAAACTAAAAAAAAAAAAATTCACTTTTTAAGAATATATAATGTCAGTTATGTAAGTCCCTTTGTATCTTTGTTTGCGTTCCTATGTGCAAAACACGGAGTCTGTTTATTTTACTAAGTATTTTTGTCTACTTCTTTGTAAGGTACTTTGCTTGTGATCAGTATCACACACACTCATTTAGATCTTAACACTATTGTATGTTTGTCTAGTACACACACAATGGAGTGGTTGGAATCAAATTTATTGCATATTAAAATATGTTTTTACTTGCATGTGTTTTCAAGTTGGTAGGTATTTATGGCATTTTATTTAGTAAAGTTTTACCTTAAAAAAATTTATTTTAAGTGGCTCGCAGAGGTCTCGCCAGTGGCCCACTGAGGTGGTCTACGAAGGGTCAGCGAGGGTGCACAGGGTGGACCTGTGACTCGTTGGACATCGCTAACATCTCGCTGCGGGTTCGATGAGGTGGTCAGCTAAGCCTTGTGGGGGTGAGCTGCAAGGTGTGTAAGGCGTCGGTGAGGGTCCTGGAAGCTAAAAAAATTAGCTATAAATATCCCCTCATCTTTCTTATTAATTACACCTTCTACACATCTCTTATCCTCTCTCTTACTTCTTTCACATATATTTCTCACCATGTAAATTTGGGGTTGTGCATTTTTATAGCATGTGAAAATATATTTTGGTGTATTTAAAAAATATTTTATTTTCAGTATTACTAATACGTTGAGTGTGTTTATGTATTAGTAATTTGGAGGTGATTCATTCATTTGGAGTTTAAATATTTTCAAAATGTAATTTCATAGTTTTAACACATCGAGTATTTCTCTGTGTTAAACTACGTGATGGTGATGGAGTTTATTAAACTCACTTATAAACGGAGTTTCTACGTAATAACAATATATCAAATGTACTTTTGTATTGTTATTATGAGGTGGAGTTTCCGTATCAACATTTTTTGAATATGTTTCCGTATTGTTAATACAAGGTATTTTATCCTAAAGTATTATTTTGGGTAAATTACATATATTGTACACGCATACTGATTATAGGTGTTTGCATCCTACTACGTGGTGGCGTGGCTCTATAATTACACCAAGAACTTAGGAGGTTTAAATACCTTGAATTGGATGATTTTATCTTCAATAAGAGCTTGTAGCTTTACCTTCTATTTTGTCTTGAGGCCTTAAGATTAGCTTCTCTTGAATCCTTAGATTTAGAAAAGCTCTAAAAATCTTAAAATTTTCGTGTAAAATTTGGCTCCAAATTGTGTATCTAATACTGAAAATTTAAGGGTTTTTTTTTTAATAAATGTAAGGATTGTATAGAATTGGGAGTCTCCAAAAATTTACGCTCACCGCAGAACAACTTTTTATCCTCTATGGTACAAGCCTCAAAATTGCCCCATCCAAAAATTCGAGACTAGTCTTGTCTACATACATAAGTTGATTTTCTGTAGGGAGGGAATGATACGACCCAGATCGCGCCATAAGGAAGGCATGACACATGTCAAGGACTGAGCCGCAAATGGGGTGAAATAATAGCGCAAAGAGGCATGCCACAACACGAGCAAATGTGCAAACATGTGAGGCATGGATGTGTCCAGCTAAATGGTGGAAATTTAGAATTTGGAGCTGCGCTGTGGCTTGTCATTTTGTTCGTCGCCGCGAACAAAATTCTGTTTTTGTTGGAAGACATTGCCTTCCTATTTGGCTGGGAGTGCTAGGCAGATGCGCGTGCAGTGTGGGAAGACGTGCGTGCAGAAGTGGACGGACATGCGCACTGCGGCATGGTTTTGGAGCACCGCATCACAAGCTTCTTGGATTAAGTTATGGGATTTCTGTCCCAGCATGGAATTTCATCTGCCGTGGCCCACCTACTTTTTAGGATATTTCTAGCCTTCTGTGGCACAAATAATTCACCCGCCGCGGCACAGATAGTTATTTTGTAATTTTGACCATTGGATTGAAAATCAATGGCAAGGCTCCTTTCTACTATTTAGGTTGTTGTTGTACTCTATAAATACTCTTTGTGAAGCAACTAAAAACAATCTTGGATCATGTATGATATTTTTTATTCTCATATCAAAATTTGAGAGCACAAAAGCTCTTGTCTCTTTCAACCCAAACTTATCAAAGGATTTGCAAACTTTTGTGGCGTTTCTTCTTGTCTTATTGCTTGGTGCGTAATATCCATGTGTTAAGATAAGTATTTACTACCAAAAATATGGACTTGTGCTTAGAAATTACATGCTAATTTTTTGTTGGGTCTTAGACCAAATTCTCTTGTGGTTCTCAAACCTTGTCCTTTGTGAGTTGTAGGAATCGTGTTCTTTGGTTCTCAACAGTACCCAAATTATTAATAATTGATTTATTTTATTTTAAATTGATATTTCATAATTAATGATTCTAAAATTAATAATTTTCTTTCAAATTTTATCTATCTAAAAAATTCACTGATGTGAACCTAAAGAGCACAAATCTTACAAAAGATTGGGCTCAAGATTCACCCTAAAATAGCATTCAAATTCCTAGAGAAAGATCAGATTTTTGGATAGCAAAACTCACCTTAACACATGGATATTATGCACTACGAAATAAGACGAGAAGAAATGCTACAAAGGTTTGCAAATCCTTTGATAAGTTTGTTGGAAAAGGACATGGAGCATTCAAAGCTCTCTAACTTGATTTTTGGAATCAATTTTGTATTTATATGTAAAGTCCTTTTCAACTGCTAAAAGATGTGCATTTATAGCATACAAACAAAAACCTAAAAGAAGAAGAGATCTCAGCCATTGATTTTAATCTAATGGTCAAAATTACAAAATATCTTAATTGTGCTGCAGTGGATAAATTATTTGTGCCATGGTAAGGAAACCTATAATTCCAACCCAAGAGGCTTGTACCACAGCACGCGTATATCTTGATGTGTCATGCTGCAGTGCGCGCACATTTGGAAGTATCACCATTCCAAAATAGAGAGGTTTGTGCCGCGGTACCCAAAAACTCATGCCGCGGCACTCATGCTTGACAAAACCCCTAGCCAAAACAGAAAGTTGCTCATCACGACGGCTAAAAACCCATGCCGCAACATAGAGCTTCTTTTGAAAATTCTGCCTTCAATTCATTGATTGTCTTCTCCCAAGCTTTATGATCACTCTTCTCCATCCCTTGGTCTTGTATCAACTCTTGAATAAGCCCATTCAAAGCCTCCTTGAGTTGTTTAGCCTTCGATCTTGTAATTGGCTCGTTCAGAATTTGTAATGGTTGTAGCAGCAAATTATTCGTATTATTCACGTACCCAAAAATTTGGAGCGTGATAGAACCCTACTTTTGTTTGGAAATTCTAGAGGGGTTTGGTTTGCTAAAGAACAAGGAGTGCTTGAGTAATCAATTCAAGCGATAAAACACGTGAGGTAAAAGAGTGAACTTTCAATTTTCTTGTTTAACTAATCATTTGTTTGCATTAGTTGTTGTGACAATGTCTGATAGGAATAGTTCTGAGGAGAGATCGGATACCACTTTCATGTTGAGGGCATTGCAACAATCCATGGAACGGATGAATGTCGTTATGGTAAATATGAATGAGAGGGTGGAGAGACAAGAGGCTACTATCGCCAACTTGCAACAAGGGACACCGCAAGATGTTCCGAATGTTAGAAGGCCTAATAGGAGGGCATTTGTTGAGGCGAAGTTTGAGGAAGAAAGTTGGGAGGAAGAATTTGAAGATGATGAATGAAGGATACCCATGGGAGGTAGACATAGGCATAGAGGAGGAAGGAATGGAAGAGGAGGCATGTGGAGACCACCACCTCAGCCCTATGATAGGGTTGATAGGAATTTGGGGAGCATAAAAATGAAAATGCCAACATTCCAAGGAAAGAATGATCCAGAGTTATATTTGGAATGGGAGTAGAAGCTTGAACACATCTTCGAATGCCATAATTATTTCAATGAATAATTATGCACTAAACTGGTGGGATCAGTTAGTTATTGGTCGGAGGAGGAATGGAGAGAGGACGATTGATAGTTGGGGAAAATGAAGGCTATCATGAGGAACAGATTTGTCCCAAGCTACTACTATAGGGAACGCTATCAGAAGTTACAAAGACTCAACCAAGGATTTAGGTCAGTGGATTAGTATTACAAAAAGATGGAGGTGGCCATGTTAAGAGCTAATGTAGAGGAGGATAGAGAAGCCACAATGGCTAGGTTTGTGAGTGGATTGAATCAAGACATTGATAATGTTGTAGAGCTACATCATTATGTAGAGTTGGAAGATATGGCTCATATGGCAATCAAAGTGAAGAGGCAAAAACGAAGAAAGAGTAGCTGGACATTCCCACCTAAAGTAAATCCAATAACACCAAAACTGAACCCTACTACACCATGGAAAAATTGGAAGAAAGATGAGGGAACTAGCTCCAAGCCAAGTATGGGTTTGATACAACCCAGATCGCGCCACAAACAAGGCATGACATGTATCAAGGACTATGCCAAGAAAGGGGTGAAATAAGAGAGCAAAAAGGCAAGCCACAACACAAGCAAATGTGCAAGCATGTGTGGCATGAATGTTTCAAGCCAAATGGTGGAAATCCAAAATTTGTGGCTGTGCTGTGGCATGTATTATGGGCACCGCGGCACAAGACACTCTGTGTTGGCTGATGATTTTGCCAGGGATGTGCGCTGCAGCATGAATCTGGGTCACCATGGCCCAAGGGTTCCTATTTTTGGCTAGAAGGCTGGGCAGACGAGCGCGCAGTATGCGTAGACGTATGCGTAGAAGAGGAAGGATGTGCGTGCCACGGCATGGCTTTGGGGCGCCGCGGCATAAGCTTCTTGGATTGGAATTGTGGGTTTCTTGCCGTGACATGGAATTTCATCTGCCGTGACCCGCCTATTTTAATTTGTTTTGCGAGCCTCCTCACCGCGGAACAAATGTTTTACCCGCCAAGCCACAATTTAATTTTGTGTAATTTTGACCATTGGATCAAATCCAATGGCTAGGATCATTTCTATCTTTTAGGTTTTTGTTGTACTCTATAAATAGGACATATTGTAGCAGCTGAACACAATCTTGGATCATAATGATATTTTTGATTTTTCGATCAAAGTTGAGAGCTCAAAGCTCTTTGTCCCTTTCAACCAAACTTATCAAAGGATTTGCATCCCTTTATGGCATTTCTTCTCTTCTTAGTGCATGGTGAGTAATATCCATGTGTCGAGGTGAGTATTTGCAAGCAAAAATCTGGGTTTGTGCTTAGAAATTTCATGCTAATTTGTTGTTGGGTCATGAACCGTATCTCTTGTGGTTCTCAAGTCTTTGTCGCTTGTGAGTCGTAGGAATCGTGTTGCCAGGTTTCTATCAGGGTTGTTTTGCCAAAATGGCTCTTTTCAAATCATGTCCCTTTACATAAACATTTGTTTTGTTCTTTTCCTTATCCTCCCCTCTCTCTTCTCCTTCCTTCTTCCCCTTCTCTTTACTCATTCGCACTTGATCCTCAAAGACTTGTTTTGGAGTCAAGGGTACGAGAGTGATCTTCTTTCCCTCCTTCTTAGAAGAATACTTATTCTTGTATCCATTATGAGTGACCCTCCTATCATATTGCCAAGGCCTCCCTAGCAAAATATAACCGGCTTGCATGGGCACGACGTCACACATAACTTCGTCCTTATATCTTCCAATAGAGAAGGACACTAGTACTTATTTGTTGACCCTCACTTCCCCACTATCATTTAACCATTGTAATTTGTAGGGCTTCAGGTGTTTGAGCGCTGGCAACCCTAGTTTCTCCACTAAGGTAGTACTAACCACATTGGTGCAACTTCCACCATCAATAATCACATTGCATATCTTGGAGTTCACATGTTACCTTGTATGAAATATGTTCTCCTTTTGTTGTTCTACATCTTCATCCTTGTATTGGATACTCAAGGATCTCATTATCACCAAGGTCTTTCCTTCTACCGGCCCAATCTCCTCATCACTAGCTTCCTCTAGTGGTGGCATCTCCTCCTCCTCATTATCCTCATCGATCTCAATATCACCGTTAGCTTGGGCGATCATTGCTTTCTTGTTTGAGCATTGACAAACAATGTGTCCCCATCCAAGACATTGAAAACAAGTGAGGTCACGATACCTAGTTGGTTTCTCAACATTAACCTTATCCTTACTAGTTTCCACCTCTTTGCCTTTGTTGGGCTTGATGTGATAAATTTAGTACTCGCAAGTGTACGAATCACTCGTAGACAGTGACAAGAAAACTTCCGAGGTCGGTCTCTCAAGGAATTGCAATGGTTCTAAACAACCTTTTTCTTAAACTAATTTGAGTTCTAAAGCAAGTAAAATACTAATTAAATAGAGTTCTAGTGAAACTGAAACTCTAAGTAACTAGAGTCCTAAACCTAGTAAAACTGTAAAAAGGAGTTTGGTTTGTAACAAGATCAATGGTACGAACAATTAACGAAAACAATAACGCAAATTCACAATCAATTCAAGTAGATTTGAAAATCAATGGAGGATGTATAGACGTTTAGTTTGGTTGGCCATGCTTGCATTGAAAAGTAATGGTGAAGTAACATGAACATTTTAATAAACGATTTTACCGACTTTTCCTTTTTATTACGAGAATGCCTACGGTCGGGGTAATTCTCTTTGTTGATTAACTAATTAACATCCTACAATCGGGTATATCAAATAGCAATCAAATTATGTGTAAGAAAATTTATGCCAATCAAACTAATGCTATGACTAAGTCACTAATTTGAAGCCTTGATTAAGTGTTTCATAATAAAGTTAAGGTGACATTCCTAAAACTATATTCTCAAATTTTTCAACCTAACTATGAATATCAAATTGGCCCATGAAAATTCATAATTAACTATCTAAATATGCTCTTAATCAAAAGGTAATTTATTTATATTAATTCAATAAAACATTCACCATACACAATTCTAGCAACCATGGCAACACAAACTAAACATCCACAATGAAATTAGCCGCTCATGTTCATATTAAAATTCATAGACAAATATAATATGATCATACACTTCAACGACAGAAGAAGAAAATATAATTCTATAACAACAAGAAAAACCTAGATCTAAATACCGCTTATGGATGGGATAGCGTTCTTCTCCAAAAGCTTGATCTTCGATCGTCAACGGCTTCCTTGAATCCTTAGAATGGTTTCTCTCGCTTCGTTGAGTGTGGCAAAACTCCTAAAACTGAATGAATCTCTTGTTTGGTCGCAAAATTATTGTGTGTAAAAGTTGTATTCGAGTTCTGTGTAAGAGGGAGTCTAGGGGGGTATTTATAGATGTAAGGGTTTACACAAATTCTGATTGCAATAGGAATAGGCGCCCTACGGCATACATTTTCCCCACCGTGGTGCAACACAAATTCTGGAAATAATGGTCAAAACCCAAGAGCTCCCCGCCGCGGCATGCCTTTTCCTCACCGCGGCGCATGTTGCCTTTCCTTTCTTCATATGTGATGGCTCGTTATGTAAGGCTTACATATTTGACTTGTTTTGCCCGTAACTCGTGATCCGAGCGCCATAAGTGTTCCATCTTTGCGTGCTTGCATTATTCAACTCATTTGATGCTAAAAACACCTAAAATGTACTAAAACATACCCGTGACTCCGAATTGATAGATTTATGAAATTAATCGAATAAACAACAAATAATAAATCTATTTTTAAACAATTAAGCGTAATAAATCATGAAATATTAGTACTTTCTGAGCACTTATCATAACCCCCAACCAGCTTCTTGCTAGTCTCTAGTAAGAGGAGCGATCTAAAAATTAAAATAAAACGAATAAACTAAACTAACCTAAATCACTTTCGTAGATTGTCACGGTTGCATTTAGCTTATGCAACAAGCCTTTAAACCCCTAGGTGGCCCTAGTGGACGAGTTATAGTCTCGTGAGGGTTTCTAGTGATGATACCCGCAAACATCGTAACTAACAAAACTAAATAAAGACTCTGAACATACTTGAATCAATCCATGCATATGTCACAAAAATTGTTAACAACGAATGGCATACAAAATAGTTAAAAATCACTTAAGCTCAAAAACAGTCAAATATCAAACCTATTTTAGTAATCGAATTTCGAACAACCAATCAAACCACAAGCCAATTAGTTACACTATCTAATCCTGTCATGCATGATATTCATAGATTACATTTTAATATCTCATAAATGTGCAAATAAAATATGAATGAGAATTTTGCACTTCCAACCTCCATATGCTCACTTTCAAATCCATCTCCACTAATATAGTAATCAAACTACTTAGAATCAATAGGACTTCATTAAGCTTGCAAAGTTGTGGTTAGGTGTGTGATTATGAAAGTACGGAAATGATATTTTCACTAGGATAAGAGTACTTTTTATTTCACAAACTTATTTTCAACTTTCTCCACCAAGTGTTCTTTTTATCCTCCTATAAATTTCATATGTCCCTTGGATCTTTTTGTTTGATTTTCTTTCTTTACTTTTCTTGCTTATTATTTCAATCATCATCATTTTTTTTATTTTATTTTATTGTGATACAACATAATTGCTCATGAAAATCAAATATTACATTGAGTACTCTTATCACTAAGGGTAGTACAACGTATGTCAATGTTGAGTTCAAGGGTGTACTATGGATAAAATAATACGGGGAGGCTTGAAAAGTCGAAACGGTCCAAAGATGGCCTATATCACTTTCTAAGTGGCATTTGATTCTATCATTTCGCTTTAATGGGTTTTCAAATGAATTCTAGAGCTTGTTGAGACTTAAAACATATCATGAACATACACACATTACACAAACCAAAACAGTCACACTAACCATACAAACTACCACATATACCACAAAATCCTCAAACTAGATGAATCTAACATTTATGTGTCTCTTTACTTAGGTAGAAATTTAATTTCTTTCATATATCACCGTTATTACAATCACGTTAATATCATGAATTTTTGGATTGACTCAAGTAGACACGAAACTAAAATAAAATTCAAGTGACAAAAATTAAAAATTAAAAATTTGGTCTAATTTCGTGCTCATAGAATATTTTTCCCACCCCAACCTAATTTCTACATTTTCCTCAATGTTAAAAAAAAAAACAAAAGAAATTAAGAAAAAGAAGTGAGAGAAGTTAACCCCCTTTCGTATGAGATTGTGTACACTACACGTACGCTTCGGTTCATTATTCCTCGCTTTTCTCATGATGAAGCATTTAGTGTGCAAGAAACATGTATGAATCCTCAAAGTATATGCATCACAATTCAAATCCAAATTTAAATTTTAACTAAATCAAATGAAAAACAAAAAACATTAAACAAAATAAATAAGTCTTAAACAAACCAAATAAAGGACAAATAAAAGAAAATAACAGACAAAGAAAATTAGTCCAAAATAAAATGAAAATAAAAATAAACCAAAGAAAAATTACAAATAGGAGGCTCAGTCCTCTATGTCTTCTGGTTGCTCATTGTCCTCCTCGAGTTGGTCCGCCGGTGGTTCAAAAGTAAAGTCATTTCCTGGATATTACGGAGGTGGCTCGAATTGGGTGAGGTCTATTCCACTGTGTGTTAATTAGCAGCTAATCATTCGGTGGAGTAGACCTTGGTACTCATGTTGATATTTCATATGATCACTGAGCCACGCTTGTTGTTGGGTTTGGTATTGACACATTTCATGTTGATATTGATGCATTTTATTAACCTTCACTTCTAGGTTTACCAACCTGTCTCTTGTAGAAGGGTTCTTGGAAGAATCACCCTTCCTACTTCCTTGCCCAGCCTTGGTTCCGCTTGTTAGGTGTTGCATGTAGGCGAAGGTTAATGTTTCACCCGGCTGCAATAAGACCTCGCCCGTGTCGTATTGAACTCCGTGTTTGACACATAGGACAGTTATGAGTTGGGGAAAGAAATAGCTAATATTGTGGTGCTCAGCTGAGTACACAACTCTCTGTTGTATGACCATTCCCACGTCTATGGAGCGCTCAGTCTCTATGGCAAATTGCAATATAGCCCATTCCCAATCGACTGTACTGTAATGCCGAGTTGGCATTAACCTAGAGCAGACAAAGTATTGCCAGATTCGGGAATGGGTCCTTAGGTGCTTGGCTTGAAAAATATTTACCATATCCCCCTTGTATTCCCACTCACCGTAACCATCAGTTAGGGTATTAATCACTTCATCGTAATCAACCTACGTTAAGTAGGTTTCATACACGCTGTTTTGAATGTCCCTTAACCCATAGTATGAGTTGATCACAGTCCTATTAAAGGGGACTTCAACGCCCCTCACCCAAACCATTCCATTTCTCGCTTCCGGGACATTCGCGTAGAATTCCCGAACCAGCGAACTCACACCCGCCTTTGGGGCATATGCGAATTTTTTCCATCCTAATATCTCAATTATATCAGAAATTCCCATTACACCTACTTGGCCAAATTTCATACCTCTCTCATTTACGAATCCTTTATTTCTTTTAGCGGCACCTTTGTACCGCTCTTGCGCTTCTCAGCTAACAAATCGAGAGGCGTTATAAGTCCTATCCTCAGCCACTTTTCCCTTTCCTTTTGAGCGACTACTTTCACCAGCCTTCCTTTTTGGGGCCATTTCAATTCTTAGACTAAATAAATTTAACCCACAAATTAAGTTCAGAAATTGCTGAAAAACCCCCAAAAATTTGCTCCTCTCTTATCCAAAATTCTCACTTAATTTCAAATTTCAGACAAAATTCACAATTTTTAGAAAATTATTACTGAATTGAAGCAGAAATGTGACGAATTTTACCTCTTTGGAATGCAATTGAAGTCTTGAAGGAAAACCCCCAAATTTTTGCTTGAAACCCTAATTCTTGAAATGTAGAGGAACTTGATCTTTGGACCAAATCTGCTGAAATAGATGGATGAAAAGGTGTTAGCAATGTTGGATTGAAGAATTGGTGGAGTAAAGTTCAAATTTTGGTGAGTATTTTGGAAGAAATTGGAGAGGAGAGTGGAGAGAAAATGTGAGAAAGTGAGGGAAAATTTTGAGAGAAAAATTTGAAATGATTTTGGTTTTGCCCGAGTGCCCTTTTCTGCCCATTTTTTAGAGGCACGCCGCGGCATACATTTTTTCCCGTGGCGACATGGTTAAAATTTTTGAAATTGTGTGCGAAACAGAACCTTTCTCGCCACGGCACAAATATTCCCCGCCGCAGCGCGCACATGTTTTTGAAAATTTTGGTTCGAGACAGAAGTCCCTCGCCGCGGCACAAATATTCCCCACCGCAGCATGATATTTTTTTGAAAATTTGTTTTGAAATAGGAAGTTCCACGCCGCGGCACAAATTTACCCCTCCGCAACACACACTATTTTTGAAAAATTTTGATTTTTTGGAAAATTTGAAAACGTGCAACGCATCCACCCCCAACCAAAACTTGGGAATGTCCTCATTGCCTTGAAAAACTTTTAAAAATAATAATACGATAAAAATAATAAAAGAAATAGAAATAACAAAAGAAATACAATACCGAATGGATGCTTCCCATTAAGGGCTTAATTTAATGTCTTAGCAAGACGTGGATGCTCTCGTGTCTATTAATTGAGGAGACGTATTATTTTGATGCTTTTAAAATGGTTGTCTCCTTCCAAGTATGGCTTGACACGATGCCCGTTTACCTTGAACGGTTCTTGTGTTTTCGGACTGAGCAACTCGATTACTCTGTGTGAAAGTACGTTTGCAATTGTGTACGGTCTACTCCACCTAGAATGAAGTTTTCCTGGAAAAAAATGCAAACGTGAATTATATAATAGAACTTTCATTCCGGGAACGAAATACTTACCGAGGAGCCCTTTGTCGTGATAGCGCTTAGTACACTCCTTGTAGATTTTGGCAATTTCGTAAGCTTCATCCCGAATTTTCTCAAGTTCGCTCAGTTGGAGTAGTCGTTTTTTCCCAGCTTTTTCCATATCCATGTTGAACTTCTTAATTGCCCAATAAGCCCTATGTTCTAGCTCAACAGGTAAGTGACATGCTTTACCAAAAATTAACCGGTAGGGACTCATACCAATTGGATTTTTGTACGCTGTACAATATGCTGACAAGGCATCATTCAATTTAATTGACCAATCTCTCCTTGAGGGGCGCACTGTGCATTCCAATATCCCTTTGATCTGTCGGTTGCTCACTTTCACTTGCCCCGAAGTTTGGGGATGGTATGGGGTAGCCACTCTATGAGAAATGTTGTACTTTTTCAAAAGCCCATTGAAGAGTCTATTGCAAAAGTTGCTACCTCCATCACTAATGATAGCTCTCGGTATGCCAAATCTGCTAAAAATGTTATCCTTCAAAAATTTAACAACAACGTTAGCGTCATTAGTTCTAGTGGGTATCACTTCTACCCAATTTGAAACATAGTCAACTACAACTAATATGTAAGTGTAGCCAAAAGATGGGAGAAACGGACCCATGAAGTCAATTCTCCACACATCAAACAATTCTACTACAAGATTAGACGTCAAAGGCATTCGTTACGCTTACCAATGTTACCGGTCCTTTGACATCTATCACATCTCATACAAAACATGTTAGCATCTTTAAATATTGTAGGCCAATAAAAACAAGATTATAATACCTTTAGGGTTGTTTTCTTACCACCAAAATGGCCCCCGCAATGTAGCTCATGGCAAAAGTTTAAGATGCTCTCATGTTCCTCTTCGGGCACACACCTCCGGATGACTTGATCTTGACATAACTTGAACAAATACGGGTCATCCCAAAAGTATTGCCTGCAAACACTGAAAAACCTTTTCTTTTCCTGAAAAGTAATGTTAGGTCTCAAAATACCACTAGCTAGATAATTAACGATGTCAGCATACCATGGATTCGGACCTATTGTGAACAATTGTTCATCAGGGAAGGTTTCAATGATTGTATCCTTACTTTCACCTTCAACATGTTCATACTCAATAATTAACCTAGACAGATGATCAGCTATTACATTTTTAGTACCTTTCTTGTCTTTGATCTCTAGGTCAAATTCTTGTAAAAGTAGGATCCACCTAATGAGTCTAGGCTTAGCATTCGGTTTAGTCAATAAATATCTCAAAGCAGCATGATTCGAATGAACAATAACTTTAGTTCCTGCCAAGTAAGACCTAAATTTATCAAGTGAAAACACAACAGTCAATAGCGCTTTTTCAGTGGTGGTGTAGTTAATTTGGGCATCATTGAGTGTTTTGCTCGCATAATATATAACATGTAATCGTTTATCCACTCTTTGCCCTAAAACAGCTCCTATAGCATAATCAGATGCATCACACATGATTTCAAATATAAAGACCAATTAGGAGCTACAATTATAGGTGCAGAAGTAAGTCTATCTTTTAAAGCATTAAAAGCAGCAAGGCATTCATCATCAAAATCAAACAAAGTATCTTTGGACAATAGATTACATAATGGACGACTAATTTTGGAAAAATCCTTAATAAACCATCTATAGAAACCTGCATGTCCTAGGAAACTCCATATACCCTTAACAGATGTAGGTGGAGGCAATTTTGCAATTAAATCTACCTTAGCCTTATCTACTTCAATTCCTTTGCTAGATATGACATGTCCTAACACTATCCCCTGTTGGACCATAAAATGACTTTTCTCCCAACTAAGCGTCAAATTACATTCAATGCATCGTTCTAATACTAAAGTCAATTTATGCAAGCAATCATCAAAGGAATCACCGAAAACTGAAAAGTCATCCATAAATACCTCAATGAATTTCTCCACCATGTCTAAAAAGATCGACATCATACATCTCTGAAAGGTGGCGGGTGCATTGCATAGTCCAAATGGCATTCTCCTAAAAGAAAAAGTTCTGAATGGGCATGTGAATGTAGTCTTCTCTTGATCCTCCGGAGCAATGGGTACCTGATAATAACCTGAAAGACCATCTAAAAAGCAATAGAAATCATGTCCAGCTAGTCTTTCTAACATTTGATCAATGAAGGGGAGGGGGAAGTGATCCTTTTTGGTGTACAAATTCAGCTTTCGAAAATCAATACATATCCTCCAACCTGTAATTATCCTAGTGGGCACTAATTCATCTTTCTCATTTTTAACCACGATTATTCCAAATTTCTTTGGTACCACATGAACGGGACTAACCCACTTACTATCAGCAATTGGATAAATTACCCCTACTGCTAGGAGTTTCAAAACCTCTTTCTTAACGACCTCTTGCATGATTGGGTTCAGTCTCCTTTATGCTTCTTTAACTAGTTTGACATTGTCCTCTAAATTAATCTTATACATACACATTGCCGGACTGATGCCTCTAATGTCCCCAATACTCCATCCTATTGCCTTTTTATACTTCCTAAGCTCTCCAATCAATTTCTCCTCTTGGTTTTGGGTGAGTGTAGATGAAATAATAATAGGGTAGGTCTCATTCTCTCCCAAAAATACATATTTTAGATGCTTAGGTAGTTCCTTAAGTTCCAATTCAGGTGGAGCAATCTCATCATTATGTGGGACATCCAATAAATCTAAGGGTGTACTAGCATCATCTAATGATATGGCATTGTCTAATAGTTCATTGTACTCCCTAGCCTCATAGTCTAAGATATCATCTACCTCTCTAATTGTAAGTGCTACCCCCAATTTATCATCTAATCTAGCATGCACAAAAGTATCATGAATTATTGGATCTAAACATTCTACATACGAGCATTCATCAATAGCAGATATAGAATGGTAAGGAGATGAATCAAAAACCTTAAAATGAACAGTCTCTCCTAAGACCGTCATTGTCAACTTTTCACTTTGGACATCAATGATGGTTTGGGTAGTGGCCATAAATGGTCTATCCAAAAGAATGGTGTGCTCCTTGTCCAAAGATGGATTGTCCTGCATGTCTAAAACCACAAAGTCAACAGGTATGATTAGCTTATCTACCTGTACAAGTAAGTCCTCAACCATGCCCTTCGAATATTTAATAGATCTGTCCACAAGTTGAAGGGACATGGTTGTTGGTTTTAGCTCTCCCAAACCTAGCTGCAAGAAAATCGAGTAAGGCATCAAATTGACACTAGCACCTAAATCAAGCATAGCTTTAGCTACTTTCCTATCCCCCATAGTAATATCAATAATAAAACTACCTGGATCTTTTAACTTAGAGGGTAAGTTGCGTTGAAGCACCGCACTAGCAATTTCAGATACTATTACTCTTTCATTAAGCTCATACCTTCTTTTCTTAGTGTTTAGTTCTTTGAAAAATTTCGCATAAGAAGGCACGTTTCTAATTACATCTAACAATGGAAAATTGATATTAACCTTAGAAAGCATGTTAAATAAATCAGAAAACTGCTTATCTTGCTTACTGTACTTTAAACGGTGCGGGAATGGTACAGGTAGTCGGTATGGCACCGATGAATTGTGTAGCTTAGGTGGGTTAGATGACTCTCCAATTGTCGCCTTTGAAGGCTCTTCATGCTTGTCACCTCTCTCCTCCAATTCCTTAGAAACATTATTGTCATCTTCCATGTTACCTGCACTATAAGATAAATCATTAGAAAGTTTAGGTAAATTTTTAGTAACGACCTTACCACTCCGAAGAACCATGACAGCTTTGGCTTGTTCGGGTTGACTGGGCAGATTTCCCGTCTCTTGTTTGTGCATTTATTCTGCTAGTTGCCCCACTTGCATTTTCACTCTTTTCATTGAAGCTTCCATAGAGTCCATCCTTCCACTACAGAAGTGTATGAAATTATTTAGGGTTTCCTCTACGGTTGGTTTATTTTGTGGAAATTGTCAATTTACATTTTGGCCTTGTGTTTGGTTTTGTACAAATGGTTGGCTATTGTTTTGTTTCCAAGCAAAGTTAGGGTGATTACTCCATCCAAGATTGTAGGTATTTGAATAAGGGTCGTTCCTAGGTCTAGGTTGGTACCCTTGCATTAAATTTGCCTCTTCAGTAGTACCTGTATAAGGATCGCCTGCAAAAGAACAAACGTTAGCTCCATGTCCATATGAACCACAAAATCCACATATCTCGTGTTTTGGCATTTGATTCAGGTTGGAGGTAGTGAGAAGTTGCACTTGTTTGGTCAATTCAGCAAGTTGCATGGCCATTTCATTATGGGAGCCTAATTCATGGACTCCAGCTCTTCTTCCTCTAGCGCTCTTTTGTTGGGAATTGGCTCCCAACATCTCAAATAGTTCGTAAGTTTCATCCGCTATTTTCTCACCCATAGCTCCTCCTGCAGCGTTGTCAACTGTGAATTGACATTGTAGTGTCAATCCATCGTAGAAAAACTGATTCTATAGCTGCAACGAGAAGTGATGATGTGGACACTGTATCAAAAGCAATTTGAATCTGTCCCAAGCCTCGTGGAATGGTTCTCCGTCCATCTGCGAAAAAGTAGCAATTTTTGTTCTTAGGTCAGACGTTTTTTTATGGGAATAGAACTTACCCATAAATTTGTTGTAAACATTGTTCCAAGTGGCCAAAGAACCGGGTGCCAATGTCATGAGCCAAGACTTAGCTCTATCTTTGAGAGTGTAAGGAAAACACCTCATGCGTAGTTGATCTTCACTAAGTCCTTGCAGTGGAAAGGTTTGCACAGTTGCATATAATTCACGCATAAAATTTAAGGGATCTTCATTAGGGATACAGTAAAAGGAGGGAAGCATGGAATAATGAATATTTTTCAACTCATAATTCCTAGCTGCCTCTGTAAGTCGAATGCACGATGTGGCGGTCCCAATGATAGGTCTTGTAAACTCTTTGTTCATCATCTACCTAGCCATGTTGTCACCCATTGCTACTTGCAATTATTGTTAGACTTCTTCCTCTTGAAGTTGATTATCCAGTTTCTTTGATCGGTGTTTGATCCTATGAATGTTGTCAATGAAGGGAGAGAGTTCCTTGTTAAGTGATCTCCTACCTTGCATGCACAAATAAAAAAAAAAAAAAAGCAAACAAAGATCAAGGCAGCAGTGAAATTGAAATTTAAGCACTATTTTTTTATTTTTTAATTTTCTGATTTTTTTTTTTGTATTTTTGAATAAAAGATAACAAATAAAATAAAAATAAAATAAATAAACAAATAAAAGTAATTCATAAACTCTAAAAAGTTAAAAAGAAAATTATTTAAAATGCCAATTCTCCGGCAAAGGCGCCAAAAACTTGATGTGATAAATTTAGTACTCGCAAGTGTACGAATCACTCGTAGACAGTGACAAGCAAACCTCCGAGGTCGGTCTCTCAAAGAATTGCAATAGTTCTAAACAACTTTTTTCTTAAACTAATTAGAGTTCTAAAGCAAGTAAAATACTAATTAAATAGAGTTCTAGTGAAACTGAAACTCTAAGTAACTATAGTCCTAAACCTAGTAAAACTGTAAAAAGGAGTTTGGTTTGTAACGAGATCAATGGTACGAACAATTAACGAAAACAATAATGCAAATTCACAATCAATTCAAGTAGATTTGAAAATCAATGGAGGACGTATGGACGTTTAGTTTGGTTGGCCATGCTTGCATTGAAAAGTAATGGTGAAGTAACATGAACATTCTAATAAACGATTTTACCGACTTTTCCTTTTTATTACGAGAATGCCTACGGTCGGGGTAATTCTCTTTGTTGATTAACTAATTAACATCCTATGCTTGGGTATATCAAATAGCAATCAAATTATGTGCAATGAAATTTATGCCAATCAAACTAATGCTATGACTAAGTCACTAATTTGAAGCCTTGATTAAGTGTTTCGGAATAAAGTTAAGGTGACGTTCCTAAAACTATATTCTCAGATTTTTCAACCTAACTATGAATATTAAATTGGCCCATGAAAATTCATAATTAACTATCTAAACATGCTCTTAATCAAAAGGTAATTTATTTATATTAATTCAATAAAACATTCACCATACACAATTCTAGCAAACATGGCAACACAAACTAAACATCCATAATGAAATTAGCCGCTCATGTTCATATTAAAATTTATAGACAAATATAATATGATCATACACTTCAACGAAAGAAGAAGAAAATATAATTCTATAACAACAAGGAAAACCTAGATCTAAATACCGCTTATGGATGGGATAGCGTTCTTCTCCAAAAGCTTGATCTTCGATCGTCAACGGCTTCCTTGGATCCTTAGAATGGTTTCTCTCGCTTCGTTGAGTGTGGAAAAACTCCTAAAACTGAATGAATCTCTTGTTTGGTCGCAAAATTATTGTGTGTAAAAGTTGTATTCGAGTTCTGTGTAAGGGGGAGTCAAGGGGGTATTTATAGATGTAAGGGTTTACACAAATCCTGATTGCAATAGGAATAGGCACCCTGCAGCATACATTTTTCCCGCCGCGGTGCAACACAAATTCTGGAAATAATGGTCAAAACCCAAGAGCTCCCCGCCGCGGCATGCCTCTTCCTCACCGCGGCGCGTGTTGCCTTTCCTTTCTTCATATGTGATGGCTCGTTATGTAAGGCTTACATATTTGACTTGTTTTGCCCATAACTCGTGATCCGAGCGCCATAAGTGTTCCATCTTTGCGTGCTTGCATTATTCAACTCATTTGATGCTAAAAACACCTGAATTGCACTAAAACATACCCGTGACTCCGAATTGATAGATTTATGAAATTAATCGAATAAACAACAAATAATAAATCTATTTTTAAACAATTAAGCGTAATAAATCACGAAATATTAGTGCTTTTTGAGCACTTATCAGGGCTCAAACCTAGGCTTGGAACTAGTCTCTCCTTCCTTCCTCCAATTGTTCTTCCACGGTGGTGTAGGGTTCAATTTTGGTGTCGGTAAGTTGGTCTTTGGTGGTATCATACGACTACCGCTTCTCTTTAACTGTCTCTCCACCTTGATTGCCATATGCACCATGTCCTCCAACTCCACATAGTGATGTAATTCAACAATGTTGGCAATCTCATAATTCAATCCACTTACAAACCGAGCCATGGTGGCCTCCCTATCTTCCTATAAATTCGCTCTCACCATAGTCATCTCCATTTCCTTAAAATACTTATCAATCGATCGATGTCCTTGATTGAGTCTTTGTAACTTCTGATAGAGTTCTTGGTAGTAATGACTTGGAATGAACTGCTTTCGCATGATAGTCATAATCTCTCCCCAACTATCAATTGCTCTCTCTCCACTTCTCCTCCTAAGGACCATTAGTTGATCCCACCAATTCAACACATAATCAGTAAACTCGATTATTGCCAAATTCACCTTCTTCTCCTCGAAATAGTTATGACACTCAAAAATATGCTCGACCTTTTTCTCCCATTCCAAGTACAATTCTGGATCATTCTTTCCTTGGAATGTCGGCATCTTTATCTTAATGTTCCCTAAATTCTAATCAACCCCGTCATAAGGCTAAGGTGGGGATCTCCACATACCTCCCCTACCATTTCTACCTCCTCTATGCCCATCCCTCCCTCCATAGGGCATCCTCCTCTCTTCATCCTCAAATTCCTCTTCTCAATTTTCTTCTTCAATGTCTTCCTCGACAAAGGCCCTCCTAATAGGCCTCCTAACCTCTGGAGGCTCTTGCGATGCCCCTTGCCGCAAATTGGCAATTGTAGCTTCTTGCTGTTCTACCAGCTCATTAATGTTTACCATGACGGCATTCATCATTTCATGGATTGTTGTAATGCCCGTAACAAAAATTCGGTATCCGGTCACTCCTTCGAACTATTCCTGTCAGACATTATCACCACAATTATTGCAAACAGAGAATTAGTTAATCAAATAAAACTGAAAATTCACTCTTTTACCTCACGTGTTTAATCGCTCGGATTGATTGCAGCACTCTTTCTCCTTTAGCGAACCAAACCTCCGAAATTTCCAACCACAAGTAGAATTCCACACTCACCCAAATGTAGTTTGCAATATCCAAATTAAGGAAACAAGAAACTAACTCAAAGTATTTTGGAAACTCTAACTCAATGAAAGGAAAATTTTCATTCAAGGAATCTTCAAACTCGTGACAATTAAACGAGCAAAGTAACGATTTTGTTAATAGGTATAAACGACACCTTTAATGAAAATTGGTAAAATTTTCTTTCCTTCTATTCTTGGACTTAACTTCCACTCTCTTTTCTTTCCTTCTATTCTTTTTTTTTAATTGATTTTCGAATACATATATTTTTCCTTTTTTTTTAACTTTCGAAAAATTTTCAACACGAATAGAAAACGAGAGCACAGGAAAAATTACCAAATTGCCCTTTACTTTACGAGCAAACTTTTACAAAAATTTTCAATACGAAAAACCTTCCAACACAGCCCAAATCAGTTTAAAAATTCAGGAAACAACAACAACAAATCATAATATTTCAGGAATTGCAATAAACAATCAAAAATCGCAAAATCAAGAAGAAAATTTCTGAAAAATAAAGAACAACACAGATTTTGAAAAAGTACATAGACTTTTTGTGGAAACAAAAACAACAATAACAAGGATAGGAATCTAAAGTCACAACCTAGAGCTCTGATACCAAATGATGCGAACCGAAGGACACGAATCCTATGACCCACAAACAACGAAGATTTGAGAACCACAAGAAATACAGTCTAAGACCCGACACGATATTACCATTCAAATTTCTACGAGAAACTGAGATTTTTGGTTGCAAGACTCACCTTAACGTATGGATATTACACACCATGAATCAAGATGAGGGAAAAAGCCACAAAGGGTTGCAAATTCCTTTGATAAGTTTGGAGGAAAGCACTTGGAGCATTCAAGCTCTCAATTTTTAATTTTGATTCAAAATGAAATATGTGATACCAGTTATGAGTTCCCAGCTGTTTACATGTTTGTTTATAACAAGAAATTAAAAACCTAGAAGCAAAAGATCTGGGCCATTGATTGAAAAGCAATGGTCAAAAAATTACAAAATAAAGTGTTTATGCCGTGATGGAGAAATAAATATGCCGCAACGTGGGGTCTTTGGATTTCCATACGCATAGTCAAGCCGCGACGACCAAAAATACATGCCGCAGTGCTCACGTTGGGGGTCTTGTGTCAGCGCGCAGGTCTAGTACTGTCAGCTGAGGGTGTCTGTGTCAACGCGCAGGTCTAGGTGTGTCAGTGAGCGCATGTCCGTTCATGCCACCGAGCCTGAAATTGTATGCTGTGGCGGGCATGTTTCTTTAGTCCAAATAGAAAGTCCTGTGCCGCAGCGCCCTATTGTCATGCCGTGGCGGGCATAGTTGATGAAAATCCCCCCATCCAAAACAGAACATCACTCACCGTGGCAGCTATAAATCCATGCCATGGCGCAGGTCTTCTTTCAAAAAATTAGCCTTCAACACATTGATTGGTCTCTCACAAGCTTCAAGCTCCAATTTCATCAATCCTTGATCTTGTGTTAACTCTTGGATCAGCCCATTCAAAGCTTCCTTGAGTTGTTTAGCTTTCGATCTAGTGCAGTATTTGCAATGGTTGTAACGGCAAATTATTCGTATCATGAAGGCTGAATTTGGAGAAGAAGCTCTACACCCTGGCATGAATTTACAGCCACCGCTGCGAGTAACCCTTTGTTTTAGTTGGGAATTTTGCTAGGCATGCGCGTCGTGGCATGCATTTGGGGCGCGAGGCACAAGACTCTCTGTTTGACTGGGATTGTTGGGTAGACATGCGCGGGAGTATGGGCAAATGTGCGGGCAGATATGGGCGAGTGTGCGTGATAAGTGCTCAAAAAGTACTAACATTTCGTGATTTATTATGCTTAATTGTTTAAAAATAGATTTGTTATATATTGTTTATTTGATTATTTTCATAAATCTATGAATTCGGAATCACGGGTATGTTTTAGTGTATTTTAGGTGTTTTTAGCATCAAATGAGTTGAATAATGCAAGCACGCAAAGACGAAACACTTACGGCGCTTGGATCACAATTTATGGGCAACACGAGACAAATTATGTAAGCCATACATAACAAGCCAGCACATATGTAAAGGGGTACATGTGAAGAAACTAAATACAACACGCATCGCGGCAAGGAAAATGTGTGCCACAGTGAGCACCTCTCGGGTTTTGACCATTATTTCCAAATTGTTGTTGTGTCGCAACGGAAAAAATACATGCCGCGGCGCGTCTATTCCTAATTCAATCAAGAATTATGTAATCCTTTACATCTATAAATACCCCCTTAAGAGTCCTACTTAGACACACTTCAATTTTGTGAACCAATAAGAGACTCAATCAGTTTTTAGGAGCTTTTCCACACTCAAAGAAGCAAGGGAATCAATTCTAAGAATCCAAGAAGCCATTGAAGATCGAAGATCAAGCTTTTGGAGAAGAATGCAATCCAATCCAATATTGGTATTTAGATCTAGGGTTTCTTTTTTTATAGAATTTCCTTTTCTTCTTCTTACTTCTTTGAGTGTATGTTCAGATTATATTTGTTTATGAATATTAATATGAACATGAGTGGCTAATTTTATTATGGATGTTTAGTTTGTTTTGTCATGTTTGCTAGAACTGTTGTGGTGAATGTTTTTATTGTTTTGAAATAAATAAATTTACCTTTTGATTAAGAGCATGTTTAGATATTTAATTGTGAATTTTCATGGGCCAATTTGAGATTCATAGTTAGGTTGAAAAATATTAGAGTTTGGTTTTAGGAACGTCACCTTAACTTTACTTTGAAAAACTTAATCAAAACTTTAATTTAATGACCTAGTCATGGCATTGGTTTGATTGACATATTTTTCTTGTGCATAATTTGGTTGCTAATTGATATACCTAATCGTAGGATATTATTTAGTTAATCAACAATGAGAATTACACGATCATAGAAATTTTCATAATTAAAAGGAAAGCCGATAAAAATTGTTTATTAGAACGTTCATATTAATTCACTATAACTTTTTGATGCAAGTATGGCCAACCAAACTAAATGTCCATACATCCTCCATTGATATTTGAAATCTACTTGAGTTAATTCTGAATTTGCATAATTGTTTGTTCAACACCATTGGTCTTGCTACAATTCTACTTTGTTTACAGTTTTATTAGGTTTAGGATTCTAGTTATTTAGAGTTTTAGTGTTACTATAATTCTATTTAATTAGTGTTTTAGTTGCTTTAGGACTCTAATTAGATTAAAAAAAGGTTGTTTAAAACTATTGCAATTTCTTGAGAGATCGACCTCGGAGGTTTGCTTATCACTTTCTACGAGTGATTCGTACACTTGCGAGTACTATAATTTGCACATCAATGTGCGCCGCAACATGGCTTTGGGGCGCCACAACACAAGTCTCTCAGATTGAAATGGAACCTGCCATGGTATGGATTTTCATCCTCCTCAGCCTACCTACTTTAATTTGTAACCCGTGCTTCCTCGCCGTGGCACACATATTTTACCTGCCATGACACAGTGTAATTTTATGTAATTTTGGACCATTGGATCAAATCCAATGGCTAGGATCCTTTCCCACTTTAGGTTTTTGTTTGTATGCTATAAAAGGACAAAGTGTGCAGCCAAAATGTAACTTTTGACATAAATGATATTTTTGATTCCACAAATCAAATTTGAGAACCCAAGAGCTCCTTGCATATTGCAACCCAAACTTATCAAAGGATTTGCATGCCTTTGTGGCATTTCTTCTCGTCTTATTGCGTGGTGTGTAATATCCATATGTTAAGGTGAGTTATTTCTATCAAAAATCTGGTTTTGTGCTTAGAAATTGCATGCTAATTTTGTGTTGGGTCTTAGACCGTATTTCTGGTGGTTCTCAAACCGTTGTCGTTTATGGGTCGTAGGAATTGTGCTCTTAAGTTCGCATCAGCCTTGGTAATATGATAGGAGGGTTACTCCTTTGAAAAGGAAGGAAAAAGGATTACACTTGTGCCTTTAACTAGAAGAAAGTTTTTGACGAACAATTAAAGATGAATAAGGAGAAAAAGGGAAAGGAGAAGGAAGAAAAAAGGAGTGTAGAAAAAGACAAAGAAAAAAAGAACTTAAACTTCTATGATAGAAGGCATGATTTTAAAAGAGTTATTTTGGCACAAAGGCCCTTACTTGTACTTTTGTACAAGGAGGTCAATTTTTCTACTAATGAACTTGACAAGTCTTTGCCAAGTGTTACTGTTTCTTTGTTGCAGAAATTTGAGTATGTGTTTCTTGAAGAAATCCTGGATGGAGTGCCACCCATTAGAGGAATTGAGCACCAAATTGACTTCAATTCCGGAGCATCGCTTCCAAACTGACCTACCTATAGAACAAACCCTGAAGACAACAAGGATATTAAAAGGCAGGTTGAGGAATTTTTGACAAACGGGCAAGTTAGGGTGACTTTGAGCCCATGTGCAATGCCAATGCTACATGTACCTAAGAAGGATGGATCATGTCGAATGTGTGTTGATTGCCGAGTCGTCAACAACATTACGGTAAAGAATCGACATCCTATTCCTAGGTTAGATGACATGTTAGATGAATTTCATGGCTCTAGCATATTTTCTAAAATTGATCTTAAAAGCGGATATCATCAAATTAGGATGAAAGAGGGAGATAAGTGAAAAACTGCATTTAAAACGAAGCATGGTTCGTATGAATGGTTAGTTATGCCTTTTGGGTTAACTAATGCACCTAACACATTTATGAGACTCATGAATCATGTTTTATATGCTTTGATCGAAAAATTTGCGGTTGTTATTTTGACGACATTCTCATTTACAGCAAAAACTTAAAAGAGCATGTTATGCATTTGCATGCTATGCTTGAAGTTCTAAGAAAGGAAAAACTGTATGCTAATTTGAAAAAGTGCTATTTTTGCATGAAAAAGTTAGTTTTTCTTGGTTTTGTTGTAATCTCTAAAGGAATAGAGTTGAAAAAGTGAAGGTGATTAGGGATTGGCCCTTGCCTAAATCTATTACTGAGGTTCGCAGTTTTCATGGCTTAACTAGTTTCTATCGCATGTTTGTTTGAGATTTTAGCACTTTAGTCGGACCTTTAACAGAAGTAATCAAGAAAACTGTGGGATTTAAATGGGGGAAGAGCAAGAGAAAGCTTTTAATCTATTTAAGGATAAATTATGTTTAGCACCTATTTTAGCTTTGCCTTATTTTACTAAAATATTTGAAGTTGAGTGTAATGCTTCAAGTGTAGGCATAGGAGCTGTTTTGATGCAAGAAAAGCAACCAATTGCCTTTTTCAGTGAGAAGCTCAATGGAGCATCTCTAAATTACCCGACATATGACAAGGAGCTCTACACGTTGGTAAGAACTATGGAGACTTGGAAGCATTACCTATGGCCGAAGGAATTCGTTATCCATACAAATCATGAATCTTTAAAGCAAATGAAGAGCCAAGGTAAAATGAACCGAAGGCATGCAAGATGGATGGAATTTATTGAGACATTTCCTTATATTATTTAATATAAGCGAGGTAAGGAAAATATTGTCGCCGATGCCTTATCTTGAAGATATACCCTACTTTTTGCTTTGAATACTAGGTTGTTAGGATTTGAGTATATTAAAGAGATGTATGCTGATTATGATAATTTTTCTGTTATATTCAATGCATGTACCAAAAGTGCCTTTGGAAAATTTTAAAAGTTAGAAGGGTATTTGTTTAAAGAAAATCTTTTGTGCATACCTAACTATTCAATGCGAGAACTGTTAATAAAAGAGGCTAACATTCCATAGTCTTTTTTGTTCCTAGGTTGCTATTTGACTGTTCTAACTGTCCCGTCTTTGCATGTTTACATTATTTTTTTCTTTTGAAGCTAAAAATACTTGAAATACGAAAAAAAAAAATACTTGTGACTCCAAAATGATAGATTTATCCAAATAATTAGATAAAAGCATTGTTATCAAATCTATTTGTCAAAATTAAGCACAATAAATCACAGAATATTAGTAATTTTCAAGCATTCATTAAATAATCTCTAAAACAATATAATAATAAGTAAAACATAAAAGAAATGCTTAATATAATAGAAAGTATGTCAAAATAGTGTTCATCATGTGCATAACGTGGGGGATAAAAATGTGTTCCACAGCCTGCATGTAATTTTGGAGAGTCCTTTTCTATTTACATATAAAAACTTCTATTTACATATAAAAACACCCTCTTAGGGTTCATTGTTATATATGCGACTCATTACGAGACTTTTGGAGTTTTTGAGGTTTTTTTATATCCAAAGAGTCAAGGGAAACCAATCTAAGGACTCAAGAGACCATTGAAGATCAAGTTACAAGCTTTTGGTGAAGGAAACACCATTCAATCCAATTGTGATATTTAGATCTACTAGGTTATTACTGTAATTAGATTCGTCTTATTCTTCTCTCTTTAGGATGAATGTTATAGATTATATTTGGCTATGAATATTAATATAAGCATGTGTGACTAATTTTAATATGAATATTTAGCTTTTGTTACCATGTTTGCTTAAAGACTATTAAAGATCTATTTATCAATGAATGATGGGCCAATTAATTTTCATAGGTAGATTGAAAAATTTGAGAATTAGGTTTTAGACACATTATCTTGATCTAATTTGGAAAACTTGATTAAGGATATAAATTAGTGACTTGACCATTGCATTGATTTAAATTATATTATTTTCCTTGTGCTTGTTTAATTAGTTAGTTGATATACTGGACCACAAGGTATGGATTGGTTAATTAACAAAGAAAATTATCCTGACCATAAGAAATTTTTGTAAATTAAAAGAAAGCCAACAATCTTCATTTATATGTCTGTTCATGTAATTTCATCTAAATACTTAGAGGCGAGCATGGTTAACTAGTTAAACATCTCATGTACCCTCCTTAAATATTTCACATATTCCCTTAAGTTCATTTTGAGTTAAGCGGTTATTTAGTAATTGGTTCTTTAGGATTTTTCTTTTTGCACCAACCATCGTTCTCATCTTTGATTTAGTTTTTAGTTTTTAGTTAGTAATTAGGTTTTTAAGATACGTGAAGAGTTATTTAAAACCACTATAATACCTTGAGAGATTGACTTCTGAGATATACTTGTCGCTTATTATAAGTGATTCATGCACTGAGAGTACTAAAATTTGCACATCAAGTAGCAAGAAGTAAGAAAGGCATCACATCAAAATTTCTTTAGAACGTGCATCTGAAAGGACAATGTGTGTGCAGCATTAAAAAGATGCTAGTTTTTGCGCTCAAGAACACCATTTTGTTATGGTGTATGAAGATAAGGATTCATGAATAACACCATTATTACAACACACCATAGCAATTATAGACCTAAAAAACTCCAAAGCACTATTAGAACAAAATTTATGCACATGAATGTAAAACTGAGTCTTTATTTCATTAAAAAAGGATTGAATTACAAAAGGGACTTCAGACGGTTCTTTCAAAAGAAATAATTAACTCTAGAAAAATCATCTATAAGACATAAAAACTACTTATATCCTTAAATGTTGGGGACCCGACATGGCCCCCAAATACTAGAGTGCACTTAACAAACAAGACTATGATTACATTTATTGACTCAAAGTGGATAGAAGAACCTGTGATGTTTACCTAGCTCATAGGCCTCATATTCCAGCTTTGACATAGTAGAAGGACAAAAGCCCATAATTTGAAGAAGATGAACAGGAGGATGGCCTAAGCAGCAATGCCACTGAACAGGAGGAATGCTGTCCAACTAGTAAACCCCATTAACCAAGTGCCCACAACCAATCATCTTGTTCGTAGTAAGATCCTCAAGAATATGTGGAGCAAGAGAGACAGTGCCTACACCAATAGTAACTAAGATGGAACCATTAGCTAAAGTAACAAACTTATGAATAGAGGACTACAAAGGAGACACACACACACACAAAAATAAATAAGAAGAAGAAGAAGCCTTTCTAGTCATATGAAAAGTAGCACCAAATTCAATGGTGATAAGGAGAAAGTATTATAAGCAACATTAACTTACTCAGCCAAGGTAGCAGTCTGAGAGGAAGACAAAATATTTGACATCATCTAGTAAGATTGTTGCAACATTCAATTATATTCATCCCAAGATAACTTATCAAATAGAATAGAGGGTACAATAGTGGTGGAAGAGGGGTTATGAGCCTCAAATTGGGCTTGATGAGCCTGTGGAGGTTTTCCAAATTTCTGCCAATACATGTTAGACCAATGATTACTTTGACCATAATGAACACAATAGCATCACCACGATCGTGACCACACCCTCCCCCTGAATCACGACCTCAACCCTAACCACTAATAAAACCACGACCCATACCAGAGGTGGCTAAGGTAGAAGCATCATGAGACGTCACTAAGGGTAGGGTAGTGAAATAAGGGCCAATACGCATTACCTGTAAATATATCGAGTGAAAGTGAGGAATCTAATCATCAACATTGTAGCTTGTCTAAGATAAGAATATTCAAAATCCAAGGCAGATAAAAACTTAACAACATGAAATTCCTCTTGTTGACACATAAAAGTGTCCAAATTCAAAGTGATCGGGTGATACAATTTTAGTTCCTCCAATTGACTAACCAATTGTCTGTAGTACTCACTAGCAAACCTTCCAATTTGACTGCAAGAAAGGGAACCCAAATACAAGTCAAAAATTTGAGATACATTTTTGCCTAAGAGTTTTGGTCACACACTGCCTGCCAAACTTCTTTAGCAGTTGCAAAAACATGTAATTGCTTGCAATTGTAGACTCCATGCTATTTCATAGCCAATTGCGAACCATGGAATTATCTTTCTTCAAAGTTTGAAATTCAGGTTTATCACTTGTTGGTGGGTCATCCGTCAAATAATGGTCCTTTTCCTTAGCTTCCAAAAGCACCAAAATAACTTAAGCCCAGTGTAAATAATTATTATCATTGACCTTAAATGTTTTAATCTGAAGAAAGGAGCTATTAGACATATTATGAATTGTAGAACCAAAAGTAGTGCTAATAGAAGAAATCGATGGAAGAGGCTCAACCATTAGGTAATATGTCAAAAAAATCAATAGTAGCAATACAAAATGGCAAAAATTTTAACCACGAAAATAAAGTGATCCACCGCCCTCATTGAAAAATACCGAATAAATCAACCACCAAAAAAAAACCAACACTTAAACTTGTCGCAATAACATATTAGAAACATCATAATATTAAGAATAGATTAAAAAAAATAAGGGAAAATAACAAAACTAGCACCCCTTAAACTTGTAATAACAAAACTAGCACCCCCTGTGTTCAATTAAAATTGAATGACGATAATTTAGACCCGTTCAATATTGAACGTTCAATATTATCCGTTCAATTATAATTGAATGACGACAATTAGATCCGTTTAATATTGAACATTCAATATTTTATGTTCAAATTGAATATTGAACGTTCAATATTAAACGTTCAATTCTAATTGAACACAAGGGGGTGTTAGTTTTGTTACTATAAGTTTTAGGGGTGCTATTTTTGGTAATTTTCCAAAAAATAACCACACCAACAAGAAAACTGCTACGAAAATACTTATTTTCAAGGTTGTTATTCAAGCTTTTTTTTTTTAAAAAAAATTTAGCAGAAAACCTAACCACAGAGCATAGCCAAAAACTACTAGGAGAGACGAAAATGAAGGCTAAAAAAGACAAAAATAGGTCTGAGGTGACAATCTGGTGAAGAATAGTCATTGGAGGTTGCAATTTGGGTGATGGGTGAGGTTACGCAATTCTACGAGACTTGATAATTAGTTAAAAAAATTATTTACGTAACTAATTTTACTTATTTTATTAATTTTTATATTATATATAAAATTAATTCTTTTTGTACTTTTAAATTAATTGTAAAAATAAAATAATATTAAAAAATAAAGTAATATTTAGAGTTCATATATGATGTGACAATTATCATATGATTACAGTATTTATAGAATGTGTTATTTATTTCATTATCATGTATTTAAAATTATTATTGAATGTAATAATCATTATATGATTAGAATTCTTGTTAGATGTAATATCCTTATTACATTGTCATGTTTAAAATCTTAAATGACAACTACTATCAAGAGTTTAAAATATAGGAATAATTTTATTCAAAAAATATTAAATACGATTTAGATTTTTATATATAATATATATACCTATTTTGCACTTTTATTTTTTTTTTAAAAGTAGGTTCATGAACGTTCCTTTTATTTATTATAATTTTAATCATATAAAAGCATTACATTTACATTTAAAGTTCATATTCTAACATTTATAGCTCAAATCAAAATTTGATTTCATCTAAAATACAATTTTTTTATAAAAGGTTGTGGCTAACAGTTTTCGGTGGGTGCACCGGGACATCCCAACTAGGTTGGCACCTCTTTAGCACCTTATTCATTAAACCTCTCAACCACTAATATTATTAAATATTAATAAAATTAAGCATACAAATAAAAATTCTCAACAAAACCTATAATTAAGTTTGTTGTTAGCATCTGAATAAATGAAAGAGCTAGCTCCACCACCAAGTCGCTGTACATAAACTAGGGGCCCTAGAAGCTAAGCGATCAGCTGCAGCATTACCCTCCCTATAAATATGTGAGCAATGAAACTTCATATGGGTAATTTTATCTAAACAATCAGTCCAAGCAGAATGCCATCTCCAAGGAACCGAAGAAGACCGAGTCTGAAAGAGAGCGACAACATATCGTGAGTCTGATTCCAACCAGAGACGCCTCCACCGAAATGTATATGCATACTTCACCGCATAAATGGCTGCCGCTAGTTCTGCTTCAAAAGCATATGATACTCCAAGGGGAATACAAAAACAACCCTTAACAAATGATCTAGAAGTTCGAAAAATACCTACACAACCAGATAATCCTGGTGCTCCAAAAGCTGCACCATCTGTATTGTCCTTTATCCATCCTGAGGGTGGAACCTTCCAATTAACCTCTATAATCCTTGGAGCCCGTCTTGGATGCCTGTTATTCGAAGTCGCCTAAGTACCTGTAGATCATCCACAGTATTTCGCATGCAACTGCTCTTTGAGAGACTCGCCTCGTAGATAAAACGCCATATTGTGGCAAAAGCCGAACTCATCGTCGTCCTCTTATTGTTAAATCGATACTCATTTCTAGTAGTCCAAATCACCCAAATGACTGAAACAATTCCTGCTTTCCATAAATTGGCGAGTTGTGATCCAAATTCCATTGCCATTGCGGTCTTCCATAGGTTTAGGATCGAAGAGTCTGTACATGGTCGTTTTCCAAAGAAGAAGCATATGAAGTCCCAAAGCGCACCTGCAAAATGACAACTTAAAAAAAGATGTGACAGAGTTTCCTCTTTGGATCCACATAACAAGCAACGAGAAGGAAACGATTGTCCCCTCCTTTTTAATTGACAATCCGTTGGAAGTTTATTCTGAATAGCACGCCATAGCAAAATAGAACGTGAGGGCGGTATATAATGAGCCCAGATGGCCTTACCCCAGATCTTGCGTTCCCCAACCACACGTAGTGAATCATAAGCTTCACTGGTTGTAACATCTCCCTTAAACGAGTGTGTCCAAACTCTGATGTCTGAACCAATGCCAACAACTGTTGACTGAATTTCTGAGGCAATATCTGGATAAGAGTCTTTGAAGGATTGCGGCAAATTTCAACAATCTTCACGGATGTAGTCCCCCACTAGTGAATGTATCGGAGGGTCCATTGGTGGATTATCTATCCTGTCAATTAGTGGAATACCTAACCAATTGTCTATCCAAAACTTAACTGTAGAATTCCTTCCAACTAACCACCTGGACTCCTCCAAGAGGGTTAAATAGTGAGGTCGCAAACCAGGCCAGACTGATGAGCAAATATAATAGTTCTGTGGAGAGCCATTTTTTGTTAGATATCTGCTACGTAAGTAAAGCAGAGTGTTAGAGCTCCCTGTGATTACCCTCCATACAAACTTTCTTAACATGGCTTCATTTAGGATACGAATATCCCGTAAACCAAGACCTTCTTCATCTATTGGGTGGCAACAGTCTTTCCAAGCCACTTGAATTTGTTTGATTATATCAGTCTTTTCCGACCAAAAGAAATTGCGAATGATTTTTGTTAGGTCTTGAAGGACTGTTTTTGGCCATTTATATATCTGAAATGAGTGAAAAAGTGTACCCTGAATGATCGAAGAAATCAAGCAACGCCGTCCTGCCAAAGAAATAGTCAGCCCATTCCAGGCCTCAATTTTCACACGAATTTTATCTGCTAAGCTTTGAAACCAACACTTTTTCGGAGCCCCCTGGAAGAGATTGATGCCCAAGTAAGACAAGGATGATCTTCTACTACGCATGCCAGATAAATTCTGAAGTGATGAAATGTTGTTCAGTGTAACACCTTTACCAAAGTAGATAAAAGATTTTTCTAAATTTACCATTTGACCCGAAAGGTGACTATACAAGGAAAAAGCTTCAGTTAGCACTTGAATGTTCGTCTCACTTGCACGACCAAAAATAAGAAGATCATCTGCATATAAAAAGTGCGTTGGCGCACGAGCTCCTCTAGGTGGAGAGATTGTAGCTCATATGTCTTCTGATGATGGTATCCGTCGTAAACTTTCATTATCCATAGAGATGACCAATGAGGGCACCACTGACTCTATGGGAGCAAGATCTGTCATTCCACCTGTCTGACTTGAGAAAAGATTTTCATAGAAATTCAAAATATGAGTGGCTATTACCTCTGGATCATTAGTTATTTCTCCATTAATTTCCAAGTGTGTCAAAGGTTTTTGTGCTCTTAAACAACGAAGTAGTGAGCGAAAAAAAGTGGAGTTTCGATTACCACATTTCAGCCATTTTAATCTGATCTTTTCTCTTAAAAAGATATCTTGCTGGCGCAACAATCTATCTAAGTCAGCGTGAGCATTGGACTCCAGTTACAATAGTTCTTCGGAGAAAGAATTATCATTATAACACTGTTGAATGTCAGCCAGTGTATCTGTTGCAGTTGCAATATTTTGATTTAAATTACCAAAGAAAATTTTGTTCCATGTCTTGAGAACCAATTTAAGAGCCTTAAGTTTGCCAATAACAATACCCATAGCGCTAGCCTGGATTGGCACCGACCAAGTGGCACGCACTACATCCATAAATCCAGGGTGTTTGAGCCACATACCATGAAATGTGAACGGCCTTGGACCGCCATTCCATGTTGTAGAAGCCTTGAGTAAAAGCGGATGGTGATCTGAGCAGTGTCTAGGAAGGGTATAACAGGAAACCGTAGACCAAGAGTCTAGAAAGGATTCTGAACACAACCCACGATCTAATCTTGATCGCATTTGAGATAGTCCACCTTTACAGTAAGTGTAAAAGGCCCCTATAGTGTCAATTTCAACCAAGTTACAAGAAGAGATCATAGCACTAAAATCTTCGATAGAGGTATTGCTACGAGTCAGGCCAGTAGTTTCATGGGATCCAAGAACAGCATGTCCCCTATCACTAGCCAAGGGGCTTGAGTATCTGAAATCGTCCTTAGTGAGTCCCAGAGGTCCCTTCTTCTAACATATGTTCCCTTACCATAAATAAATGTTAAAAGAAAGATTTTTTAATTTGCTGTGTAAGTGACCGTTATATGTTGTCGGTGTTGTATTACCTGCCACTGCAGGGGCTGCAAAGAGCCAAAGTTTGCTAACCGTTGTGGAGTTTGAGCCGATGAAGGTATAACCCAAGTTTTGCCAAAAGCGATCATGAATGGTTTTTAGATCAGACATTGGTTCTGCTATACAAAGAAAATTTGGTTTTTCCTTTTTGCAAAAATTTCGTAGGGTATTTCGTGTGTTCTTATTGGAAATACCTCTACAATTCCAGTAAAGTACTATCATGTTGAGTTGCTATCAGAGTCCCCTATGATGGTTGTGTATCTCATAGGTTGGAGACGTGGACTAGCTGATCGAGCACGCCGATTTTTGCCAGTTACAACTTGCCAACCTAATTCTTCCTTATTTTTGGCATAATCTTGTTTCATTTTCTGCATACGCTCGCTGAGGTTGGCTACGGAGACTAAAGAAGAAGGTGGAAGGGAAAGAGCAGGCAGGGTGAGTCTCGATTTAGCAAGAGGGGGTAAGGATCCTATGTTAGGAATGTCTGTAATACTAGATGTGTTTACAGTAGATCCTGTGGGAATAGTTAAAACTGCTGCATGCAAATCTGCAGTATGAAAGACATCAAGTGAGGTTGTAGTGGCTAGTCTTGTGGAGTTGGTAATGGTTAAATCTGTGGAAGATGTAGTGGCTAGATCCGTAGATTTGGCAAGATTTATTAAGGAAGTAGTAGATGTGGTAGATGTAACTGCTTCATCAGGTGGTAAGGTTACTGTAGGAAGAGACGAGGTAGTAATATTTGTATCGATAGTATGAAGAGCATCAAAAGCATTACTTACCATAACTGTATTGACAGTTGAAGTGACCTTAGGCCTAAAATTTGTTTCTGTCGTGAGTGTACTTGAGGCCTATTTGTTTGTGTCTCGTTGTTTTTTTTGCAGTAACAATGGCATTTTTCCTGCATTTAAAGGCTGCATGTCCCACCGAGGAGCATAGATTACAAAAGTCTGGCACATTTTCATAAAACAAATCCACAAAAATCTTAAGTGACTCCACTTCCACCATTACCTGTTCTTCAAGCTTGCGTGCCAGATCGATATCAATTAAAAGTCTAGCATACTGACCCAACTCGCCATTGAGTGTGGCGTTGTCAATTTTTAGTGGGACACCAATGGCTCTTGCAATTTGTGCAAGAATTTGTTTGTCCCAAAATTCCCATGGAAAATTATAGAAATGAACCCAAACTTGAGCATTGGTAAACTTTTGAGTGTGCGGGTTAAAATTGGGTGTCCACGGTTGAACCCGAAAAATACCTGGCTTAACATTGATTGGCGCATTAGCCTTAACTTTGGCCTGATCCTCAGGGGTGTGTAATAAAATATGGTAGAAACTATGGCCCAGAGCGATAAGTTTCCAATTTGAAGATAAGTTCCAGATTGTTTTCAACCGGGTTTTTAGATCACCCTGACTCCAGGGTTTGTCTCCTTTGGAAAGGATTAGTCGGCCAATTAAAGAGAACTTGCAGAGATTCAAACGAGTTTGATAGACTTTTGGATCTAAGGTAACACATGCAATATCTCCATTCTTTGTTGGGTTCGGTGTCACACATGACTCAATAAAAATGTTCGTGGAATTTTTGTCGACGGCTTGAACATTGCTATTTGTCTTTGAAGGGGGTATTTCATGAGGTTCAATAAGTAGATTTGAAATGTTATCACAAATAGCCTGAGCATAACTTTTTTGTTGTTGGCTTTGTGTGGGCGGATTGGGTGATGTCTTAAACATGGCTGCATGGCTCGAATAATTTTCAGAGGAAGTAGTACCCAGTGAATGGTTATGATTTTGTTTATTTATAAGATTTGTCATAGGAGCAAATCCTTAAACACAACAGGTTACAAATATTATTGAATACAACCTGAACTTAAAATCATATTTTTAGATTAAATATGTAAAGAATACACCACAGCAGAACTACCTGGGTATGCTGGTGAGTGTGACGGATATGATTGTTGCAAATCTGATATGTACTCAACTTTGAAATATGTAGATCTAGTAGCCAAGATGCACGAAACTGATGTAATATTTAGATCTGGTAGCCTGGTTTCAAGATGCACTGGTGGCTAGGCAGATCAGTTTTCTATGGGCGATGGTGGCTAGGCAGATCAGTTCTCTATGGGCGATGGTGTCTGTGGGATGTGGGCGATGGGCAGATCAGTTCTCTATGGGCGATGGTGGCTGTGGGCGAGGGGCAGATGGTGGCTGTGGGCGATGGTGGCTGTGTGCGATGGGCAGATCAGATCTCTATGGGCGATGGTGGCTGTGGGATGTGGGCGATGGTGGCTGTGGGATGGTGGCTGTGGCCGTGGGCGATGGTGGCTGTGGCTGGTGGCTGTGGCTGTGGGCGATGGGCAAATGGTGGCTGTGGGCGATGGGCAGATCAGCGATGGTGATAAAGATGTTACTTTGACGATCACCTCCAAAAATGTGATAAGGAGGATTAAATGATGGAAGAATCGAAGAAAGCATGGGATGAGTATTCTTGGTGCTCCGGTAAAAGTTCATCTAAAATACAATTAGATAATAGAGTTCTAAACCACTAAAAGTTTTAATATCTTAGTGGATAATGAATTCTCATTTAAAATACAATTTTAATTTTTAAGAATTAATAATTAAATGAAACACTTTTATTAAAGAGTAATAATATATATTATATATATTAAATTGTTATATGTATAAAGTGATGTATTATTTATAATTAATATAAAGTTGAAATGTGAGATAATTAAGTAAATATATTATAATTTATTAATATATGTCAATTAGATTTGACATATGAATTAATATATGATCAAGTTATAATAAACAACAATTTTGTTTATTAAAAGGTATATAAATACATTTAAAAAAGAATAGTATATAAGTAAATAAGTTTAACTACTCTATTTGTAATATCCAAAAATTTTAAAATAACATTAATTATAAAAAAAATAATGAGTTATATGAGAATAAGTTATAATTTTAAAATAGAATTGTAAGTGTAAACAAACTCTTTTATTTATTTATTATTTAGTTAAATAAATAATAAATATTGGTTAAATAGGATATTAGGGTTTAATATTCTTTTACAAACGTTTTCTACCCTAGTTGTCTTTCCACCCTCTCACAACTTAAAAAAAAAAAAAACAAAACAACAACAAAAAGAAAAAGAAGAAGCATTGATCAAGGTGAAAATTCTTCTACTTACAAAAGATTTTATTAAAGTAATGTCTACTTTTCATTGATATATATCGTACTTGATTTCTTCTTCATCTCAATTCATTAAGAACAATAATTTAATAATATTGTTTTGGGTGGTATTAAACACAAAATTAACATTTGAAATTAATTTTGTAAATGTCCATAAAAATTTATAAGACAATTATTTAGAAAATTTATGTTGAAACATACCATTATATTCATCAAATAATTTTTAAATAACTTTTATAACAAACTATACTTCTTGACGAGTCTAAGGAATATTTATTTTTCAAAATATCATTTATATTTAATTTATTATGAATTTTTGAAGTTTGTATTTTGAATATGTCAATTTCTAAACAACTCATGTTTTAGGGTTATTTTATATGGGTTTCGGTTTTTATTTGAAGATAAAAATTTTATCTTTGAAACAAGACAAAAAAATAAAACTTTTGGATTTAAAATAATTATGAAAATCTGGGTCTTTAATTTTATATAATTTTTCGAAGTCAAAATGTTCTGCTGGAAATAGAAAACTTGATAGATTAAAACAAAAAGTTCATAATTAGTTTATGGTGTTATATATGTTAAAATGATATGAAATTTTTTTTAGTTTGTTATATGTGTCTTATTTATTATTTGGTAAAATTTTATGATTTTTAGATCATATATAAATACTTTACAAATTTTGTATTTATATATGTTCGCTGCTAAAATCGTTTACAGCAGATTTTATGAACTGGATTCAAAACCTGTTTTAACCATGAAAATGGATTCCAAAATATTTGAAAATTTATATATATGTTCATATTTAAGTTATATAGGTACTTTAAAAATTTAAATTCAATATAGTTTACTAATATGTTTTTAAAAATGTTTAGATTTAGTAGGGTCACTGATTTTCTTATACGGACAGCTATAAAAGTTAGCGAACAAAAATCGTTTTTATAATTATCAAGCATTCTGTTTTTCCTAAAAAATTTACTGGACATTTTACTATGTCTCTATGAAAGTTATGTATAATTTTGTTATTTTATGACAGCATTTAAGCCTGAAATAAATTATTTAGTTTCTGTTGACAGTGGAAACAACTAATAATTTTGTGATAAAAATACGAAATTTTTAGAAAAGAATATTATGCCTAAAATGAGGGTTAGACTTAACTATTAAAAAGGAAAGTAATCTTAAACAATACGAGAGTCTAATATTTATTTAATTATAATATAATTAGGTTAATTTTCAAGCGAATTAGTGGGTGATTTTTTACTGTGCTAGTTATTCGTATCAGGTAAGTAGACTAACCCTACTTGTAATATTAAGTATTATTTGATTTTTTTTCTTCTATTTGGTGTATGAATATTTTCATGATTGTTTTTACATATATGTCTTGTTTGGATTCCGTATAACAAAATAGTTTGTGTGATCTCGTTTTAGTATATATATATGGTATGTGCTAAGTGAATATTCTTGTGTCATAATTATATGATTATGTGATAAATGATATTATGCTTATATGAATGGATTAGGTATGCTTACAATTATATGGTCATTAATGGCATGACATATGCATCATTGAATCATGATATTTCAAATACAAGTTTTGAAAGTATTTCTTTTATGCTACACTTTTGAGAAATAATAAGTTTTTATGCAAGGTTTAAAGCAATAAGTTTTATATGATATTTTTATTGATACTTGAATCATCATTATGAAATTCTATATTTTGGAGCAATATGATAAGTAAGTGCACTATAATAAGTTACGGGCCATGTGCGAGAAGTGTCTCTCGTGTAAGTTAGGGTACCCGGGGACTAAAGAGTCCTCACCATTGGTTTGGACGTATGTGTGCACGTGAGAATTATGTATGGAATTCCAATTTTTCTAAGTTATAAGTTAAGTCTCACTTGCATATGCCTTTCTGATGTGTTAAATTTAGTACTCGCAAGTGTACGAATCACTCGTAGTAAAGTGATAAGCAACTCCCAAGGTCGGTCTCTCAAGGAATTGCAGTGGTTTTAAATAGCTAACTTTTTAATCTAAATCGAGTTCTAATGAAAATAAAAGACTAATTAAATAGAGTTCTAGTGAAACTAAAACTCTAAGTAACTAGAATTCTAAAGCAAGTAAAACTGTAAAAAGGTTGTTTGTTTTTGTGACGAGAACAATCATACGATAATCAAACGAAAACAAGATCGCAAGTAAACAATCAATTCAATTAAATCAAATATCAATGATTGGACGTTTAGCTTGGTTGACCATGCTTGCATCGAAAAGGTATGGTGAGATAACATGAACGTCCTATATAAACAAAACTACCGGTTTTCCTTTTATTTACGAGACTGCCTTTGGCGGGGGTAAATCTCTTTATTGATTAACTAATTAACTGCCTTTGGCGGGGGTAAATCAAGTAGCAATCAAATTATGCGCAAGGAAAACATGCCAATCAAATTAATGCTATGACTAAGTCACTAAATTGAAGCTTTGATTAAGTGTTTCGGAATAAAGTTAAGGTGACGTTCCTATAACTAAATTCTCAGATTTTTCAACCTAACTACGAACATCAAATGGGCCCATGATAATTCATAATCAAATATCTAAACATGCTCTTAATCAAAAAATAATTCGTTTATTCCAAATAAAATACACCATACACAATTCTAGCAAACATGGCAATACAAACTAAACATCCATAATTAAACTAGCCGCTCATGTTCATATTAATATTCATAGACAAATAAAATATGATCATACACTTTAAAAAAAAGAGAAGAAGAGTTAATTCTATAACAACAAGAAAATCCTAGATCTAAATACCGCTTATGGATTGGATAGCGTTCTTCTTCGTAAGCTTTATCTTCGATCGTTGGCTTCCTTGAATCCTTAGAATAGTGTCTCTCGCTTCGTTAGAGTGTGGTAACGCTCTCAAAACTGATTGAATGTAGTGTTTGGTCGCAAAATTGTGAAATCTAAGAGTTGTGTACGAATTGGTCGAGTTCTGTTGTAAGGGGGTATTTATAGATGTAAGGGTTTACACAAATTCTGATTGCCATAGGAATAGGCGCACCGCGGCATGCATTTTTCCCGCCGCGGCGCAACACAAATTCTGAAAATAATGTAAAAACCCGAGAGCTCCCCGCCGCGGCATGACTTTTCCTCGCCGCGGCGCGCGTTGTCTTCAGTTTCTTCACATGTACCCCCTTACATATGTGATGGCTCGTTATGTAAGGCTTACATATTTGTCTCGTTTAGCCCGTAACTCGTGATCTGAGCGCAGTAAGTGTTCCGTCTTTGCGTGTTTTTATTATTTGACTCATTTGACGCTAAAAATACCTGAAATACACTAAAACATACCCGTGATTCCGAATGGATAGATTTATGAAAATAATCAATAAACAATCATAACAAATCTATATTTTAAACAATTAAGCACAATTAATCACGAAATATTAGTACTTTTCGAGCACTCATCACTTTCACACGTGTCAGTCGCCAACAGGTGACTTATGTAAGGCTCCACAATGATAGGTTTTTAAGTGGATGGTTCAGGTTATATAATTATGATAAGATTTTGGTATTTTCTTTCTAAGACGTGTGCATTGCAAGCACTATTTCAAAAGCAAAAGCATAAGTATGTCGTAATTAAGCATGTCATATTTACTTGTTTTTAAGTGTGTATATATGTCATGTGTTCTTAATGTTCCAAGTAAGGTACGTTTGCTTACTGAGTGATTTTCACTCACCCCAAGCTTCCCTTCACTCTCTCAGGAACACCATGATGAGGATTTGGCAATGTTTGAGGATTGTTATTGGTTCCTTAGGATTTAAATTTCTTTCCTTTTTATATCTAATAAATTGTAAACCTTAATAAGTGCTAAACTTTTTGCAAGTTTTTGTTTGTAAGGTTTTTAACTATAAAACCTTTTTTTATTTAAAGTCATAATCAATTATATCAAGGTTTTCAATCAATAAAATATTTAGATAATGTCCTTACTTGTATGTAAAATATTGGGACGTTACACTATTAGTCCCTAAACTTTAAGTAAATGTATACATAGGTCCTTAAAATTTATAATCATATAATTTAGTCCCAAAACTTCTAAAATTTTACATATAGATTCCTAAACTTTTAAATTCTATAATTTTATCCTCAAATTTTTAAAAATTCACACATAGGAGATAAAACTTTATTACGTAGCGCCAGCGTGCAAAGTATTTGTCTTTAACATTTCTATTTACAAGCACAATGTGACTCATTGGTTACAGTTTCTAAGTTGGGTTCGTATATACTATAGATCACTCTCAATTGGGATTCATCATCAAATATATTCATTTTTAATTATTATTTTTTTTTTTGCTAATACATTTTACTTGAAAAGGTTTGTCCCACATTGCTATTCTTCATCTTTTTAGAAGTGTTTATATAGAAATGGATTTACAATTGGGATTAGGACCCAAGGGGCAGCCACTTTTGTGGAAGGGGGGAGGACCTAGTACAAAAACTTGATAACCAAATTTTGTATTTGTAAAAGCTCGCAAGTGCATGAGTCACTTGTAGTAAGCGACAAGTATACTCCCAAGATCGTCTCTCAAAGGAATTGCGGTGGTTTTTAAAAGAGTTAAACGTAATCTAAAACGTAACGATAAAATAAATCCTAAACACTCTAATCAAAGATTGGTTTGGAAAACGGTTGTTAAAAATGTAATTACTTAAAATAAATAAATAAATGAGTAAAGAACGATGTCGAAACTATGTGATGAACTAGTGTGGGAAGTTAGTTAGTGAACTAAGTATGGATAAATTGGTTTACGTGGTCTCCTCAATCAAGCGTATAAAGTGAATTTATTGATTCTTTTCACTAATCCTAGAAAATCCCAAATCACTGGTGATTTTTCCTTAATTAACTAATTAGCTTCTTTGATCCGGACCGTTAATTAGTTAATTAGCATTAATCTTAGAAAAGGTAATTTAATCACCTAAATTAAGACAAGTCAGTGCACTCAATTTAAGTTCATGCTCAAGAATGCCCAATTAAACTTAGATGGCGTTTCTAAAGTTCAATATTAAAATAGTCTCAAACATTCATAATTAAATTGGCCAAAAATAATTAATGAATATAGATGTTAACAAACAATGAGCATGAAACAAATCACTCAAGTAATAATCAAACCACATAAATAATATCCATTCAAAGTCACATCCCTAAGTTCCCACACACAAGGGTTTAGCTACACATAATCAAACTCAAATCCAGATTCTTCATTATAAATGACATTAAAAGAATTCTAATGAGAAAGAAAAGGATTACAAATAAGAATCTACCAATTTTCACTCTTGCAACAAGATCCTTGATGTTGGATGATCACCTATTTCAAGTCTCTTGATGAAGCTCCAATTGAATAGCCTTTGATGAAGTAACTTCTCTCTCAAAATTGTATGAAAAAACCTGAATTTGGCACTGTTCACTGTTCACCCTTGGTGTCTCGTGTGTTTTTAGGAGGTTGAATATGTTATGTTCCTGTTGTGTTGCATTAGGTCTCTTTTATGTAAGGGTTTCCAAGGAATTTGTGCGTGTGTGGCTGAGGGAGAATTTGCAATCAGCGCACGCGGGCCGCGGCGCGCACTTTTCCATGCCGCGGCGCAGCATGTCATTCTGAACTACGAACAAAAACAGAAACCTCCCCGCCGCGGCGCACAATAATCATGCCACGGCACGCAATGTTTTCATGATTTCCCAGGATGCAACCCGAGAGCCCCACGCTGTGGCATATGGTTTCTTCGCCGCGGCGCGAGTTTTTGCAATGCTATGTAAATGCGCTTACATAATTTGCTGATTCTCGATGTAAGGGCTTACGTTCTTAAGCTCTTGTTGGTCCCCCTTACATAGTGATTTGCACCCAATGTAAGGCTTACATTCTTTAACACTTTTGCTTCATTTTTGCTCTCTTTTTCCACATTCTTTCCAAACCAACTTTGACCTACAAAACAGTAGAATACCCTCCAAAACAAGATTATATCGAGATTAAATGCAAAATAAACACTTAAAACATAACAAATAGTAGGTCAAAATAGTATTCATCACCTAGGCAATTGTGGGTCCACAAGTACCGAGTCGAGCGCAAGTGTGTGTGTGAGGTGAGGTGAGGTGCCACTTTATTTTTTGGAAAAATTTTATACAGAAAATATTTTCTCCACTTTAGATTTCGAGCAACATAAAAACTTTAGAAGTGAAGCATTTCGTACTCCACCAATGCAGTGAAGCTCCGATATAAAAAAAAGATTCCGTGCTGTTTTATCCTGGGGACTGATATAAACCTCACCTAAATAAGTGAGACCCAAAGATCAATGTTGTGATCTTCACAAGGACCGTTCTAAATCAGATTATGGTTGTAAAGAAAATGAGGACCGCGATCCACTATCTATAATGAGATAGGAACCTTGGTATCAAGAAAAGGGAAGATGCGACAATCAAGAATAGAAGAAAGGTGTGAGTGATAAGTCTAAGGTTTTGAACGCCACAAGATTACTCTTGATAAGTTCGAATAAAAGTTCTCAAAAGAACTAAAGAGAAAAATTCTCATAAATTATATTCATCATGTCTTCTTTTACATTATTTGATCTCATAGGTATTTATAAGCTAAAATAAAAACCCTAGATAATAAAATAATTATAAAATCCTAAACAATATTTCTAAAAACTAAATAAAATTATAGAATAATTAAAATTTTATTAGATGAAAAATAAATTCCTAAAAATGACTAAGAGTGCTTCCCAAGACTGGTCAAGAAGGAAAATATATTATGTCTCCAAGATTCTCTTCAAAATGGAAAGTGCAAATTTTGGCAGATTTTTGGAAAAATATTGTGAGCTTGTTTTTACCTAATAATACTCCGAATTGGAAAAATGATATTTCTAGAAGAAATATAGCTCATTAAGGCATCATTTCAACCCAATTTATATCACTTCAATCGGATTTTTAATGACCAACTTATGACCATAAATGTAACAGATTCTCAATGAGACTTTTTAAATCAAGAGTCTACTTGTCTATCACTTTAGATCCACTCCCAAGCAGCTCTTAATCTTGTAGAATACGTCCAATACATGAAAATAAGCCCAATAAGTGCTTCTTTAAATAACAGGCCCAATTTGATATCATGGATCCTTCGGTGATGCACCTTGATTCTCATCATTCCCCCTTTCCTCAAGAAAATTCGTCCTTGAATCTTGGCTATAACATTGGGGATTGCTTGCGTCATGAAGGATGATTCACAAACATAATGCACTAATCTCTTAGATGGATGCCTTGAAATTGTTGGTCTAAGTATGACATAAAGTTGTTGCTTGTCTCTTATGATATCAATGCACTGTTCAACTCCAATAAAATCAACTTTTGTTATATCATTTAAACACTGCAAAATAGGATCAACAACACTAGGCAACGAAATAAAACTATTTTTTTCACATTCATCTACTTTTTCTTCAAACTCTTTCTTACCCTTCTCTTCTTGTAGATTACACTTTTTTTTATCTATCTTTTCAATCTGCTCTTCTTTTCCACTCTCTCCATTACTCTTATCTTCTTGTAAATAACACTCTTTATTTCATTCATTCTCCTTTCTTGAATCATTCTCTCTTTTTTGAGCACTCTCTTTTTGTAACTCAATTTCTTTTTTTAGCTCACTCTCTCTTTTTAGGTCAATTTCTGTTTTTTTTTTCCTCTCTCTCTGTCTCTTTTTAACTCAAGCTCTCTTTTTTGCTCTCTCTTCTTTTTTTTATCTCTACTTCTTTTCAATTCATATTCAGCTCTCAAAAATAATTGATCTTCATGCACTTGTTTTGGACTTAAAGGTGCAAGTAGGGGGTGGCAATTTTTGACACGACATGAAAGTACGACACGAAACCAGATACGAAAAACTCGACACGGATTCGCACAAATTAATTTTGGGTCAAAAATGAGTCAACTCAAAATGACCCAAAAAAAAAGGTCAAATTTGGGTCAATGTCGGGTTGACCCGCTCAACCCTTTTTTTTTTTAAATCAAAAATCAAAAAAGAAAAATAAAATAAAATAAGTGCTAACTGTGTTGTGCAGTGTGCTAACCCTAAGTAATTTCATTCTCACAATCTCACTCATTCTATTTTCTATCTTTCTCGCATAGGACTCTTGCAAACAACCAAGCAGGTAGGCGGCACTGTGGCAGCAGCCACGAAACCCTCAAACCAATACATTGCCAGTCGCCACCCCACCCAACCACAGCTCAAACCAGACGGTCACGGGTCACCCTCAGACCAGATGATCCTCACTCCTTAGTCCTCACCCAATCACCTAATAGGCCAGTACCCACCCAACCACCCTCAAATCAGACAGTCACAGCTCGCCAGCAACATGCGTCGCCACCCTTCGCCTTCGCCATCGCTACTTCTTGCTCATCTACCCAGGTATTGCTACTCTCTCCATCCCACATATTGTATTATTATACATAATATTTCCAATCACATATGTAGAGTTCTGGATGTTTCCAATCACATATGGTGTTGCAAAAATTCTCTGAACAATGGGTAATGCGGTAATAAACCTTAAAATTTGGTGTTGAACGAAAATAATATTTATTTTTAGAAATATTATTAGCAAAAACATTATTGAATGTTGTAACAGAGTGCAAAGCTAAAAAATAATAATAATAAAGAAAAGATAGGGATGAAATGATGAAAGATAAAAGTTGAAAAACACAGAAAATCCACAATATCAATTACTTTTTATTAGAAGATTCCCTTGTTTTCAAATGCTCTCGTCCTTGATAATTGTTTGACAAAAGTTTCAAACATTGATCTTTGATGGAGTAAGGAGTACTAGGTTATTTTGCTCTTGTTAAAACACTGAAAAGGATAAACTTATGTTTAAGAGAAAATTTTGACAAGGTGAGAAAATAAAATTTTTCTGATGAAAAACTGAATACAAGAAAAGGTTCGTGTTTGGGTAAAGTTTCAATTCGGGTTCGTGTCCAAGTGTGTATTAGACCCGTTATCAAATCAGGTCGTGTTCGGGTCTTTCAGGTCCAGGTCCGGGTTTCATAAAACTAACCCTTTTCCAAATTAGGTTGTGTTCGGGTTGTTTGTATTCGGGTCGGGTTAAAAACTGGTTGACTCGAACACGACACGAACTGTAACCCCTAGGTGCAAGAGTAAGATCTTTGCCATTAATTACAAATGAATACTTATTAGTATATTCATCATGAGTTTCTTGCCGATCTCTTTGCTATGGTCTCCCTAAAAGAATATGAGCTATTTCCACTGGAACAACATCGCACCAAACCGCATCTTTGTACTTTCTCATTGAGAATGGCACCAACACTCATTGGTTTACCTCTATTTCACTAGATTCATTCACCCATGATCGCTTATATGGCCTTGGATGTGGCAAAGTTTCAAATTTAATTCTTCAACCATGAGAGTGCTAGCAAAATTAGCTCTTTGGTACCCATTAATTTTCATGCTACATACTTTACCATTGACATAACATCTAGTATAAAACATGTTTACAATTTCAAAAATAAAACAACAATTGGATTTTTTTTTTTTTGAAACTTCAACAACAATTTTTTTTTTGGCCTTTCTCTTCTCTATTTTTTTTTTCTTCTTTTTGAATATTTCTTTTTTTTTCTATTTTTTTTTTTTTAAGAAACAGGAAGGAAAAAAATTAATAGCAAGAAATGAAAATTAAGGGATAGATTAACCTGATTTAGAGCCTTACTCTGATACCAAATGATATGAATCTCACCTAAAGAAGTGAGACCCGAATATCAATATTGTGATCTTAACTAGGACCGTTCTAAATAAGATTATGATTGTAAAAAAAATGAGGACCGCGACCCACTATCTACAACAAGATAGGAACCTTGGTATCAAGAAAAGGGTAGATGCCACACTCAAGAATAGAAGGAAGGTGTGAGTGATAAGTCTAATGTTTTGAACGCCACAAGATTATTCTTGATAAGTTCAGATAAAAGTTCTCAAAAGAACTAAAGAGAAAAATTATCATAAATTATATTCATCATGTCTTCTTTTACATTATTTGATCTCATAGGTATTTATAAGCTAAAATAAAAACCCTAGCTAATAAAATAATTATAAAATCCTAAACAATATTTCTAAAAACTAAATAAAATCATAGAATAATTAAATATTATTAGATGAAAACTAAATTCCTAAAAATTACTAAGAGTACTACCCAAGACCGGTCAAGAACGAAAATATATTATGTCTCCAAGATTCTCTTCAAAAAGGAAAGTTCAAATTCAGGCAGATTTTTGGACAAATCTTGTGAGCTCGTTTTGACCTAGTAATACTTTGAATTGGAAAAATTATATTTCTAGATGAAATATATCTCATTAAGTCATCATTTCAATGCAATTTGAATCACTTCAATCGACAGTTTAATGACTAACTTATGACTAGAAATATAACAGTTGCTCAATGAGACTTTCTAAATTGGGAGTCCACTTGTCTATTGCTTTTGATCCATGACCAAGCAGCTCTTAATCTTGTAGAATATGTCCAACACATGCAAATAAGCCTGATAAGTATTTCTTTAAATAACAGGCCCAATTTGATGTTGTGGATCCTTTTGTGATGCACCTTGATTCTCATCAAGGATGACAAGTCTGTGTTTGCTTGTATAATTTTGGGCAGAGCCGCGAAAAGTCTTAAAGAGACCAACCTAGTTCACCACTCAATTTAAGTAGTACATTTCAGTATTTTGGTAACTTCGTTTCTATCTACTTTTTACATATTTGAAGTAGAGGTGTCAATTGTGTCGTGTTAGTCATGTTCGTGCCGTGTTTGTTCGTGTTATTCGTGTCGTGTTTTCGTGTTAGTTGACACATTAAAAAATTTACTTGAATTTTTTTTGTGTTGCTTATTTATAATAGTAAGAAATAACAAAACCTTTAAGAACATAAAAAAATTATTGATCAATTCTTACTAAAAAAAATTCGTGTTGTGTCATGTTCGGATCGTGTTATCGTGTCGTGTCAAAAATTGTCACCCCTAATTTGAAGCAACAATTTTAAGACAATCTTATCTGCCACGTCTACTGAAATTTTAACTGCTGATCTCAACAAACCATTTCGTTTTGAGGGACTACACTTTAAAATATGGAGACAAAAAATGTTATTTTTCTTAACCATGAAAAAAGTCGCTGCTGTTCTTACTATTGAAAAACCAACACTACCTAATCCTCTTACTGAAGCTACAACTAAGGATTTAAACACCTGGATGAAAAATGATTTTCTATGTAAAAAATTTATTTTTAATGGTTTAGCTGATGATTTGTATGACTATTATAATTATGATAAGTCAGCTAAAAAAATTTGTGTTGCACTTCAAAAGAAATATGACACTGAGGAAGTTGGAACAAAGAAGTATGTTGTTAGCAGATACCTGAAGTACTAAATGACTGACGATAAATCTATGGAAGCTCAATCACATGAATTGTAGAAAATAGCATATAAAATAACTTCTGAAGGTATGGCTTTAGATGAATAATTTCAAGTTGCTATTATTATAGATAGATTACCCCTGCATGGAAAGACTTTAAGAATGTACTTAGACATAAAAAGAGGAATTTTCCCTATAAAGTCTTATAACCTGTCTACGTATAGAGAAAGAAGCCCAAAAACAAGATCAAAAAGACAAAGTACTCGTTTCTCAAACAATAGTGCTAATAAGAAATCCTTCTCTATAATTATGAAACATAAAGGAAGAAACATGAAAACTCAGAATCGTAATAATAACCAAAACCGTAACAACTAAAATAAAAATAGGAATCCTCCTCAGAATGGAACTTAACCCCCCTCAGAAAATGACACATTCATGTGTTATAGTTGTAACAGACCTGGCCATTTAGCTAGGAACTGCCGGAACAGAAATCGTCCTGTCCCATAGGCGAACCTTACTTTAGATCAGCTTATTACTATGATATCTGAAATCAACCTTATTCGTGGATCCGAGGGGTGGTGGTGGACACTGGTGCTTATCACTATGTTTGCTGGTATTGGTGATGTGGAATTGAAGTTTACCTCTAGAAAGACTATCATCTTAAAGGATGTCCTGCATACTCCAGAGATGAGAAAGAACTTATTTTCGGGTTATCTTCTCAACAAGGCTGGGTTTACTCAAACTATAGGGGCTGTTTTGATTACAATAACTAAGAATAATGTATTTGTTGGGAAAGGGTATGTCACTGATAGCATGTTTAAGTTGAATGTTGAAATTAATAAAGCTTCTTCTTCTGCTTATATGTTGTGTTCTTTTAATGTTTGGCATGCTAGACTTTGTCATGTTAATAAATGCATAATAAAGAATATAAGTAACTTAGAACTAATTCCTAAATTATCATTGAATGATTTTGAAAAATGGGATTTTCGCAGTCAAGCTAAAATAATCAAAACTTCACATAAATCAGTAGTTAGAGAATCTTAACCATTAGATGTAACACACTCTGATATATGTGAACTTGATGGTATTTTAACAAGAAATAGAAATGCTATTTTATAACTTTTATTAATAACTGTTTAGATTATACTTACGTATATCCAATGAAATATAAAAGTGAAGCGTTTGACATGTTTAAAACATTTATGACTGAAATTAAAAATCAACTTAATAGAAAAATAAAAAGATTTCGAAGTGATAGAGGCACTGAATATGATTATAAAACTCATGAAATCATTCATGAAAAAACTGTACCTTATTCTCCTGAAATGAATGGAAAAGCTAAAAGAAAAAATAGAACTTTTATTGAATCAATTGTTGCAATTTTATTAAACTCTGGTGCTGCTTCCCATTGGTGGGGAGAAATTTTATTAATTGTTTGCTATGTGCTAAACAGAGTGCCTAAATCTACTAGTAAAATTTCACCATATGAAATTTTGAAAAATAAGAAACCTAACTTAACTTATTTTAAAACTTAGGGCTGTTTCGCCTATGTTAGGATCTCTTATCCTAAAAGACATAAACTTGTTGGTAGAGCATATGAATTGTGTTCAAAGGATATGCTATGAATAGTAAAGCTTATAAATTTTATGACTTAAATGATCATGTAGTTATAGTATCAAATGATGTAGACTTCTATGAACATAGGTTTCCCTTTAAATTAAAGAATAGTGGGGACTCATCTTCTAGTAGTTTACCCATAACTAGAACTAGTAAACAAAATGAGAAATTAGAAACTGAACTTAAGAGAAGTAAATGAGCTCGAACCTCTAAGGATTATGGGTCAGATTTTTATGCTTATATTTTAGAGAAAAATCTCCAAACTCTTTAAGAAGCCTTATCTTTTTTAGATGCCAACTTATGGGAAGAAGCCATAAATGATGAGATTGACTCTCTTGAGTTTAATAGAACTTGGCATTTAGTTGACTTACCTCCTAGTTGCAAAACCATATGATGTAAATGGATACTAAAGAAGAAATTAAAACCCGATGGTACTATTAAAAAGTACAAAACTCGTCTCATAGCCAAAGGGTATAGGCAAAGATAAAATGTACATTTCTTTGATACCTTTTCACCAGTCACACGAATAATATCCATACGTGTACTTTTCTCCCTTGCCGCTATCCATGATTTAGTAGTGCACCAAATGGATGTTAAAACCACCGTCTTACATGGTGACCTAGAAAAAGAGATTTATATGGATCAACCTAAGGGCTTTGTTGTCCCTGGTTAAGAAAATAAAGTTTGTAAACTAGATAAATCCTTTTATGGTCTAAAACAAGCACCTAAGCAATGGCATGAAAAATTTGATAATCTAGTTATCTCACATGGATTCAAAATGAATGAAAGTGACAAATGCATTTATTATAAATCAAAAAATGACATTTGCACTATTATATGTTTATATTTGGATGACTTGCTTATTTTTGGATCAAATATTCATGTTGTGAAAATTTTGTTGTGTGCTAACTTTAATATGAAAGACCTCTGAGATGCGAGTGTAATCCTTAGCAAGAGAGAATGTTTTCAAAACCTCGAAAGAAATGAGACTAATGCCCTTAGAATGAAGAGTCACTTATGATGGTAATCCAACTTATAGATTGGAGATCCCAAGAAATAAGTTCAATGAGTAATAACAAGTCATGAAGTGATATGAGTTGAATCATGCTATTAAAAGTCCCATTCTATATTGTTAGAAGCATGAAGTCCTGAAGCGACAGAAAGGATGAGTTAATTATTAACTCTTAATGAGTTCTATACTCTATGTGGAGTGGAGTACATAGCTACAGGAGTACTCTTGATAGACTCACCTATGTGAATGTGGAAGTGTGGCCCTTTCTTATGAAATTTTTGGGCAAAATTTACTAGAGCATTCACTATATTGGGATACACGTGCATGGCTGTAAAGCACAGCTTTTTCGAACTACACCTTGAAAAGGTTATGTGTATTGTTAGAGATAGAGTTCAAAACTATGAGTTACTCTAGTATATTCTAAAGCATCAACACTATGCAAAGGTTCAAGTCGATAGACATATTTTGCTTATGCACAATCTTATATCTTTAATTGATCAGTTGCTCGATGAAAACTATTTTTATATAAAATTCAAGTGGGGGATTGTTGGAAATAGTGTGAATTTAAATAAAAAAAAATGATGAGAAAAGGTGCATAATTTTACTCTCTCAAAAAGGTTTGTCCCACATTGCTATTCTATATCTCTTTGGAGGTGTTTATATAGAAAAGGATGTACAATTGGAATTAGTTCTTGATGAACACTATTTTGACCAATATTTTATTATATTTTTAAGCATTCTTTTTATGTTTTATTTTATTATTTTCGTGTTGGAAGGTATTTATGTTTTTTGTTGGTTGTTGGGCTCTTTGACGAGTATTGGATTAAAATGACTCAAACTGAACAAGTGAAAGATGACACAATCCTTCAAAGTAGTAAAAATTTTGAAAATATTTATTTTTCTAAAATTTTGAAAATATTTATTTTCCTGAAATTTTGATGATTTACCACTTTATGTAGAAAACATAGATGGGAGCAAGCAATTCTCAAAGAAGGTGAAGCTAAGGAATATCAAATTCTACAACCTTCCATGGAGAACAAAGAGGAATCATCTTCACCTCCTTTGCCACACAAGGCACCTAAGACTTGCACATCCCAAAATCCTTTTCCATACAACTTTAAGGAACAAATGTGTGATGTGCTTCATAGGAAACAACTACCGAGATGGAAGGATATGCTTAATGACATACTAGCTCGAAAAATTGATATCACACACTTCAAGATTTTTTATGACGGTGGATAGAAATAGATTAGCAACTTCGTGCTAAGACGTTAAAGAAGGCGCTTATGAGCTCGAAAAATTGATATCACACACTTCAATATCTTTGATGATGGTGGATAGAAATAGATTAGCAACATCTTGCTAAGACATTAAAGAAGGCGCTTAATAGGAGGCAACCCACTATTTTAGGTAATATTTTTCTTTTTCTGTTAGTTTAGTTAAATTTCTAATTTTTTCCTTTTAAATGCTTTTCTCAATATGTGCGTAGTTGAAAACATTGAGGACAATATTTAGTTTAAGTTTTGGGGGTACAAGTAGATCTAATAAAAAAAAAACTTTTTGATATAAAACTATCATATTTTTTTGTTAATTTAAAGTGAGTAATTGAATCTTTATACATGTTTTGTTTGATTTCTTGAACATATTCAAGGTTAGTTGTAAAAGTTGGTTTTTGTTTAGAGTTCATACTTCATGCTTTTTGATATTGAAATTGAGATGAGCCTAAATCGTGTGTTTAAGAATCAAATAATAAAGACTACCATATGAGATGATTATTGAGCCAATAACTTTTCATTCTGAGAGATAATTGTTATTCTACTCTTTTAAACACTTTTCTTATTATTTCAAATTGTTAGATGATCTCTATAGGTTTTTGCATTGAATGTTAGGATTTTGAACATCTAATGAAGAATCATATAGATAATTGTATTGCTTAGATTAAATGATTTGAGTAAAATTTTAAGTGTTTTCCTATTTCATTCGTGCTTGACTTTAAAAGATATAAGAGAATCCCTATAGCCAACACAAAAAAGCCAAAATTTGCCTTTCTTAAAATACACATGTATATGGCTTCATTAAAAAAATTATTATTATGACCCTAAAGTACTTCAAGTGATGAAATGGTTATTACAAAAGGAAAATATGAAATAATTTCCCTTGAAGTCAATGCAATTTCATTCATTCTAGGGCATATACTTGAAATTTTTGCTTGATGATTTTAATTGATGCATGAGAATAGTAATGTGATTTCTTCATAAATCCTATCATTTGATTCCTTTCATGAGATCAATGTTATGCACTTTTTGGGCATTTCTTGTTTAATCATGTGCGAACCTATTAGCTCATTTCTTTACATAACTTCTATTCGCATATACTTTGTTAAGTGTTTGAACCCATATGATCAGTGTAATATTAATAGTAAATCTTGTGAGGAATAGAGTTGAAGCGAATTCAGATTCTTAACACAAAGTTTTGGTGAATCAATATTGATATACATATTTTTTTTAGTATTGGAGTATGCATTTGTGATGCGAAACTAATTTCATGATGAATCCTTAATATGTTAAGATGATTGGATAAACTTATGTATAAGCCTCGATTATAAACTGAAAATAAACTGAAGCATGAGAAATTTTGTTGATTTAAGTTTGTGGCTATCATCAATAGAAACCCTCACGAGACTTTAACTAGTCTACTAGGGCAACCTAGGGGTTTAAAGGCTTGTTGCATATGCTAAATGCAACAATGACAATCCACAGAAGTGATTTAGATTAGCATAGTTTAATTTTAGTTTTGCTAGAGGACTAGCAAAATGTAGGTTTGGGGGTATTTGATGAACACTCCTTTGACCTATATTTTGTTATGTTTTTAAGCATTCTTTTTATGTTTTATTTTATTATTTTCATGTTTTGAAATGTATTTATGTGTTTTGTAGGTTGTTGGGCTCTTAGAAGAGTATTGGATTAAAATGACTCAAAAGGAGTGAAAATGGAGTAACAAGAGCCAAAGGATGTAAGCCTTACATTGGGAGTCAGCAACTATGTAAGAGCTACATAAAAGGCATGTACAATGGGTTGTGCCGGGGCAGAACAAAACGATCGCCGCGGCAGAGAGCTCTCAGATTTCATTTCCAGCCCAAATTTTCATTCCACGCTGCGGCAGGATAAAATGTATGCCACGGCCTGCCTCCCATTTTCAACACAAGCCGCCACGGCAGGAGAAAATGTGTGCAGCAGCTCGCGTACCAAAAATGTCCATAAACTCTTACATGCATGTGCCTCTTCACTCCTCCTATAAATATTACACAATAGCTCTCCCAAACACAAGTTTTGACAACCAAATTTCCTCCACCTTTAACTGCTGTGGCAGCAAGGGTTTCTACCCAAAATCAAGAGAAGATCCTCCATTTGTGAAGCTACTCCATTGAATTGAGAAAGGGGAACAACCAACTTCAAGGAATTGGAGCTGGGAGATTATTTGAGGTATTTTTATTGTAATATCTTTTTCTTCTCTTTGATTTTGTATTTGCCTATGGTTGGTTAATTTATGTATTTGAGATATTAGTATTGCTTCCAATGATTGGAAGAACAATTTTTTAATTTAATGATATTTGAGTTTTAGATTTATTTCTTGTTCATGTTCTTAATATTTTTTATTAAAAATTAATAATATGTCAAATCTTGATTTGTAGTTAAAGAGAATATGTTAGAATTTAGGCATTAAAAATGCCATCTTTGCTTGAATGTGCATCATGAACAAGTGTCTAATTTGATTGCATTAATTTGTGTTAGATTAGGTGATTATATATTTCCTTGAGCTAATTCTAATTGATTAGTTAATGATCTAGATTAAAGACGCTAATTAATTGATTGTAGTGAAAATTGCCATTGATTTGGAATTTTCTAGGTTTAGGAGAAAAATCATTAAATCTGACTTTTAATTAAATTGCTTAATTTGTTCTTTCTATGAATAGATAGCGAACTAAGATTCACATATACATCCATCATCCCACCTTAGTTGTAATTACTTTTATTTGCACTTTATTTTAGTAATTGAATTAATTTAGGAATTTACAATCTTTTCTTTAACCGACAATTGTTAGAATATTTAGGATTGTTTGTTCGACTGAATAAGAAAATAAATAACGTTTTAAAACCACCGCAATTCCTTAAGAGACGATCTTATGAGTATAATTATCACTCATTACAAGTGATTTGTGTACTTGTAAGCTTTTTATAAAATACAAAATTTGACTATCAAGTCATTGTGCATCAGGCCTCAAGGAGCACCCACTTTTGTGAAAGAGGAGATGACTTAGGCAATTGTGGGTCCACCCACACAAGCGCGCCGTTGCCTCCTTTCGTCTAGCCAGTCGGCCGAGCCGAGCATGAATGTGTGTGTGTGTGAGGTGAGGTGGCACTTTATTTTTTAGAAAAATTTTATTATTAAAATTATTTTTTCCAACAGTCAAAAATTTTGTTATGTTATTTCTTTTAACGTTTCGTTCAGTTCCAACCAGAACGAGTCTTACGGAACTCATTCGTTTCTTTATGATCGTTTCAATGTAACGTTCTCCATGACCGTTTCTTTATGACCTTTTCTCTGTAACGTTCTCCATGATCCATCCTTCCGTTTTTGGTGACAGACAGCTAAAAATTTCAACTCTAAAAGGAGGGCCACAGATATCAGTTTTTCACATCTCAGCACCTCACTTTTCCTATTCTCTCTTTCTGTTCTCGTTCTTCGCAGACATACAAAAACCATAAAATCTCGGTAATATAAACCCAAAAATATTATACATAAAATATTTTCTCCACTTTAGATTCCGAGCAATAGAAAAACTTTAGAGGTGTAACATTCCGAACTCCACCAATGCAGTGAAGTTCTGAGACAAAAAAAAGATTTTAGGCTGTTTTATCTTTGGGACGACGAAGTTGTGTTTGCTTTCACAATTTTGGGCAGAGTCCCAAAACGTCTTAAAGAGAGCAACCTAGTCTGTGACTCAACTCAAGAAGTACATTTCAATATTTCGGTAACTTTGTTCCTATCTATTTTTTACATATCTGAAGCAACAAAGTACTAACAAATATGTGCACTTCTCCACTCGTGTAATTTTACTGCTCTTGCTCACAATTTATGTATTTAGGCTAAGTTTACTTGTAGAAACAATTTATTCTTCTTCTCTTATCGTCCAAATTTATTTGCCATACCTCAGAAATGGACCTCAAACATTGAAATTTTTGATTATTCTGAATAATATTAACATGTTTTTTTTTAAATAATAAAAATCATTTATATGTTCAAAAATCTTATCGTATAAAACTAGTCTCTTCTAGTTCTAGTCCATCATTTTATATGCTATTAATATGCAACAAACACATGGACAAAAAAATGGGCTTTTTAGTACACATGTTTGCTAATAATTGGTGACACACAAAGTAGCACACAAAAAATATCTCCTGTACTATTTTTGGTGTACCATTTTATGTGCTACCAATATATGACAAACACGTTGACAAAAAACAGGTAAAAATGTTAGTTTTTTGTACAAATATTTACTAATAATTGAAAGCATACAAAAAGTTGTACATGTTATTTCCATCATTCTAGTTCGAGTCCAATTCTCCTTTATTGCATTCGATGTACCATTTTTCGTGCCACTAATATTTAACAAATTTGTGGATAAAAAAAGAAAAAAAAAATCTTTTTATACACATATTTATTAATAATAAATAGCACACTAAAAGTAATTCACATAATTTCCATGAACTAGATCAATTCTCCTGCACAACTTCTTTCCGTGTACTATATTGTTTGCCGCAAATACTTTGAGCAAAAAAGATAAAGATATAGGTATTTTTATACGCATATTTTATAATAATTAATAGTACATTAAAAATAATGCATATACACCCCGTCCTTCTGGTTCCCACCTGGAAATTGCACAAAAACGCAAGTAATTACGCACACATTACATCACTGCTGACATACCCAAACAAATTTTTTTTTTGGTCAAACATACCCAAACATTTGAAACTTATATGTACGTAGACATCATTGTGCAAATTCTCACTACCTAAAATTCTCACTGAAATCGCTCGAACATCCATCTATGGCATCTGCGTAATATTTCTTCCACTTCTTTTATAATTTCACATCTGGGTTTTATCTGATTTCATTCTTCTTATCAATTTTTTCATTTGGGTTCTTTGCAGAAACGAACTTCTCCCCCCTCCGTTGGATTCCGCTGCCAGCCCACCTCCTTTGTTTGATGGAACTACAAGGTTTGCCTTTCTCTACTTGTTATGTTTTTGTTTTCTTCTGCCTTTTATTTTATGTTAAGTTCATATGTTCTGCATGTGAATTCGTGATTGTTCTTATGGTTAATATGATCTGCGTTGTTGTTTTTTTTTTTTTTTTTTGAAGGTTGTACATTTTTTACCCGTGCCCATTTGCACAGCGCGTGTGGATCACTAGGAATTACAAGGTTTTTAGTCTCCTTTTCATTTTGTTCTCGTTTTTGCTGCTCTAATTTCAATTTGCCCTCGTTATTTACAACTCTGCCATGCCATGTTTATAATTTCTTATTAAATAATTAATTTTATGATTTTTAATTTTATTGTAAAAATAGTTAATGATGTGTTTTAGTGATTTTCAAGCAAAAGAATTAAAAATGACATATTTGATAATGCTTTCAGTTTTTTTAAACACCTAAGAAAAGTTTTTGTTATTATTTGTAAATCTCTTTTTTTTTCTTCCAAAAATTTTACATACAAAAAAAAAAAAAAAAGCAAAATAGAAATCAGATTAATAAATCTTTAATATAAATATTTATTAATTAGATCATATTTTATATATTTTGTTTGTTAGCGTTTTTTTAAAATTTGAAAATTAAAATATGAAATTGTTACTAATTAAAAAATGTCTAATTTTTTTTGATAAATTCCTTACCTTTTGTGTCATTGACTTTTTTTTACCGTGAATTGTGCGGCGTAGGGGTTGCAAGACAAGATTAAATTAGTCCCCCTTAATCTCCAAAACAGGCCTGCTTGGTACAAAGAAAAAGTATACCCTGAAAATAAGGTAATGTGCAGGAATACATTTGTGATGTTCTTGATTCCATTTGGATGTCACTTGATATGAAATTGATGAACCTATTTATTGCTTTTTTTTTTACCATGAAGCTCTTGTTCTTCTTCTATAGGTACCATCTTTGGAACACAATGGAAAAGTCTTTGGAGAGAGTATTGATCTGATCAAATATATTGATAGCAACTTTGAAGGGCCTTCACTTTTCCCAAGTGTAAGATGTTGAAATTTTTCTTTCTCCTCCATAACCTTATCATCCTCTGTTATGATATTGACCAAAATTTTTGTGTATGTTCTCTTTAGGACCCAGAGAAAATAAATTTTGGCGAAAAATTGCTATCCTATGGTGATACGTTTAATAAAGAAATCTATACATCCTTTAAATCAGACCCAGTGAAGGAAGCAGGTATTAAAATTTTGTAACTGATCAATTGGAATTCTAATGTTACACGGACACTTTTAGAACACTGAGATTCATAATTTTTTATTTATTTGTATCCGGGTATTAGACCTGCCTATTTTCTAAATTTTATGTAAATTTCATTAAATTGGAGTGTCTGATACCCACTGTCCATATTATGTCTTGTGAACACGGATATTTTATTAAAAATGAGGAGTCCAAGACATTAGGTGGCGTTTGGTTCGCTAAATGTAATCGTAATCGTAATCGTAATCGTAATGAAATGGAATGGAATGTAAAGGAATCAGTATTACGATTACAGTGTTTGGTTTAGTCACTGTAATCAAAAAAGGAATCAGTATTACAGTGTTTGGTTTGACAACTGTAATGTAATGGAATAGAAAAAAAAATTATATAATCATTTTAAAAATACAATTTCAGAAAAAAAAAATTCAAAAAAATACAATTTCATAACAAAAATTAATAAAAAATACAATTTAAAAAAATTATATTATTTTAAATATATAATTTTATAACAAAAATTTTAATAAAAAATACAATTTCAGCAAAAAATAAATACAATTTCAGATAAAAAATACAATTTAAAAAAAATATATTATTTTAAATATATAATTTTATAACAACAATTTTAATAAAAAATACAATTTCAGCAAAAAATAAATACAATTTCAGATAAAAAAATACAATTTAAAAAAATACAATTAAAAAAAAAACGAAACCCAAACACTTGTATCGCGAGCTGGGCGGTTCGCGACGGACGACGCTGGCGCACGACGCGAGGTGGACGACGGGAGGTGGACGACGCGACGGACGGTTCGCGAGCTGGGCGACGCGACGGATGTTTTGCCAGAACTGACTGTTACGCGTTTCTGGAAAAAAAAAAAAAAAATTACTGTTCAGTAATGTAATGAGTATTCCTTATGTTTGGTCATGTAATGAGAATTACTTAAACATATGTAATTGATTACATTACATTACATGTCTCATTACAATCTACCAAACAGCACCTTAGAGTCAATTTTAGTACTTTTTGCTGAATAAATATCTTTATAAAGAGTTCCTTTGACTGATATGGTAACCTCTTGCAGGAGCTCAATTTGATTACTTGGAAAATGCTCTTAAGAAGTTTGACGATGGGCGATTCTTCTTGGGTCATTTCAGTTTGGTGAGTGGATCTATAATTAGTGTTGAAATTTATCCATGCTTGATCATTACCTGCCCATTTGAAATAGTGAAAATTTTAAGCTAATGCAAAGAATAAATTCCATCAAATAACTTTTAATTAGTGTTTCTTTGTCACTTTTAGACAAAGCCATATAAGGTTTGGGGAAGGCAATTTCTACATTACCCGCATAACAATGTGGAATGTATACAATCTCGTCCTTTTGGTTTGTTTTAGCAAAAAATAGTTTTGTGCGCTGGTTTTTTCTTCCCTGGAATATGTTTTGCAAATTTTTTATGCAGCTTCGTTCTAGTACTGTTGGTTTTTATGGGGGTTCTCTGGAATCCCACTCCCGAAATGTACTAAAAAATGGGGCAATGTGTACAATGGCACTGCCATCACTTGAACCCAAGCTTGGTTTAACACAGTCTAACGGGTGTCTGGGTGCAACTTTTAATTAGTGTTACGTTTATTTTATATTTTTTGTGTTTCCCTTGATTCATGAGAAGCTATGTTTAATCCTCAGGTGGACATTGCCTATATTCCATTTGTTGAAAGATTTCAAATCTTCATATCAGAGATTTGGAAGTATGACATCACTGCTGGCAGGCCAAAACTAGCAGCATGGATTGAGGTATACATTGAATTTTTAACTCCTTATCCTCATCAAATTTTACCATGGAATCATTACTAAGATTTACCATTAAAAAATTAAATCTAAGTAGCAAATTTTGAACAGCTTTTTTTCTTGGGTGGAGAAAATTTCCTCATTGAAAAGTGGCCTAGTATGTACGCAATTTTAGAGGAGTTTATAATACTGAAAGTCCTTTCCCTGCCTGAACAGTAGGAACATGGTTGATATGAAATTCGGTGGAAACCAATGGGAATAACAATTATTTTTCTTTAGTTAACTAGTACAATTTCTTAGTACTAGAATGCCCTCTTAAGAATAAGTCCTTGTGTTGTACCCATGTATTCACTTTACTCAAACTTTTCATTTTTTAATGAAATACCCACCATTGTCCAAGTGACATACATGGATATGGGTATTTGGACACTCAAATTTGGTGTAACTTTACAGAAAATTCAAAATTTTTTGGGTGTTCGATATCCTAATATGTAATAAAAGTTTTACAATTCTCAATGTCTTAAAAGAATTTGTTTAAGATAGTTCCCAGCTTTTCTTCAACAATTTCAGTTAGGTCAAAGGAAAGTACACTAGATACTCTTTACTCTTTGATTTGATTTTATGATAAGTGGTTTATTGCTTGTCGAACTGGTAAGCCAATACTATTGTTTGTAGGTTTGGAAGCAGATTCTTTAAATTAGGGGTGGTAATTGTATGTTAGTTGTATTACTTTCGTGTTCACGTATTAGTTGACACGTGAAAAATTTAACTTTTTTTTTTGTGTTGCCTATTTATAATAGTAAGAAATAGTAAGACGTTTAAAGACATGAAAAATTATTGATCAATTTTTATTAAAAAAATTATTTGTGTTGTGTCAGAGATTCTCATCTCTAATTTAAATATACAACCAAGGAATGACTATTATTTATTATTTATTATTATGATCATTATAGTTGCCTATTGTATTAGAGTTCCTATATTAAACAATATCCTTTTGCAGGAGCTCAATAAGTTTGATGCTTATAAGGTGACAAAAACTGATCCCAAGGAGCTAGTTGAATACTACAAGACGCGCTTCTTGGTATGCTTTCTTTAGCAACATAATTAGCATCAACTGACATTTTCATAAAGTGATAAGAATCCTTTATTGTTATGTGTATTTTGCTGTGATCTTAATTAATATGTTTTCTTTCTCTAATTTGTAGGAGCAGCAGTAAACATGCCAAATAGTATTTTGGAAATATTACAAATGAAGGGTTTCAGTGGTTTGTTTAGGATGTACAAAATATTATATTGTGATGGATTTGTAATAGGCTAATAGCTATTGTTGGTGGATATTTTTGTATCCGGTTGTAATCAGATCAGTATGTATGTTTTTCTTAATTACATTAATAATGCTGAAACATTTAATTTATGTTTTGAAATAGAACCGTGATAGTATTCATGATTAAGAAAAGGTACACGACAACTCTTGATCTAATCAAATATTAAAATTGTAATTAGATAGCATAACTCTTTGATGCGTATTGTTTTACTTTTAAACCTTGAGGAAAAAAACATATTATTTTTGTTATAAAATAAAAGTGCAGATGTTCATGTGAAATTAAATTGAAATATAAAAGTCACTTATATAGCATGTGAAGTTATAAGGACATATAATAATAGATGATTTAAATTTTTTGATCAAATTAACAATTTTTTTACTAAAGTAGTTGAATAAGAGATATTTTAATAATACAAATTGTCAATTGAAAAATGAATAATAAATATAAAATAATTACATATTGTTTGTAATCGAACGAAGGTTTGCCCAAAATAAAATAAAATATGGTCATTATGATAGTTATTACGCCAAATGATGTTGTGCTACCTGGGCAGTATATAGCATGGGAGATCAATAGTTGTGTAAAGATGTATTCATTAGTTATGGTATTTTAAATCAATAAAATTTAAAATTAATACAAATAATATTTTAAAAATTACAAGTATCTATAAAATAAAAAATAATAATAATATAATTAATAGGTCTCTAAACTTAATAAATAACACCTCTTTGAGCACATGAATAATTTTTCTTAAAATATAGTGATATAGGTGTACAAATGGTTTCATTTTTTTAAAAAGATTGATACAAAAATTTAGTTATTATTGAATTAGGCATTAATAATCTTATTATTAAGAAAAGTGAGAACTTAAAATCCTATAATTATTCAAGAAGATGTAGGGGTGTCCACGGTCCAGTTCGGTCCGATTTTTAGTAAAAAAACTTTAACCGGATCGGACCGTTCATATTATTTTAACCGGACCGGACCGGACCGTTTAACTAATAAAAATTTTAAAACCGTCCAATTTGGTCCGGTTTGGTTAACGATTTTCAATGGTTATTAAAACTTTTTTTCCTAAACTTTTTTTCTATAACTAAAAATGTAATTAAATTATAACACGACATACATAATAATAAATTAATACATTAATCCATAAAATACATATTCATAATGGAAGTGGGTAACTGGGAACAAGAGAGAAATAGAAGTGGGTAACTCGGTAATGGACTAATGGGTATTATTGTATTAATAATAATAGACTAATAGCTATAAACAGAGAGGTTGCAAAATGTGAAGTTAGTAATATATTAAAAAAGTTGCGAATGGAATGCAAACAGAGATTAAGAACTAGGTATTAATAATAATAATAATAATATAATATATTATTTAAAAAATTTAATATTTTATTTATAACGGTCCGATCCGATCCGGTTAGTTAAAAAATTTACAAAATTGGACCGGATCGTTTTACCAACGGTTTGTATAAATTTTAACCGGACCAGACCATGTATTTCATAAAATTGTCCGATTCGGTCCGATTTTTCGATTTTGTTCTGTTTGGTCCAATTTTTGGACACCCCTAAGAAGATGTATAGTTCTAGGATTAAAATGTACTTTTTATAATAAAATTTTTAATTTTAATAAATAACGAGATTATAAATACTCTACCATAAATTCCAAAATTAAAGTGCATATTTCACATAATATTAAGACTACAACTATCTTTTTCCCGTGCAAAAATGTTGTTTCCTTCGATGAGAAGTGGAGAACTTAAAAATTACATAATTAGATTTATTTAAAATAATATGTTAATTATACATAACGTTCATATATATATATATATATATATATATATTTGTCTAGTGACTGTTCCTCATACAAATAATTTAGATAAATCTTATCTCACCCATTAAAATAATCAAATCTAACGATGTATATGTCAATTTATCTTAACTTAAAATTTTATTTAATTATAGAAAACGTTTATAAATTTTAATTTTTAGTTGTACTACCGTCCATATTTTTAAATAAAGTAATATAGTTGTCTACGGATCCGTATTTATATCTTAGACAATTTATGTAATTGTGTACTTTAATTACAACTATTGTCAAGTGCATTATCAAAATCTCTCTTTTAGTACTTTTCTACGTTCACTTATGCTTTAAGTTAACTTCAGGACAATTTTTTAATACAAATTGCACATAATTCAATTTATAACAAATTTTGTATAAAGAACGTTTACATGAAAAGTAAACCAAAATTTCTCAAATGTAACCTAAAATCTACAAGTATGCAACTTAAAGATGCTAAGAGGTGCATATTAAACAATGAGCCATTAGTATATGCAATTTGAAAAAACATCATCATGCTACAAATCTATGAAGTCAAAAGAAGAGGTATATGCTTTCTTTTATATTTCTTCTTCATTAAGTTTTAATTTCTAAGATATCATTTAAATGTTCTTTTATTCAAATATAAATTTATCTTCTTCTTCTTTTTATGTTATTTATTGCTAATTTTTTTTATTGATTTTTATCGTACTATAGTCATCACTTTCTATCCAACACATAGGAGATTCAAAAGGTTGTCCATACACAGCTTCATAAGGAGTCATTCCAATGTTAGAATGATAGCTATTGTTATAGGCAAACTCCACTAATGATAGGTATTCGTTCCAATTTTCCTTGAATTCCATGACACAAGCTCACAACATGTCTTCTAACATTTAAATGACCCTTTCAGACTGTCCATCTGTCTTTGGATGATAAGTAGTACTATATAATAGTTTCATACCCAAAGCTTCTTATACACATTTTCACAATTGAGATGTAAACTTTGATTCTCGATCAGATACAATCAACTTCGGTATGCCATGTAATCGTATTATTTCTCGAACATACAACTTGTGTAACATATTGACTGAATATCGTATTTTAACATGGATGAAATGTACAAATTTTATTGATCGATCTACGATCACCTAAGAAGAAGCATGACCTTGAGAAGTACGAGGTAATCCTTGTACAAAATTCATTGTTTTATTATCCCATTTCCATTCTGGTAATGGAAGTAATTAAAGTAATCATACCAGTTTTTTATGTTCAGCCTTAACTTGTTGACAAATCATGCAGTTTGTCACGAATTGGGCCAAGTCACTTTTCATTCATCTCCACCAATAATTTCTTTTCAAGTCATGATATATCTTCGTACTTCTAGGATGTACAGTAAATTTCGATTTGTGAGCTTCTCCCATAATTTCCTACCTCAAATAATCGTCATTAGGTACTGCTACCTTTCCATTATATTGAAATGTGCCACTATAGGTCTACCTTCCACAATCTCTCTCTCGCTCATCCTACACCATACTTCACAAATTTCAAGATCATATAACTGTGTTGCCTTCACATTCTCCAACAATGCAGGACTAGTCAAGAGATTATACAAGAACACACTTCTTCCTTCTTCAAACAAATCAACTCGTAACCTTCTATTGTTTTAATGTTTTTCCATGTCTCCAAAACCATTTGAGCATCAAATTCTATCTTGCGACTTAATGTGTCAGCTACAGTATTTACTTTACCTGGATGATATTGAAGAGTGAAATCATAGTCTTGGAAATACTCCACCCACCTTCTTTGTCTCAAATTTAAATCTTTCTAAGTGAAAATGTATTTGAGACTTTTGTGATCTAAGAAAACTTGGAACGTAGCTCCTATAGATAACACCTCCACATTTTCAAGAAAAAAACTACCACAACCAATTCCAAATCATGCATTGGATAGTTTCTTTCGTGGACCGTAAGTTGTTGTGATCTGTAAGCTACCACACGATCATTTTGCATTAAGATACTTTTCATTCTTGAAATGCATCTTCACATGCTTTGTCCCAAATAAACTTAACTCATTTTCAAGTAAGTTATGTCAGCAGTGAAACAATCTTTGAGAAATCCAACACAAAACATCAATAGTATCCTGCCAAACCCAAAAAACTTTGTACTTCGGTTACATTATTCTGTTTCTCCCAGTTCAACACTGCTTCTATTTTAGATGGTTCTACAACTATGTCATCTCTAGATACGACATCTTCAAGAAACTTAACTTAACCAGAAATCAAATTTCTCAAATTTTGCATACAATTGATGTTCTCTCAAAGTTTGCAAAGCAATTATCAAATGATCTTCATGCTCTTCAAGAGTTTTAGAGTAAATCAATATATCATCAATGAACATAATGATAAATTGATCAAAATAAGGTCTAAATACTCAATTCATTAAGTCCATAAATGCAGCAAAGGCATTGGTTAAGCCAAAAGGCATTACACAAAATCAAAATGCCCATACCATATATGAAAACCAGTTTTGGGTATATTCGACTCTCTAATGCACAATTGATGATATCTAGACCTCAAATCTATCTTTGAAAAGTAGCTTGCTTCACAAAGTTTATCAAACAATTCATCAATCCGAGGCGACATATACTTGTTCTTGATTGTTACTCTATTGAGTTGTCAATAGTCAATACACAATCTGAAATTACCATCCTTCTTCACAAAAAAATAGGGGCTCTCCAATAAGAAGAACTTGGTTGAATAAATCCCTTTGATAACAATTTATCCAGCTATTTCTTTAACTCTTGCTTCTTTGCTGGTGCCATACAGTATGGAACAATAGATATTGGTGTTGTTCTAAGATACAATTCAATTACAAAATTGATTTCTTGAGCTGGAGGTAGTCTAGGTAAATCTTCTAGGAAGACATCTCAAAACTCACTCACTACTAGTAAGTTTGCCAGATTTTTCCCTTCATCATTTTTTTCCAATGATTTCAATGTAGTCACAATTGTTTGATTCCATCTTCCTCCTAAACAACACTTAAGAAAGGTATTGGTAGGATTTACTCCTTTCTCTCCAAAGAATTGTACTCTTAAACCCTTAGAAGTTTGTACGGTAACCTTTTTGTCATAGCAATCGACAATTACTTGATATTGGATAACTAGTTCATTCCTAAAATGACATTGAAATAACTCATATCGAGTATAATGAGATCAACTAGGAATTGATAGCCACTTATCCTAACTAAATAGTAGTTACAGGCATAAAAGCATTGGTAGAGACTCTAAGATGAGTGTTTAAGTTAGGGGGGGTTTCTATGATTTCAAAATTTAAATTCAAGGTTTGGGCACAAGATAAATAAATAAGAGAATGAGTTGCTTTAGTATCAAAGAGTACTTGAATATGAGAATTGAATAGTAAGATAGTATCTTCAACAATATCATTGACTATTGGTTCTAAAATATCTGATGCCATATACCACTTTTAAACTTTCCACATAAACAATAACATGATGGATGCATAAAATATCTTATGCTATGTACCACTTGTAAATATCTATCATCATAATAATAAAGTTTTCCATGAATGAATAAAAATATTCCATCGGGTATATCATCATTTAAAAATTATTTTTCATAAAATATGGAATCAGTTTTATAGTTTATATCATCCATGATGCATGTATTTATTTAAAATAATGCATGATAAAAAGTAGAGTAAAACCCCTACCTCAAATTGAGTCTGTTACCACTCCTAGTCTTACCACCAAATCCTTTTCTTTTGTATAAAAACTAACACAATATTATACCAAATTAGTATAATACAAATATTATCAATAACTTATCTTAGAAAATACCCAATTTGAAAATGTTTTACCTTGAAAACTTTGTTTGCATACACAATAATTTTTTGACCTGATATTTCGCTTATATACGATCATACTTTTGATAAATTTTCTTGTATCCAAACAACCACTCAAAAAAATGTCCCAAAAAAATCAATTTTTAGAGAGAGAGAGAGGGAGGGAGGGAGAGAGGGAGAGAGAGAGATTTTTGTAGGCTAAAAATGGGCAGATCTCCTCCTATTTATGGACTTCTGATGACCTCGTCGAGGTCCCAATGAACCCCTAGCGAAGTATAAAAGGCTTTTTTTTTTTTTTTAAATTTCTTAAACTTAGTTTTTAGCGTAAATTTTCCAATTATACTTATTTTGCATTGACAAATACCCACTTTTATTAATAAAATTTTTAAAGTTGAAATACAAAGATTCGGAATCTCACACCTCTATGGATTAATTAATGATCAAGTAATTAAATAACAATTCAACTCAGATCAAATAATATAATTAAAAATTACAATTAAAAGATGAGAGATAATTTAGTTCATCACATGTTAGAAAGTTGGGTTTATAAGACCCCTAGATTAATAGAAAATTAGCTAGACATGATGTTCATTAAATTCAGATTTACAATTGAAGAAAACATTGAAATTTCTAGAAGAAAGAAGGAAAAAAATAATACACTCAATCTTTTGACGAATATTGCCCAATCTTCTATGCTTCCACTCTTAATCTTTTTCTTCAAAATTTTTCACTACAATCTCTGTTGGACTTGTGGTCTATGAAGGTTGATCTAATTCTTAAAATTAGTATATTTTTCTCTCTATAATTATGTATAATTCTCTCTACAATTTTGTATAAATTTTTGTACATTCATTTAGGACTCTAATAATGTATTTATAAGTACACACAAAATCTAGGCACAATAGGATTTGGTAACAATTGGGATACTGGAAATTAGGTCCATAATTTGCACAAACTCTATGCAGGCTGCGGCTCATATATTCCATTGCCACAGAGCAGGTTGAATCTGGGAATTGAATTGTAACCCCAGAATTCACCGCCATGGCTCAATATAAGGGAATCCCTTATAAGGGAATTCAAAAGATATAAGGGAATCCCTATAGCCAATACAAAAGATCCAAAATTTGCCTTTCGCAAAATACACATGTATACGGCTTCATTAAAAAACATTATTATTATGACCCTAAAGTACTTCAAGTGGTGAAATGGTTATTATAAAAGAAAAATAGGAAATAATTTTCCTTGAAGTTAATGCAATTTCATTCATTCTAGGGTATATACTTGAAATTTTTGCTTGATGATTTTAATTGATGCATGAGAATAGTAATGTGATTTCTTCATAAATCTTATCATTTGATTCCTTTCATGAGATCAATGTTATGCACTTTTTAAGCCTTTCTTGTTTAATCATATACGAACCTTTAGCTCATTTCTTTACATAACTTCTATTCACATATACTTTGTTGAGTGTTTGAACCTATAGGATCAGTGTGATATTAAGAGTGAATCTTGTGAGGAATAGAGTTGAAGCGAATTCAGATTCTTAATACTAGGTTTTGGTGAATCAATATTGATATACATATATATTTTTTAGTATTGGGGTATGCACTTGTGATGCGAAACTAATTTGCATGATGAATCCTTAATGTGTTAAGATGATTAGATAAACTTATGTATAAGCCTTGATTATAAACTGAAAATAAACTGAAGCATGAGAAATTTTGTTGATTTAAGTTTGTAGTATTGTTATTTGTAGTTTTAGTTTTTTTTTAGTAGGATGTTTGTGGGTATCATTACTGGAAACTCTCACGAGATTTTAACTCGTTCACTAGGGCAACTTAAGGGTTTAAAGGCTTGTTGCATATGCTAAATGCAACAGTGACAATCCATAGAAGTGATTTAGGTTGGGGGTATTTGATGAACACTATTTTGATTTATATTTTGTTATGTTTTTAAGCATTATTTTTATGTTTTATTTTATTATTTTCGTATTTTGGAAGGTATTTATATGTTTTGGAAGGTATTTATGTGTTTTGTAGGTTGTTTGGGCTCTTAGAAGAGTATTGGATTAAAATGACTCAAAAGGAGTGAAAATAGAGTAACAAGAGCCAAATGATGTAAGCCTTACATTGGGAGTCAACAAATATGTAAGGGTTACATAAAAGGCATGTACAACAAGTTGGGCCGCAGTAGAAGAAAACGAGCGCCGAGGCAGAGAGCACTCAGGTTTCATTTCCAGCCCAAATTTTCATTCCACGCCGCGGCAGGAGAAAATGTATGCCGCGTCCATCTTACCAAAAATGCCCAAAAACGCTAACACGTGTGTGCGTCGTCACTCCTCCTATAAGTGCCACACTATACCTTTCCTAAACACAAGTTTTCACAACCAATTTTCTCTACCCTTAGTTGCTGTGGCAGCAAGGGTTTTCACCCAAAAATCCACCCAAAATCAAGAGAAGACCCTCCATTTGTGAAGCTACTCCAAGGAATTGAGAAAGGGGATCAACTAACTTCATGGAATTGAGAAAGGGGATCAACCAACTTCAAGGAATTGGAGGTAGGAGATTATTTGGGTTTTTTTTTATTGTAATATCTTTTTCTTATCTTTGATTTTGTGTTTGCATCCCATGACTAAATTGATTGACACTAATTTAGTTATGGTTGGTTAATTTATGTATTTGGGATATTAGTATTGCTTCCAATGATTAGAAGAACAATTTTGTAATTTAATGATATTTGAGTTTTGGATTTTTTTTCTTGTTCATGTTCTTAATTTTTCTGATTATAAATTAATGATAGGCCAAATCTTGATTTGTAGTTAAAGAGAATATGTTAGAATTTAGGCATTAGAAACGCCATCTTTTCTTGAATGTGCATCATGAACAAGTGTCTAATTTGATTGCATTAATTTGTATTAGATTAGGTGATTATAATATTTTCTTGAGCTAATTTCAATTGATTAGTTAATGATCTGGATCAAAGACATTAATTAATTGATTGTAGTGAAAATTGTCATTAATTTGAAATTTTCTAGATTTAGCAGAAAAATCATTAAATCTGACTTTTAATTAAATTGCTTAATTTGTTCTTTCCATGAATGGATAACGAACTAAGATTCTCATATACATCCATCATCCCCACCTTAGGTGTGATTAATTTTATTTGCACTTTATTTTAGTAATTGAATTAATTTAGAATTTACAATCTTTTCTTCAACCGACAATTGTTAGAATATTTAGGATTGTTTGTTCGACTGAATAAGAAAATAAATAATATTTTAAAACCACCATAATTTCTTGAGAGACGATCTTGTGAGTATACTTATCACTCATTACAAGTGATTTATCCACTTGCAAGCTTTTTATAAAATAAAAAATTTAACGATCAAGTTATTGTGCATCAGGCCCCAAGGAACACCCACTTTGGTGAAAAGGGAGAGGACCTAGGCAATTGTGGGTCCATCCACACACGCGCGCCACGGCCTCTGTCCGTCTGACCAGTCGACCACACCAAGCTTGAGTGTGTGTGTGTGAGGTGAGGTGGCACTTTATTTTTTGAAAAAAATTTATTATTAAAATTATTTTTTCCAACTGTCAAAAATTTTGTTATGTTATTTTTTTTACAGTTTTGTTTCGTTCCGTTCCAACTAGAACGAGTCTTATGGAACTCATCCTTTTCTTTATGACCGTTTCACTGTAACGTTCTCCATGACCGTTTCTCTGTAACGTTCTCCATGATTGTTGCACGTTTTGATCTATCCTTTCATTTTTTTGTGACAGACAGCTAAAAATTTCAGCTATAAAAGGAGGGCCACAGCTCTCAGTTTTTCACATCTCAGCACCTCACTTTCCCTGTTCTCTATTTCTGTTCTCGTTCTTCGTAGACATACAAAAACCATAATATCTCAGAAATATAAATCCAAAAATATTATACATAAAATATTTTCTCCACTTTAGATTTCGAGCAACATAAAAACTTTAGGGATGTAGCATTCTGGACTCCACCAATGCAATGAAGCTTTGAGAAGGCAAAAAGATTTTGGGTTGTTTTATCCTGGGATGACGAAGTTGTATTTGCTTGCACAATTTTGGGCAGAGCCGCGAAACATCTTCAAGAGAACGACCTAATTTGCGATTCAACTCAAGTAATACATTTCAGTATTTCAATAACTTCGTTCTTATCTATTTTTTTCATATCTAAAGCAACAGAGTACTAACAAAAATGTGCGCTTCACCACTCGTGTAGTTTTACTGCTCTTGCTCACAGTTTATGTATTTAGGCTACGTTCACTTGTAGAAACAATTTATTCTTTTTCTCTTATCGTCCAAATTTATTTTCCATACGCCATAAATGGATCAAACATTGAAATTTTTTATTATTCTAAATAATATTAAAATATTTTTTTTAAATAATAAAAATAATTTCTATTTTCAAAAATCTTTTCGTATAAAACTAGTCTCTTCTAGTTCTAGTCCACCATTTTATATGCTATTAATATGCAACAAACATGTTGACAAAAAAAATGGGCTTTTAAATACACATGTTTGCTAACAATTAGTGACACACAAAGTGTCTCATGTACTATTTTTGGTGTACCATTTTATGTACTACCAATACATGACAAACACGTTGGCAAAAAAAAGGTAAAAATGTTAGCTTTCTATACACATATTTACTAATAATTGGTAGCATACAAAAAGCTGTACATGTGATCTCCATCATTTTAGTTCGAGTCCAATTCTCCTGTACTGCATTCAGTGTATCATTTTCTGTGCCACTAATAATCAACAAATTCGTTTATAGAAAATAAAAAAAAAACCTTTTTATATACATATTTATTAATAATAAATAGCACACTAAAAATAATACATAGAATTTCCATGAACTAGGTCAATTCTCCTGCACAACTTCTTTCGGTGTACTATATTGTTTGCCGCAAATACTTCGAGCAAAAAAGATAAAAATATAGGCATTTTTATGCACATATTTTATAATAAATAATAGTACATTAAAAATAATACATATAGACCCCGTCCTTCCAGGTTGCACAAAAACGCAAGTAATAACGCACACATTACATCACTGCTCACATACCGAAACAATTACTCAAACAATATTTTTTTTTGGTCAAACATACCCAAACATTTGAAACTTATATATATTCGCTTCTCCACTATGTACGTAGCATCATTGTGCATCAAATTAAAATCTCACTGAAATCGCTCGAGCATCCATCTATGGCATCTGCGTAATGTTTCTTCCACTTCTTTGATAATTTCACATCTGGGTTTTATCTGATTTCATTCTTCTTATCAATTTTTTCATTTGGGTTCTTTGCAGAAACGAACTTCTCCCCCCTCCGTTGGATTCCGCTGCCAGCCCACCTCCTTTGTTTGATGGAACTACAAGGTTTGCCTTTCTCTACTTGTTATGTTTTTGTTTTCTTCTGCCTTTTATTTTATGTTAAATTCATATGTTCTGCTTGTGAATTCGTGATTCTTCTTATCGTTAATATGATCTGCGTTGTTGTTGTTTTGTTTTTTTGGAAGGTTGTACATTTCTTATCCGTGCCCATTTGCACAGCGCGTGTGGATCACTAGGAATTACAAGGTTTTTAGTCTCTTTTTCATTTTGTTGTCGTTTTTGCTGCTCTAATTTCAATTTGCCCTCGTTATCTACAACTCTGCCATGCCATGTTTATAATTTCTTATTAAATAATTAATTTTATGATTTTTAATTTTATTGTAAAAATAGTTAATGATGTGTTTTAGTGATTTTCCAGCAAAAGAATTAAAAAGGACATATTTGATAATGCTTTCAGGTTTTTTTAAACACCTAAAGCATTAAGAAAAGTTTTTGTTATTATTTCTAAATCTTTTTTTTTTTTTTCCTTCCAAAAATTTTACATACCAAAAAAAAAAAAAAAAGCAAAATAGAAATCAGACTAATAAATCTTTAATATAAATATTTATTAATTACATCATATTTTATATATTTTGTTTGTTAGCGTTTTTTTAAATTTTGAAAATTAAAATATGAAATTGTTACTAATTAAAAAATATCTCTAATTTATTTTTCATAAATTCCTTACCTTTGTGTCATTAATTTTGTTTTTTACCCTGAATTGTGCGGCGTAGGGGTTGCAAGACAAGATTAAATTAGTCCCCCTTAATCTCCAAAACAGGCCTGCTTGGTACAAAGAAAAAGTATACCCTGAAAATAAGGTAATGTGCAGGAATACATTTGTGATGTTCTTGATTCCATTTGGATGTCACTTGATATGAAATTGATGAACCTATTTATTGCTTCTTTTTTTTACCATGAAGCTCTTGTTCTTCTTCTATAGGTACCATCTTTGGAACACAATGGAAAAGTCTTTGGAGAGAGTATTGATCTGATCAAATATATTGATAGCAACTTTGAAGGGCCTTCACTTTTCCCAAGTGTAAGATGTTGAAATTTTTCTTTGTCCTCCATAACCTTATCATCCTCTGTTATGATATTGACAAAATTTTTTTTGTATGTTCTCTTTAGGACCCAGAGAAAATAAATTTTGGCGAAAAATTGCTATCCTATGGTGATACGTTTAATAAAGAAATCTATACATCCTTTAAATCAGACCCAGTGAAGGAAGCAGGTATTAAAATTTTGTAACTGATCAATTGGAATTCGAAAGTTACACGGACACTTTTAGAACACTGAGATTCATAATTTTTTTATTTATTTGTATCCAGGTGTTAGACCTGCCCATTTTTTTAAATTTTATGTAAATTTCATTAAATTAGAGTGTCTGATACTCACGGTCCATATTATGTCTTGTGGACACGTATATTTTATTAAAAATGAAGAGTCTGAAGACATTAGGTCAGCTTTAGTACTTTTTGCTGAATAAATATTTTTATAAAAAGTTCCTTTGACCGATATGGTAACCTCATGCAGGAGCTCAATTTGATTACTTGGAAAATGCTCTTAAGAAGTTTGACGATGGGCCATTCTTCTTAGGTCAGTTCAGTTTGGTGAGTGGATCTATAATTGGTGTTGAAATTTATCTATGCTTAATCATTACCTGCCCATTTGAAATATTGAAATTTTTAAGCAAAGTATAAATTCCATCAAGTAACTTTTAATTAGTGTTTCTTTTTCACTTTTAGACAAAACCCTATAGGGTTTGGGGAAGGCAATTTCTACATTATCCACTTTTTTTTTATTTAAAAAAAGGGATTCTAAAGTCTTCTTCTTTTTTTTAATAAAGAGAAACTACATTCACACACTTAGGTGAGATTCGAACTTGCGTTTTTGGTGGGAGCATTGAAAGTCTTACCACTTGAATTACAAGAGATTTCCAATAATTATTTGGCTCATGCTGGTCTCGAACCTGCAACCTTCGTGTTATTAGCACGACGCTCTAACTAACAAAATATACTATCTATGAGATTTGAACCCAAGTTAGGCATAAAATAGCTTAGCATTCATATCACTTTGATAAATGTTAACCTTAAAGCCATAATCAAAAGAAAAATGCTCCAAAGATTTCACATTACCCACTTAACAACGGGGAATGTATACAATCTTGTCATTTTGGTTTGGTTTAGGAAAAAAATAGTTTTGTTTACATGTTTTTCCTTCCCTAGAGTGAGTGTGTTTTGCAATTTTTTTATGCAGCTTCCTTCTAGTACTGTTGGTATTTTAAGGGGTTCTCGAGTTCGATTTCCACTCCCGAAATGTACTAAAAAATGGGCCAATGTGTACAATGGCACTACCTTGACTTGAACCCAGGCTTGGCTTATCCCACAATCTAACGGGGGTGTGGGTGTAATTGTTAATTAGTGTTAGGTTTATTTTGTATTTTTTGTGTTTCCCTTGATTCATGAGAAGCTATGTTTAATCCTCAGGTGGACATTGCCTATATCCCATTTGTTGAAAGATTTCAAATCTTCATATTAGAGGTTTGGAAGTATGACATCACTGCAGGCAGGCCAAAACTAGCTGCATGGATTGAGGTATACATTTATTTTTTACTCCTTATCTCCTATAAAATTTTACCATCGAACCATTACTAAGATTTACCATTAAAAAATTAAATCTAAGAAGCAAATTTTGAACAGCTTTTTCTTTTGGGTGGAGAAAATTTCCTCATTGAAAAGTGGCCTAGTATGTTTGCAATTTTAGAAGAGTTTATAATACCGAAAGTCCTTTCCCTGCCTGAACAGTAGGAACATGGTTGATATGAAATTTGGTGGAAACCTGTGGGACTAACAATTATTTTTCATTAGTTAACTAATACAGTTTTATTAGTACTAGAATGCCCTCTTAAGATGAGGATAAGAAGGAAGTCTACCATTTATTCACTTTCTAGCATAATTGGTGCAATTGAGCGCATCCAAATACTGTTAGTTGAACTCTTCATTTTTTTTTTTTGACATGAAATGGACATGAGTATTGGTATTTAGACACTCGAATTCGGTGTAACTTTATAGCAAATTCAAAAAATTTGGTGTTCGATATTCTGATATGTATCCAAAATTTTATAATTTTCAATGTCTTAGAAGAGTTTGTGTAAGATAGCTCCCAACTTTTCTCTCATAATATCATTTGCAATGGTCGTAGCTGATAAGCCAATACTCTTGTTTGTAGGTTTGGATGCATATACTTTAAATTAGGGGTGGTAATCGTGTGTTAATTGTATTCATGTCGTGTTATCATGTTGTGTTCACGTGTTAGTTGACACACATGAAAAATTACTTTACTTTTTTTTGTATTGTTTATTTATAATAGTAAGAAATAACAAGACACTTAAGGACATAAAAAATTATTGATTAATTTTTACTAAATTTTTTATCTGTGTCGTATTCTTGTCATGTAAGAGAATCTCACCTATACTTTAAATATACAATCAAGGAATAACTATAACAATAGCCTTTTTTTTTTTTTTTTTGTTTATTTATTATTATGATCATTATAGTTATCTATTGTATTAGAGTTCCTATATTAAACATACCCTTTTGCAGGAGCTCAATAAGCTTGATGCTTATAAGGTGACAAAAACTGATCCCAAGGAGCTAGTTGAATACTACAAGAAGCGCTTCTTGGTATGCTTTCTTTAGCAACATAATTAGCAGCAACTGACATTTTCATAAAGTGATAAGACTCCTTTATTGTTATGTGTATTTTGCCGTGATCTTAATTAATATGTTTTCTTTCTCTAATTTGTAGGAGCAGCAGTAAACATGCCATATTGTATTTTGGAAATATTACAAATAAAGGGTTTCAGTGGTTTGTTTAGGATGTACTAAATATTATATTCTGATGGATTTGTAATAGGCTAATAGCTATTGTTGGTGAATATTTTTGTATCTGGTTTTAATCAGATCAGTATGTATGTTTTTCTTAATTACATTAATAATGCTGAAACATTTAATTAATGTTTTGAAATAGAACCGTGATTGTTTTTGCACGATTAAGAAAAGGTACACGGCTACTCTTGATCTAATCAAATATTTAAATTGTCTTTGAAAAACAATGAAGTATAACCGTACAGTATAATCCTTTGATATGTAGAGTTTTACTTTTAAATTCTTTATTTTTTTATTTGTTTTTTTGCTTTAATTGACTTTTTTATTATTGAAATATTTTTTAATTAATAAATTTTGCAAATTTAATTGAAAATATTAAAGTCACTTGTGTTCTTGGGAAGTTATAAGGGCATTTAATAATAGATGATTTAAAGTTTTTGATGAAATTAACAAATTTTTACTAGAATTGTTGAATAAAAGATATTTTAATAATACAAATTGTCACTTGAAATTTTTTTTTTTAAATAATTACATATTGTTAGTAATCGAATGAAGGTTTGCCCAAGATAAAATAAAAGATTGTTATGATAGTTATTACGTCAAATGATGATGTGTTACCTGGGCTGTACATAACATGGGAGATCAATAGTCGTGTAAATATGTATTTACAGACAAATTATCTATTACTTATAAATTGAAAATTTTTCGTGATTTAGGTGGTAAGATTTTTAGTTTGTCTACTAATAATCTAAGTTCGAATTACACATTGTTCGTCTATCAATAATTTAAGTTTGAATCTTACTCAAATATGTGAGTATATTTTCTCTTTATTAATAAAAAAGAAGGGGACTTTAGAGCCCATTTTTTAACATAAAAAAAATAATTATTACTCCTAAATAATTTAATATTTTAGATTAATAAAATTTAAAATTAATAAAAATAATTTTTTTAAATATACAAATATTCGATAAATAATAAAAAGAGAAAATAATATTATTGATAAGGTGTCTCAAAAAAATATTAAACTACTCTCGGATCACATGAATAATTTTCTTAAAATATAGTGATGTAGGTATTAATAATCTTGTTATTATGAAAAATAAACACTTAAAATCCTATAATTATTCAAAAATATGTATGTTAACTCAAGGATTAAAATGTACTTTTTATATTATCATAAATCACAAAAATAAAATGCATATTTAACATAATATTAGGACTATAACGACCTTTGTTTCCATGCATTAATGTCGTTTCCTTCAATGAGGAGAAGCCAAGAACTTAAAAAATACATAATTAGATTTATTTAAAATAGTATGTTTGTTGCACCTAATGTTTATATATATATTATTACTATATATATTTGTATAGTAACCATTTTTCGTACAAATAATTTAGACAAATTTTATCTCACCTATTAAAATATTTAAATCTAACGGTGATAATTTATCTTAACTTAAAATTTTGCTTGATTTTAGAAAACTCTTATAAATTTTAATTTTTAAATGTACTAACATCCATACCTTTAAATAAAATAATCTAGTAGTTGATATGATTTGTTCATACAATTTGTTAAATTTATTTGTCTTCAGAACGAGCCCGTATTTGTATTTTAGACAATTTTATTTAAGCATATATATCATTGATACACCTATAATTTTTTTAATATCACCAATATGTTTGAGATTCAAAAAATATCAATAATACGCTTCTGTTATGTTAACTAACAGAGTAATGTGGCATTTTTGTAAATTAGAAAAAAAAAAAAAAAAAAAAAGCTTACATACGTACTAATCACTACAGTATAAACACAAACCAATATACCAAATACCCCTTTCTTTTCCTGTTATCTAGTTCATTTCATCAACATTCAAAAGTCGAAAATCAAGAATCAACTTTACATTCATATCTGTATCTTTTCATTACTTACTCTCAAAAAGCCTGTAAATTTCTTTGATTTCGTAACAAAGCAAAGCTAAAAATGAATGCATCTTGCAAAGCTTGGTTTATAGCAGCAAGTATTGGAGCAGTAGAGGCACTCAAAGACCAAGATGTTTGTAGGTGGACTGGTGTTTTAAGGTCACTTCAACAACATGCCAAGAACAGTCGTAGATCTTATCATCAAGCCAAGAAACACTTTTCCAATCTTCTTCTGCTATCTCTAATAACATGTAAAGATCTTGAAATGAAGAGAAGCATGAGAAAATATTTCTAGGAGCTGATAAAAGAAAAGAAAGATAAATATAATATTCTGTTACAATAACACATGAAAGAGAAAATTTATCGTTTAAAAATTAACAGTGTTAGTTTTCAGGTGTATGATAATAGTCTAATTGGTAAACAAAATTACTGGTATAACATAAAATCTAAAGCATATTTGTGATTAATAACAAATTCTAGGTAGTTAGGTGTAATTTACTCTTTTATTTAGTTATTTACTTTAATTACAACGTTTGTCAAGTACTTTATTAAAATCTCTCTTTTATTACTTTTTTGCATCAACTTATTATGTAAATTAACTTTAGGACAATTTTATATAAAGAAAATATTTCCATGAAAAGTAAACCAAAATTTATCAAATGTAACCTAAAATCGAAAAGTATGCAACTAAAGTTGCTAAGAGGTGCATATTAAACAATGAGCCATTAGTACATAGCAATTTGAAACATATACTAACATCATCATGCTACAAATCTATGAAGTCAAAAGAAGAGGTATATGCTTTCTTTCATATTTCTTTTTCATGAAGTTTTAATTTCTAAGATGTCATTTAAATGTTCTTTTATGCAAATATAAATTTATCTCTTTTTTATGTTATTTATTGCTAATTTTTTTTTATTGAATTTTAGTACTTTATTTATTAAAATATTATTGTATAATTTTATATGACACCAACATTTAAACAAAAATAAAATAGAATAAATGTGTTTTATAGAAATTCTCCAAAGAATTTGATGGATTTTTAATATTGTATTTTTTAAACTATTAATTGATATTTATTTTAATATGTGAAAACATATAATAAAAATTATAATTAATATAAAATGTAACACATGCAATGCATATGCATTTATCTAGTATGTATATATATATTGTTGGATAAAAAATCACTAAGTACGCCCACTTAATTGGTCCATGCCATATTTGAAAAATCAGTTAGGTAAATCTTTAAAAAATAATTAAAAAATATACATTAATGATCAAATCCATATTACGGAAGATCATTAATAAATTAAATAATTTAATACTTAAATTATAATATTGGTTTAAATATTAATTAATGTATATAAATTATTTACAAAAGTGTCATTGGCTCAAGCCTATAAATAGACTCATTCTACATTAAAAGGTAATCGTAAGCAAACTCTCAAACTCTCTAAATCCTGTTTAATCTAAGTAATAAACACTATTTTGACCTATATTTTGTTATGTTTTTAAGCATTCATTTTATGTTTTATTTTATTATTTTTGTGTTTTGGAAGATATTTATGTGTTTTGTAGGTTTTTGGACTCTTAGAAGAATATTGGATTGAAATGACACAAAAAAAGAAAAAATTGAGTAACAAAAGCCAGAGAATGTAAGGCTTATATTGGGAGTCAAAAACTATGTAAGGGTTACATATAAGGCAAAATCAACGCTCGCCTAGTCATGAAAAATGCGCGCCAAGGCGGGGAGGTCTTTGTTTTCTATTTTGAAGCCAAAATTCAATGATTGGAAGAACAATTTTGTAATTTAATAATATTTGAGTTTTGGATTTATTTCTTATTGATGTTCTTAATATTTATGATTATGAATTAATGATGGGCCAAATCTTAATTTGTGGTTAGAGAGAATATGTTAGAATTTAGGCATTAGAAACGCCATGTTTGCTTGATTGTGCATTATGAATAAGTGCCTAATTTGATTGCATTGATTTGTGTTAGATTAGGTAATTAAAATATTTTCTTGAGCTAATTCCAATTGATTAGTTAACGGTCCGGATCAAAGACATTAATTAATTGATTGTAGTAAAAATTGCCATTGATTTGGGATATTCTAGGTTTAGCAGAAAAATCATTAAATCTGACTTTTAATTGAATTGCTTAATTTTTTTTTTTCCATGAATGGATAGCGAGCTAAGATTCCCATTTACATCCATCATCCCCACCTTGGTTGTGATTTCTTTTATTTGTACTTTATCTTAGTTTTAGGAATTTACAATCTTTTCTGCAACCGACAATTGTTAGAATGTTTAGGATTGTTTGTTCTACTAAATAAGAAAATAAATAATGTTTTAAAATCACCGCAATTCCTTAAGAGACAATCTTGGGAGTATACTTATCACTCATTACAAGTGATTCGTGCACTTGCGAGCTTTTTATAAAATACAAAATTTGACTATCAAGTATTTGTGCATCACTAAGGTCATTGAAACATAAACTAACTTAAGCATCAGAGTGGATACAACAACCCACCATGTCGTTTATTTTGACGTGTTTGCTAGTGACTTGCAAGGTTGATGTGAATACAACGTCATGAACATAAAAATCAACTTCAACATCAGGTGCCGTTTGTGGGAAGAAATTTGGTATTCAATCGAACCAATTTGAACTAATGAAAACTCAAGAATATTCATAGTTTTCTTTGCGTTCTTCATCCATTTTCTCATCCAAAAACACGTTTGATCCATCAAGCCACTAAAATGAGTTCCCAATTTGTTCCAAACAACATCTTGCTTCCCTAGTAGGTTGATGACTCGGCTATCACCCAAGACCAACAATGCACCCTTGACGTGCTTCAAGAAAATGGGAATACCTATAGGGAACTTGTTGCTCTAAATAGTGTATAAGATTTTACGCAAGTGCATGTGTTGCAAATAAGTAATATAATGATTAGAAAGATCGTTCCCACGGAGATTGGAATACTAGAAAGTATCGTAAAAATTAACTATTAAAATCAATATTTGATGTTTTTGTGTATCAAAATACAGTAAATAAAATAAAATAAATAGAACTAGAAGATAAGAGTAAAAATACTGAAACAAAGTTCAACGAGAAAGATATCAAGAATCTCAAGTAGATAAATCAGTTAGGATTGCAAATGTGACAAGTGATGTAATCAGATTGCGTGCACCAGTAACTAGAACTGCAAAAATTACAAAAGATTCTTCCAATCTGGAATGTTTATATGTCCTACAACTCAATGAGACACATTCATATGCACAACTGAATCTAAGAACAACATTTTATGCACCAATTCTCTTCAGTTATGTGAGACAATTATATATTCCTATATTAACTTCTACACATTATTCTAGCTTCATCTAACTTAAACTAACATTTCCAGAATTAATCACAGTTTACTATCCTATCAATTGTTGATCAAGCAATCAATAAGAATTAATCCATAAATTAAGCATCAAATAACTAGCATCTTTTG